>CM073777.1:82033474-83233474 GCA_037158775.1 Hetaerina titia | reverse complement strand
TAAAATCAAGAGTTATTTGATTTTCTAGTATCTTGTAACTGCTAAACATAACGGTTAAGGTAACCTACTGGTGGCATGAGGTCAGGCAGAAGTTACGAGGAAAGAAGCCATTGAGGACGAAGAAAATTCGATTACGATACTTGGAAGTAAAAAGTAGTTAAGTCGTTAGGAACCGTCCAAAACTTACCTTTAAATGGGTATGCATTTGAATCTCAATCGTGGTTAATATCCCTATTAGGTTTTCTTTCCTTCCTTCGAGCATAGCTTTGTCACCCGCAAATTCCAGAATAAATATTATTTCTCAGTGTAATTGTACGTCACCTATTATTTTTTCCTTAATGCCATTAAACAGCTTTGAAATGTACACAGTAAATATAAAGTGAGATACTGCTTTACTTAATTATTATTTTAGCTTACTCTCTGCTTATATCACATCTAGTCATTTCCACCTGGTTTTCATGTACTGCGTTTGTCTCTTTCCTGTCGTTGTAATTCTTTCCAGTTTACCGTAGGGACTACTATATATTCCAGCCCATGCCATCTCTGCTGATGGGGAATCTCTCACCACCTCTCTTGTGTTCGTCCTTTATGTGTGTTCCTTTACCATTTTCCATATCTCTATTTCAATGTGAATGAATATTTATTCGCCGTATGGCGGTATTTCGTGTTTGAATGTATATATATATATATATTATTATTATTATTAGGTAATCTACCGGTTAAGGTAGGTTTTTGGATGGACACAACTATCAAATAAACATTTTGTGACTCCCCACCTAGCAAACTAATCTATATCAGGTCCCTCTTCAGCTCGGTGTACTTCTTTCCTCCCTTCATCCCGTCCAACATCCCTATCCTGTTCCTACCCTTACCTCGCTTGCCCAACATTCTCCCCTCTATTACCTTCTTCAACATTCCACTACCGCTCAATACGCCTTTCATCCATTTTTCCTGCCTCCATAGGATTTCTCTCAACAAACCCCTCTCCTCCCCCACCATTTCTAGTACTTCCTCATTTGTTTTCCTTTCGGTCCATTTCACCTTCTCCATTCTTCTCCACACCCACATTTCAAAAGCCTCCAATCTACGTCTATCCTCCTGCTTCAGCGACCACGTTTCCGCGCCGTACAAGGCTACGCTCCATATCAGAGTTTTTACGAGTCTTGTCTTAACATCCCTACTCATCGTCCCCGTCATCAACTCCCTTCTCCTTGAGAAAGCCTCCTTGCCTAGCGCAATTCTTCTCCTTACGTCCCTACCACTTCGACCGTATTGGTCCAAAATACTTCCGAGATATGTAAACTGTTCTACTTGCCCTATTTCCCCCCCCCCTATTTTAATGTTTAGCTTAGCCTTTTTCTTTCTGGAAAATCGCATAACCTTTGTTTTATTAATATTGATTCTCATCCCATATTTATCGCACTGAACCTCCAATTCACTCAACAATGCTTGCAACCCCTTGGCCGACTGAGCAACTAATGCTTGGTCATCAGCAAACCTAACCGATTTTACGAATTCCCCTCCGACTTCCATTCCTACCTCCAGTTCTTCCCATGCCTCTTTAATCATTTCCTCTACATATACGTTGAACAGTACCGGTGACAATGGGCAACCCTGCCTTACACCTCTTCCTAACACTGCCCATCCGGACTCTCCGTTCCCCACTCGCACCTGAGCAGTCTGAGACATGTACAAGTTGCGGATCAGTCTCCTGTTCCTCCAATCCATTCCTATTTTCTGCGATAAATGCATTAATTTTTCCCAATTCACTCCATCGAACGCTTTTTCGAAATCTACGAAACAGGCAAAAACGTCCTGATTGTATTCTATATTCCTTCGATAGTACTCAGTTCTTTACCGTCATCCATTATTTTCTCTACAGCCTGCTGATACTCCTTCCTCGTTAATCCATTTCCTAACCTGCCGCCCTTGCCTTATCTTCTTGAAACGAACATTACATTTCATAACAACTAAATTGAGGTCAGAGTCCGCATCCGCTCCTGGGAAACTGTGCGAATTTATCACACTGTTTCTAAACCTGTGCCTAACCATAATATATTCTAGCTGATACCTTTCTGAGTCACCTGGCATTTTCCATGCATACCTACGCCTTTTGTGGTGTCTAAACCATGTGTTGGTGATGACTAACCCCTGTCTCCTGCAGAATTCAATTGCTTTCTCCCCGCGTTCATTCCTCGTGCCTAACCCATAGTCCCCCACCTCACCACCATCTCTTCCTTCGCCTACCGTCGCATTCCAATCCCCCATCACTATCAAATGTTTCCCTGCAGGAACACTCGCGATGATATCCTCTAACTCATCGTACATCCTATCGACTTCTTCCTCCTTGTGGTTGCTCGGTGACATGTATACCTGAACAATGATCAAGTTCGTCGGCTCTGCTTTAATCTCTACGAGTAAAATTGTATCAGTTGCTTGCTCAATGTTGACTACGCTTCTTCCTGCCCCTTTATTTCAAATTACGACAACCCCTCGTTGGCTCTCGTCCCCGCCGGTGTATATCACTCTATAATTGTCACTCCAGTAATCCCCGCTATCCTTCCATCTCTCCTCGCAGAGACCTAAAACATCTATATTACCTCTTTCCATCTCTCGCTTAATATTTTCTAATTTGCCTCTCATATATATGTATATATATATATATATATATATATATATATATATATATATATATATATAATTCCTCTTGAGAAAGGTGGTTGCACCACCGAAAATTCGAGAACCAGTGACTCCCTCTTTTATATGTTTTAGTTTCTGTGTTTGTTATGACTATTAGTGAATTTACATTATATATATATAAATATATATATATATATATATATATATATACATATATAAAGATATATATATATATGTATATATATATATATATATATATATATATATATATATATATATATATATATATATATATATATATATACCTTCCATCTACCAGGTTGGAATCAGCCTTTTCTCCTTTCAGCTGCTAAACACTGTTTGGGTGACATTTGCTCTGGGATTAGTATCCATTTGATTCAAAATCAAAATTTTCTTTCTCTTGCTTTAAAGTGATCTGTTCCTGGGGTCTTTCTCTCTGATTGGAACTTGGCCAATACTCAGTCTGTCTATTGGGTAGTTTCTGGATTTTAGTTTGCTGTCAAGAGCCAAATTTTTCCTTCCACACTATTCATGCAAATGTACAATTTTCTTTGTTTTTGTCCTTGTTGCCTGCTTGTGGCAACACCCTGAAATACTGAGTAGGACACAGATACTTGATCTGTGTAATAATGGATGCATGATGAAACACAGATAATCAAAAAAACACATATCACCTAAATACATGGACAATACGGTCATGATATAACTGGATACATATAGCCATTTCATAAGGGTGGAATACGAAAGCATTTTTATTCACAAATTCAAGAAGGTCGTAGTTAACAGCGATAAAGGGCCGATCCCATTCTCTCCTCTTTATTCCCTTTTGAAATGATTTCTAACTCCTGTTTTAAGCGGATAAAGTGATACTTTGTAATTCCGCAGATTTTCAGAGTCTGTGGAATTACAAAGTATCATTTCAAATTTCCGTTGGACTTAGTACTCAACCCCCCCCTTATTACTTCTTCCCGTTCCACCCATCCCATTGGTTTCTGTTCGCCCCACCTTCCTCCCTTCCCCCCCCCCCCTTCCTCTTTGCCAATAAGTTTAAAGTATTCCATCTTCCCACTAATCCTATTGGTCCCCTATCTCCTACATCCTTTCACAGTCACTATATATATTTGACGTCTGTCTTCGGTAGTTTACTTTCAACCTTGTGTTGGAGGTGTTTTTTCCCTTCAGTTCGCTGAAGAGGGCCACTTTGTGGCCGAAACACGCGTGTTCGATGCTATCCTCGTCTGCGCTCTATCGTTTCAGATTCTCCCAGAAGTTGGGCTCTTTGAGTGCGTGTGTGTGTGCTTCTTGAGTGCTAGTGTGTGTGATTGGTCTGTGCTCGTCCTTCGTGGATAGTCACAGAGTGTGTGCTTGTAATACATCCTGGTATCCTTAACGGGGTCTTCCTTACAGCCTCGTGAAGGATTACATTTCCACCTGGAATCTTTAACGAAGTCTCACAGCTTCGTGAAGGATTCCAGACAGGATAGTGTGTGTGTGGCTGTGTGTGGTCCCTGGCGTGGATTAATTTCCCGTAAACCACCACAGAGGGTATTCTTGGTCGAGAGGTTGTGGTTGGTTCCCGCGAATACCAACACAACAATTTGGTCTGACGAGAGTTGCGACTGTTTTTTACGGCCGGTGGAGTTTTCCCCCCTTATAATTCACTTAATATAACCAAAACTTCCAGTCATTTCATAACTTAGATGGCGAAATTCGACGAAATATTTATAGTTTATTGGGAAACTACAATTTGTTTGAAATAAAAGAAAATAAATAGTAATAAGAGATAAATTTATAATTATTGACATAAGTTGTAGCGAGTGATTTAAGACATATTTAATGACTACGAAGAAAAACATTCACTTTCATTTTTTCGAAATGGTTGCGAGTGTTCGCGATTACATTCTCGTGATCCACCTGTGAGATTTTCTCTTAAGTTTAACTCAAAAGAGGAGCGAAGATATTAAGAAAAGATACAGCTATGTTAAAAAAATATATATCTCCTAGGTGCTTTATAAATATGTGTGCGACTTACCTCAATAACCCAACCTTTTCTTAGCTAAACTAAACGCTTGAACCGGCGTATTCGGCTAAATTCTTACCGCCATGCCCGAAGAGACTCGTTTTGTGCAGCCTTTGAGAAGGCAACCCATCTCCGTCTAACGATGAGGATTAGTCTTAAGTGTGTCATTGCATTGCCTTATGTTTTTCTTCACCTATTTTTTTTAATTTCTTCAAATCCACCAAGGGTGCGGAATTTCTGTGATTTCTCCCGTCTCCGCCGTCACATTGAAGTCAGGAGATCGCGATAAATCAGGCGAAAGCGCTTTTGTGACCATGAATTTCGAAAGGTTCGGTTTCTCCCGACCATTAGCTGCCCGTGAGAATTGACTTAAACTCCATCGATTCTCTATGGTGCGCTGTGACGCATTCATCTATGCATGTGCCATTCACGATGAAAACCTCAGCCTGAGGACAAACTGGTATTTATGACAGTGAGTCGTATGTTCCGTGGTAGAAGTTAAAAAGCTCACATTCAGCCGCGATCTGCCGTTTGCTTTCGCGACGGAGCGTAAGGGGGCCAAGGACGGATCCGTGACAATGGAGCGTGACCATTTCGCGGCCATCAGCTGATTTCCGATCAATGTGAGTCATCGACGCAGAGTTGGAAATTTTTTTCACTCGCGTTCAGTGTGTAATTCCCAGCATTCACGTTTGCTTTTGTTTCCTTTGAATTTCACTTCTCCTTCTTGACATGGGCTAGCGGCATTTTTTAAGCTGGGAATTGTCTTTGTCTTGAGAGGCGAATTACTAGCTGTATTTCCTTCTTTTTTATGACCTTCCTTCGTTATCCTCCCATGGGAGATTTTATTTTTTGGAGTGCGGGGGGGAATAGATGAATTTTACGGATTCTATAATTATAATTGTTCAATTGTCAAAATTGATAGTGCAAACCTCTCATGCATGACAACAATTTTACTAAATGTGTATTTTTCGACCTACCTATTTTAGCAATGGTTGAATTCTAATATTTTATCATCCTTAAATATTTTTTGATTCTCAAAGAAGGTTCATGTAAGAATATTCTATGTTTATTATTTTGATAATGTATTATAATTTCATCCCCTAAGTAATCGGGGGATGATAAGTTTGGGTTTAGGAAGGTGAGAGACACGCAGGATGCCATTAGAGTAATGAGATCACTTAATGGAGAGGAATATACAATACAATCAGAACGTATTTGTCTGTTTCGTAGATTTCGAAAAAGAGTTTGATAGAGAGAATTGGGAAAAGCTAATGAGTAGATTGCAAAAAATAGGAATAGATCGGAGGGACAGGAGGCTAATTCGCAACCTGTACAGGTCTCAGACTGCTCAGGTGCGAATAAGGAACGGAGACTACAGATGGGCAGTGTTAGGAAGAGGTGTAAGGCAGGGTTGCCCATTGTTACCAGTGGTATTCAACGTATGTGTGGAGGAAATGATTAAAGAGGCATGGGAAGAACTGGAGGTAGGAATGAATATCGGCGGGGAATCCGTAAAATCAGTTAGGTTTGTTGATGACGAAACTTTAGTTTGTCAGTCAACCAAGGGATTGCAAGCATTGCTGAGTGAATTGTAAATTCAGGGCGATAGATATGGGATGGGAATCAATATTAATAAAGCAAAGGTTATGCGTTTTTTCAGAAAGGAAAAGGCTAAGCTAAACATCAAATTAGGAGGACAAAAACCTGAGCAGGTAGAACAGTTTACGTATCTCGGAAGTGTTTTGGACCAACATAGTCAAAGTTGTAGGGACGTAAGGAGAAGAATTGCACTAGGTAAAGAGGCTTTCACAAGGAGGGAGTTGATGACAGGGACGTTGGGTAAGGATGTTTAGAAAAGACTCGTAAAAACTTTTATATGGAGCGTAGCTATGTACAGCGCGGAAGCGTTGTCATTGAAGCAGGAGGTTAGATCTAGCTTTTGAAATATGGGCTTGAAGAAGAATGGGGAAGGTGAAATGGACTGAAAGGAAAACAAATAAGGAGGTACTTGGTATGGTGGGTGAGGAGAGAGGTTTGCTGGGAGAAATCCTAAGAAGGCAGGAAAAACGGATGAAAGGCGTATTGAGCGGCAGTGGGATGTTGAAGAAGGTAATAGAGGAGAGAATGCTAGGCAAGCGAGGAAAGGGCAGGAACAGGATAGGGATGTTTGACGGGATGAAGGGAGGAAAGAAGTACACCGAGATGAAGAGGGACCTGATATAGATTAGGTTACTGGATTGGGTTTTGTTAGGAGTCACAAAATGGTAGTTGTTCCCATCCAAAACCTACCTTAACCGGTTGATTACTTAATAATAATTATAATTTCTTGGATTTACATTTGCTACGTTTTGACATGGCGGGATTGGACTCTTCCGTCCATACATGATTTCATAACTTTTCTGAAAAGTTGTTATGAGCTAATTAATAGACTAAAATCTTAAGCGCTCAATTTTTTAAAATTCAAAATGTTAACGCTAATTAATTTTTTCATAATTCAATATCACCTCTAATTAGCCTAAAGGTTTTTTGTATTACTTTCTCCTGTTTAACCTAAACATAAAATGTTTATGGGTAGCACAAAAAGGTTAAATTAACTGGTACACACTACGCTATTATATTCCCTACCTGTGGCCTTGATGGCGGAGGCCATTGTGCGTTGCATGTCCAAGTGGTAGTGGAATTTCGCCTTCATACTTATCAAATTCTAGCTTGCACGTTATTTGATACATTTTTACTATATTCTCAGGCGCATGTGTCTGTTAGTTGATAGTGTATGTATTTGCATTTTATTTATTTCTAAGTTGAAAGGGTTTTTGCACGAATGTATACGCTACTGTGGGTGTAGGTTTGCATCCATGTGTTGATTTTTCATGTGCCTTTGTTTCCCTCCCGCCACACGCCCTTGCGGCGGCTTGCAGGGTATATTGTAGATGTAGATGTAATAAAGCACTAATACAAAAGCACTCGTACACATTCACACATATAATATCTTAGGTGCTAGGATTTCCTTGCTTCATTTCTTAATCATGAAATTACGGAGATTACTCGTATTAAGGATTACAATTTACAATTAGACACTTAAAAAACTGTTTGGTGAGCATCTTAACCTTATTTCTGTGTTGATCGCGATTTGTGCTAGGGAACATAAAATATCCAAAGCTGTCAATTTCGCTCTTATTCGATTGTCCAGATCTACCGCTATGATATGGTATTAGGTATTAGCTATTCTATCGGCATCGTAAGGGTCTTAAGGGTCCTCCACCTTTATAATATTCATCTCGCTTTTGATCTTTTTATTTGGAGAGATTTCCACTCTAGTTTTTGAAGGAAAAAAGTTTACAAATTACAACCAACAAGTTCAGTTGAACGCTTCTATTTTTTTCAAATCACCCAATCTCATTTATTTCCGTAAAAGTGTTTGGATTAAGATAATTCGCGTACTTAAGATATTTTTGAGATGGGCATGTGAATTTGGAGACAGTCACATAATGTGCATACATAATCTTCACCCCATTCCCTTGCGGGATAGGCATTGTCGAGAAAATTCTGTTATCATGCAACGAAATAAAAGTTCTCGATTCTCTCTTGCTAATTTTGGCATTGAGAAGATCGGAGAAAATGTGTTAGATAAAGTAGAATGCTAACGAATAAACTTGACTATGGCAGGGAGGGAGGAAGGCGTTTGATGAAATAGGAAGAGGCAGAAAAATTTTTAGGGATTACAGGAGGATGAAGGCCATGGCGAAGGTTAGAATCTGGTCGAGCGGGAAAGATGAAGGGAGAGGGTTATCGGATGGAATTAAGATTGTTCGAAGGTACGAAAAGCAGAAGATGAAAAATATGTCGAGCAGAAAAAAATTTGGTTCTGAACAAACCTAGAAGGCTCGTGCAAAGATGAATTTGGTCACCAGCACTTAAAAATTAGGAGAAGAAAAAAATAGCGTTTCTATCGGTACATGAAGTGCACGATGGAAATGGACTTTTTGAACCTGACAGGTTTTAAACAATCCTGTTTTGGCGCCAATGTCTGATTAGCTGACTTATCTACATCTACATAATACCCCGAAAGTCTCCGCAAGGGCATGTGGCAAAGGGTGTTAGGTCACTAGCCATGCATGCACAATCCCCTCTACAGAAATATTAGTTCATCATGTACTGGAGCAAAGTTAATCACACAAAGGAAGGAACTTTCATGCAACAATGTTCAAAAACAGGATACGTATATTCAAACTGTGAGAGAAAACGGATTAAATGATCGGTCTATTAGATGAAAAAATAATTATATGCAGGTAATCGACAAAATATTTATTTATTTATTAGGTAATCTACCGGTTAAGGTAGGTTTTTAGATGGACACAACTATCAAATAAACATTTTGTAACTCCAAACAAAACCCAATCCAGCAACCTAATCTACATCAGGTCCCTCTTCATCTCTGTGTACTTCTTTCCTCCCGTCATCCCGTCCAACATCCCAATCCTGTTCCTGCCCTTTCCTCACTTGCCCAACATTCTCCCCTCTATTACCTTCTTCAACATTCCACTACCACCCAGTACACCCTTCATCCATTTTTCCTGCCTCCATAGGATTTCTCTCAACAAACCCCTCTCCTCATCCACCATCTCTAGTACTTCCTCATTTGTTTTCCTTTCGGTCCATTTCACCTTCTCCATTCTTCTCGACAAAATATATGCACTGCTAATTAAAATTATCTTCTACGCAATTGCTGCTATGTCTAATTTGATCTCTAAAGGTACAAGGAGTATAAACGACGTTTTAGATCTATCTGTTCTACTTTTTATATCCTTAATTTTACGTACGTGATGTTAGGTCACCACCCATAAAAGAGAATAAAACCACATGTAAAATCCATCCATCCATGCAAACCTACTACCACAGTGGGTTATACATTCATGCAAAAACCTTTTTAATGTACATGCATGTAAATACATATAATATCAACTAAAAGACAAATACAGCTTAGAATATAGCAAAAATGCATGCAATTACGTGCAAGCTAGAATTTGAAAAGTATGAAAGCGAAATTCCACTACCACATAGACATGCAGTTGTCTTTCCAGAAACGATTATATCTCTTATCCATCGCCGAGCACCAGGCATTTTTTCCTGAAAGAATAAATGAAGTGCGTCGATAATGATTACGTAACCTCAACTCGTGTAGAGGTGCTGCGCTCTCTCGCTCCCAGTTTGAATTTTAGGGAGGAATGGGGGGTGGGGGAAGACTCAACCGTTGGTCATGGATGACACACGTGATGGGTAGACTGTGTGCTCTTCGGGGGCAACACTCGGGCGTACCCTTGAATCCGAAGACCGGTTTCTCTCACACAGACAAGAGGGGCAAAAAGCCTTTTATTTTCACTCCGTTCAAATGCGATAACTTCCCCCGCCTGGCGTTTTTTAATAATTGTAGGTTCCCAGAAGTGTTGGCCGAATGCCTTTTTAGTGGAAGGCAACAGGGATCCTAGGATTTTTTCCAAGAGTCTGCGATTTCACGCTTGAAAAAGTCAGACATCAACTTTTATTTGCATTAAAAAATCAGAATTTCAAATGCTATTTATGAATATGTAGTTTCAGTTTTTTTCGCGTAGAACTATAGATTTATAAAGCCTCAGAGCATGGATTTACTTTGGGCTGTTTTATAAGAACATTAATATACTGGAGATGTTTACAATACAAAACAACAGAAATAAGCAACTCGCATTCCGATCCATCCTGTCTCCCTATGTAATCCCAGTTTTCTTGGAATACCATACTTGTAAAAATCATAAAATAAAACAAGCATATCTAAAATGTTATCATATAACCTAAGCAACGTTCAGAAATAGCAAATAAAAATAATAATTCTTTCTTTTTATATCATCAAATTATTTATTTATATCCTGAAAACGAGGAAATGGCGAATTAAAACCTTTCAGAGAGATTTATAAAAAATGTACTATGCAATTAAAACCTTTGAGTAGTAATTTCTCTATGTTTGAGCCTTCAGCAGTTTATAGTTAACCATTTATAACACCACGCTTGTCATAGAGAGCACAAATCTAAACAATATGCGGATCCGCTTAAAAAAAACTCGACTTCATTCAACGGGTGGTGGGGAATATAATGAGAAAGTAAAAGAGAGGTGTTATTTCACCCTAGTTAGGCCTCAATTGAAATATGGCGCAAATATTTGAAGTCTTGGGGGGAAATTTGGCAATAAGAATGATGAAGGAAAGAGAAAATCCTCCAGATTTGTGAAAAATTGTTGCAATAAGAAGACGAGTGTGGAAGGACTTGTAGGGGAAGTAGGCTGGGAGCCACTTGTTATACGAAGGGAGCAAGCGAGACTTGGAAGTCAGAGACGTTCAGAACAAACGAGTTTAACAATGACACTAAAGGAATTATTATGGCCCGACACTATTTAAGTAGGAGGTCAGACCACAAAAATAAGATACGGGTGATAGACTCCAGTAGAGGTAAATAAAAATATTCGTTCTTTCCTCGGATAATCAGGAATCATAATAGTAAGAAATCAAAATCATAATAGAAACAGTCAAGACATTCAAATTACAAGAAAGGGCAATACGAAACGCAACGTAGACATCTGGTACATTCTTCGATGCATGCGTATGCTAAATGATAATACATGTGTTTGTATACGTGTAAGTTGTAGAGGTTTTTTTTATAAATATATACGCCTTTGTGGGTATAGATTGGCCTGAATTTGTTGATTATGCATGCGGTTTATTCTATTTTACGGGTGGTGACCTAACACTACCCGCCATACGCCATTGCTGAGGCTTTCGGGTTGCTATGTAGATTTGACATTTTTGTTTCTTAAAAATAGTTTTCTTCTATTTTATCTGAGAGTATAAAAAAAGGAATAGAAACATTGAACCATTCCCAAAAGTGCGTCTTTTATTAACGTTGTTATCTACTTCTTCATAATAACTCGCAAGCCGCAGACATTCATGCAAAAACCCTTTCAAATTGCAAGCATGCAAATAAATAGATTATCAACAAGCAAACACATGCAACTTGTAGTGACATGTAGTAAAAGTAACATGTAGTAGAATGTAGTAAATATTTGTCCTATAACTTGCAAGCTAGAAATTAAAAAGTATGAAGGCGAAATTTCTCTATATTTATCAGTGTATATCTATTTATTATATTATTTCCTACTAACTGTCGATCCGTTATTACCATTTAGTAGTTATAATACTAAAGCGTGAATCCCAAATTGCTATAATTTTTTTCGCTGAATTACCTAGATACTAATTTATGACATTTAATTACAGGAACACGTAAATAGAGTTTAGGCTTCGGGCGTTAAAGTCACCAAACTGAATTTTGAATTTGACCGCGTTTTATCATGCACTACCATGGAAAACTTAATGTCATGTTGTCATAAGTCAATATTGTCCTAAAGAAATATTGATAAACCATATCCATTCTTAAACTCAATCTGTTCCTGGCTATGTAACACTAAATACAATTCACGTAAGCACGTGGGAATTACTACGTGGCTTTTTTAATAAGATACTAATCTTCATCTACGATACTAGTTTTCCTCTCGTACACTACATCCACACAATACCCCGCAAGCCGCCGCAAGGGCGTGTGGCAGGGAATGTTAGAACACCATCCTTAAGATTGAATAAAACCACAATAAAAAACAGCATACCAATCTCTCTCACACAGACCTATGTATTCATACAAACCTTATTTTAACTTAGTTGCAAATACGAGCACATATAATGGCAGCCAATATATTCATGTGCCTAGAAATGTAGTAGATGCCTAACTAGAGTTAAATCTTGCCCTCGCATGTAATTCGAATGTCTTTACTATTTCTATTATGACTTTCAATTCTTACTATTATAATTCCTGATTGTCCCAAGAAAGAACGAAGATTTGTATCTATCATCACTGGAATCTACCTCCCTTATCCTTGTGGTCTAAACTACCCAAATAGTGTGGGGTCATGATGATTCACTTTGTATCATAGTTAAAGGCGTCTGTTCTGACCTTACTAAAAGTCTCGCTAGTTCTCTTCGCACCTAAAGCGGCTTGGCCAACCTAATACCTCGAAGAGGCCCGTCACATTCGTCTTCTTATCATAATAAATTTGGAAGAATTTGGCGGATTTTCTCTGAAATTTATCTAAGTCTTTCATCCACGCTTTCTCCCACAGGTCTCAAATACTTGCGGCATATTCCAAATGTGGCCTAACTAAGGTGAAATAATACTTCTCTGTAATTTTAGCATTACATTTCCCCTCCCCCGTTTAATGAAGCCGAGTTTCTTTAGGGCGGATCCTCATAGTCTCTCCTGACATTCTTCAATGAAAGATATAACCGTTTCCCAGAGAATCTACATCACTTGCTGGTCCTAGATATGCTTTTCCGTGTCTATGACTAGAGAGAATTTATACTGGAACATTTTCTTTGTCCGAAGAGGAGCGGTCGTCTAGTGTTTTTCTAGTCTTTTTGCACCTATATCCAGCGCTCCTTTCATAATGGGGCTTCACCCATTACCTTTAGCGCCTACCCTAAAATTACTTCGCTAAATAGTATTAGTTATTTATCGAAATTTTTATCTCTCCTACTTTTTTTGGCGCCCACATATCCTTCGTAAGTGACGCCTTAGGATGTGAGTCAACTTCAGTCAAACGACTAGACCAACCTTGGACCCCATCGACCAAAGTCGTCTCTTCATGTTAGACCCTAATTTCACGTGCTCATAGGTATCCGTTTAGGCCAATGTATATTAGGGGTTTTCCTGCTTTAGGCTTGATTTATTGCCCCTTTGAAAAACGTTTTTGCCTGTAACTTATTACTACTACCCGATTCTCATGTGCATTAATATTATACCGAGATTTTTAATTAGTACTATGAAGTTCAAGACCATGAAATATGTGTGCTGCTAACGGGATACGATATTACACCAAAAGCTATCCTTATTCAGCCTGAAAGTGAGTGAAATTGAATGCCACCAATACAAATTCAATTATTCCATCAACCTTCAATTAGATCAAGCCGATTCTTTTCCAGTCACATCACAGGGATTACGTAAGTTCTCTCCGCTGGAAGAATTGCAACGCCGAGAGGAAAGTCGGCTGTGGGACGAAAATATTTAATGCCTCTTTAACATAAACGATCTGGAATTTCAATAGGAGAACTTTTTCTCTGAGAAAGAAGACTATTACTATAATTAATTTACTATATTTTATTTGCACTCTATCGACAACATTATATTAAGATCTAAACTTGAATGCGCAGGTGCATGTCAATTAATTAACTTAATTGTAATTTCCTTTTACAACGTACGTTTCGTCATTCCCTGGATAGTTTCTCTTAATTTTTTATTTCTGTGACGGCTGTCGACCTAACCCCCCTGCCACGCGACTCTTGTTAGCTTGTAGATATCTCAGAAGCTGCAGTAGTAGGGTAAGATTGCTTATTTGCCCTTTTAAAAATAGATGGGATATTGGATATTTTAGGTCCAGGGGAACAACACCTTCTACATGTATAAACAAGGATGTAATAAATTGGTTCGAAGACAGTCTCTCATGGAGGGAACAGAAGGTAGTCCATGACGGCCCTTCCGGGCGGGTAGTTCCGACAGCGTACGAGTGACCTCGGGGGTACATCAGGGAAGTGTAATCGGGGCGTTGCCTTTCTTGATTTGTTAATGATTTGGACCGCGAAGTGAAAAGTAAGATTAGGATCTTCGCAGATGACATGGTAATTTTTCGGGAGATATCTGAGGATGAGGATCATTTAATTCTTGCAAAGGAGATTAATTGATTTTCGAAATGGTGTTCAAAATGTGTAGATAATATATATATATATATATATATATATATATATATATGTTGGATATTTTTGATTGGATCAATTTGTTACTGCATCCTAAGGTGCAATTTTTCGTCAGTTATGTATTTGCATGCGTGTAAGTTAAAAGGATTTTTGCATGAATGTATACGCCACTCTGGGTACAGGATTGCATAAATGTGTTGATTTTGCATGTGGTTTGTTTCCCTTTTACAGATGATAACCTAATACCCCCGCCACACGCCCTTGCGGCAGCTAGCCGGGTATTTGTAGATGTATATGTAGATTAATTCCGGGCGCCACATTCCAGAAGTCATGCGAGGCGTGGAAAACCAGCTAGCGGCAATGTGTGGACGCACAAGGGTGCTATGTCGAAGACTTTTGAGTGAGTGTATCAATTCTGACAATAAAAGTTTTTAATCGACTCAGTCCTACCACTTTTGGGACAGACCTTGTAGGGTTTGAAGAACCATTTATTTCTCAGCGCTGTTTCGTGTGAAGTTCTCTGATCCAGAAAATAGTACCGTTTCAATCTTAAATGACATTTTGGGAAGAAATTAACTGGGATATGAATTGGGGACTTTTGTATCTCTATCCATCTGCTAAGATATATGCTATTTCAAATTCATGATTATGAGACAGAATAAGAGCTCCTGCAGAAATTGTACGAAATAGGAAAACGAAAGAGGGACGCAGAAGTGGTATGATGGAAAATAGATGGTCCCCAAAAAGACATTTTTAGATGCCGACGACAGGATTCGATCTCGATAAAAGAATTCTGAATAATTAATTGTACCTTACTGGAATATAGACACCACAAAAGGCGTAGGTATACATGGAAAACGCCAGGTGACTCAGAAAGGTATCAGTTAGATTATATTATGGTTAGGCACAGGTAAAATGATAAATTCGCACAGTTTCCCAAGAGCGGATGCGGACTCTGACCATAATTTAGTTGTTATGAAATGTAACGTTCGTTTCAAGAAGATAAGGCAAGGGCGGCGGGTTTGGAAATGGAATTTAGAAGCATTAAATGGATTAACGAGGAAGGAGTATCAGCAGGCTGTAGAGAAAATGATGGATGACGGTAAAGAACTGAGTACTATCGAAGAAAAATGGGAATGTATCAAGAAAGGAATATTGGAAGCCGCTAAAGACACTATAGGAACCGTTAACGGGAAAAGGATAAGGAAACCATTAGTCACGGATGAGATGATTGCAAATATGGATGAGAGAAGAAGATGGAAAAATGTAAACACAGAGTTAGGCAAAATGAAGTACAAAGAGTTAAAAAATAAATTGAGAAGGGCCACAAATAAAGCAAAAGAAGAATGGTGGAAAACGCAATGCGAGGATATGGAAAATTTACAGAAGAAGGGTGATATTGGTGCTCTATACAGCAAGGTTAAGTTATTATCGGGAAGTAAGAAGGCAAGATCTGTGCTAACAGTGAAAGATAAGTGGGGTAAGATAATAGTTGAACCAGGAAAAATCCAAGAGAGATGGAAGGAATATATAGAAACACTGTATGGTAAAGAACCTTTGCCGACAGGGTTAGACATAGAAGAGGAACATGACGTAGAAGAAGATAGCTTAGGTTCAGGCATACTCGACGAACAAATAGAAAGGGCATTAAAGGAGATGAAAGCAAATAAGGCTGTGGGGGTGGACAACATTCCTGTAGAAATGTTGAAATGGTTAGGAAAAGGTGGGAAGAAGGCCATATATGGACTGATTCGTAGTATCTATGAGGAAGGAATCTGGCCGGAAGATTTTGTGAGATCGGTGTTAGTTCCTGTTCCAAAAAAGGCAAAGTCTACGTCATGTGAGGATTACAGAACAATAAGTTTGATATCCCACGCAGCTAAAGTTATTCTCAGGATCATCAACAAAAGGATAGAGAGTAAGGCAAATGATTACTTAGGGGATGATCAGTTTGGGTTTAGGAAAGGAAGAGGTACGCGTGATGCCATTGCAGTAATGAGATCACTAATCGAGAGGAATATAGAATACAATCAGGACGTTTTTGCCCGTTTTGTAGATTTCGAAAAAGCGTTTGATAGAGTGAATTGGGAAAAATTAAAGCGTGTATTGCAGAAAATAGGAATGGATTGGAGGGACAGGAGACTGATCCACAACCTGTACATGTCTCAGACTGCTCAGGTACGAGTGGGGAACGGAGAGTCCGGATGGGCAGTGTTAGGAAGAGGTGTAAGGCAGAGTTGCCCATTGTCACCGGTACTGTTCAACGTATATGTGGAGGAAATGATTAAAGAGGCATGGGAAGAACTGGAGGTAGGAATGAAAGTCGGAGGGGAATTCGTAAAATCGGTTAGGTTTGCTGATGACTAAGCATTAGTTGCTCAGTCAGCCAAGGGGTTGCAAGCATTGCTGAGTGAATTGGAGTTTCAGTGCGATAAATATGGAATGGAAATAAATATTAATAAAACAAAGGTCATGCGGTTTTCCAGAAAGAAAAAGGCTAAGCTAAATATTAAAATAGGCGGGGAAAAAATAGAGCAGGTAGAACAGTTTACATATCTCGGAAGTGTTTTGGACCAATACGGTCAAAGTGGTAGGGACGTAAGGAGAAGAATTGCGCTAGGCAAGGAGGCTTTCTCAAGGAGGAGGGAGTTGATGACGGGGACGTTGAGTAGGGATGTTAAGACAAGACTCGTAAAAACTCTGATATGGAGCGTAGCCTTGTACGGCGCGGAAACGTGGTCTCTGAAGCAGGAGGATATACGTAGATTGGAGGCTTTTGAAATGTGGGTGTGGAGAAGAATGGAGAAGGTGAAATGGACCGAAAGGAAAACAAATGAGGAAGTACTAGAGATGGTAGGTGAGGAGAGTGGTTTGTTGAGAGAAATCCTATGGGGGCAGGAATAATGGACGAAGGGCGTATTGAGCGGTAGTGGAATGTTGAAGAGGGTAATAAAGGGGAAAATGTTGGGCAAGCGGGGAAAGGGCAGGAACAGGATAGGGATGTTGGACGGGATGAAGGGAGGAAAGAAGTACACAGAGATGAAGAGGGACCTGATGTAGTTTAGGTTGCTGGATTGGGTTTTGTTTGGAGTTACAAAATTATTATTTGATTGTTGTGTCCATCCAAAAACCTACCTTAACCGGTAGATTACCTAATAATAATACTGGAATATATTAAGAGGCAGTTGCATTGAAAGTAAAAGAATAGGAGAATTTTCAATGATGTTGAAGTCTACTAACGTTTTTGTTACCACAGTGCAGTAGTAAGATGCCCAGAGTGGATAACAGTTACTAAAAGTGGCCGTTGAGACCGCCATTGGAGAAGAAAACCTAACAATTCTGGGAAACTGGAATGCGGTCATTAGTGAAGGCCAATGTGAAATATTGCTAGAAAATATGAGTAAGTGAAGTGGAATGAAAGTGGGAATTAGGCTGTAAAATGGCCTTGTGATGGCGTAGAAAACACGCTGTTTGATTATTGAAGGCCCGAGTGGAGGATCGGGTAATAACCAAAGTAATGTTTGTGAAATGGGTATGACTATTGTCTTGCTGTTACACTGGGAAATGACGTAATTGAATCTTAAGAACATATAACGACAGAGAGAATAATTAAATGCACGGAATGGAAAATTTGTTCAGCATAGCGTACAGTTTGATAAAAAAATATCATTTATAAACTCAAATTTTCAATGTTCTCATTAAGTAATTTTAACTCAGGTTTTATATATCAATCGAATAAGTGACAGCATATGATCCTTATAGAATAATTTCAATCGATTAAGTTATGCAAATCAATATACAATCCATGGATGGATTGCCATCTTGATTACTGACAAAATTGCCTAATATCGTAATTTCGAGATATCTGTCGATGTTTAGGCTGCGAGTATTGAACAAACGGATAAAAGTAGAAGTCCACTTCATCGGTTGATTCTATGGGAATACCTTCAGGAGAATCATGAAGAATTTGGTCAGTTTAAGCCATTCAATCACCGCGAAATTTAAATTAAAAAATAAGGATAAGCAGGACTGAGTAGCATTATTTATGTTATGCAGGGAGGGGAAAGAACTGCCTGGAAGTAAGAAGAAAAAAGTCATTGGCAGTTTTAAAGGTGCAACGGAAAGAATATCAACTAAACTGGAAGGGATTCTGATAAGAATAGAGGACATAGAAGGTATTAGACCAGTAAGTTTAATATTGGAGAATGCGACGTCAACGAGTATAGGTCCAGGTACACGTGATAAAATAGGCATTTAGCATAAATGACATCCCTGCATAACCACTCAAGAGTTCATGAGAAAATGAAAAGAAAGCTTTTTATGGTATGGTCAGAAGTATTTTTGAGGGAGAGAGTTTTCTGGTAGTTTCATTTGGTCAGTGTTTGTTCTAATTCCGGAAAAGGGAAGATCAGCATGAGGACTAGTGGCATAAGTTTTACTTCTCAGGAGGCAATTTAGCGTTTAGGATCATAAGCAATAGCATGGAGAAGAGGGCAGGAGATTACGTAAGGGAAGATAAGTTTAGAAAGGGGTGCAAAACATGAAAATTTTACCCATTACTTGGTGAAGTTTTTTCTTCGTACAGACAAAATAAAACGCAGCAATGCAGCCATTAATATTTATTCTCTACGACTGTGGTTTCAGACAGAACACCTAATCTACGCCACTGACTACTAGTATATGTATTTATCCTCATGGCGTCGTTATGTGCATAAAAAACCAACTCGCCGAAATTGGACAAAGAGATGTTAAAAAACTGATTCACTTATGAACCCGGATAGCAACAAATTTTATTATAAATAACGGAATTACAGTTAGATCGACTTGCGTGTTACAAGTTGAATAAGGGTTGTCCATTAATACCCATGATATTAGTAGTGAATACGTCGGAATGATCAGGGATAGAGGCAACCGGGAAATCCGGAAAGTAAAGGGAAATCACCTCGATCGGAAAATATCGGGGGTTTCCCTGAATCTGGAATTTTTCCAAGGAATATAAATGATATTTTAAAATAATTCAATGCATTTGAAATAGTTTTTAATGGAGAACAAGGAAAACTTTCAAAGACAACCATTTATATGGAAGAACGGTCCTGCGAGGTTAGCTGTTCTTATACTTCATAATAATAGTAATAACTTATTGCTGTGATCTATTTACTATTTACGTACTGCATTCCTCTGAACCCCATTCATGTGTATGAACCTAGGATTGTAGCATCTGGAAGAAATCAATGTACGAATGGAACAGGAAATAAAATATATAAATGTAATAGACGTGCTGAATTGCCTGAAACATTGTTTGCTCTCTCTCAGTTAAGGAATTTTTTTAAAACGAGACCCTTATACATAAGGAGTGAACCGTGCATGAATATAGATTTCCCTTTCACTCAGAGACGCCTAAATGGTGATGGATGATCAATGGAGAAACTTGATGGACAAAATGTATTCTAAAATTCATGAAATACCTGATCAAGTACGAATTGAAATACTGAAGCCGGCAATAAACAGTCTTATTAGCATTGTGTACGAGTACCACTTAACATTTCAGTTGTGACAGGTATTTTTATTCCGATGACACTATCAAGCTGCGTCGTCATTCTGAGGAAGGATTGTGTATATCTTACAACGTAGGACTGCCGGAATTTCATATGAAGCATTCCTTCTAATTAACCGTACCTTTACCAGTATCGATAGTTATTATTTCTAAGCCATTAGGTGGAATGTAAGAAATGCTAATATCTAATATAAGACTAGTAGTCTTATATTCGATTCGCGGGAGAGGCAGGATAAGAAGGCTATAAAAATGCAGCTGTAGAATTTGTCCTTAATCTTTCCTTGCAAGTCCATACCCTAACCTATTATTAAAAGGTATTCATCCCCTCTTACATAATAACAAGATTGAGTCAGTCCGGGAGACTAGAACGGATGTTGTCAATGCCATCAATACATGCCAGATATGAGTTTTATTTAATAAAACTAACCTTCCGTGCCCGGGTTTAGAAAGGAACATCCAGAATATTGAAACAATGAGTAAATTACTATTAAGTGATAAGCATTAGTTTTCTTCGGAAAAAGCAAGGAGAAAAGGGAAAATCTATGACAATTAAAGTTTTAATTGATATTCCGTCGATTAGAAGGGAGGGTGATTAACACCATCGTTATTTCTGGTTCATATCGAAGAGAATTCCGGGTAATATTTTAATTTTCATCAGCTTCAGCGTCAAAATATCACCTCTGTGTCAAAACCCATCAAGAGCCCACCTAGGCACGGAGTAATAGCAATTATTATTTTCATAGTCATAACTCGCGAGAAACCGGGCGAAGAAAAACTTTCGTTTGGATGATATTGGAGATCCTGTATAGTGTTTAACTTTGTTCCAGCAGATATATTACGATTTAAATCAGTCTTTTGAATATTCTAAGAAGCTAATATTTAAAGTATACTAATACAAGTATGTATAAGCTTTTTCTGAGCATCCGGGAAACATATTGTCGAGCGATACTAAATGGAGTGATTTTATGTATTAAATAAATTCGTTACTTTGTCCAATGGCCTTAATGATTTCAAGAAACTGCGGGAGATGCCGCAACAGTAATCTGTTAATGGAGTCGTCCGATAATATGCATATCATTGCAACAATTTCAGAGCGTAAAAATCATTCGCCTTGTTGGTGTTGGTGGTTCGCCACAAGGCGAATGATTTTTACGCTCTGAAATTGTTGCAAGGCCTTAATGATATACAACGGTGGTGCAACACTTTTCAATTAGAATTAAATTTTAAAATGTGCATGGTCATACATTTTTGGAACAAGAGCAATTCCCCCCAAAAAGCCTACTTCATTGAGAACATCGAAATGGAATATGTAGAGTGAATTAAATACCTAGACGTTACCCTCACTCACGATCTCACCTGGGTGAAACAGATACGGAGAATATGTGGACAAGCTAACCAAAAATAACAAAGTTATGTGTCGTTGGCATCAGAAAATTCTGCAAATATATGGGATCCTCAAGAAGTTGGATTAATTGCCAAATTGGATCGTGAGTAGTGTAGAAGAGCTAGATTTGTAAAACATTGTTATGATAAATTTAGTAGCTTATCCAAAATATCAGGCCGAGAATCATACACGGAGAAAATGTTAAATTACAAACTGAAGCTCTTGCATAAAGTGGAAAGGCGTCTCTTTAGCATTGATGTTGAAAATATACTATTACCTTCATCGTTGTATGGTAGGAGAGATCATTTTAATAAAATAAGAGAGATTAAGTGTATAGCAGATAGATTTAAGAAGTTATTTTTTCCACGAAATATATGGGATCATAATAGCTTTTCCCCACAGTAGGGCTATGTTCGGGTACAATTAAAATTAAAATACAATACAAATTAAAAAGGTGGCTTGTAGGGTATATAAATAAATAAATGAATACATATACCCCACCCAGCACAAGGGCACACGGCGGGAGGCGTTAGGAAACCAGAGTTGGAGAGTGTTTTGTGG
The DNA here is from genome assembly GCA_037158775.1 of Hetaerina titia. Lineage (NCBI taxonomy): Eukaryota > Metazoa > Arthropoda > Insecta > Odonata > Calopterygidae > Hetaerina > Hetaerina titia. The sequence goes on along the minus strand of CM073777.1, from coordinate 83,211,470 downwards.
GAATTTAAACTTGTATAACTCTATTTTCGACAGCATATAGTATGCCTGTTTTTTTCTTAAGTGTTCCCCATTTTGTCATTTTCGCGAATAATAGGCGGGAAAAATGAATACTTGAATTTATTAGTTCGACAGTCTCTCTAATTTTGCAGAAATTGTCGGCCTTGCCAATGTTATCAGAAAGCCTAATTATATCTCCAATGTCGGGTGCGAAACTACAAGCGCTATATCTTTGTAATAGGTTTAATCTCACCTTGCGTCTTCGCATATCTTAACGTTCCCACCCCAGATTCTGTATTAAATGTGTAACGCTTAGTGTTCTTTGGAACGAGTTTTTCACGAATCTAGCGGCTTTTCTCTGTACCTATTCAATTCCGTAATTAACGTTTTGAAATGGATCCCTAACGCTTGCCCCATAATCAATATGAGGGTCTTACTAAAGATAAATAGCACGTTTTCTTCACTTTTTCGTCACTACACCTTCCGACTATACGTTTGACGAGTCTGATTTTTTAGCTGCCCGCCACAAATCGTGCGCATATGCTTTCCCCAAGAAAGATCCGATGCAATGGTGACCCACAAGTACTTGACTTCATCCAAGACGCTCATTCGAACATCTCTGAGTGTGTAAGTTGGTAAAGCAATGTCGTTTACGTTAGTTTTTAGTGATTTCCCTGTAGGAAAAAATGTCGTCGTCAAAGAGCGTTACGCTGCTTTTTATTTAACAGGTGATATTATTAATGTATATCAGAAATAATAGCGGTCCTATGACGCTACCCTGTGGGACGCCGGATGCTACTTGTACATAATTAGAACTTGAGCAATCTATCACTATCCTTTCTTAGCGGTCAGTAAGCAAGTCCCCAATCCAGTTAATTACTTTGTCGTTTGATCCATAGAATTGCAACTTTTGAATCAATTTAGTGTTTGGGACTTTATCACAGGCCTTCTTGAAATCCAAGAATATCGCATTTACTTGTTTGTTTCTTTCTCCCAATTGTAGAATGTCGTGTATAGAAAGCCCTAACTGCGTTTCACATGATCTCTCCTTTCTGAATCCGTGTTGTCTGTTGGATAATAGGTTGTGAGTGTTAAGGAATGTCAAGACGTAACTAAAATGTGTTACAATACTTCACAGTAGAGGGAGGTTGATGAGGACGAAATTGATCGGTAATTACGGGGGTCTTATTAATTTCCGCTTTTAAAAATGGGTGTGATGTTGCCTATTTTCCAGTCCTGGGAAACGACACCTTCTGAAATCGATTTGTGAAATATGTATTTAAAAAAATATCCTTAACATAATATACAATCGCAGAATCTCCCGCAGTTTCTTGGATTTTGAAAAAGGTAAGACACTCCCAGTGTTTCAAGTTGGTTATAACCTCGAGAACTGTGGCGCGCACAACTTCGCCTGTGATATTGTATGTATGGTTTCTCATCACAAGTTCTTGTTCTGTCAAAGCCCCCCCGAATTTCGGAGTGTAAGATGACACCTTGCTAGTTTGACTGGCTAAAGCACTCGGCCGGAAATCAAGGGATCCGGGTTTGAATCCCGGTCAAGGCGAATGATTATTTTACTCTGAAATTGTTGCATTAACATGAAGCCAGTCAGAAGTTATGAAGGCATGAGGGAAGAATTAATTCAGGGCTAAGAAAGAGGAAGCTCTGACGATAGGTAGAATTAAATAGTCGTCAGTTGACTGTCCAATACCTACGTTTAACAGAAAAGAAGGCAGAATACAAGTACCTTGTCCCATGAATGAACGCGGACTCACACATAAAATCGCCCCCGTCGTCTGATTGAAATCTCGGTGTGTCCCGAGTATAACAATGTGGTGGCCAGACGAATGCTTCCACTTTCCCGCCTTTAAGCCTTTTTCAGGAATGCCAATTAATTCCGGCATATATTCTCGTCAGGCTCAAATGACTTGGCTACCAAAATGAATCGTTCTAAGCATCTAAAATGAACGGTGTGTCACTCAAGGGGTCGTTGCCATGGATTCTTTCCCCACACTGTCAGCTACCATGCAAAACATACCAATGGGCCCTCCCCCTTTCTTCCCTACCCCCACCCTCTCCTTCCTCTCCCCTACCCTCATATCCACGTTAATAAACGCGCTCGCCAAACCTCTTGATCCCTTCCCGAATGAAACACTCCACTTGACGACAGACGGGCAGTGGCTTTTTCCACGCCAATCCCTTGACGCATTTTTTCTCTCCCTGCAATGGCGGGGAGCTTGCAGACCTAAAAAACGACAGTTACTAAAATCTCGTATCTTCTATGATTCCTAGACCTTGTTGATGGGTCCTATCGGGATTTTTTTTTTAAATTTACCCCACAAACCACCACTAGGGTGTGTGGCAGGGGGTTAATACACCCTAGAGTAATTTTACCCGAACATGACCCTACCGCGGTCGAACATTGTTATTATGATCCCTTATCGTTTGTGGAAAAAATGACATCTTAAATTTATCTGTTCTAAACTTAGTCTCTCTAATTTTTTTAACTTGATCTCTCCTACCGTAGTACGATGAAGGTAATAATACATTTTTCAATACACTTTTAATAATACATTTACGATACATTTTCAACATCACTGCTATCTGACATGTACAGGGTACGGAAACATAACTTCCTTTTTTATAAAACAATACCCCTTTAAAAAAGGAAGTTATGTTGCCGCACCATATATTACCTAATTATTCTACTTGTTTAGCTGGTACCCTAGCAACCCGCAGTTAATATGTTTAGAAAGCTCAAATATCTCATTACAATTGAGTATCTTTTAAACTGTACCACGCATCCTTTCACTTTCATTTTAACCATGATGTTGAGTTATTCAGCCATTCCCAATATGTCAAACAAATCCTACTTCTACAAAATAATTGGGTCGCGTGCAGCGCAGAGGAGCTAGATATGTAAAACGCTGTTATGACAAATTGAGTAGCGTCTCAAAATTATAAGAGGACCTAGTTTGGGAGTCACTCGCGGAGCGAAGGTTTAGTTATAGATTTTTTATATATTTATTTTTATTTGTTAGCACCTTGAAAGCCACCACTAGGGTTAAATTGCTTGGGCTGGATTAAATCTCTTGCATGCATTGGAAGGAGGTCTCTTTAACGATGATGCTGTAAATTTGATATAAACCCTATCGTGTTACGGTAGGAGAGGTCATGAGAATAGAATTAGAGACATTTCATGTAGAACAGATAGGTTTAAGATGTCAATTTTCCCACGGACGATATGGGATCAGAATAACATTGTCCGACCACGCTAGGAGGGAGAAGTAGTCTGGTGTGAAGATCCAAATCCTTCGGGATATCTTCCTCGTGGATCAAGTTTCTAGGACAACAGTTTCGACGGTGCAGTCGATGTCTTCAGGTCAGAAGTGATAGTCTGTAGTGCAATTATCCCCTGCCACGCACCCTAGGGGTGGGTTTCAGTTTTATTTAGTACCCTGCCAGTCACCACTAGGTTCTGTGGCAGGAGGTGACTACTCACCAAACTACCCTTAACCAAAAACGCCTTTCCCCCTTAGCGCGGTCAGACAAACGTTATTTTATTATGATCTATTACTATTTAATATAATATAGTAAATTGGCTTTAAATTATAACTCTTTCCATAATGTGAACATTTGTTTGAATAATTATAATTAGTTTCCAAATATGCTGCGATTAGATTGTAAGAGTTTTGGGAATATAGTATTTGAATGGTTATTTTCAAATCCGCTTTATCCAAGCGATTGATTTTTTTAATACAATCTTTATATTATTTAAGAATTTCTGTTGAATTAGTATGTGTAATATTCTTATTTGTTTCTGTCTTATTGAACTTGACGAAATTTTATATCGTTGTACTATTGATCAAGTTGAGTGAATTATAATAATGATAATAAAAATTCCTATCACTGGTATCTGTCCTTTCTAGGCACACAGAAAGCAGTTGTGATCGTGTGCCTGTCAAAAAATTTGTTCAGATTGAATAAAATAAATGATATTTTATTTCATTTATTTTCTGAAGAGTGACGTTGTATCCCAGGGAGTAGAGCGTTCAACTGTACTTTAATTTAAATATGCAAGGAACGTAGTTACGGTCGTGAATCAATGTAAACAAAAAATACCGGGACCGTAAACTTTAAGTTTACGGTTCCGGTATTTTTTGTTTGGGTATGGGTTTGCATGCATGTGTTGGTTTTTGAATGTGGTTTGGTTCCCTTTTACGGGTGGTGACCTAACACCCCCCGCCACGCGCCCTTACGGCGGCTTGCTAGGTATAATGTAGATGTATTTGCTAAATACCGCGCAAGGGCGAATGGCGAAGGGTATTAGGGCAACAGCCATATGAGCACCAACATTAGGTCATTCCTGCATTTTAATGTACATATTCTCATACAAAAGCCACACAAATACATGACTACATACACCATGTAATAATTGACTTAATATGTTAAATGTTTATCTTTAAGGAAATATATTTGTGTGCTTTGATTCAATTTTTGTATGACCGCTTATCCTGCGAGGGAAGAACGAGTCCCTCTATAGCGGTGTCTATCTCCCTTGCTTTATCTCAGTGCTCTGATCTACCAAATTAATTTGGCGCCATAATAACTTAGGGAATTGAATTCTGAAGTGAAGGGTAAACGTAAGAGGGTTAAAACGACGCCCGCGATTTGTAGCCATGCCCTGAGGATTGATCATGGACCTCTGGTTTGGAGGCGAGTGGAAGGCATTAATCAGAGGTTGCGTCATTTCTGCAGGGATATCGGGGCCTCCTTCAATGACCTTCAGGCGGCATTCCAATCCAAACCCTCGAAATCGCTGTGGAGTTCATTACACTCTGAGGCCGCCAGGTGTGTTACGGGCCAGATATTCGAGCACTGTGGGGTTTCTTTTCAATAAGTGCGTAGGCCATTGTGTAAGTGAAATAGTGGCTCTCTTAACCCGGCCAACCCTCGTATATAGTCTACTCTTAACGATGGGCCGAAGTTTAAGGTCCTATTCGACGGATGACATACTCGCTTAAGCCCCAACGACGACCAAGGCGTTGACAGTATAAACGACATCGGAGCCTCTTGCCTTCCATTATATATTTTTGTCTCTAGGAACGCACAGCGATCGGTTTAATTCTTAGGCCTTATCCTTAACCCATGACATCTCATCGGTGATTTATTCATGGGGAGTACGTGGGCATGTTAGGAAAAAATTAGGATTTATTAGAAGAGTACTGGGAAAGGAAGGCTTTCTTAAAACCTAGAAAAATCGCGTCAACTGGAACATTGCTCTCTCCCGAAGTACGAATATGATGAACAAAAAGCGCAAGTTGTGTCTCGCAGGATCTGCCGCATCGGAAACCGTGCTGATTTTTCATCGATAACTCCTGATTATCGAGATGTCTCACGATCGAACTAGCAAGTATATGTTCCATAACCTTGCACAAAATTGATGTGAGTGAAATAGGTATATAATGACTCTGTTCCTCCTTGTCTACGTTTTCAAATATTGGTGTTACGTTAACCGTTTTCCAATTTCTGGGAACCTTGTAATCTACCAGCGACTTCTTAAATATCATTTCTAGATACGGCGTGATTTCTGAGGCTAGATCCTTAAATATACGAGCGGGGTTTAATCTGCGGCGGGGTTTATGCCACCTGACGTATTTAAATTTTGTGATATGTGTCACTTTTCTGAAAAAAATCCACCGGTGACCAATGCCTTCCCTGGTCTTCGTTCTACAAACATTATATCTTAAGCATGATATTATTTCTGGTATGTAATCCCAGTTTGTCGACTTATATGGAAAAATAGAAATGAGAGAGAAATGTTTGAATCAACGATTCCGCATACCTTGTGGCTTTGCAGGTAATAAGCTTTAGCAACACCCATCACAAAACACTTCAGACGAGTGACTAGGCTGTTTTTACAGGGATTGGGGGAGTCTTAGGTACTCATAAGAATGAAGAGAGTGTGATGCCAGAGTATGGGATCCCTCCGAGATTAGTGTCATTCCAGAATTAGATCGTGTCCAGCAAATTAGAGCCAGGTATTTAAACCTGGTAGTGTATCTAGATTATTGAATGACAAAGGCTTGCAGTCATTCACGGATTGGTTTGGGTTTTTTTGGGTTTTTTGGGTGCACCGACAGCTATGGTCATTTTGCTCACTCACGGAGCGAAGGTAAAATTACAAGCAAACCTCTTACATGAATTGGAAGGAGATTTCTGTATAAATAATATTAAATATATATTCTTTTGCTCCATCATGCTAAGGTAGGAGAGATCATGATAATAAGATTAGGCAGATCCACCTTAGTAGCGAGAGATTCAAGAATTCTTTTCCCCGCGAACGATAAGGGATCAAAATAAATGCGACAGCGGCGATAGGGGAACAGAATAATTTATCCTATGTTGCCTTGTAGGTGTGGCTTATCATTATTTTATCTAAGCTTATTTGATTGCTATTCTTACCAGAAGTTCGTGTCGCTTGACTAGAGAAGCATTCTATGCTTTGTTAGGTGCCTCAGTGCACATAACTTTTGTAAAGATTGTTTTCATATTAAAAAATTATTTTACATATTTATTGGCAAGTAAATTAAAGCGACATAACTTTGAGGTTGCGTGCCTGGCATAGAATCACCCCTTGCCTCACACCACGGCGGTTGCTTGCAGGGTAACTTGAGAAGGATACTAACGCATTTGCTTGCATTCAATAAAATGCAGGGCAAGGTGCCATGCGACCAAAGGTGGATTGCGCACGGAAAGTTATCGACACAACGACCAGTAATCAATTAATTGCAACGTCCCTGGAAAATCCTCTCACTGCAGTGGACCACCTGCTTGGGAGTCCGTCTCGCTAGATGTCGTTGATGCATAATCTCCAGGGAGTTAGTTATCTGAGAAATGATGGCAATAATCGCCTACCGACAGATGAGGTCACTTTTGTGACCGGAAGAGGTGTAAAGGCACGTGAAAGGGGAATGCATGCTTGGAAGGTGAGGAGTAACATCCCCGTCTCGCAAAGAGTCTCCTCTTCCCCGACACGAAAGCCACCGCGTTGCAGGTGAATTGATATGCAGGGGTTGTCTTCACCGCTTCGTGGGTAATGGAGGCACGTTCCTTCGATGGGCAAGAATTGAGCCCAGTGGTGTCAAGACATCGCGTGCGTGCAGAAGTCTATTTATGTTATTTTAAAAAAGCGTGGATGTTCCGCTTGGAAATAATGATTTATTTGGCGTCCTTATTCCAGTTACCATTCCCGTTTTCGTGGTATTGTCGCCCATTGTCACTTCTCTTGGCCGATTTGCTCTGCAGCGCTACTCTGCTATGAACCATCATGCCTTGCGCTTAGCACGTCTCTGATTGGTAGTTGTATGCAAATGCGTATAACTTTCTAGTGTAACCTTTCGCACGGATCTTTGGCAATTATTAAATAATTAATTCTACTTTCGTATGTGGAATTGTGTTCAATCCATTTTTTAGTGGTCGTCAATACGCAACGAGATCACTGAAATCAATTTCATCCTAGCTGTGGGGAAACTGGACACGTTCTTCGCAGTCTCATTAGAACATTGAGCTAAACCTAAGACAATGTACAGCATTGAAGTTATGTAATGACAGATTAGAGGAAGGAGAGATGAAGTTTAGACAAGAAGATTCGAATTAAGTCACCCCAGGACAGGCCAAACAAATATTTGGGTGCGACTTTCATAGAGTGCACAAATCGGAAGAATATACGTCTCAAAGAAACCGGGTATGGTGAGACCTGTAGGAGGAAAGTGTAATCAAAAAGTAAATTGGAGATGTTACTTTGCATTGGTTAGGGTGCTCTTGAAGTACGCGACTAAAGTTTGGGATCCATGGGAGGAAACGTAAATTTAGGAAATGGAAATATTCACAGAAAATTCGGTATATTTCTCCAAAATGTCTGCAAGAAATGAATAAATGTGACGAGTATGCTGGAAGAATGAGAGTCCCTTAAGTCAAGAGGAGATCAGGAAAGACACTATTTAACGCATCTACACAACGTCGCAAAGGCGTGTGGCGGGGGATGGTTGGCCATTAGCCATATATGCAGTTATAATAAAAGAGATTGTACATATACACGCACACATAAAAATACATATATATATATACACACATGTATATATATGTGTGTGAATGTGTACGAGCATACATTTGTATTTATATTTGTACATGTGTGTGTGAACGCATATTCATATATGTATATACACACACATACGAATGCATGCATACACATGAATGCACGCTTGGAGTAAATAACGAGTAGAACATATAGAGTATATTGAAAACATTGTTAATCAATAGACACAAATAAAAATGCATAAAAAAGCTCGCAGATATATTTTGAAGTCTTGCTGATAATGCATCCTTCATCGTTTGAAGAAACATGTACTCCGAACACACCCATAATTGCATAATGTAGGTGGACATGTTTGTGAGTAAGCTCACGTGCAATTATGTACGTGCGCAAATATTTCCATATTTATGTATAACTGCATATTTATGCATATGAGGCACACACCTCGCCTCAAACACATGCGCCAGCTTTTATGTATATGTAATAGCCGACCCTTTCCTCGGGCTTATTCAGGATGAATATCCTGAGTTATATGTTTGAGAACCGTGAAAAACAATCACACCCCCTTGTAAGTTACTAAAATAACTAAATAAATAACTTAAATTTCCTTTTTTAGGTACTTACTCTCTGAGGATATTTATCCGTTCGATAAAGGCACTCACAGACTAAAATAAAATGACAGCTACGTGCACAAACGACTTGAAACACGCCATTTTGCATATTGAGAATGATGTGCTTGTTGACATCGTTGCCATGGATATCACTGGGAGGTATTATAACGATAAACCAAGTAAACAAGGCTTTATTTATATATAAACAACTCTGGTTTCATGAAGAGAATAAAAGAAACCAAATTTTTTATAAGTTTTTGTAGGTTTAAATTCCACATCTCCCGATAACTTAAACATGTACGCATAGGAAACGTGAAATTTTATGAAACATGCACTCATTTCACACTTAATGCGGCAGAGAGATTGGGGGAGACCGGAATAGGTTGGATGAAGGCGGGAAGAATGGGGGTTTATGAATCGGAAGTGAATAATTTTATTCTGAGGAATTTGCGAGGAAAGAAGCAATCGATTTGCTGTTAAGAATGTCCTTATAGTTTGCTAACTTAAACCGCGGTGCATTAAAGTCAAATAAAGGAATTTGCTCAGCTTTTTCAATCTCGCTATAATGTGACGGTAATTCGGAAAATTAATGGCTTACTGCCGAGATGGTTTCATGTTTCATTTTTAGATTATTGTTTAAAGTATTACGCAATACGAGTGGCTTTTGGTGAAAGTGCTATAACTTCTACATCTTTGATTTTCGCAATGGGAACGTATAGATAACAAATGCGGCTGATGCAATGGTTACAAAAATGCATCAGAATAAACTCGGAAGACCGAGTCGGAGTCCACAGCCATGATAAAAATGCACATGGACGCCCACAAGAGTCAATTTACTCATTTTATTCAATGAATCGATTGAGTGGGAAGAATAAATTTTTCCCGAGATTGCAGAATGAATTTATTTCACCAGGATTTTTAAATCGAGCTAAGGATTGACTACGAATGATACTAATTTTCCACGTATTGTGAATTAAAAACAACGCTAATCAATATAAAATGTAATATAATTACCGGGAAGAGTTCTGCAGATACATTGTACTTATTCATGTCTTGGCTACACGCATTGGTTGAATTCTTTCCGTGGAAAGCCTTCTGAAAGCTGATTTGAAGATGAAAAGATTATGATATGAATGTTATTCTATGGGATTAGAATGCCATTCAAATTCTGTTTCATGTATATTTTTTCAGCAGTTGACACCATATAAGCCCGACTTTTCAAGTCGACGGATTTACTGATTTCAATCTGAAAATATTATTTACAATTGCACCCCTAAATCGCAATCAAAGTCAGAATTCCACGACGTCCGAGGTTTCGGTCCTGTTTACGAGCGGACGGTGGAATAGGCTTTTGGGTTTTCAGGAATTTTATGTAATTCTCTAAAAGGATTCTTAATGGATAACTAGGTGGTCAGCGCGAAGAAAGATTCTCTAGTCAGAACAGTTGGATCGATTTATTTCCTCTCGACACAATATGTGACGGCCATAACTCGTTGCTTGCTGTTTTTTGTTACGAATGAATCAAGTGAAATCCTTGAAAGTGCACTAAAACTTCAAGGACGCCGTCCAGCTGTCATGTTAGTTGGCAATAGTGCTATCCATGATGGTTTGATTAGTGTCCCACAATTGTTGCACTAATGCAAATATGGTGCAACAATAGTGTAAACATGGCAGCTGCATTTGTAACATGCACTACAGAGGAACATTCGTTCGTTGAAGAGTTAAGAGGAGTAACATTGAAATTCACTAACGAATGAATGTTGGTGAATCATCACCTTCACTCCAACAAGTTTACATGTGAACCAGGCAGTTCCTAAACAGCATTAGTTCTCATGTAAGTGATTCCCCTTGACTAGGTGAGGCACTAAAATAATTGACAGTACTGACCTCAGTAGAAGTTAAAGCAATGGCATTTCTAGAGGAATCATGAACATTTAAATTGCTGTAATATTTCTATTGCTCATCTCGGAGAGTAAATATGAAAAAATTATAACTGAGAATCTTTAGTATTCAATAAGCTATGAGGTTATAATATATAAGTTTCAAGATTTTCATTTGACTCTCCCTATTTCAGTATTTCTTTAACTTCCAAGGCAACCAGTATTTCTTTAATATTCTTATTTATGTATTGGCTGGCACTTAAACACCGTGGAATAATCCATCACCGTGATATCTAACTCCTTAACATTATGCTGGTGTAAAATGTTGTTTTACACGAGAAAAAAATTAATTATAAGGCCATATTTTTCTGTATGGTAATACTTATTTTACACATTGAAGTATGGACGACATGAACCGTAAAATTAAGAGAATATTGGAAATAAGTTGTCGTTTTATTAGAAATAATGATCGTAAGTGCTCTGAATGTCCGTTCAAACGTGGATTCGAGATGCAGTTTTTGCTTCATGAGAGGGGAAACCAAGTGGAAAAATCATTGTCTTTCCCCGTGAATAGTATTCCCGTATTGCAATGAATGAGATGAAGATAAATTTAATACAATTATAAAAGGTTAAGTACGACGCTTGCAGCGCTAAAAAAATCAATTAAATCAACGTTACTAGAATTGGCGAAAGAAAAATGGGTTTTCACGAAGGAGAAATTACAACATAAAACCATCAACCTGGTTGAAACTATTACGAAAGTGATGCAATGTTGACAGTGGGAATATTATGTATTTATACGTTATAATTGCCTTTATTTATGAGTTAAATAATTTGAGGCTGCACTTGGTGGAGGTAACATTAATTCATTATGAATTAAACACACTTTTAAAGGACTTGTCCCTTGAAAAAGACGTAAATACGTTGAAACCGGTTGGACCATATGAAAGGAAGTGGGAAAAATTACAGCGCGTTCAATTCATGATGCCTTTATTTGGCTTTCTTTATGTCATTTTCCTTCCATATAATTCATCTGGGTATCAAAAATGCTGGGGGATCATAAAATTTTTCCTTCGATTCACCTGCACCAATGGTAATTGCATTTGCAGCAGTATTTAAACTGTTACAGTGCTGTAATCCCCGATTTTTCTGTAGAAATTGGTATACTTTATGTTTTAACTTATTCTATTACAAGTTGCTTCACTGCTTTACTAAGAAAATGCTAGTGAGCAATGCGTTCGCCTTCTAAACCGAAGGCCACGGATGTAAGTCGTTTCGAGAAATGGGAGTTGGGCTGAATTACTCCTACGAAAAATCCGTAGACGGAGCGAGAAACGCTTAAAGGAATCATGGAGGCGGATTGGACGCCAAAACGCGTTGATTATGAAAATATATGTAAAAAATATTATACCAATTGGAAGTCTTGATTTAAAAACTTTGTGTCCCCAAATTTCTGCCCTCATTATTATAAACATGAAAGATCTAAAGTGGGTTAATATGATCGCGTTCCACATTCCGTTTTTATTCCATTGCCCGAGGTGTGTTCAATAAATAACGGGAATTGGAGTTTTTAGGAAAGAATTGTATTTATTCGTTTATATCAATATTATCCCCTTCGAAGCATTCCCCATTACGTATTATACACTTATGCCAACGATTTTCCCATTCCTCGAAACACTTCTGGAACTCGATCTTTGGTGTAGCTTTCAGATCTCTCGGCGATGTATTTTAATCTCATCTATGCTTATAAAACGACCATACTTTAAGCTTCTCTTCATTTTTGGGAACAGAAAAAAGTCACAGGGGGGTCATGTTTGGCGAATATACAGGCTGGGACATCATTACAGTGCTGTTTTTGGCCAAACAGTCACGTCAAAAAGCAATTAGCAGTGTGTGAACAGGCTCATTATCGTGGTGGTACAATAGCCATGAATTGTTTCGCCACAAATATTGGCTTTTGTTCGTGTTATTTCACGCAAACGGCGTTGAACTTGTAAGCAGTATTCTTTTATTGATAGTTTGACCTTGGAACAAGAACTCATGGTGCCCTATGCGATATGTTGAAACTCCCGTTACTTTTTCAACCCACATCAAATTATATCGATTTTATATTTTAGAACAAAATGGATATTTTTATTTTTATAACTTGATTCCAGTCGTTTCTGAAAAAAAGGATTTCAGTTCGGTTTTAAAGAGTTAGTGGAGGTCTAAATATATTACTCATGCGTTAGTTCACGAATAAGGATAAAATAGTCAATTTTGCTAATGCTCACAGTGATTGACTTCGTTATGAAAAACTAGAATTGTTATTTCAGTATAAATACACAGTTCCATCCCCTATGCTGCATGAGGTTTCACAAAACGTTTGATAGGTGCCCGGAAAATAACACAGTTAAGAGGCATCTAAGCTGTGTTATTTTTTAACGCAGCTAAGAGGTATCACAAGATTTTGACTCGAAATCTAATCAGCAGTAAAGAGTTCTACCCACTGTCAAGTCGCAATATTCCTGCAATGCGTATGACTGGACGCATAGTACATAATATCTGACTAACGGTGATATTTAATTCTGAAAACGAAGCGAAATAAGTAGTGTTTGTGACTACGCTGTTTAAAAATTCTGAATTTGTAAAAAACTTATCCGTACTAATAAGATTTGGATGCATGCGTGACGAAAAATCATGAAATCATTTTTAACTTGTGTTAATCCACGTGAAAATGAAAATTTTCCCCCGTCAATTTCACTTCCTTCTGATTTGAACTGATTTAGGGCTATTCAATGAAGATGGAATTCCATAGCAAAAATCCCATTTTATATTCCATTAGCAATCCCAAATAGACAGTGCCCGTTTCTCAAAGCTTCAAGAAAATTTGCAAGTCTTCTGAGTGCAATTGTTAATACGAAATGAAATATTGTATATACCATGTATTCTCTGAAAAGTAGACGTGATAATGGTCGGAACATACGAGGGGAAAGCTTAGGTAAGGGTATAGTTAGGGTAAGGGCCAAGGTAAGTTAATAAATTACTCGCAAAACTGGATAGAGGCAATAATAATCAAAATAACTTCCTGAAATTTATTTCACTTTCCTACATACCCACCCCGTACATTCAGACAATTATTCCATCTCTTTGCAAGTCCTTGATAGCCCACAGCAAAGAAATCTTTTGTCTGCTGCCGCAGCCAATAGGTAACCTCATGGACTATGGTGTCATCATTTTCAAAATGTCGTCCACCCAAATGATTTCTTAGGGACCTACACAGATGACAGTCACAGGCTACGGACAAGTCGGGAGACAGTATGGTGAAAGTTCCAATCGGTCCCAACGAAATGTTCGTAACGGCTCCTGGGTTTTTCTTGTTCACGTATATTCCAGTGCGACTTATTTATTAACTTAACTTCGTATTTATTTCCATCAGAAAGTCCTGAAAGAGTTAACCACGGTGACTTAAAAATCGATTTTTAGTGAACAAGAATGGACCCCTAGTTCGTAGATATTTCCTAAATAGTTCGAAAGACACTGTTTTCCATTTTATCGACGTTGCTATCTAACATCATTTGTGCATCGTCCCCTCTCCTCTTGGATCTGCTTTGACCTTCCCTCCATCTTCTCCGGCAGGTAGTACCACCTTCACTCCATATTGGTAGATTTTCCCATTGAACGGGGCGTGGAGCGGCCACAATCATTTTTACTAATAGCTGTGCGTCTTCCGTCTGGGAAATTACCTTGCTGGCAATACGCGTTGCTGGGAGAAGGGTGTGTCAATTCTTCCGATAATTTCTCTTCGTGGTTGCGGAATCATGAGGTGTATATGTACAAACACGAATGCCTCTAGATCAACAGAAAGCTCAAGGCATGTATCATATTAATCTGTTGAGGGCAGTAGGGAGGTAGTAGCATAATAAAGGATATCTCTCCGAAGCTTAAAAACAATTTCTCCTCCATACCGTGAATTTATTCCTAGAAATAAGCAGAGAAAAATCAATTATAACTTCTAGATTGAGGATTGATTGTTGATCTGTCTTTCCAATGTACTTCATCCTAGTGTTGTTACCATCAACTGGTCTAACGTGCGTAGACAAGTACTTTACACTTAGATACCCTAGCACATGTACATTTGGTTTTAATTATCTACATAATATGAATTATTGAACATTATTTATTCAAACTAGCAACAAGAAAAAAAATAATTTTTAATAATGCATACCCAGTGTAGAATCATCCCCTGCCACACACCCTAGTGGTCGCCTGCAAGGTACCATTTAGTTTTAGTGATGCTTTTCGAAAATTTTCCACATCAACCTTTGAACCAGTGGTCTGCAGATGGTACAGGGCAGGATTGGCTACAATAAAACGCCCGGAGGGCGGTCCATATTTTAACTCATATATATATATATATATATAAAATATAATATATATATATATATAATATAAATATATATAAATAAATAAATATATATATATATATATATATATATATCGTATATGTGTGTGTGCATACACACACCTACCACGACTTAGACCGGGACTTGAACCACGAATCTTTCGACTTGCCGGGCCGGTGCTCTAACCACTTGAGCTGTCAAGGAAACGTAATTTTCACCGGAATCTGCGAGGGGTTAATGCAACCAAGTGTCCCGATTCTTTTACCAGAAGATGGCGTTAGGGTGCTGTTTCATTAACCACGTGAGATATGGACGGCACAAGAGGAAACTATAAAAGACATAGCAATCATAAAACGTCATAAAGCATAGGAACACTACGTTTCGTGGTACGCATAGCCAAAAGGGTAGACGAGCCACATAGGCCAAATTCACATTCAAACACGAAAACCCGCCATATGGTGAGTAAATATTAATTCACATGGAAATAGTTATAAGGAAATGGGATAGGAACACATGTAATAGATGAACACAAGAGAGGTGGGGAAGGCGGAATCGAGCAGATCACAAGTGCAAAAATATTTCCTTGACCGGGACTTGAACACCGGATCGTTCGACTTGCCGAGCGATGCTCTAACCTATATATATTCCCTTTGCCTCTTACTTTTATCTATTTCCTTGTGAATATATATATATATACATATATTTTCATCCCTGATCGGGTTGAAAAGTTTTTGCGAGGAAAATATATCCCAAGTCAGGTTAATAACATTCAGATCTTAGAATTAGTCTGCCTTGACAAGGAATGGATAACGAGGCAATAACGGACAAAACCACTTAAGCATTCGTTATACCTGGAGTTTTTTCTCCGAGTTTTATCACAAGAAGGCGCTTCGACTTTCCCAGGACAAAATATTCCACAAAAACTCGACCCTTGTGTAGTTATAGCCCTTAGTTGGCGCAATGCTCAATTAAGCAGGAATGCCCTGAGCAATATAGCATACACGTGAATTAGCCGCCCGTGACATGTGTTTTAATTGGACCGGATGATCGAAACTCGGCCATTTAGAGTTGGGTATTTCAAACCCGCCTGGACCAAACAAACAAAAAGCGATCTAAAATCGCCGCCCTGGTTCCTTCAACTTTGGCCACAATCTTAATGACCCTCCCCGTCTCTTATCCTCCTCTCATTGGCGGTCCTTTAGCGATGGGGCCCAAAAAAGGCCCGTTCCTTTCAATCTATGCCTCGAATGGATTGGGCTGCTTCTATGTAACTTTAAAGAATGATTCACATTTTAATTCGTCTTGAATTACCTCCAAATGGCCCATCTTAAATAAAATTTTCGAATCTTATAATAGTCATTGATACAAACCTCAATATACGTATCAATCTCGCAAATTGTCACAATTGATTTATTCATTGATATTTTTAGAATGGTAATGCGTGTTAATTTAATTATTTAATCTATGGTCTAATAACATTTAAGTAACTCTTCTTTCAAAACAACATGCTTCTGCTACCCCTGAATATTTCCAAGCTGCTTCCTTCATTGGTCCTGGTCTTGTTTTCTGGATCTATTATCAATTTCCTGACTTCTTCATCGATCCTCTCCTTTTCTCCAGATGAATTTCCGTGACGAAAGGTTTCTACCTTCATCTCAGGCACCCCCTTCTTCCTTGAAAGCAAATTGATTTTGCCAATCTTTTCCAAGCTGTATCCTGGTAGATCCGGCAGGATTTATACTTCCTTCCCCTCCAGGGACCATTTTCTTCTTTTAATTAGGCGTTACTTGGGCAGTATGCATTCAGTAGTTCCTCCAAAGATTCTTCACTAAAATATTCTAGTTCCTCCAAAGATTCTTCACTAAAATATTCTTTTTTTCAGCAGGAGATTTTATTCTTTTAATATAGCAAGGAGGACGAAAACATCTAATGAACGTATATATTTAATATTTCATTTTAATCATGATTGATAAGAGATCAGAATAACTGTACCGGTCGTGCTAGCGGGGTTAGGTATCATTTTTCTTTTTTCATCGTAAGTAGCCTAGTATATCGTAAATAGCTCATACAACCTTTGTTACATTTCTACTGCTTACAAAAAGCTCTTTCCTTATACCTCGAGGAATACATATCCCTTACATACTGTATTTATCGTGATCTACTAGTACAACGTTTGAATTATTTCACATAAATATTGTATCTAAAACTTGAGAAAAATTCGAGTTTTGCTGTTAAATGCCTGGTTTTGAATCACCCCCTGCCGCACACCCTGGCAATGTATTGCCGGCTACCACGTAGAAGTGGAAGTGACGGCCAATATTATAATTTGTTTGCCAGTACAGATTGTAGCCCTTGAAGTTTTTGCACCCGCATATTCATTGGTTTATCGTACCCATTTCATGTACCCTCCTTGGGCTCTCCCAGTGCATGTGTTGATGGTTAGTGATAGGAAACTATGGTGCTTCTGACGGCTGAGGTCATTTTGCATCACCAGCAGCCTCGTGAAACTGGCACAGCATAAAATGGTTGCCCGAAGCAAGCTCGAACCATGACCTTCACATCTCCCGGCGAGTGTATTTCCTATCTGGCTTTGCGAGGATGTCAGTAACATGTTATGCTATTGGAAAATTAACATTTATATTTTACTATATTGGCGTTTACTGTTGACCCTATTTCAGTCACGCAATTGCAGTATAGACGAGTGATTTTACTAAATCCATGCTATAATGAAAAACAGAGCTCTACAAAGATTTAAAAAATATAATAAGATTTATAAAGTTTTCAACTATTTTACACTAGTTGACCGTGTTTTAAAGAGCTAGTGTAACTTTAAAGGCAATGAATTCTAGCATCATGATGAAACGCTGAAAATCTCACTTCAAATAAAAGATAGATAACTTTTTGTGTTCGAAGATAACCATTGGTTTCGCTCACGTTTGGAAATTCATCCCCTGAATTATTAAGTAATAATTAAATCAGTTTACTGGAAAGTTTGGTTTAGCTGTCGGCTTAACTTTTATTAAAAATTGCCATGTGGTCTTTACTGTATATATATATATATATATATATATATATATATATATATATATATATATATATATATTGATATAGATTAGTTTGCTAGGTGGGGATTCACAAAATGTTTATTTGATAGTTGTGTCCATCCAAAAACCTACCTTAAACGGTAGATTACCTAATAATAATATATATATATATATATATTACGAATTATGTATGAAATAATTGAATTGAGAAAATATATAGCGGGAGAATCTTCCGTATCTGAAGAGGATTAACATAATTTCGACCCAGATTTCATTCCGCTAATATTTCGCCTCAAAAGTCGTTCAAATTATGCGGAAGAAATCCCGAACCAAAAGCAGAAAATCGTCGAGTAACCGTGAACAAAGATGTACTCGTACTGATTCCCTGAAAACGTTCTTTTACGACCTTAATGCTTCGTCCTCTATCTCCTTCATTCTACCATTTTCTCCTTCCGAATTACCTTCCTAGAGGTAAACGTATCATTAATAGACAAAAAAATTTCACATTTCTGTATATATAAAACCGACCAACAAACAACAATACTTGCATTAAAGCAGTTACCACCCATATCAGACCGAACGTTCCATTCCTTATTCCCTGTCCGTAAGAGGACACAGAATCTGCAATGACCCCTACTCCCTTGATAATTTCCTCTCAAATCTACACCATTCCCTCCTCAAACGAGGTTAACCTGAATGCCTCCTAAACAAGATAATCCGAAGACATGCTTACACTCGCAAACCTTCCTCCAGCGCAGAAACCCACCCTCTCTCAATTTGCACCACATACTGCCCTGGCTTAGAATCTCTCGGATTAATCCTAAAAGATCTCTAACCTATCCTTAAAAACCATAATTCCACCACCAACTTTTTTCCAGAATGCCCCTCTGTTACTTTCAAACACCCCGCCAACTAATCAGATCTCCTCAAACCAACCAATCCATATCCCCGCTCCGTCCCAAAGTCACTCCCATGCCCTGCAGTAAACCTAAATGCAAAATACGAGTATGTCCTGATTTCCAAACCCGAACTCCATCCCTCTTCCACCCGATTTTTAACTCTCTCCCACCAATACCCTACTCCTCGTGTACTTCCAGCAATGTAGTTTACATTCTGAAGTGCCAACTATGCCCTCCCTTTTATATTGGACAGGGTACTACACCCCTCAATATTAGATTGAATAACTAACGGGCCTCATGCAAGAATTCTTCCCTAATTGTGATGCTCTCAATCCCAAAACACGCCTCCGAACATAACACTCCCTTTGATAGCTTCAATAGTGTGTCCATTTTAGTATCCCTCCCACCCTCTGACCCTCCACTCAAACTCAAATCAATAGATCAGGCGTTCATCTGGCTCCTGGATTCCTGGAATTACCCTAGTATTAATATTAGACATTAATTACCCCAATTAATCCACCCTCCGCTCCAAACACCTTCCATATAATTCCCACACTTGTAAAAATTCCCCTCCCAACTCTTCCCCTCGCAAACCTTTCCCCACCTTCCCCTTCCATCAGGAGTCTCCAGTCTTTCTGTTATAACCTTTTCCTCAGTTCCTTCCTTCTCTTCCTTGAGAAAAGTGGCTTGTACCACCGAAAATTCGAAAACGTGTGAGCTTCTATTCTTTTTTGTGTGTTTCTATGATTTTTCTTTGTTCACTAGTGTACACAACTTCATAAACATTATTATTCATCCGTGAGACTTTCACATAAGTTATATATTATATATATAATATATACACACACATATATGCGCTAAAAATTAAGACGAACTTGTTTTTTGATGTTGCATACCTGGAGTTGAATCACCCCCGGCCACACAACTTGGCGGTGGCTGGCGGGATATTTTGTAACCGCATATAGGCATGCGTAGATTCTGCACTCTTCATCCATACTATACACCAAAATCTCCCATTCACTGCATATGAAACTGTTCCTAGTTATGAAGTCACAGAAGGGATACGATATAAATGGCAGAGAGAATAGGACAAGGGTGTAATCACAGTAGGCCGTAAATGAACATCACTGTGTAAACTTAAAGTTATATAATGGAGCATTACCGTAAAAGCATGTGGAAGGAGTACCGGAAACTGTTTCACCACTGACAGTTACAATAGCGTTTAATAGTTACTAGAAGCATTCTAAGTTTCACACCTTTGTTTTATCGATTAGCTACTGCCGACAGGCGTGATAATGCTTGTCTTATTATTCGACCCCGCTGGGTGGGAGTGGACAATGTCCACCGAGTAGCCGGTGCATATATTTTATGGATATATGGTGTAAATCTCGGCTCATAAATACATGATTTATGATGGCAAATCCACGGGCGGAGTCCCCAAGGGGTTTTCCCACTGGAAGCGTTGCATAATACCGACGTGAGATTACGTAACATTTAAAGAAGACACCTTAACCCGGGGGGAGGATGTTCCTGCTTCCTCGTGGTTTGACTGGAGGATCAAGTGGGCCTGGACTGGTCGGGCCGGGAGCGAGCCAGAAGACAAGGGACGGCGGTGGAGGAAAATAAGCGAGGGGGGTGGCGCGGAGGAGGGAGAGACTCGAAGAACGTCACCACTGGGGGGAACACACTTCACGATGAGTCTCCTCTCCACGTTCCCGTGAGGTAAAAGGGAAAGGAAGGAAGGAAGGAGAGGGGAGGGGTGAGGAAAGGAGGGTGGGGTGGCGATTGGCCATCGGGATGGAGAAGTGTATGATAAAAAGGGGCGTCGAGAGGGGGTGGGGTGGGTGGGAGAAGGGGGCAGGAAGTGTTCAAGGGGAGGGATTAGGTGGTCGCAGCAGCGGCGCATGCCTGAAGGGGGCGGAGGTGGTATATAGCACGGCGTCTGAGACTGGACGGGATCATTCCGCCGTGTGCACTCCAGTTTCGCGGTACGTTTCGCGTGTAGAAACCCACCCCCCAAGGCCCCATCCACCCAGCAATCATCAGGTGACTCAAACGCCATTCCTCCAATCAAGTACAAACGAGGCGACAGAGAGGTACGGGAGACTCAAAAAGATAATAGGAGGCGAACAAGACGGAGAGGGAAGGCGTAAAGAAAAGCCCTAAGGAAGGAAGAGACTTCAACGCACTTCGGTCGCGAGGGAAATTGTCATTTGGTTTTTTTCCTCCGCATCCAGTTTTGGGAAGTTGCTATGGCGCCCGTGAACCAAAGGAACGGATCTGACACGACTTACGAAGCCCAGCAACAGGCGTTGGAAAAAGCCGGTGAGTGGTGTTTGGGGGAGAAAATGGGGTTGGGGTGAAGGTGGACGTGGCTGCGTTCCTGGGACGCTTAATGGAAGGGGAGGCGAGGGAACGGGCTGTTCGGAGCGTTGTTAAGGGGAGTAGCGAGGGTGGCTGGAGAGGGGAGAGGCGGGAAGGAAAGGGCCTTGACCTCTTGAGAATGGAGTCCGATTTGGGGCGGGAGACCACGGGGCGCTCTGTCCTTGGATGCAGTGTAAGGAGAATACATTACAAGTCCTTTAAATCTCATTCTCCTAAACATAATCTTTTTTCTTCTACCCACCCTGGTCAGAGAGTTTTTTTTTCAAAGGTTGACAGGTGTTGACTGTCGGATCACACGTGAGTTTTATGGGGTCAATTGCATGGTCGAGCTTATCTTAAGTGTGTGATTTTTTTAAATATTCCAATTGATTCGAAAAAGCAATCGCTCATCGATGCATGAAGTGTGCAATGTCTCCGAAAGCAATCTTTCCGCTTTGATGACACCCAAGGATATTGCAGTGAATATTTTTGTGCTCTCAAATTTAAAGGGTATCTCCCTATTTTTTTTGTGAAATAATTCTCAGAATTCCGATTCCTATGGAAGTTTTGCACTGAATATCTCTAAGAGCTTTCTCTCTCGTAAAACATGAAAGCGATATAGTTATAATTACGGAGAAGGGTCTCCTCGCCTTGAACCGATTGGAGGATTACAGCAACGAGTCTGGAAAAGTTTTTCAATGTAAAAATGTTTCCAACTCTATTAATAGAATACATTTAAGGTTGCGGTACGAGCACTTCTATCAGGTTTTATTACATGTCCATTGGGAATTTTAATGCCTGCAATATTTCCCACAAGAGATCTTTTTTTCTAAACCTTGTTATTTTTAATTATGAGCCTCGCAGGGAAACATGGTAAAAGGCACAGAATACCTAAAGCTTTAGTCTAAATAGTTCAAATTGTAAAATTATACTTTTTTTACGAGATAACTTTTCTATCGAAGGGATCGTCATCTTTTGAATTGCGGCAAGAACGATATAATAAAGTCACTAGTCTAAATTTCCCGAATTGCATAAAGTTCGATTCCACCGACTTATTGCTTTATCATATCTATGGCGAGGGGTTAATGATCTTTACAGATGGGATCAAAAAACTTAAATCATGCAATGCTTATTTTTGCTGCTAGTTTTGTCTAACGATTTTGCTTCATTGCAAACGTTAACACCTGTATCATACTGTAAAATTTATTAAAAAGGATTTAACTATTATGAATTAACTTGCTTATGAATGAAGTCTATTGTAAAAAAAGCTTAAAAGATAAAAAAGATAAACGTGCTCAGCTTTTATATCTGGGAGATTTTGCTATGCAAATTTATTGAGTTAAATTTATCGAAATGCAATATAAATTTCTTGCATGTTTGTATTCCTTCCATTAAGTCAAATAATGTATTCCCGAAAAAATAATTGAATATAATTAAATAACATCGTACAGCAAATAATCTCGAGCTGAAACGTAATATTGTTTTGCAAACCGTACTGAGAGTTACCTAAAGCCCACGAAAACCGCGTATGTTGTTTGAGTTTACATTCTAATGAAAGGTTTGGGCTTTGGGTTTTTTTTTCAGTTTGTAGGCAAAATATTGAATTATCAGACTGGCATTTGCGCAATAGTTACAATCGACATATTTTTAGCCAATAGTTTTAACGCATGTTGCGTGTAATGTTACTCAGTAATTTGCTAGAAATATTTACGGCTTCACTTTACGGATAGATGGCAAGGAATGATAGCTATTCTACTATTCCACAGATATAATTAGTGCAGTAAACACAGAAATATTATTGAAAATGCATCGCGTGTGGAAAAATGCACTGAATTTATTTTAAAGTCTGGATTGTATCGCCCTTAATGAGACAGATGTAAGAGTTACTACTGCCGTTATAATGGGTGCTTTCTGGTAGTCGTATGGCCTATTTTACAAGTAATGATGACAAATGCATACACGGAAACAAATTGCATTTTTTGTGGCACGCATAAAATTGATAAATACGTGACATGGACGTAATTCTAATGCGACACAGGAAATGTCTTAGTAAGACTGGAATTCTACGCATAATTTTTCAGGGACTTTGTATTGTTTGAAAATTTTCTATCCTGCATCATAGACTCGTAAACTTATTTTGCTACGTACGTTACTCAGTTTATCATAACGTTTTATAAATCTGCACGCGATCTATTTCGGTAATCAATCAAATTGCCGAATTAGATAATGAACATATACGAGGAATCTCGTACATGCCATATACTAGCAACATATTATAAATGAAACTTAACCAGAGACACATTGCTCTTTAATATTTTCATCACATTAGCCCAATATTCTTCTTATAAATCCTTAGTTTTTGCTAGATTTTCCACATGTTACCCGTATGTTTAATTCAGGAGAGGTCATAGGTAAGGGTAACGCCAAAGTATTTAGTAGAGAATAAAAGTACACTTTCTACTTTCTTCCTGTATGTAGCTACTTTTGATGCAGTAGGCTTTTGGAAGGGAATCCTATTCAGAAACTTAATCACTGCAAACTTCTAAGTTTAATTCTTATTGCCATGTGTCGTACTAAAATTGTAGTTTATCAGTCATCTGTTGGAGATACTTCATTCTCAAAACTACGGGCATTTATTGTCCGACCTCACTCGATCTCTGCTGTAAACGATTTGGTAAAATGATTTAGCTATTAAGCTAAGCAATGTATTTATGATAAAAAAAGTTAAAGGCCCCAAGGCATATTTGGCAAATCTACCAAAAGTTTTTGTGAAAGCGCTCATTCTTAAGAGTAAGATTCAAATAATGAAGCACGCTGCCATTGACGGATGAATGGACTTAAATTAATAGACAGTGACACAATTGAATTTTTCTTGTTCAGAAATTCCAAATTTTTTTGAGGAAGAAATTTTTAGTAATCCCAAATTTTATGAGGATCCATTTCTGGCGCTTTGAAGATTTAAAGATTTTGAGATAAAAATGTAATCGTTCTTCAGGAAATCACTCGGTTACCTAATTAAATGATTGTTCCTTATAGTACATATTCGTATATTGGTGGATTTCAACTCCCAGTTCAAATCGGAGCTCGCAAATCTTGAAGGCCACAAGTGAAAGCACCCAGGCCCTGTAATTTTTCGGTTGCTGGAAATGAATCACCCTAGGAATGGCGAGTGTTTGATTTTTCACAAGCTTTAGGGTTGAGTTCGGATTGAGCTCCACTCTCGCCATCGACCTGCCAAACATGGTAGGTGTATCAACTTGACAGGCGTAGATTGGAGGCTTTCGAACTGTGGCTATGGATAAGAATGGAATAGATGAAGTGGATTGAAAGGAAACCAAACGAGGAAGTGCTGGTCTTGGAGGGAGAGGATTGCTGGGAGAAATCATAAGCAGGAAAAATGGATACAGGATATGGATATACTGATTGGCAATAGGAAGTTGAAGACTATAATAGAGGGGGAAATGTTAAGCATATGAGGAAGGGGAAAGAGTATGATGGGGATGTTGGATGGGGCGAAGGGAGGCAGTATGCGGAATTTAAGAGGGGCTTATTGCAGAGCTTGAGATGTCGCGTTAGGATGTGTGTTACTGTACAGTCTCTGTCAAAAACATATCTGAGAAGGTAGAACACAAATAATGATTCGGATTGATTATTTTAATGAAAGTGGTTAATACATGTCGAGTGGCGTCCACACTATCAAAAAGGATTTTAAAACGAGGTTTTCGTGATCTGATAGTCTTGCGTTGAGGTGTTGAATAAGATTTTTACCTTTCCTGTAACGACTTACTTGATATTTCTCCTATTTTAGGAAACCGCCTCACGCGTCAAGGGGGCGGTATCCACGGGAGTGGATGAGAGTTTCTGGTAGATTTTGTGCGAGTCGCGCAACAGCGTAACCCGAGAATACTTTACAGAGTTAAACGAAGCACCATGATGAATTGGGAAGTCTTGATTTAGCACTCGAGAGAACCGTCATAGTTTTCGAAGAAGTTTGTCTCTCGTTGACTGAAACATATCTCCACTCGTACCTCCTGGTATTTTCCCGTTTTGACATTAATCGTGAATGGTCGTTGGTATTTCGACTACTCGTGATGCTTCCGAATTAACATGGGCAAAATGCCACTGGGACGATCCGACAGTCTAGATAAGCTCCAGTCGTGAGGAAAAATCTCAACCCATACTTAGGCCATAGTAAAAGCACGATTTTATACGATGCTTATTTCAGTTTTTTATATTCAGAATACTTTAATTCGTACCATTCAAAAGGGGAACATGATTCCAAAAAAGTTTAATCTTAATTTCAGTGCTGAAAACATGAATATGGACGATAATTTTCAGATTCTTGAATCCAGCTATTTTATCCAACCTTAAACTTTAACCTAGACTTTAAAACTTTAACTAAACTTTAAAACCTTAACCTAGATATATCCAACCTTAAACTTACCATAGAGGTAAATCGTAAACATTTTATTTCCCTTCTAATGTGTCAATTCAGCAGTTCATTACTCAACATTGCCGAAACAAAAGTATCACTCCTTAACATTCTCCAACCAATCCAATTCCTTGCCCAAATTTCCCTTTTTCTATTATCAGTAATGCTTAAAGTTTGGCGGTTAACATTGCCTCTAATACTGAAGCAAGTTTCCTCGTCGGAATCAAGGATGGAATTTGACTTGACGCTATTCATTTCTTGTTAAAATCGAAGCGTAAACACACAACAAAAGCGTGTGAGCATGTTCAAAATTCGCAAGGCGAGTTGGATCGTGTAAAACAATTCATTACCTTCTTTGCATCACTATTGAATATGATTTTTAGTACTGATATTAGTAGCTGAAGTGTAATTATCGTGTACAATGTCCTTACGGCCATACTTCATCAATCCAACGGGTGATTAATGCCAATAGACCTGTAATGATTCCGTCTTCCCAAGTAATTAATACAGCTTAAAACTACCTCAAAACTTTATGTACGCTGAAAAAATAGTAGTTCTTCTTGGTGTTATGGAACTTGTTTGGAGCCAGCTGCAGGATTTAAACAAGAATTACCGTTTATTTATGCTGATGGGAAACAACTGAAATCTTCTCTGATATTTTGTTCGAAATTAATTGCTCATGAAACATGATCCATGAATATCAAATTATTAATTAATTGTGCCATTTTTCAAATCAATACTGGCGAAAGAACATGAACGACAGTTTTTAAAACTAATTCCCCAAAACCTCCACGTCAAATTGCCTACGAATAAGATTATTTGTTGGTGAACCTGGTTTACGCACCCTTCCTAAAATTGAAGGATTGGCATTTAAACTACCGAGAAAATTAAAAGAATCAACTAAATTTCAAATTTGATTTCGCATATTTTGTTGTTGCGGTAATTGCGTCGATATATTACCTCGTTCAAAATTCTTTATATTAGTTTTACGACCATATGGAATCTTATTTAACAATTCTCAGAGAGAAACAAAATGAGAGAAAGTCACATCATTCCTTTTTTTTATTAGATCCGCTTAAGGTGAGTTGTGAATGTGAGATAATTGACATTCAATTCTATGCAAACTTTGGGAAATGTGTATGCTTAATAGGCAACAAAAAGTACTCATCATTGCTCTGAAGGACTCATTAATGTATGGCATTCGTTGAACGCCCTTGCTGTAACTACATATTCGACGCTCTGGCTGTGGTTTTCCCGTCCACTGTGCGCGTAATCCGCGTTCCCGAGGGTCAGACTTCGATTAACTCAGGAGAGGTGGTATGCGAGAGAGAGAGAGGTGGTGGAGGGAGGGTGGGGAAGGAGAAGTGAAAGCTGACCTTGCCTTTGTTTCATTCTGAGCTTCCTCTTTTATTTACTCCCGCCTTGGATATCCATTAGCAGGTATTCTGTGCTGTGAGAAGAAATGGTGCGGTTAGAAAAATTTACTCCTGGATTTGTGGGAACGTATACTATTTTGAACGGGAGGGATTGTTTACCCTCTTTGATCGGTTTCATTTTTGTTGGAAGAAAGGAGACTAAAGTGCTGAAAAGGTGTTACGTAGGTGTCGTGGGAATCGGTGGAGAGTTATCCGGAGCGTGGAGTGTGTATGGGAATAATACCACCACGTGCTCTTTGAGGGAACTGTTTCCGCTACACATTGTAATTATTATGTAGTAGCCTACCGTTTAAGATAGCTTTTGAATGGATGTAAACTTAATCACCTCGTCACACAAGACATAACCTATCATCACAATAAGCTCCTCTTCAATTCTGTCTACTTCCTTCCACCCTTCATTCTATCCAACATCCTGCTGTTGATTGGTAAACTCTGTATCCATCTTTCCTGTTTAGGATTTCTACTAGTAATCCCCTCTCCTCCCCCACCATACCTAGCACTTCCTCGTACTTTCTCGCACTTTCTCGTTTATTTTCTTTTCTGTCCACTTCACCTTCTCCACCCTTCTCCACATCCTTGTCTAAACAGCCCTCAATCATATTTCTTCAATGACAGTTTCCGCGGCGCATAAAACCACGCTCCGTATCAACGTTTCTACTAATCTGTGTAAACAAAAAATACCGGGACCGTAAACAGTTTACGGTCCCGGTATTTTTTGTTTACACTGATTCACGACCGTAGCTACGTTTCTTTCATATTTAAATTCTACTAATCTGTTCTAAACGTGCCTACTCGAAGTACCTGCCAATTCCCTTCACCTTGTGACAGCTCGTTTATACACATCATTCAATAGTTTCATCAGACTGTATGAATTAGTTCATTTGAACTCGACTCCGTCCCTGTGTAAGTAGAGAATCGAATGGAAACGTTCACATCTTGTCGATTCCTCTCTGTCAAAGGATTCGTTGAGGGGATTAGAATTAAATCACGGACGTCTATGTCCTCTCAAAGGATAACTGCACGAAATAATATGTATACCTCCTTAAAGAAAATGAATAATCTATGTAAATCAATTAGTCACAAATGCTTATAATCTTTGGTTTCTCAAGTCATGCCAGCCGATTGTCGAAAATTTTCTTTCTACTCACGATACGGAATCGTAACCAAATCGAACCCGAATGCCCTAGCTTCATGACCAGCATCCAATGAATAAGTTAAATACTCCAATTATCACAGGATGTGCTCAGGCATGTGAGATTTTGCATGTTGGACAACACATTTCCGAAGCCCTGCACGAGTTAATGTAAGGCTGCTGCCGTAATACCCCCACCACACGCCCTGGTGCCGGTGGCAAAATTGTGGTATTTTATAGTTTTATATATCTCGGCTGCAGGAAGAGATCGAAGCAAATTTTTTCCAATCTTTTACAGCTAATTCATTTAAATAAAGATAATTGCCATAAAATTTACATTGCAATTACATTACAGATAATTGTAATCTTATCTGCTCTACGTCTTTAGAGCTTGCTATTGTTAGAATTGTTATTGTGATTCGGGATTAATAGGATTCAAGAAACAAAAAAATCTTCGTCATCAATACCTCATGCCTAATCGTGTTTCTTGGTGGTGGTAATAATTTGGTAGTGTTTAGAGACAATTCGTGAATGTACTCTGTGGTAGTCTGTAAACTACGTATTTTGTTGAGGGCCAGTTTCATCTGTTATCGGATTGGTCTTGGGCGCCTAGTGTCTAAATGTCATTTATTTGGGTTTGGAGAATAAATCAATTCGATTCGATGTTACTTCCTGAACTTTAACCCGGATCCCTAGTGGGAGAACAGTACAAGGACAGAAGTCTTTCGGAAATTCTATTTAGTTGGAGCCCTCCTCAATTTTTATTGGCCTGCTCCTTTATTAGCCCACTCTAAAGCAGCTTGTGCGAACCGGCTGAAAGCGGATCCGCTCTTTTTTCTTACCTTTCTTTTAACCAGATTGTCCAGTGAAAATTCTGTCATAAAATGTTGCCGAGGTTTCTTTGTGAATTTTAAAGAGACCCACTATTTGTCCGAAAGATTCATGGAATAACTTTTTTTTTACTATTTACCATATTTCGATACTAATGTAATTCTTAGATTTTAAAGAAAATGCGAAAGAATGGGAAGGAAAAGGTGGGGAGGGGATTTTTTTTAAAGATATCGAAGATTAATTTGGCAAATTCCCGGCCAAAGACTACCACGTGAGGATGTGTGCAATGAATGACCAGTGGTTTCTGGGAGATTTTCTCTTGAAGCTTCCAAAAATTACATCAGTGGTTGACTGGGTCTAGTCCCACTCGCTGATAATTTCAAGGTCTCCTGGGAATCCTGAAATAACCGGCAAAGGACTACATTTCAACGTTTCATGGGGTGGGGGGGGGGGTGGCTTGAATTTGGAGAGCAGAGAGAGATCCAAGAAATTTGAATCTTTTTTGACTGAACATTTGAAAAATAAGAATCGGAACTGTATTAATGCTTTCGCGTACGATGCATTAATACTATTCTGGGTAAATTAAATTATATTATTACTCTGTTGGTTAAATTGGCGATGCCACTTCTTCGTCCATCATACGTATAATACTAAAATTTCCATGAAACTGGAGATTGATGGGCCCAGAATTCGTGTTGGTTCAGGGGCGATGGGCATTTGTTTATGGTTTCTCAACCCCATGGATTACAGCGGTGGATATAAGATGGCCTGGGAACTATTTTTGCCTTTAATAACATAGTAAATAATTAATTCAGAACACTGAAATTAATTTTAAATGCCTACTGTCCCACAAGCCTAAACTTAACCACCTTGAACGGCGCTACGATGAATTCTAAAACTTGTCGAAATTAGTTAAACATTTAAAATTATTTTAAACTTTAGCATAGAACTGTTTTATGCATAAAAATTCTCACTCACTTAGTGATTTTCTAGATCCGATAGATCTAACAGGTGATCAATCGGTACTCCAAGATATCTCCTCACCTGTCAATGTCTTCAATCCCTTAATGTTCCTGCCCTGAAGAGTTCCTTCATCTACTCATCCTAATTTTCCGCTGCAGTTATTATCCTTAAAGAGGGTTTCATTCATAATCTTTGGAAAACACTTTTATGCCTCAAGACATGGCCCAAAAAAAATATATATGCATATATATATGACATTTAATTGCTCCTCATCTTTACGTCTTCTATGGGCTCTGCTCTTCATTAAATCTCCCAAATAATTCCTTATTTATTGTTCTGCTCGTTTTACAACAACTTGTCGCAGAACACAAACATTATCAAATGAATAAATAGCTTTATTAATACTCTGTGCGGTAACCCATCAGAGCTAAGAAAGAATAACTTAATTTTTACATTCTGCTCAGACTTATTATTCTTATTGAGGTAATCTACCGGTTAAGGTAGGTTTTGGATGGGCACGACCACAAAATATTTTATTTCTCCTACCAAAACATAGCCCAGCATCCTACTCTACCAGTCCCTCTTCATCCCCGTGTACTTCCGTCCTCCCTTCATCTCGGTCCATACAAAAAAATGACTTATTTCTACGCGCGAACTACTTGACGGATCACATTCGGTGAGGTGTCACATTATAGCGGCCTCCGTGGTTTCTACTCAGAGCAAGGTGGTGATCTAGTGTTACTACACTAAATCACCACCTTGCTCGTGGCCCTATCTTAACTTGTCTCCGCACAACAGCAGTTCTTGTCTTATCTTGCACAATCTTGATTTAAAAATTCTTGTCGGTAAGAATAAAGGTTTTAGAGAAGCAATGCCTGTGCGTTGAAGTTGGCTTTAAATTCGGGAAAAGTAAAACTAAAACGTATGTAATGGTTCAAGAGGCATTTGGCCATAAATCTAAGAGTCAGGCACAGTGTTGTCGTTGGTACAACCACTTCCGGTCTGGATAAACCTCGATCGATTAAGAACTGAAAAGTGGACGACCATCAACGTCAATAAACGACGCCCGCATCAACAGTGTGAATGATTTAGTGCGTGCGAAACGTAGGTTCACTGTCAGAGATTGTCAATGAAATTGATATTAGTGATGGATCCCGTCTTCTTCCTCTTAGTCTTCTTTACAGGTTTCACTTTCCACCCACTTTTACAAGTACTCCTTCAATTTTTATTTCGTCCATCTTGTTTTCATCATTCGTCCTTGGTACTAAAATTCTATCGTCTCCATTCTTATTTTTCGCTGCTACTGACCACGTTTCATATCCATAGAAAAGTATAATTCATTTGTTCCTCTTAAAGAATCGCTTCCTCATGCTTATATAAGTACCATTTGCCGTTTGTCACCGTTAATTAAAATATTGTTGAAGGCCTTTTTTCTAATCTGTTCATTATTTCACTCGAAGCTTCTTACTTCACTGTTGATCCATAGGCTTCTTTCTTCACTCGCTATTTAAACTAATTAATTAGTACCTCTATCATGAACACAATGCATGGTCATCTAGTTTCAAAGCCAACCGCTTTATGTTTTTCGACCGTAAGACTGTTATAATTACAAACGTCTTTTCTGTCAGCTACAGGTAGTAATAGAGGATACGAAAACGGCGGTGAATGCCGAGGTCACACGATAAATCTTACTTAATAGGGAGACAAATTAGGTCCGAGACTTGTATATAAACAGTATGGAAGGAATATTGATGAGGAATCCTCAGTTGTGCTTGGAATTCGGCTGATAAAAGCTTGGGTTTAATGATTGCATAAAAGGTTTTGTTACTACACTAATTAAAAAAAATCTGGAAGCAAAAGTAAGTTTTTTACTCTTTCCTTCCTGCAGTGAGTACCTTTGAGTGAACTTCGAAAGAAAACACAAATTTGCTCGACAATTTAGAGGACACTCTTTTTTCACGATCTGATGCAACATATACTCGTTTTACCTCGAAACATTCCTTCACCTCCAAGGTTATTCGGCCTGAAACGAAGCGAATCAAATGAATACATATAAAAAAAAGAAAGCTGGAAAGAATTCTTTTTATGGAACAAGTTTCGTTATATAACCAGTATGGTTTACTAATTGATGACGGAGAAGAGCTTAACGACTAAGATTTCGCTCAAATTGAGTAATTCATCCCGAGTGAAAAAACCATATCCAGACTAATTATAGGGCCACAATATGTTAAAACAGTTCGGTGGACGTCCACGGCCTTTCTGAACCAATTATTCTTTGGAATAATGGTTGCAAGCACGGTTTTATAGATGAATTTGAAAGCAGGTAGTTAACTTTTTCTCATATTCTGTATAAAAAGTTGACTGGTGTATTTGCATGTCACAAAAGTAGAAGAATTGTTCTCCCCATTCACTTTATTTTGACTTTTTAAGGTTCATCTATGATCGCAAACGTTCCAATAATACTTCAGCTCGTAGTAACAAGTTCTCATATAAAGTGTAGTCTTAGCGGGGCGTCTACCGGGTCAGGGTTTCAGCTGCCGAAGTTTCGACCTCCGTCATTGTCCTAAACGCTCTGAGGACTATGAATTGAGTTGGCAAGGGCGTGTGTGGGAGTGTTAGGTCACCATTGCACAATGCCAATCATGTCACCTCTACACAAGTATTAGTTTGATCGTACACCTGAAAAATGTTAAACACACGAAAGGAGGTACTTACCAGAAACAATAGTCAATAACAGGATACATATATTCAAATCATGCTGCAAAACAGTCAAAAAGATGGTTCTATCAAATAAAAAAGTAACATGCAGGATGTAGATAACATAGATGAACCTCCAATTGTAATTATCTCCTGCACGATTGCTGTCATGTCTGTTATGATCTCTAATGGTTTGAGGAAAAAACCACATTTTAAATCTATCCGTTCTACAATAAATCTTCCCGATTTTACGTTGGTGATCAGATCTACCATAGTAAGTCGGGGATCTGTCATTTGTCCTTAACATCCTCGGATAAGTAACATAAGTAACAAAGTACAAAAAGTACAAAGTAAATTTACTGTATTTAGATTTTTTTTATTATTTTATTTTCTTTAAACTAATTTAAGCTTCTTTACCGGTTCATTGACTGAAGACTTCACACTTGAATCGGGTGCTGAGAAAACACCTTATCGTGCATGTTCTCGCATTGTCCGAAAAACTTTCATTGTTTCTTAGGCAAGTTGTGCCGGAGGTAACGCGAAAATTGAAGTAATAAGAGTAATTTCACGATTAGTGACATTCAAACGAAATATTCAGTTGGATAGACTCTAATGTTAGTAACTTTTTTTTCGTTGAATAATTAATGTTAATCATGTTTTTTAATAATACTATATTCTAATAATTTACAATTGTAGTATAATCTTCATCATATATGATATACAAAGAATTAAGACAATCAATACAAGGTACACGTACAATTACAGAAATACTCATTCTGGTCCTACTAGGTCAGTCAGTTCGGGCTTGACAGCAGGTACCACATAAACAAAAATGAGGTTAAAGTATATGCAATTATAAAACTACATACTAGATGTCACGTTTTGTTCCAAGCCTTAATCCATTCCGTATAATAGCCAGTCTTATATTCTCCCTATCACAGCATTTACTGACTGTAATATTCTTAAATCTTTAGGCATTTCATTAAAAATAAAGGTACTGTAACCTCCAATTTTCTTCTACCTTGATTTGTATGAAAATAAGTTATTTCTTCCATCTGGAATATTTATATTTTTTATCTAAACTCAGACATTTTCTCTAGGATTTTTAACTGTTTATTTTTTAGTATATTAATTTTTGTGGAACCAGTGGATCCCCAGATAGTTATACCATATCTTAAAATACTCTCAACCAGTGCAAAATTCACTATTTTGATGACATTCAAACTTACAAAACTAGTAATGTAGTGAACTTGGCAAAGGATGTAATATAATATGTTATTTATTTTGGAAATATGCTCACCAAAGTTAATGTTTTGGTTTATATTTATTTGCTTTTTTCAGCATGGGGCAATTACAGTGATTGGAGGGGTAATGTGGAGTAATTTTCTTTGAATGTTGAACAGTTTGTGCGCTATTTTTTTCCAAAGCGATTTCTATTTTTTTGTACGTTTGCCTGGGAGAAAGCAAGTAATTTCTCACTCTAAGAACATTTGGGTCAGTGAGCTAATGAATTTAGCCGATACTCGAGACGCACAACATTGCCACCATCGAGGTCGTCAGTTGGCACATTTGCCCTTGATTGGTTC
The DNA here is from genome assembly GCA_037158775.1 of Hetaerina titia. Classification (NCBI taxonomy): domain Eukaryota; kingdom Metazoa; phylum Arthropoda; class Insecta; order Odonata; family Calopterygidae; genus Hetaerina; species Hetaerina titia. The sequence continues at coordinate 83,177,118 of CM073777.1, read as the reverse complement.
TCCCTACGAACGTTCCCCAACTGTTCGTTCGATCATAAATGATTGTTGGTTCGTGCCGAAATAACTGCAGTTCAAAATATTTTTCTTTCCGGACTAAGATTTTTTTTTATAAGAGTTCTTTTCAGGAGCCTGTCTGGACCGGATTCTCGTGTGACTGCCTTCTTGGCAAATATTTACCGAATCTGATCTTGATTCATGATGAAAATTGTCATAATAATTCATCAGCATCATTTGGACTAAGATTTAAGCCATATAATTCAGTGAGCACGAGTTATTAACCGCTTAGTCATTCCGCCTAATTACATCACGATCCTTTTAAATCACCATTAATCATATTTGTCATTCATGACAATTAATTTTCGCAAGTGTATTTTTCACGTTTTTTTCCCACGAAATCCACTTGGTAGTGGCGACATCAGGTAACTAAATTAGCTTATGCAAACAAAAAAGAAAGGTAATTAAGAATTATTTCAAATACTTCCATCTTGCATTATATCGCCCATTTAATTGCATTGATTAGTGCATTTATTTTTAAAGGAGACGTTCAAACGTGATAGCATTCGGAGTTCGAAAATATAAAAGAATGAAATTTATTTATCGTAGAAGAAATGAGTAAAATGGTACCAGCAGTTCTATTAATATGTTATTATGATGGTTATTCTCATAATAACACATTTCAGAGAACAAATATGTCTATTTTAAATAAAGTGGAATTATTTAACGGAGCATATCTGTGACATGGGTTGATGCCAAAAGCGGGTCAAATTAAGTAGTTCTATTTTTCAGATGAAGTTTTCTAATTGGAAGTAGGGTGTCGACTTGTGTGTACCTGAATCTCTCTTCTTGGGAAGTGTATTCCTCATTGCTGATCTATAGGGACTCGAGAGTTTCGGTCATACTGACGCTGATAATTGAAAGAGCAGAATAGTTCCCTTCCAAAACGTTGTATTCTATGTGCGGTCGCAGTATAGTTAGTTCAATGTTCCGTTCTTGACTGGAGGCTTGAAATTTCGAGTTTACCTTTAAAATACTATGCCTACAAATTCATACGGTGCGAATTTACTTTTACCAGATCTTAAAGTGGAACCACTGCTGTCATAGGAGGAGTTTGATTCTCTGTCTACTGTGTGTTTGAATATCATACGCTGTCCAACAAGGGAGAACGGGGGTTTATGTTGTAGGAATTAGGTCGGGAGCCCATTCATGATCCACGAAGGGAGAATGTAATATTTACCCTTATCAGAGACAGATGCAGAACTCCCAGGTTAGCCTGTCACGAGGAGGTAATCATTACGACCCCAAATCATATAGCGTGCTATGGTCCACAGCTTATTTGCAGCTTTGTTTCCTACATTCGTAAAAACAAGCAATAAACCTCTGAAAATGTTTTCTTGACAAATCATCCTCTGCGTCTTACTTCGTTCCCTAAGTACGAGTACTAAGTCGTAGATATGTTTTTAGAAGTTAGGTGAAGGTTTAGAAACTCTCTCTCCAAATACGTTTGTTGTTTTTGGAAAAAATTTCGTTGCAAATTACAAACATTTTGGTAAACTATTTTTTAATTTAATTTTTTGAGAATGTTAATAATTGTAAGAGATATTTTATATGGATCATGACGTGAAATGGGAAGTTGGGTTTCACACATAAGAACCAAGGACTGGAACGAAGCATTTTCGCAAGTCGAGGTACCACTTTGACCGCCTTAGTCCTCAAACATTTCCAGTTCGATGCCAATTGCTTTGCAACCTTGTCGGTCCCATCTCGCGTTTCTTGCTTAATTTCCCCCACTGTACTTGCCGCTCGGCTTTCCCATTGTGCCATTCCCCTCAGTTTTGTTTCCGCTCTGTTACTAGTTCATTTGTCTGACCGGAGTGGCCCATGTGTGGATCACTCTCCTGCGATTACGTTAAAGTCTAGGTGAAACTTTTTAGATGGAAATGATTGAGAATGCGAAGAGTAAGATTGCGTCGAATTCAATGACATAATGCCTCATGAGAACATATTGCGATATTAAAGAAAAACTGGAAAGCCAGCAAACATACCCTATTGCAAGGTGTGTATAAATGGTATAGGGAAAAGTTTCGGAAAAACAGATTTTCTCACAGATCAGATCAGATATTGCTACAATGCCTCAAAATTCTTCAAAGTACATCCTTTGAGCATTGACACACTTTAGCCAGCGGCTTTTCCACGACCCTAAGGTTCCCCGGTAGGCGAATTCCGGAAGGTCCTTAAGGATAAGCGTCCAAGCTTCTTTGACGGTGCTTAGGGTCCCATGATGGTGTCCTTCGTGGGAGTGTCTGTTTAATAATATGGAGGGTCAAGTGAAAAAACTTAACTTGTATATTTTTACCTCGTAATCCAGTGAATACGATAGATTCTGTTATAATATGCTCATTTGCACTCCCCATGGTGTGTAATAGAAACACTTCAGCACTTAACAGTTAACTAGACCTCCACAAATGCCTTGCCTTTAACTGCCGAGGACCGAGGAATCGAAAGGATTCTAGAGAGGTGAATGCTGGGCATTTTGATCTGCTGTGCGATATTAAAGACTGTGATGGATAGGAGAACGTCGGGTGAAGAGGAAAGAGCGGAAATAGGATAGGAATTTTGGATTTGATTGGATTTTGGATTGAAATTTGGATTTTGGATTGGAAAATTGGAGGGATGAAGGAAGTATACGGAGATGAAGGGCTTATTGTAAAATTAGATGTCGGGTAGTGTTTTTTGGGAGAGACAAGGGAATTATCGTTATATCTTTCTGTAGTCTGTGTTATTATGAAACCTACCTGAACAGGTAGATGACCGATAATAATAATTACTAATGACGCTATATTTCTTAGTCTCGAAATCATTGACGGGTTTCAGCGTATCATTGTCTTTTATAGACGATTGTAAATGTTTGTGGTTGGTAGAGAATACGCATTCTTCATATGTTTGACACCGAACCAATCGCAAGTAATAATGTGTTCTTTTAGTGTGTTTTCGATTTTTGTAGAGACTTTTGGTAGATGCAACTTGGCCTTGGGCATAAATGGGGGATTGCCGTTGAATAAACATGACAGGCCTCGACCTTCAGGTCTACTCGCCAAACGGCAGCATGTCTCGAATGAAGTAGAGTAGTAATGAGGGTAGGGGACCGACAGCTAAAGTCATTTGCTCCATTAGTGTTGGGTGGGCCATTCTGCTTAAGGTAGGGTTTTCAGGGAATGTGGGAGGTGTGGAGAGACACTTGGCGTCGGCTTTTGCTTACTCTCCTGACGAAAGGTGCCCAAGGGTCACACACAACGTCTCATCTGACCGACTACTTAGCTTGAAGTGCTCTCCACATGGTACCCAAGGAGGGCTCGGGGCACCCTCGAAAAATTCTGGCTTGACCAGGATTATAAGGCCGGCTCTCGACTCGACAATCGTTTGACTGACGCAGTCGCATCCCAACTATTGTTTGAGAACACGAATCAATTGAAGAAATTCAAAATGATGGCGCACTCTTCTACATCAACATGGAGTCGTTATTTCAGGAGATGTACCAATCCTTTCTGTGCATACGGGAAGCTTATGGTTTTCTATCCTTTCTCTTGACCACTCCCACTTGCAAAATATTTGCTCATTTCTCGTTCGCTCGCATGTTCGTGGACGTTTGCCATCATGGCTGGTCACAATTTTTCATGTGACTCATGTAACGATGTAATTGGCTGAAGGTTAGTTTCTGCCATCCCATGAAAGCACGAAGTGCATTCGGTTCGGTCTTATCCTGTACATATTTCTTTCAGTTATTTAGAAAACTCTCGTATCTCTCACACGATATGTTGACTACCCTTCTCACTCGTCTTAACCTACACAAAACCTGGGCGTACGGTAGGGGTAGTAGGGTCCAAGCCTGCACTAATTGGCTAATTTTTTTAATCGCACTCTTAATTCATCATGTACAATGGCACATTTCAACACAAAAGAATTTACAGACAACCTTCATCATATGCAATAGTAGTATATTAGTATGCTTTGGGTACTTAATCTAGTTCTGTTAAGCCAGTCAGTTCTTACTTGACAGTAGGGCCACATAAACAATTGAAGAAGACTATAAAATTTTGCATATAAACGCACGCATATTGTCAACTTTTGTTCCAAGCTCTAGTCCCTTCTATGTAACGTCTTTTATTCTCCATTTTACAGTATTTACTGTCATATTCTTAAATCCTCACGTCTATAATTAAACATTAGAGGTACAGTAACCTCCAATTTTCTTCTGCTTTGATTTGTATGATATTTTCTTGTTATATACTTAATATTGTCCCTAAATGACAATGCATTAATGAATGTATGACTCGTCAATATCAATAGAAAATATATACAGGGCGGCCATCGTTAATTAATGCGACCTAAAAACGAAAAGTAACAAAATGACTGTTACATAATCAAAGAAGAAAGTCAATTAATGAGAGTTTAGCGTTCATTTAATGAGTGTGAAATCCGCAATTTCGCACAGTTTCCCAACGAGAGGACCCGGGTTAGAATCCTTGAGACCACAAATATTTTTCAGTGGTATTCCAATTCCTACTTGACGTGCTTTGTGGAGAGCACTTTGAGTGAGTACGCCGTCCATCGGATGGGACTTGAAACTGCGGACCCCTTGGTGCCTTTCGACAAGAGTAGGCTAATGCCAACGCCGGGTTTCTCTCCACCCTGCCTTCTTTCCCATCCATTCCCAATGGCACAAATGACCTCAGCTGTCGGTCGCTTCTCATAAAAACTACTAGGATATTCTAATGCGCTCAGCAATTATTTGATGACCCGTTGGCTAAATGGGTTACTTGGTTAGGTTGACTATTCTCAAACTTAACTATTTTTATTTATTCTCCAGCTAATTCCTATCTTCAATCATCCTCTTCATTCCTATAACCAGTTCTTCCCATGCCTCTTTAATCATTTCCTTCACATCCGTTCCAAAAAATCAGTGATAATGGGCAACCCTGGGCACCCCTGTCTTATTCCTCTTCCCAATTCTATCCGTCCCGATTCCCCATCCAACACTCGAAGCTGAGCAGTCTCAGAAATGAACAGATTTCGGAGTAAGTCGACAATCTATTACTATTTTGGGGAAAACCTTCACAGATTACACCCGATTTTCTCTTTAGAATATCTTGAAATTTATGAAATAGCCAATGTATCCGGATTGTATTCTATGTTCCTCTATCAATGGCCTCATTACTGCTATGCGTATGTATTACGTGCGTCTTTCCTCTTCCTAAATCAAAACTGATAATCCCCTAATTCATTATTTGCCCTCCTCTTATTAATGGTCCTAAGTACGGCTTTAGCTGCGCAGGAAACCAAACTTTTTGTTTTCTAGTCCCCACATATTCTAGTCCTAGCATTTATCATTTTCGGATGGGAATTAACACTAACACTGATCTGACAAAGTCTTCCGTGCATACCTCCACCTCATAAATGTTACGAATTAGGACATAAAAACTCTTCTCACGTTTTTTAAACCCTAGAGTAGTTTCGTGGGAATATTATCTATCCCCACGGCCTTATTTGATTTAAGTTCCCTTAATGTCCTGACTATTTCGCAATCGAGTGTGCCGCCTAGGCCTATGCCAAACCTGTTTACTTCATATTTTCTTTTTATGTCTAAGCTTGTTTTTCTGATTTATCTTCTTTATTTATCTTCTTATAATGGCGACTTAGCTTTCATGTAAAGCAATAAAATTTGCATACTTACTTTTTTTACAGATATTTTAGTGAAAATGTATGATAGAAGGTTTACGATAAATATGGCATTAAAAATGTGTACTCTCTATTATTTTCCAAAGCATTTTTTTAACATTTCGTTGAATCTACACTACTCTTTTAATTATAAGATAAGAAATTTCTAAAGTTTTACCTGGACAGAATTCACAGCGATTATAAAAAGAATATACCGGATGGTGACCTAACAACCCCCGCCACACGCCCTTGCGGTAGCTTGTGGGGTATTATGTAGATAGTTGGATATGCTCCCGGTTTCATATGACAGGTGACAATCAACGTCGGACGTGTCATTTTGCACTTCAAAATGAATTAAGGGTGCGGAGATGTTGGGATCTCGGAGTGGGAAGCGAGTCTGAAAAACGGAGACTTTTTCAGCTTGAGGGTGTTACCACACCCGTCCAGAAATCCGTTGGAATCTGATCCCTAAAATGCCAAAAGTCGCCCATCTGAGAGGCCTGATAATCCGAGACTTTTTGTGAACGGATGAGATTTTTCTCAGAGGGTGTTACGTAATTTAAGCGGTCAGTCGACTTTTGGCGCGGTGGAAATGTCTTTATCATCCCGAACACGTGGAAACGGAGCACGTCCGACCGAACTAGACCCGTCCCTTGAGGCTACTCGATGTTTTTGCCTATGGATATGAAAATGAGGACATTTTGCAATTGCCTGATAACTTGAGCTCATTTTGAACCCATCCCGTTTGTCGCACTTAAAACTTTGTTAAACGAATCGAATTTCCTTGGGTTTCTCACATACACTGTCACACTAATTAGAAAATGGTTCACTGAATTCTCACCGGAATAAAATTTCAAAGAAGACAAAGGGAAAACACTCGGGTAATATGATCAACAATAAACTTGACAGTTTCTCTATAAAAAACCGATGTGGTAATATAAATCGCCTATACATTTCCACTATTATCGCACCAATACCGCAACCCCATCAACACCACAATTAGTTAAGTAATGAAACAATCCTAAGAACATTAAGAGAAGAAATAAGCCAAGAGCAAATTTCGAAAAGAAAAAGTAAGAATAACCTAATGGACAAATTTTTAAGAGAAAACTTGATGGTGAAAGCAATCGCTACACTGGATGAATCCAGATGGATTACCTGAAATTAAGAACATCATACTTCAAAGACAAGTTGTATATGTAGATTCGAAGGCATTTAGCGATAGTAAACTTGAGGAATTGGAGAAATGAATGAAATCATTGATTTGATTGACAGATGATATTATTTTATTTATTCTTTTTATAAAAACCCTGAAAGCCATCGCCAGGGTGTGGCAGGGGGTGAATACAAACTAAACTATAAAAAGACTAAAATGGCCTAAAGTGCGTGGTACAGATTCAATTTGTTAGTTTTAAGAAAGATAGTAAACACAAAAATACTGAGAATACGTGGAATCACTTCTTTGAAACCACGCGTTCAGCAGTCGACAAGTCATTACCAGTAAATTTATAAAAGATAACACGGAACCTAGATGGTATAACGCAATGTTAGAAAGGCATCAAAATGTCATAGGCTGTGTCACGCTAAGATGAAAAATATTAGGGATGGTATCTCTAGCGACAGAAAGGAGATCACTTATGATTATAAGATATCCAGGGGAAAATGCCAAGGATGAATTTCGGAAAGCGTTAAGCGAAATTAGCTTACCAAATCGTGCCGGTCAACCGACGCTAAAAATTGAAATCTCATATAATGGAATAGAACGTTTTCTGAAAAATATCAAGACTAATTAATCCTCTAGGCCCGATAAAATACTCGCTCGTATATTTGATCTATCTTCGGAAATTGCGCCGTATCTAGAAATAATATTTAAGAAGTCGATGGTAGAACTCAAGGTTTCCAGAGATTGGAAAACGCCTAACGTAACACCAATATTTGAAAACAGAGACAAGGAGGAACCTAGCAATTATAGACCTATTTCCCTCGCATCCATTTTGTGCATGGTTATGGAACATATAGTATAGTTGCTAGTTCGATCGTGAAAAACCTCGATAATCAGGAGTTATTATTGTAATCAGCAAGATTTTCGAAAAGGTAGACCCTGCGAGACAAAACTTGCACTTTTTGTTCGTGATATTCTTATCCAGGTACAAACTAAATCATTGGCCCGGGACTATATACAGAAGGCCACTCTGCAGGAATCGAGCTACCTTTTCCACAAAGTTGAAGGAAATAACAGAATGAATAAATTTCCTAAATCTTAAATGCTTCACCCTACTTAAAGAAGGTAATTAGATCATTGAATGAAAACTGTACGACAAGCTATGAAGTAATATCATATCCTAGCGTGCATAATTGTTACTATAATTTGAATCAATGCAAACAAAACAAAAGTTATGCGATTTTCCAGAGAAAGAGTAAAAATTAAAACGGGGATGCACACGTAAACTAGAGCAGGTGGGAAGGCTTACCTAGCTGGACAATGTTTTGGTCTAAACTGGACGAAACGGTAGGGACATGAGGAGGAGAATTGCGTTTGGGTAAGAAGCTTTCACAAGGAGGGAAGTGATGACAGGGGCCTTGAGTAAGGATGTTGAGAAAAGACTTGGGGAAAACTCTGATATGGAGCGTGGTTTTGTGCGGTGTGGAACATGACTCATGCTAGAAAATATGAAGTGTCGTAAATGAGTGGAGTTATTAATGTGTACCGTATGGCAATCCCACCTCTGACTACTAGGGAAGACTTCGGTTAGGTTCAACTAACCCCTCTTCGCCCCGGGCACTGCTGGAAGGCGAAAGTACATTCTGATTGATGTTTGCCCCCTCCACCTCTCGTTAAGGGCAGTCCAGTGTCTGCGCTGGGTCTCTCTCCTAACGGCGCCAATGATACCGCCACTCTCTCGTCTCCTCCTGCTCCTACGACCACTACGATCAAAATAATAAGCAGTCTACATTCAATGACCATTGATTACCTCTCCCCTCCCCCCACCACCTTCAGCCTAATTATTCAGACCACCATATCTTTGCTTAAAAACTTCTCCTTGCGTTCTTAATCCTCTCTAGCCCAAGGTTCTTTTGGCAGGATGGTTTTTTTCTCATTTCAGAAAAACGATCCCACCTCGTTCTCTCGCTCAGTCTTGGTGACCAACTCCCAAAGCACTCCTTTTTCCTTGATGTTGAACCTGTGGGAGAAATTACGACCTTCGGCGCTCGAAATGTTCTCGTAAACCCATTTGTCCTCGATAAGACCTTCGATTCTACTTCTGCGTTTGTTTAAAAAACGCACCCTTTCGCAGGATATGATTCTGTCCTTGCTGGATTCGAAAGCGAAGTCTGTGTTAAAGACTCATAGTTGCAATCGGATTGAAACGGCCACAGAGGTGGCTTTGTTTAATATCAGATTCATTTCGTGTTCGTGGTTATGTACGCTAGAGCAAAACATGGTAACTGACAGTTGGACTGCTTGGCTTGAATAGTTTATTGAATATTTATCCCTCAAGTTGGAACGGCGGGGGGGGGGGGGGGCGTCGAAAACTGGGATTTTTGGAGAGAAAGTTAAAATGAACGAACGATAACAGGCATGACTTTGCCTAACTTACTTAGTTCAGTTTTGGAGAAGAAATGTAAAAGAGTTGTTCTCACTCTTCAATATTATTTTGGCGACCCAAATTTTGACATTTCACGCCATCTTCAGGTCATCCTTTCAAATTTCCAAGGTATTCCTCTCCACTTCTCTCAACCCTCCCCAAATTCCCTTTTCTCTGGCTACCGAATTTCTATTGGCCATTCACACAGACCCCATTCCCCTTCCATTCCACTCACGCCTTGTTTATGGAAATGAAAACTATTCGAGCTACGTAGAGTGAAACATTTACTGAAAAATTTTATTTCAGAGTCGTGAAATCGTCAGTGTTAACCGAATGATTATTTTTCAATGTACTTAAGTTAAACTAGCTCCAGTAATAAGTGAGAAAACATTGAGATTTTAATTTTTTATGTAAAATGGACTCCTACTCAAATAATTGCACGAGTCAAACAATGGATTTGGAAGGCCACACAAGAATGTGATATGGTTGCTGATTATTGCACCGGTAGAAGGCTTTGTGACTGCTTCAATGCATTGCTTCAACGGATTCTCAATAGAGAGAGTACGTATTTCGGGTGAAAATTTAGAATTAATAAAGCGTGATTTAATACGGCTCAGAAAGAGGGTATTTGAAGCAGGATGGTAGGATTACATTGGAGTTTTTTGAAATGTGGGTGTGGAGAAAGACGGATAAGTTGCAATGGACCGAAAGGAAAATAAATGAAGTGCAGGGTGGGGCGAAGAGAGGGGTTTGATGGGAGAAATCCTAGGGAGGCAGGAAAAATGGATGAAAAACATATTGATTGGCAATGGAATATTGAAGACTGTGATAGAGGGAGAATATTAGGCAAACGAGGAAGAGGCAGAAATAGGATAGGGATATTGGACGGAATAAAATGCGGCTGGAAGTACACTGAGATGAAGAGGGGCTTGTTGTAGAGTAGGATATCGGGTTTTATTTTGTTGAGAAATACAAGGGACTTGTCGCTAAACAGTTTGGCAGCTTTTATCAATGTAAAAACCTACATTAACCAGTAGGTTACTGAAAATGATAATAATATAAATGATGTGAGTAGGAAATGGAACTAGTTTTCCTAGGAATTTTTATGCCCACATAATCCTGAAAATTAATGGACACTAAGATGAACTCCTCCCCTTGTCCAACTTCCCCTCCAGTCCCTACCTACCTCTTACACCCTTAAAACTTCATTTTGTCCCGACATTCCTACATCTACATAATACTCCGCAAGCCTCCGCGGGGGTGTGTGGCAGGTGGTGTTACGTCACCAGTCATGCACGTAGAATCAATCATGTGTACATCTACATGGATATTAGTTCGAACATGCAGTCGTACAAAGTTAGTCACCACGCAAGAGGCTACTTCATGCAAAAATATTCGGAAACAATATTCAAGTCATGCGGGGTCATTCATATAAAAAATGGGTATATTCGAGATGCATGAAGGATATCGACAAAATAAATACACCACTGATACTAATTATCATCATCGCGCCAGCGGTCATAACTACTTTGATATTTAATGGTACGAAGAAAAATCTTCCTAATTTTTTATGTGTGTGATATGATCCACCATAGTCCGATGAGGTTGGTAATATACCTTTAATATCCTCGGTTAAGTGACCTGCCTAAAACTTAAAAACAGTTTAAACGTATTTTATTCAATCGAAGGTGTCCGAAATTCAATTTGAAATTACTTTCGTCATTGGACATTTCCTTGCAAAAATGTCGATAGGGACACTATTGTGGGTTATATTTGATAAAATCCCTCGCTTCATGGAATATGGGCTCTCTCTCCTCATCCCTTTCACGTGATTGTGCGTTATATAATCGTGATAAAGGTACGAAGTCAAAATTTTCAGACTTGGAACTAGGTCGTGGGGAGACTTCTTTAGGTGTTAGAAAAACACATCGGAGAATTACGCAGTACTGCTCAAGTGCTATTTAACCTGAATCCACTCCTTCAACATCTGAAGTGCACAGTCATCAAAATGGTGTGACAGAATGTCTAGTTATTTCACCAGGTAACACTTTCACGGACGGTTTGGACTACTTAAGTTAATGAAACATAGAAGTAAAAAAACATCAGGCGATAAATGCAAGAGCCGTTTGCTTATATTTAAATATTGGCGCTTCAGAACACAGTTTACTACTGCAGCGCCATCTACTGATTCATTGAGAAGGTATTGTAGCATTTGTTTTGTTTCAGAAGTCGTTTGCTTGTCCGTCCATGCAAACAACGTCTGCGACAATCGTTGATCCCGCCAGCTGTGAAGTGCGTTCTGTCATACGATTCTTGTATACAAAAGGATTGTCGGCTACTGAAATTCATCGGGAGTTATGCCTAGTTTATGGACCCACAGTTATGTCGTACATATTGCCCTGCTGGTCACCACGAGGGTTTGTGGCAAGAGTCGTTAGCTCTCCAGCTATTACATATACATATATATATTTATTGGTAGTTTGATCGTAAATTGTAGTTTCTGTTATTATGATCTCGAATTTTGCGAGGGAAAAAATGGTTTTCTTTTATTGATAAGCTCTTAGGTCAATTTCCAAAACTTCTCACTCTGGTCTCCCCTGGCAATTAAATGCAGCGTTACGATTCCTTTCTTCCGATTCGAGTGATTTACATATTTTTGGACACCTGCTCAAGGTGAGTCTAAAAATGTGAAATCACACTCTCTAAACTCAAAGTAAATTCCCTTTTCATTCGAATAATTCCCCATCATTCGTTTGATGAAGATTGGTTTATTCTATTGCGCCCCGCGGATATTCAGAGCTTGTTTTCCCCACGTAAGATGCGACTCCCAGGCATTTTACTCGACACAAAAACCTAATTTATTTGTCTCGAAGTCAATATGTTGTGAAAACGGTGTGAAAGATCCTTTGTCTGGAATTTCACCTTTGAATTTAAGGCTAGTTGGAGATCCCACTCCTAACACCAAGCATTAATATTACTGAGATTGTTTGAAAAATCTTCGCGATTTAATTTGTTGCTTATGTCGCTGTAGATGGCCTTATTGAATAGGAAGGTCGACAGTCACGGAGAAGGAAAAATAGACTTAAATACGTAGCACCGGAGGGTTAAGACTATTAAGATTAAGTAGGAGAAATTAACGACTCCCGCTATAAGTAAAATACTGGTTTTTCCTCGCACAAACTGCGATGTCAACAGAGCCAAGATTAAGAACCTGGAGATCAGAAACTTTTTCTTTTCCTGCCATTTCTTATCCCACCACCTCATACCAATGTCCTTTTATGTAATTAAAGGCTGGTGCACCCCCAAATCCTTTGTGGGGGGTCTTATGGTATGAATTAAGAGTACATAGCTGCATTTAACTGGCATTAGCAGTGCAATGAAAATATGGCGGGCCCAGTATGAGGAGCCATATCATTGATTTGGTAAATTAGAGCTGCATAGACTTTCAGTAATACATTTACACGATTTCATGGTATTCGCACTTTGCGAATTTATGCCGCCTCCCAGCGAAAATCCGGGACTCAGATTCATTATTATGTTTCATGGCAACGCTCTAATGTAAATAAATATCTAAATAAAAAAAGAAAGTGATTTTCAGCGAGAGCGAGCGAGAAAGCGTTTATTCGCGAGAGATAGTCCAAAAAAAATGGGGCCGCTCTATTATCATACTGTCATCGTATCAAGTTAAGGTCCTTCAACATGGTTCTTGATCTTTAGAATAAAGTTTGGGACATTTCCGTCGAAGTTTCATGACTTCGAGTATGTTTTTTTGAGAGTTTAAAAGAACTAAGCTTATTTTCAACAAACAGTTCCTCAGTTGTAAAAATAACGGTCACCGTTTTAGAATTCTCGAATATTTTTTTCATTTCGCAACAGAAAAGAAAATTTTTATATCCCGCTAATTGTGAGAATTCCTACCGTGGTTAACATCGAAATCACGTCAACAAACGCCCATAGTTACCTTCACATTAAAAGCGAATCAATTTTTAACTTTTAAGCTGCTGATAATACTTTGAATGAAACATATAAGTAGGTAGTAAACAGCGTGTTTTACTTACGTAAATGAGGGTTATTCACCCTTCCCTCATTAACCTTTGTACCCAGTCCAGCCAACTTGTAGTACAGGTTGGAAGGTATCGAATTTATTTTACCAGATAAAACCGTGGCCAATTTTCTGGTTTCATTACGTAATTTTCAGGTTTATTATATAAGAATATTATATAACGACTAGCGAAATACCAGCACAGAACTGGACTTGAGGGACACCTACAGGTACGTGTCAGATTAAAATATAGAATAAGCAATTAGAAATAGATTGGAAACAATGTACTAGATTTTCCTTGGTATTACATAAGTTGTTTCCACAACAGATTGCTCGAGTAACCTCTCAGAAAAAGTGTTTATGAAGGTTTCTTGTTGAAGCATGTTTGAAGCTTTGCAGCATTGGGTTTGAAAGCTTTCTGCGCATGATACCGTACAGTTGTTAGTTTTACTGACAGTAATATTATGACGTTATCTTGTACAATGAGCACTTTTTAAATCCAGTTCCGCGCTAACTCTAATTATCTTCACAGTTTACAAAATCCTATTTACTGTAATTTAAATGTTAGGGACGACCTCACACATACGTATTTGAACGTGGATTATTCTTTTTCGTGTCATCGAAAAAGAACAAACAGCTCTTGATTCTTTCTTGAATCATATTGTTTATATAAATTGTACATACACATTCATGTGTATAAATATTCAACTTTGACAGAAATAGAGGAATATAAGGTTGCTTGAGCTTGGAAGAATTCCTTCAATTTAAATAGTTTTGTTTAAAATAAAATTAACTTCCTCTGTCTTGGTTTGCCTATAGCTACTTGAATATATATTGTTGTTTTGACATTGCTAATAATGGCATTCCTTATTTTTTTGCGGGCTTTCCTCCAGCATATGGTAAAGTGTATTTAAAATTATCATTATTACTATAGGCAATCTGCCGGTTTAAGCTGTTTTGTGTATTTAAAATAACAGCAATCAAATTATCTTAGCATCCTTTCATTCTGGCATAGGTAGATGAATTCAAACTTAACCAAACTAAAATTATTCTTCAAGTGTTGCGTGTGAATATTTCCCATTTTGATAACCTGTACGTTTTCCAACTTTGAACAATTAATAAGAATAAGTATTTCTGACTGAGCAATTAATAGTACCCACTGTGGTGGTACTCATAAGTAATATTACATTAAAAATAAGACTTTCAATCTTTCTTTGCGTCTAATCAAGTTTGGCTAACATGTTTACATGGCTTGTCCTGTTCCAATTTACTGAGTTATTAGAAAATGGGCTTATTTATTCAGTTTTTTGCTCTCGACATACATTTGGAACTGTTAAACACGAATTCATTTAATGACTGAGCGTATTGAGTTGTACAAGGTGGGGCATGTCCCCCCCCCAGCCTTTCCTTCAGCTCTAGGGGTAGCAATTTAAAATCAAACTCCCTCCTTTTTTTTGTGATCGTCCTCGTAGTCACAGAAGAGCGAATTTCTTTCCTTTCTCTCCCCAATATATTTGCTCTATTTTTTGCTTGCTTAATTGTTTCCTCCTTCATTATGAACTGGAAAAAGAAGAGATTCGTCTACGGTACCCCTGACGCAGTGCAACAGACTTGGGGATCGCATTGCACCTCTTATTCCCAGTTCACTGGGGCGCGGGGATGGAAAATTTGGAAAACTTTTGCTTCCATCCCAAGAACATGGTCCACGAAATGGTTTTGGGCATGATTTATTTACAGTTAGACTGAAACACCGTGTACTTCATCTTGTACTAGTGCTTAAAATCGCTAATACCCAATCCTATCTAAATTATACACACGCTGTTGCAATCCCATAATATTTTAAATCGGTTATAGGCTACGTATAATAACTTTGATTGATAAACCACCAGATTTGATTCGGTAAGTTTTCAATGGTCGTAAAGTCAAATTGGTATAGAATTACGGCGACTTGACAGTGAAAAGATCACAGGATTAGACAGTTTTCAAGAAAGAGTGATTTTCCGCATTTTAGACACTTTTCTAAAGTTAAAATACTACAGTACGATTAGCATAAATATAAAATTGATGTCCTACCAGTTTAGGGAGGTTTTTGAATGAACACAGCCTATACAGTTGTACAAAAATATAGCTACTTGCCTTTTCCTTTCTCCTTTTCATTGTTATTTTTCGGATTGGTATAATTCTCTTCCAGGTAAAAACGGAATAGTATGTGTAATTTATTTCCGTATATTTCATAGTGCGCTTATGGTCCCTTCAGAATAGACTGATCCATATCCACTATCGTTGACAGCCTATACCAACCTTGACTATCTACAAATGTAATCATTTCGCTTTAATTTTCATGGATTTAGATCTATATTTTCTTTGAAATAATTAATAATTCACCGATTGAAATAATTTTTATTATTAAACTTCACAAGTGTTTGCATACACATGAAAAACGGAATTGGTTTGTGCTGAGATTTCCACTCCCTATAATTACACCAGTACTGCGTCCATTCTTTGCCTCTTTCCGGGAAAGAAACTAACACAGGCGGGGAATTTACTTGAAAATCACAGAAATCTATAAATTTCTCGTGAACATTACCACCGACTACACCAATTTGTTCAAAGAAGAATTGGAGTATTTTCTGGTGTTTCACCATCGTCAGTATTTTAATCCCAGGTTTGGTTTGCTGCAGCCCTTCATTATTTCATATTCGACGCGTATTTCCTTCCATCCTGATAGCTTCTTTAATTTTACTTCTTAATTTTCCCTATGGGCTTTTTTGATCTTTCTCACGGGATCTTGCCTTCATTTTTCCCTTCTAAATTGTTTCTGACTAATCCATTGTCCCTCAAGGTGTGTCCATTTAATCTTCATAATTATCCTCCAGCAAAATGTTGTAGATGCTTCTTTCTATTTTTTGCTAGTTCACTTTTCCGATGCTTCATGTATTTATCAGTTACATGCCCTGTTCCTCACAAAACTCTCTGATAAACTGCTTCCTTGTTTGAATTCTAAGGTTTTTAGGAGCATAGAAGTTCCTGCAAGTGTTTATATTTCTTTATTTTACTTCTAATATCAGGACGTAATGTGAAATCAGACTACCTTTCGCTCATTGAAGGTATCGGGAATGAATTGTGATCTATGTCGTTGGAAATTTTCAATTTTCAAATAAAATCCTCGTCGAATCCAAATGGCTTCTTGTCAGTCACTTTGACATTAGAGAATAATAGATCAATGCAAAACGGAATAGAGTGATATCTTAAAACGTGAATTTCTGGTCAAACTATAAGAATGAGGTTGTGCTCCGAATTACTATAGGTTCGACAACGATATGTTAACTTTAAGATAAGAAAGGAGGTGGTGAGGTCCTCTCCGGTCGCTGTAAAACAGCTATCCCAGGAGACAGTACTGGGAAACTCGAGAGCATTTTAGCAAAAGTTCTTAGGATCGTCATATTGTTCATTACAGTCATCTTAGTGGGCGTTTTGGACCCGAGGATACTGTCTGCACGTTTACATGTTTTTTTAAAGGCCTGAATTATCAGAAGTCTAATTTTTTATAGTGAAAAGGCCTGTTTGCATGAGAACTGATTTAGGCTACTGATTATTATTTTTGAGTTCATTTGAGGGTTTCAACTTTCGTTGACCACCCCTTTCCCGTAATTTCCAGAATTAACAGAATATAATTGATTGCAACGGTGCGATTACTATTATCGCAAAGGTTTTGTGGTTGCAAAACCCTACCGACATTTAGTAATCGAATTTCTCACATAAATTTACCAACTTATTTAAATTATATATGCAGATTGTATGCTCACAATTCGTCGTATCTAATAATTTAAAACGGTAATAAATTGGCAATAGAATCATAAAATTTAGTGTAGTCCTTAAAAGGGTTTTTGAGTATCCCGCGCACATGCCCGAGTTGCTCCTGTTTTGCATTGCTGATGCTGCACTCAAATTTTTGGTTCAACCCCGTAGTGAGGCTCTTGCGAGTATTCCCCATTTCCACCACCGAGGGTCGATTTAAGCGAGGGCCTACTTAGTTCGATTGGAGGATGATCGAAATGCTGCAACATTAATAAAAATCTTTTTACGAATGTTTACTTAATCGACACGACTAGGGTTTTTGTTCTAGTACTGCTCAGTACGTTTTCCTGTAATAAATCAGTTTTAAATGGAGATTTCTGCGAGTTTAAAAATACTCGAAAATCTCCTTGGGGCTAAACTGTGAGCCATCGAATGAAAGTTTTCCAGGGTGTTTCATTTTAAGGCAACGTACAGACATTTAGACGTAGACACGGGTAGGGAAAAAAGGAGAAAAATTGCGTTATCCAAATAACATTTCACGAGGAGAGAATTGATGACGGGGACGTTTAGCAAGGAGATTAAGAAACAGCACGTCAGAACTTCAATATGGAGCGTGATTTTGTGCGGCGGGGAAACATGGTCACTGAAGCAGGATGATACGCGTAGAGGTTTGGAGACTTCTGAAATGTGGGTGTGGAGAAGGAAAGAGAAGTTGTAGTGGACAGGAAGGAAAAAAAGTGTGCTAGGCATGGTGGGGGAGTCGATGCGACTGTTGGGAGAAATCCAAAGGGAAGGTGGGTTCAGAGAATCCTGATTGGCAGTAGGATTTTGAAGACTGTAATAGAGGGGGGAATATTAGGCGAACGAGGGAGGGGAAGGAATAGGATAAGGATGTTGGACGGAATTAAGGGAGGAAAGAAGTATGCGTAATTGAAGAGGGACCTATTCTAAGGTTGTGTTGATAGTTAGGAGAGGTAAGTAAATATATTGTAGTATAATTGCATAGGCTGTGTTCATACAAAACCTGCCTTAACCGGTAGAGTACCAATAATAACGTAGGGCATGAAATTTTTCGTTGGAGAATTCCTGTGTGTCACAGCCTGCCAGTGATGCTCAACCTTTGTTCATGACCGGGCAAGCGCAACAGATGTTTTCCGAGTTTAGGGGCTGATTTTGAGAAAATTGTGGTATATATAATAATGCAGGTGTACTGAGTAATTTTTATATTACATTATTATGCACAAAAGTAATTAATGGACACAATTTTTAATTGAATTTGAAAGCATATGAATTAAAATTCCAAAGACACGAAAATGTAATGTGAAATTTTGGAGATTGGATTTTTAAAAAGTTAGCATCAGTGGTCACAGGCTGCATAAAAACGTCGGTCTTTCACTACTGTTGTGTAGAGTATTGGATTAATGTCGAGCCGTACCGACTGAGCCAACGACTCGGATAGGGCATGTTAACGAGCATGATCGGTCAAACTACGTCATATGCTTAGTGCGGAAACTGATAAGTTTATTTTTAGGAACGATCTCACAGAAAATGTAGTCGTGAATTTATTGTTCACTAGCTGGAAATACTGTTAAAGGAGGAAAATGCTCAAGGTTTCATTTAATGAAGTATGCATCGAGGAGATAATTGCAATACCAAGTTAAATCTACTTGATGATTTATTTATACAACTCTTGTCTCGTCACTTCACGACGTGTTTAGGTCATAATATTGTACACCATTGTATATGTAGCACCCGATTCCCTCAAGTTCTCCGTTGGGTAGATATTATGGCACATAAGATTTTGTATCTGAAGACATTTCAACCTATGTTCTTGACGTAACTCGGGATATAATAATAAATCATTAAGTGGATGACATTAATTTTTTTTGTCATTACCTCCGTGGGAAATATCCACGCTTTTCAGTTTTCCGCAGCAAATATGTGGGTGGGTTCATTAACATATACCAAGCTTAAAGGCAATATTAAGTTTCTTTAGGCTGGACTCGTAGAAATAAAAAGCTTGTATGAGCGAACTAAGTCTTCATTTCCTCCGCGAGATGAATACGAATTTCCAGTCCCTAAGATGCTTCATGCCAAATTCAAGAATTTCGAAATGATCTCAATAATGAGTGTCCTTAAGAATCCAAAATTTCCCGGAATTGACCATATAAGGTCTCTTCAGTCCTTTCTTTTCCATACTTCAATTATAATCCTATGCTTACACACAAATTATCGATTCGTTTAATTTCCTGCGAGTCCATTTGCCGTAGAAATACCTTCCAGAATATTCTTCATTGAAATTTCCTCCAAAATTGATTATCCTTAATAGGGCAGCAATCTTTGAAGAAGAATTATTTCTTCGCCTCCTGAAAAAAACCTCGCTATTATAGGAGAGCTTCTTATTTAAAATCTGTTTAAAATCCTCAGATTAAATTCCAGGTTTCCAGATTGAATTCTAGACTTTTCACATAATCATTGCTAAGGGTTTGAATTGTGGAGAGAGAGATTCTATTGATGAGGGTAATGGGAAAAGTTCTAACCTCGGTGAAGGTTTTTGATTTTTCAACGTAGTATTCCTGCACACTAATGCACTTGGTCCAACGAATTTCCAATGTCTTTACTTTATCTCGAAAATTAGATTCCTTCAAGCCTGTGGAAAATACCTGTCTACTTCGGCTGTTAGTTCATTATTCAAAGAAAACCTTGGTCTACTGAGGAAAATTTTGAGCTTGAGAAAGAGATAGAAATCTGATGGACCCAAATCAGGCGAATGAGGGGGATGTGACAACAATTCGTATCCTAGTCCACCTTTCTCTTTTGCTAAACCTGACCTTTTTCCGAGAGTCTTTTGCAGTGGTTGGTCCAGGAGATTAGTGAAGTATTGTCCAAAAATTGTCTAGTCCAGTTTAAACAGTGGGAAGATAATCTCTTAGTAGACTCGTAATAACTATTAAGCTGGTTTTTCTCAGACGCTAAACCATCAATAATTAATACATATTGATTCATTAACTGAAACGAGAGACGGATACGAGGGTGGGGTTCAAACGGGAGGGAGGATCGTAGGCTAGAATAGGAAATGCGAAGCAAATTAAATGCAGAATGCCAAAAATAGTATCGCATGATTGGAGTTGATGCGTTTTGGGAGACACGGCGGCAGATTTCCTAACGATGATCCAGACCAGTGACGGCCAACTCACGGCTCAAGACAGCAACAATTGCGGCCCAAAAGATAATTTTGAACTAGCATAACTGAATAATTTACTAATGTTTTTCTACGTGTGTGAACAACTATTACCAAGATAGAATTACACTAAGACTAAAATAAAAATATCTTATGATCAACTTGCAAACTCACTGACAACACCACCTACCCTCGGACTGAATATCGATACCGTCAGTTTCTCAAAAACAGCTACCACTATTCCTCTAATTTATACTTAAAGTATGGTATTTCTTTAAACAATCAAATTAATTTATTTTAGATACGCATGTTTTCTTCATTTGTTATCACAAATGTTACGTTCAAACATAATCTACGTAATAAAAAACTAATGCACTTTTTTACGATTTTTATTATTTCTGCAGCGATCATCACTGAATTATCCATTGACATATTTATTTGCTAACCAGCAACCGTTTGTTTTTTAGCGTGGCCCAGAGAAAATTCTCCTTTTCCCAAATTGATCCAGAAAGCGTATAAGGCTGCAAACCATTAGTCTAAAATGATGAATCTACTAAGTTTGCTAATTGAATTCACATCTTTATTTTCGTGACGTTATCTTTACGTGGGCTTGTGACAAGCGACTTGAGCGTGGGAATCAAGCCTTCAGTCTAGTTAACAAATCTATCTCGCCATTTGAAGATGAGACGGCCTAGCGAGCATTACAATTAGTGGATTCGGGATTCCGAGAGGAACAAGTCTTTTCATTTGAGGGAATAGAATTGGAGGAAGAGACGGGTGGAAGGGAGGAACCACGGAGCGGGGCAACTGGAGAGGAAAGATTCAGTTGGATTGGAACTGTCATTCCATCAAGTGGAGAACGGGAAAGAGACTTTACGAAGACCCCAGAATACCTTCCCTTCTATTTTACTTAAAGATGGGACTAAGAAACACACAAGACTGTATCCTGCACGCCATTTCATTTTGGGATAGGATAAGTCAAATACGCCAGATTTTAAGTCCTTTCAGGGAGCTAAAAACAACCTTTTCACATATTTATTTCATACCCCAATACTTCTTTCAACTTAGTAACATTCATTTTCTTTCGTGTATCCTCTCCTCATCTTTAGAATCAAATGATTAAAGGTCTAATCGTAGCATAATCAAAATATAATCATACTATAAATTATAAAATTCACGATGAATTTTCTCCATACTTTTCAATTAATTCATTTGCTCTTCCATTTTGCTACAATTTGGCCAAAATTGAACAAAAAATTAGCATTTATTAGGAGAGTACTATGTAATTATGATGAACAGGTCAAATAGAAATGTTATCTTTTGCTGTTTAGGCCTCAATATAGCATATGTTTAAAATATGTGGGAGCCTCAAGGAGTTGGCTTGATTACCGAATTGGAGGAGCGTAGAGTAGCTAGATTTATAAAACGTCGTGACAAACTTAGTAGCATTCCTAAAATACTCGAGGAGATAGGCTAGGAATCACTCAACGAAGCGAAGGTTAAATTACCGATTAAATCTCTTGTATGAATTGGAAGGAAGTCTCTCTAGTATAGATGCTGAAAATATATTATTACCCCCACCGTACTATGGTAAGCGAGATCATACCATTAAAATTAGAGAGATTAATTGTAGAAAGATATATTTAAATTACTTTTCCACGAATGATAAGGGATCATAAAAACGGTATCCGATCAAAGCAAGGGTAAAAATGTTCGGGTCAAAATTAGTCTGGTAAATAATCACCCCCTGCCACACACCCTTTCGGTGGCTTGCAGGGTAGTAAAACATACTCAATACTACGCCAAACCAGCGCAGTATCTTACTTTATGCTTTCCTGTCAAGTGCAACGGTATCTAGAGGGCGTTCTTTTGCACAATAATTCCTCGCAGACTCATTTTTATACCTTTAACACTGTCAATAACCACATAGGCACCTACCGCATTTAGTCTGCGTTCAATCTTCCCCTAGCGAACTCATTTTTTACGTAAATGGAATTATTTGTAAAAGAGTACACCATTTTCAAATACAATTTTTGCTGCTTTTAATGCATAAATCATATTTTGTATCGATACTCGACAAACTATCATTAACTTTTTTCTTAGTATTCACCTAATTAAGGCATGTTTAAAAAATCATACATACACGACATTTAGCGCAAATTTAATCTTTAAATGCCAACACTTCATGTATTTCTGCCTCGAATCATAGAGAGAAAGAATATAATTTTGTGTTCATTTGTGAATGATTAATTTTTTCCTCTGTTGATGTGCGGCAAATAGTTGTGCTGATTGACGAGTTACAGGGAGAATCGTTGAATGTAAACCATTCCATCAGGTTTAAATTAGGGGAATAGCCTGGTATCCATAAAGCTCGTGGAGGAATAGGCGATATATTTTGCATATTTAACATTTATCTATTCTCGAAGTCAAATTTTTGAAAAGGTGGATATAAAATTTTCATACGCGTTTCGCGTGTAATTCAAGTTTGTCCAGGATAATTATTCTTTCCTGTACGAGCCAATAACACATTCATGAATACCTAAAAAGCCGATCATCTCTATGGGTCGTTCCTCGCTCATAGAAAATCCAATTGTCGTTTCAAAACAAGCGATGCCTGTGTGGCGTAAACAGCGTTACCTGCGACAGCGTTGTCATTAGCCACCGTTTCCGAGCAATGCAGCCGATCTCCAATCACGGTCGAGAGGACTTATTTTTTTCTGAATATGCTACGCGGATGTCAGGCACACTTGCATAATGAATCACGATCGCCTGCGTGTTCCCTCTCGGGTTCAACGGCGAGGTAATCGGATTTCGTTGAAAAGTCAACACTTGAATTGAACAATTTGCGGAGTGATGTACTCAACCACCTTTCCCCCTTTGAACAACGTGACTGGGTAATTTTTAAAATTAATATTTTGTTATAGTCTTTATGTAAACATATTATTAGTTCGTGGTGCAAAATAATAATGTTTAATTCATAGTAAGTACTCTGGAATGCCTTGTACAATATAATACGAAAACCCGTAGTATATAAATATCGTATGTCCGTCGTTGTCGAGCTTAATACCCCATGTTGTTTAGAATGGCTTAGATCATTGATTAAGATATAATTAATTGACATTTAAAGCATTTTATCTCGGTACTTAACGAGCGGTCAGTTAAATTACAGAGGGGCTTGTGTCATTGAAGGGATTGACGATTCCCAAGAACACAGCTTTCAGTTGCTGCATGTGGATGAGCGCATTGCGGATGAAACTTGAAATACTTGAAAATAAGCTGAGTTTTCCCAATTATTTTCACGATAGATTTTACCCTCTGCAGTCAATTACATAATGCATAGGGTGAATATTCTCTCCGGACAATTAGAGATTTTGGATGTAAAAAGAGGCGTGATGGGTAATAATAACGGCTATTGACAAGTTTCCAGGAAACTAAATGATCGTAATATACAGTTATGGATACGGGTATAAGTGGAAAAGGTTGACCCCTATAGGTGAATACAGATATGTATCTAGTTGTCCTGTACGACATCCCACCCAAATGGACACTTTGATGACCCCGAGTTGTGGGTAAATGATGTTACGTTATAGGATTTGAGTAAATAAAATAGTACGTAATTTGAGGAACTTTAATTCCTTGCTTTGAAAAGGGGAAGGGAATTCATTATTAATAAAATAATTAAACTTCCCTGTATTTTTTTGCGCTCATCACCTCACAATAAAAATCCAATTTTAATAATCTCTATGACGGAATTATTTTTCTAATCCTGTTTTTGTTATGAGGTAAAATGTAGAGTTTTGAGCATTGTCGTGCGTGCGGTATACACACGTTTACAAAATGACGTTCTCCTCTGTTTCAATTGCCACTTCTGCTTTTAGCACATCTTATCGCGTAGATGAATGGGAATGTAAATAGGAATGTATTGTGTGTTATCACTTTAATGCATTAATCATTGAGATTAAGCTGACAACTTTAACACTTTCCCAATCACGACGAAAAGGATTTTCTAGCAAAAACTGTGTACCCAAATTTTGAAAGAGATTCTACACATTATATAAGTACAAAAATCACTTTTCTCGCACTATGCACTGATGCGAAATAGATAATTAAAATGCGACGATATTTAAACGTCTGTCCGAATTGAAATAAATTTTTCGCAGGGCAAGGAATTCTCCGGTGCAGTAGATAACGTGTACGTTTGCTCAAGTTGACTTTTTCGTAGATGAACTTGGAATTCTTTTTGGCATAAGGGTTCTGCTCCTTTCTTAGAAACCACTATTACAAAGAGTTTAAAGTTTGGGTAACTTTTCGGATTTTACAAATTGACATGTACAAAATTCGCTCCTTGGATTATCGAAAGGAGCAGTTTCGAAATGAAATGGACATAACAGCACGAAAATAATAATGAACTCGCAGTAGAGTTTTGTCAAAGTAGAAATAAATCGCGTAGCCCAAAGGATGATTTTAAGGTTTGTGGAGCTGCTCAATTCTAATTTTCGTTAAAAGTGATTAGGTTGTCGACGTTCGACCTGGTTGGTTGTTTGTTTGATGGCACACACTTCAAGAATTTACCCTTTGCATGAACGCAAAAGGGAAATGAAAATTGATAGAAAAACTGATTTATAGATATAACTAATGTTGCGTATATTTGACTCATGAAACCTTTTTAATTACTTACGATAACATATCTTATTAATCCCCTTATTGGTATCTATATCCATGGTTACCCATTTTATGTTAGATTTCCTACTTGGGAGCCATTTTGATACAAATATAACGTTGCTATGTAAACAAATATTTGCGAAATTTTGACGTGTCTGAACCGCTCATTTTTCCCGCCTTTAGCGTACGCCAGAAAAATACGGATCATCTTCACTTATTTGGATTTTCTCTCGACACTTGACTAGCTATCATTGTGACAGGAACTAGAAATGTGAGTGTTTGTTTTCGTTATTATACTCTCTTCTCCCTACAAACTCCAAGGGAAATTTTATCATTGTCATTGGTTGTGGATAAATACATTCATAGACGTATTTGTATCGCAGTTTTTTTATCGTAACGGTGGGTGGAGACTCGTGCAAAATTTCCTGCTATAGAATTGAATAAACAATTTTTATTCGATAAAAATTAAGGCTACGCATGATTTTCTAGAAGCTCTCATGAATGACGCAGCTTCAGGCGTATAATGGTGGAAATCCTTCATGATGCAGTGTTTGCTTTCATCATGGAGGTCTTATGAATTGAATATGAATATAGAAGCATATGAAGTAAGCATGGTGTCTGTTATGTTCCAGGAATAAAGTAATTTATTTCAAGTTTTGCTGTCTGGACCTAACAGCAACAAGGGTATGTTACCATCCAAGGTTAGTTTGCTATAAATATGTATTCTTGGTTCTGAAATGTTGTGACTTGGCTCATGAATACTAGTTTGCAAGTGTACCGTTAAAACTTGCATCCTTTGGTTTCAAAGATTTACCTATAATTAGAGTAGGATTAGGATAGCTAAAGAGCTTCGATTCATGGATCTACAATTCAATGCCAACAAAAAATCTCTTATTCACCATTAATTGGTTATACGTGTCTTGATTTTACAGCACAAGCATTGAGTATTTCGTAAATAATTCCGTGATGTGTCAAGATGAAGAAATGTTTATCGACCGTGTCTTCTACCTCGGAGCACAGAAGTAGGTAAAAAAAGAGAGCGTATGGGATATTTCTTAGTTTCACTTAGCCTGTGGAATCCTTAAAATGCGTGGGCAACGTTCAAGAAGTACTCGAAAGGTATGGACAACGGACAACGTTAAAAGTAATATCAGTTCACACCGATATTTCTTTTAACTCTGCCAAAGATTGTTGAAAATAGCTTAAAGTGCCAACTAATTACATATTTAATATAATTCCTGTACTTATATGCTACCGGTGATATTATCAACTTGGACAAAATATTTTTTTCATGGTGAGGAAGCAACTTCATAGTCGTTTCTGAAGTCATCCCAGGGCCCAATAATCTATTCTATCCTAGTAGTCACCTTTCGGTCAGTGTTTGGTTGTTGAATATCTTAGATCAACTTTCAGTTCCCAGGTAGTCATCCTCTTTTTCTTGTTCCCAGTGGTGACCACTCCCACTTCCTATTGGACCATCTATCATCCTCCAATCTTCTCATATATCCGTACAATAAAAGTTTTTTCCTCTCTTTTCTATCCATCAAATACTTTATTTTCACTTTTTCTCTTAGTTTCTTCCATTTTAAAACTTGCATATCCCACGGCTTTGTCCTAAATAATCACTATTTTCCTATCTACTTAATTTGTTTTCCTTTGCAAGCCCCCCTATTTTCGCACCATATGTTATTAACCCAATGATGACTGATAATATTGACTCGTTTATGTTTTCTTTATATTTATTTAGACCAAGATACTTGAGTTTGCTTCGTAATTTCTATTGGCATATTTATTATGTGCATTATTACTCTGTTCTCTCTCAATAGCAGTATTCCCAAGTATTTAGGTTCCTCTGGTAAATATTCAATAGAATGTTGGCCCCATCCAGTTGAAGTTTTAAATGGTTTAAAAAATATTTTTGGTAGAAAAAACTCATGTTTCAGGTTTGAAGCCAAGAATATTCCATTTTAAATTTGATGTTCATGAGCTATTCACATCGCATCGTTCAAACTTAATTATAAAGACTACACTCGAATCTCTTTGCACTATATAAATATGTTCAGCGGGCTGAAAAGAATTAGGTTTCTCGTATAGTCTTTCTATCGGCTCTGAACTCAAGTAAACCATTAACAAACTATTGAAGATTGAAAACTGTAAAAAATATCGCCTCTTAATCTTATTTTATAAGTAGCTCAAATTAGAATACTATCTTTTTATCCAACCGCCACTGTTCGTTGCATTACAATTAGTACATACAATGGAAAATTAGATATTAAATATGCCTTTTCATTACACTTTTTGATAAGAGTTAAAATTTTGATCTTTTGAAAATTTGTTTTCGGTATTAGAGAAACACGTCCCAAGTAAATTAGCAATGTTACTTGGGGTGGGGGGCAATGGTTTTCTATCCCATAAATAATTCCTAGACATTATTCGCAATAACTATTCGTACTTTTAAGCCTTGTACATTCACATAAATACGAATTCAGCGTACTCCTGGGAGTGCTCCATCTGGCGTTATTCCTTAATTTCACCCCTTTTCACGGTTGCACCGCATGATTAATCTTAAACTTCTGAGGATGATTTATCGGCAAATGTAAATACTCTTAAGACGGCTGGGCACTCGCCATTCGTCAGATATTCTCGTAATTTCAGGTCGGATGTACTGTGTAATAATGGATATTAAAATTCTGCTACTTCTCCAAGGAACAGCAATTAAGGAGTGCTGTTGCATCCGCATGTTCTGCTGTGTGATTCACTGGCCAGGACGCCTACCCCCCCCCCTTGAGTGACTAAGTAATAATGAGGGTCAGAGCATGCGAAATCACCGCTTCTGACTCGATGTGGCCTACGGGCCAACAGTGATAACTGGTGACTAAGTAATGGCGTGGGTCTGAGCATGCGAAATCACCGCTGCTGACTCGTCGGGGACTACGGGCCATTGGGTGATCCCGATAGCAGTCGGGGACTCGCGATCCGAGAGGACAGTTGGGCTGGGCCCCCCTGGTTGGAAGCGCCAAGCGACACCAAGGGGATATATAAGAATATTACTGTAAACTGTTTCTCCTATATTAAATCGGGACCGCCGCTGTACTCCCTTTTAGTTCCTTTTATTTTCCCCCGTCTCTATCGACGAACTTCTCTCCACGTCACCACCCACCAAACTCAAAGCCCCCGTTTACCCTCGAGGCGGTCACTCGGTTCGTGGGGTACTTTCTCGTGTCACCAATATTCCCTCGCAGACGAGGGGATACGACAGTGCATAAGCATTCTTCTAAAATCTAACATCTGGGGAACTAGACCAAATCAAGGTTTACGATCTTCTTCATAAAGATGATATTATAAATTTCTTCCGGAAAGTAAAATATTTTGAGTTTGATAAGTTTGAATTTTAGGTGAAACGATACTTTGGAAGCATTATCCATTATAAATGACGGTCATAAATATCTGACGTATGAGAGAGAGGGAGAGTGGTGGGTGAGGGGCAACAACAGGTTTTGTGTAGGGCTATGGGGATTATATAACACCGGGTTACTCCCCTCATTTTCGCTTCGGTCAGTGTTTCAATTCAACGAGTCTCCGTATAAGATTCCGTGACTCGTGCATCAGCGTGAGAGTACACTCGTGTATGTTCCTAGTCGCGTCTCTGTTCACGCTCGAAACCCGTTAGACTCGTTCAATCCATGTGCTCAGTCTAATCTCGCCTCCACCCCCAACTAACCTTTCTCGTTTTCTCGCGCTCACATGATCACCCCTTCCATTTTACCTTGAGTGAATTCCTCGGCAGCTCCTTTGGATCCTAAGGAGGGGAGCCGTAACAGTGGTGTCGAGTGGAGTCCCTCCACTCGACACCACTGTTACGTAAGCTCGATTGAAACACCGCCATAGGAAAGGCGGCTAATACAGGTGGTTCCTTTTGTGGATGCCTACGTTCAGTACGCAGACTTTTGATTATATAATATCCCCACTGGTTGCTAACCGTGTTGAAGTGGTGTGTGTTTTGTGAATATTGCATGCCTAGGGTATTACCTACCCTTCCCCCGTACCCTGAAGTTAGATTTGGGGATTCTATGAGCATGTGATTTAATTTTAAAGTGTATTAATCTGACTACGAAATATTCCTTGTTGGTATTGACAAAGGCGAGTAAATAGGAATTGATTTGAGGTAACTATGCACAACTGGGACACGTTCTTCAAAGCTACAATTCAGTTTAAAAGAGATTTAAATTAGCATATATGGCTAACATAACAGTTTCAGGTTTAACTAGGTGGAATGCCTTCAGGTTTTTCTATGTGGAATGACGAAGTTTTTTTTCTCAACCCTTACCTTGCGTATATGGAGTTCGCTGGTGGAACTGAATAGAGCAGCATTTTTACCTTGCATTGCACGGTGGTAAGATGGAAAGCTTAATATTACATTTTACTGTATTGAGAAGACTTCTAAACTACTTTGTAGTCTTGAGAAATGGACTCTCCGGAGTCAATTTTCATGAATGAGAATCGACACTTTATTAAATTTAATAACTTCATCCGTTATCACAATTTTGGAAATGGTAACTAAGCTTTTTGACGTGGATACCTCGAATGTTGAAGTTCTAAAGGGAACCTTGCACATAAGTGATACACAAGTACAGTGTTCAAATGATTGTAACAAGCCTGCCTTAAATGAAGTCTTGTCATGAATCACTTTTCATAAAGTGATATAATTGAAACCAGTAAGCGCACTGCCTTCTTGTCAGTGTTCATCGGAAAAATGAGTAAATTGAACTTGCATGTGTGTGGTGGACGTGAATGATGGCCATCGTTTTCCTAAGAAATTCTTACTCCAGATCCGAATTAAAGTTAGCAGAATTAAATTTTAGGCTCGACTTCGCCACATTTGAATTCGTAACTGGATTTTTGAAACTGCTACTGGCTGCTGGTTACAAACATTAAACTAAAAGCATTCCATTTGTCAAGTTTGGAAATTTTTTTGGCATCTGCAAATAAGAATGTGTAGCTGCTAGTCTTTATCATTTCTTCTGGTATCTGTTCACATTTGTTCCATATCCCGTCGGTTACTTTTATGTGATAATATTTAAGTTTGGCACACCTGCCTCGCACCAATGATCAAATTGTATTGTACACCTTACTGCTGTAGCGAAAAAATGTAAATTGTAATTTTTCATTAACGTTGGAGAGTAGTAAATATGCTAGACTCTTTTATTATTGTCTGTTCCTTTGCCACGCTGATACTTTTTAATTGATTAATATACAGGATAGGTGGGCGCAGTTCTCTATATTAACGTTAAGAACACAAATTTACAGATTTATCACCTAAACATTTCATGCCGTTAAGAGAGATATGTCCGCTGTGAAATATCCAATAGTTTTATTGCCCATTATTTCTTGGGCAAGAGATCATTTTTATTTCAGAAAATTACGAAAGGAGAACCTGAGAATAGCTTATTTTTTGCTACCCAAATATCTCTTCTGAGCTATAAAATAGGTCTGCTATAAATTCGAAAGTAACTTTCAGTAATTCCACACCATTTACCCATCCTGAATTTCACACATTTTTATTGTCATGATACTATGATAAATTGGGGTGATCTCAATACAATTGGAGGCCGTTTCTGGGAAACAGGGTTATTGATTTTAGTAGCGGCATCTTTCAAATCGTTTACGAGTAAAAATTAAGTTTTGAAAAGTCTCTGGGCATTAGAAGTACCACGCATTTAAATGGAAATTACCCCTGTACAATATAAACTCTTCGTGTTTTGTACTTTTCATGTTATATTTTTTCCTCGTCATAATACTCGTTATCACCCAGTATGCTTTTCTTGCGGACTTGCAGCATTCCACGAGTCCGTAATACCTTCCTTCCATTTTTTGTTTCCGTACTTCTATTAAAGTTGTCCTCTCTTCGTCTGGAATATTTTCTAATTTTAATCCATCGTCTTTCCGACCAACAAGGTTCTTTTCTTCATATTTCATTTACATAATGCTCCGCCGCAAGGGCGTCTAACTACACATCAACAGCCTTTAATATACTCGGACGCATTCCCTCAAAGACGAGGTTTCGTGGTGATACAATGTTCATCGCCGAAATATTGACTAATTTATTGTTAACAAGAAGAATTGAAGGTGCACCAATGTGTTAAGTCACTCATCTTCGTAAAAATTCAATTTTCTTAATGTATCCTGAATATTAATGAATTTAATGAAATGATCACCTTTTTAGTTTTCAATTGGGCGAAATAGTTTTATCGAATTGAAATTAAAATCAAAACGTTTAGCTTTTAATAGTTTTTCAGTGAATTGTGAGATTTTTTACACGGGAATCGTAATCTCACCCGATCTCATAGAAATATAAGCGTATTGAGCCAGAGAAAAGATTCTAATAGTGCCAAGGAAAAAGATACCCAAGAACGTGTTTAACCTTTCATCGGCGAACTTAAAATTATTCGGTGAAAATAACTGATCGCAGCGTCCTGAATCCCCGACCATATAGGTAGGGAATGGGGAAGTAGTCAGAACATCGGACTTCCATTTTCTGTGCGTGTTCTTTGTCTTGGGGAGATGTTTGCCCTGTGGAAGACCCGCGCTCTCAGATTTCCATTTTTTTCCCTCTCGAATGTGATGGAGCCTGGGAAGAAAGAGAGAGAGATCAATCCCAATGTTTTCCGACTGCAGCGAAGATTGAAATCCACTCACTGGGTTGGGTCAACACTTTTTAATTCACTCGGAGTGACAAAATTTCGATGTGAATTACCCCGTGGTGTATTTCTTCCTTCTATTTCAGCAAGGGAGTGACTTTAAAGGAATTTTTCGTTATTTTTTGCTACTCTTCGTCTTAGTTAGTTGCGTCACTCATTGCTAGCTGATAGATATCTAGACCAACCAACCGCTTTTATAGGCAAGATTCGTTTGGCTGAAAATCTACGGTGTGGTTTTCATTTTAAAATGTTCTCAAGACTGGTAGTACTATTGTTACTAGGTAACATCGTTGGGGTTATCAAGGGGAGCGATTGCAAAGCAACCTAACCTATGTATGGAGCCGAAATAGTTTGGATTTTAATTGTATTAAATATCTAAGCCCCTCCCCCCCGCCTGTAAATGAGTAAGGTGAAATAGTTTCTTTCGGAATATTCTGCGTCACGTATTTTGATTGAAAATCATTGGAGTTAGGACCTGATGAGTTTTCACTGCCCATTGATATCAATGTAAGGATCTTTTTACCCTTGCCTTCTATATCGGAGTACTACTGGGGTCTATGTACCAGTAACCCTTTCTGTACATATGTTGTCAAACTGTTGTGATACGCCCCTTCTCTCTCATGACCTGAACAGTCACTCGTGGTTAAAAGGGCAACTTCCACCTCCTCCCAAGAATTCGAGGCATTATTTTTGGCAGCGGTCAATCGGAAATTCGCACAACCTTCTTTAGACATCTTAAAAAAACTATTTCACCCAAACAGATCCCAGCAGCCTCCCCAAAAGTGGAGCTTATTCACCATTTCACCACTCATTTACAGAAAACTCACCTACTTCCTGGTTTTTTCATTATGACTCTTCTAATTGATACCTTCATGTATACAATTGTCCCTCGCACTGTCTCGTCTCGATCCGTTAAACGGTTTGCGCAGAATGAAATCACTCCGGTCTTTCTTTGATCACACCTTCTAAAACATCCCTCTCTCCACTACGCGGTGGGTACATAGAGTTGCTTAAGCTGACATGGTTTTCCGGTTGCTCCCGCGTTTTTGCATTTGTTAAGGTTCTTGAATAATTATTAATAACTTTTTCGCAGCTTATTATGGAAAATAGGGCTAGATGATAGTCCATTTGAC
The DNA here is from genome assembly GCA_037158775.1 of Hetaerina titia. Classification (NCBI taxonomy): domain Eukaryota; kingdom Metazoa; phylum Arthropoda; class Insecta; order Odonata; family Calopterygidae; genus Hetaerina; species Hetaerina titia. Next base: position 83,144,305 of record CM073777.1, on the reverse strand, counting down.
AGTGCTGGCCTAATGACTGGAGGTCCCGGGTTAAATTCTCTGCGACGCCTTTTGGCACCCTCGGCTCTACCCAAGCTGTGATTTTTTTCGGGTACCAAATCTTCCTGGGAAATCACTAGTGGCCCAGGGAAAGGGACTAGTCCCCGTGCTCCTGCGTTTCAAACGCTGTTGGCCTTAGTACTAGATGAACTTTACCCTCACTTATCGAAGTCTTCGGGTTGATAACTGTCATGTAAAAGCGCCGATATTATTATCGCATTCACCGAAAAGCAGTAATATCGCCACAGTATCGTACTTGTGGAATACCGTATTGAAAATGAGTTCTGGACGGGATTAATTTTTCAGAAAAGAGAGAATTTCGTGGAACCATAATTTGAGGCATGGTTGGGGGAAGTGTCAGTACTTGCAATATAAATCCACTCCGTGAACAGGAAGTCCCAGCCATACGCACGCAGGATCACATAGTGGGAAACAGCAGAAACGCGACTGAGTTATCACTGTCTACAAGTGTGGGCTTCGCTGTGATCAGTACTTTGCCAGCGGTTCGAAACTCGCTGAATATTTTTTAAACTTTCCATTAATTTTTTGCATGCATGCCGTTCACTTTCTTGTGCAGGGTTTTGCCTTTGATCCCATGCCGCGCTCATACTTTAGTCAAAGTGCGTCCGACGACTTCTTGGTCCCTGAACATCTGTCCCGAAGAACTTCTCAAGTCAAGGTTCTAACCTGGGATTAAGCCACGTCTTGCTCTCGGAGATTGATGAAGGAACTGGTCTCGCGCTTGGCAAATAAAAAAAGTTGTCTTTGATCTGCGAAGGAATGTTGGTGAAAGGATTGAGTGGATACCTGGCGTTCGCAGCCACGCGCGCATAACTGCCCCTGTTTCCTTAGCCATTTGCTCAATTGTTGAACGAATTTAGCTACCCCATCCTTAGTGGGGCAAGGGGAGAAATGAGCGAGGGAAGAGGGAAGGCGACCTTGAGAGGTGGTTCAATATTTTTTCCTTCTCGCAAGTATGCTAATTTCTCCTTTGGGTTTCCCTACTCCATGGTAAACTGCCTTTCCACGTGTATCCGTGAATTGAAAGCCTCAAAAGTGTCGAGCAAATCGCCAGGGTTATTGAATTTAGAGGCATAACGTTAGGACCCCTCGCTTACCCTTGTTGAGTAGTCCAGAATGTTTAAGTAGATCGATCGTGATACCCGAAGGGACTAAAACTGCCATGACGTTGTCTTCCGTTTTTCAGTTAAGTTAAATCTGCCGTAGATGAGTGAGTTCTTCCCCAGTGATGAAATTCAACCCTTCCGCCTTCGTCAAACGTTGGGAATACTCACTGGCTCATCATGGTAAGATTTATTTTCGGAGTTGGGTTTTCTGTATAAATTTCTCAACCTTGGACAAACTATTACTCTCAGCACAATATTGGTGTTTGAAGCGGCACCCGAATCTATGACCCGAGGATTGGGAGGCAAGTATGCTAGTTACCGCGGTGGTTAATTTTCTTATGTTACCCATAATTGTGCTGTTGCATATATTTCTTGATGCTGCCCTTCGCAAATTTGTGAATAAATACATTATACATGATGATTGTTATATGCCAAGATTATTAAAAATATAGTGCTCCGTCATTATTACATTTGAAAATTGACCCACTCTTCTGTTTAATAGCTTTAATTTGTAAAGCAAAATTTATCTCGAGGTATTTTATAATTCTGCCATTAAATGCTTGTGATTTTTTTAGGCCTTACGGTAAAAAGGAAGTAAATAAGTTAAGTGGTCTGCCGTTCACTTCAGAATGTGTATTAATGTACCTTAAGACATACATTAAAGATTATTTTTTCTAACGGACTCTTTTTGCAAGCATTTTATATCTCACTGAAATTTGTTCCCGCAGGAATTTTTTCAGATTCAGATAGAACTGTTTACGTTTGACTGTAAGACCTCATAATTTCACATCATCCATGAAGACAATCCATGTAATGAGAGCTTTAGGAAGTATTACTTTGTGGTTTTGAAATATTAGGGCTAGTTTTTTATACAACATAATGATTTCACATGCTGAAGTGTCGACTACCTTTCCTCCGAAATCCTATTTAAAACGCTCCGCAGTCTGTTCTCCTTCATGTAATATCACTTGTTGCTTGCATCACCTGTTGTTAGTCTCAGCTTTGAGACGCCTGCAGATATAATTGGAAAGCCCGTTTTCCACGTGCGAACATACTCCGAAGTGCTTTCACTTAGGTTAAGAGATAGCGGCCTTTGGAAGCTACATGAAGGGATGATACGATGCCCAGTCGCTACATCATTGTGAGCCATTTGTTAATTTAATCTAGACGAAGTCATATTGAGAGGACCTAAACTTTCACCATGATGACGACATGAACGGGCGTCAATAAATAATGAAGATAAGCGTTCACAGCGTGAATGTGACGGAAAATTTATCTCGCCGTGCCGGCCGCTTTCGATGAAAATTAATGTCGCGCAGCTCCGGTCGTTGGGTCATAAACGTTTACTCGACCGGCGCTCTTTTATCGTAGTGCTTAGAGATTGAACTTCAGGGTGCGTTGGTCAATTCCTCGACTGACCGTGAAATTTACCATAATACAGAAATGATTTCTAGTCGAGAATGGTGTCCATTATCACACGCTCAAGCCCGGGGAAATTATTAACTGCAAAACGCCTGTGTTTTTATCGCAATGCGTCGTTTTCGGCCCCATTTCATCTTCCATGGTGAGGCTCTGATTCAAGATTCAAGACGTCAAGATTAATGCGTTAATAAAGCTATTCAACCGACTTGATTTACTTCAAAGATGAGGGCACTAATTTAATAAACGGGAAGCTCTCTGGTGGGTTCCTCTTCGATCTTTTGGAAATCCCATGACGAGGGAACTGGTCGTGCGAAATAAGATAGTCACCTTCTCGTTCTTCCGTCTATGCCAATTCAGATAACTCAATTCCGGTTTAACTTCTTGTTTAGAGTGGAAACGTTATGCAATGAGCATTGCAAGATTGCGCAAAGAGTTGATTTCCATTTACGGAGTATATTTTTATATTTCGTAGAATTATCTTCAAGGCGTAGTAAGCTATCACCAGATAATTTGGCCGCTACTATTGATGTCAAGCTAGATCATTGGCGCCTAAATTGTGCTTTTCAATTAGTCGTCTCGAGAAAAATATCAAATGTTAACTGCGTAGAACTACCGCAAGTCCGACAGAAGTAGAATGGGTATTTTTTTCCTTTGGAACTGGCGATTTGATTTTGAATATTACTCGAACCTTTCACGTGGCTTTTCATGGTATCATAGTGTGGAAAATAGGTAGCTCTAAATAGTAAGACAATTAAATACTACACGGCAATAAATGGGCCTCCTACTCTGATGTGTAAATTTAACACGTCTGAGAAAGAACATCTCTGATTAACTTTTAACCATGCACTTCTTATACCGCTCCAATGCTTGACTATCTAAAAAAAACCTCGGTCAATTCCTAAGGTGGTTTTTGGGTTTGTTTCCATTGATTCATATCAACGGCATCTCTCTGCCGAGTATTTCTTTCGTGATGGGCTAGATAGAATCTTTAAATGACGGTTAGTTACGCAGTTATGTCATTCCTTTTGCTTCCAAGGAAACGACAGCGAATTCGTCCCCCGAGCCCTTTCCAGTGGACTTTCCATTATTACATCGTGCAATACCTACCTTTATTTACGCGATTCAATGCTCAAAGAGATTTATATTGGCAATGAAAGGGAACGCAAATTTGCATACACAATGGAGCGTTAAGTGGAGCGTATATTATGCTCGCATAAATTCATGCATTTGGATCTAAGGCACTTCCTCAATATAACTCTTCCATAACACTTTGGGTGGGCTTTTTATAAATAAGCGGACAAACAAAATAGTTGAAAATTAAAATTTGAGTACGCTATTTTAACATTGTTAGTATTTTATTGTGTTCGGAGGTATTTTTTTGAAATGTCAATTGCATTTCAAAATGAGATTCGACATACTTGTATCGTATGTTTGGATACGTAATATCATTTAGTGATGAATTCGGTGGTGACAAAAGTATGCATAGAAGGATTCAAGGGGGAAAACTGAGAGAATTAGTTAAAAGTACAGGCTAAATATCTTAATACTAGGTGATATATTCTGAAAACACGACCATCTAATAGAAACCCCAGATTTTTCTTAGATAAATAATTAACCCGAGGTCTAAAGGAACGGTCGGGAAGTAAAAGGTATTAAAATAGTTCTGAATACAGCCTCCAAGGAGACTAGTACAGGATGCGGCAACATAACTTTTTTCAAACTTAAAACTCTTTCAAAAAAGGAAGTTATGTTGCTGCATCCTGTATATGTCACCTAGTTCGAAGACATTTTCCAATTATTGACTTTATTATATAATAAACTTTCATTATGTATCACGTCTGGCATAAGTCAGACTACTAATATATATATTATTATATAAGTATATCTATAGGTATAACTCTGTCTACTCGTGACTAAGAGTGCTGTTAGCAATTTCGATTCCTTGGATGTTTTAATTATAACTTATCTACTGACGCCAAACGTTTTTTTACAAAATGACAAGATAATTTGGAAATATCTCACGATGTGCAGTAAATTCTAATGCCCTCGATGAGCACATACATTGGTGGTAATATGGTTAAAAATGTAGATGGTGGTAAACTGCCAACTAAAAAGCGAGCATGTTATAAAACCCCAGTGCAAAATTATTTTAATAGATAGGGTTCCTTCGACTTCCCAAAAAAGTTCCTAAAAACCTGACGACTGGAATATTTTTGATAACCGGTAAATATAAACGTGCAGAAACACACCGATACTCGGGAAAATTAATCGGATTCCCTTTAAATTTTGAACATAATTTTGTTTTACTAAGGGTAAAATCTGAAAAAAAACGAATCATTTTAGCACAAAAAAGAGTAGTCGGTTTGAATAGTGTCGCAGTGATCAATTATAATGGCGAGTGTTAAAAATATTTCTAAGTGGTTGTGTTACTCGGTAGATTGGAGCGAAAAAACCCCAGTTTCCGCGGCCATTTTGACAGGACTGTAAATCCACGGGTTATGAACCGGAGTAAATCCGTCTAGCCATCCAATAAACTATTCCGAAGATCCCTCTTGTCATTTCAAGGCAGATCACATACTCAATTCAACGTGTTAGATAAGGAAAACATAATGGTGTGCGTAGATGTTGTGGGCTTGCTTAGACTGTGTGCGTGTTTTTTAATGCCCGTTTGTGCGCGGGCTCATGCGCGCGTTTGGAAGTTTTGGGTGTGCGTACGGAGAAGTATGTTATCTCCTCCTCAAAGTTTTAAAAACCTATGGAAATGAACTGTTGCTTCCCTGGCACACCCCTTCCCCTCCCCCACATCTCCCCCCGCTCTTCACCATCCCTCCCTCCCGAGACCACCACCAACCCTCACCTCCACACGGTCTCCGATATGGGGTGGGAAAAGAGGGTATGCGGGGTCACCGGGATGGGATGCGGAGGAGTTTTGGGGGGGGAGGGAGGGCTCTGTTAACCGCCCACCCAACCGCCCTTCCCTACACTCGCGCGCGTTCTCCCTATCTCTCTTTCTCTCCACCCTTTCCCCATCGATTGCGACGTGCGACGATCCACGGGGGATGGGCCGGGAGGGGGGACGAGAGAGGGGAGAAGGGACGCCCAGGGAGGATGGGGTTGTGAGGGGAGGGTCGAGGTGGGAGTCGCAGGAGGGGGGGAGCCCGAGAGAGAGAGAGAGAATGGAGGAAAACGAGGGAGGGTATAAGGAATCTGAACGTTGGCCGTGTGAGGGATTCAGTATCGCGGCGGCTAGGGCAGTAGTGGCAGGCGTCTCCGTAGTGAACACATTCTCCAAAGCACACGAAAGGCACACCATCCCCTTTTCTTTTTTTTTTCGTCGTTCCTCCCTTTCCCTCCCCTCAGCCGTCTCTCTTCTCTCCCGCCTTCGTTCGCGCTACAGTTAAGTCTTCTTCCCTCCCGACCGCTCTTTTGCCAAGTTCCGCTCTCCTCTCCGATCCTCGTCGCTGCAGAGGAACTCTTGCTTCAACACCCGTCGAGAGCCATGGCCATGAACGGGGAACAACGCCACCGTCCCAAGATTGATATCGGTCGGGCCCACGGGAGGACGGTCTCCTGGTCCGAAAGCATCGACGAATCAGAGTTGGAAGTGCCGGGGACTCCGCACACCCCGAGGACCTCGACCACTCCCGGTGAGGTCTCACGCCGACGGTTTAAGGGGATTTAAAAAGTGACTCTACTTGCAGGTTCGAAGAGTTTGGGGCGGGGACGAGAGGCGCGTTTTGAGGGAAGTAGTGGTATTGGGCCATGAAAAGCAGCACAACAGAATCTTTGTTTTTTGGGGGGAAAGAAAGTTTCCTGGAATTCAGTTCATGTCAAGTCCTTCGCGTAATGCCGTTCTAATTGGATAAAGAGTTAAGAGTTTCTTTTAGTGGGTGTGAATCACGAAAATTAGTTTCACTCCGCCGTAGTATCCTCGGTTTAAGCAAATGCACTGCTCGAAGTTAATAGTGCGGCAAAGTCAGTTTAAACGAAATTAATTTTGCACCCGCGGTAAATATTGAAGGTAGTAATTTTTCTTTAATTATTTCTTCAAATAATTTAAGACATTTTATTTTGTGCCTGCTTTCCATTTACAATGCGATGGCGTACGCTAATTCTTTTGTACATTTTGAATGTCATCGGTCTGTCTTTCTTGCTGTTTATTCTAGTCGCGTTTTGACGTTGTGAACATTTCTGCAGTCTAACTCGCGGCTCGAGTTTTGCGAAATTCTGACACCGGTCATCCAAATTCCAGGACTCTTTCCCTGGTAGAAAAATTGCCCGAATCTCCTGCAAAATCGCATTCGTCCCGCTTCTTTCTTTTCCACAAAGTAACCTTTGCCTTCACCGTTCTCCTGTCAAATATTTCCTCCCATCGTTCCCTTTGGAGAAATGTGGGAATTGCTTTTTTCTAATACCCTCGGGTCTCTTTTATTTGTTCCTCTCACCAGGCCACGAGAAATGCGTCTTCCACCACGATCTGGAGCTGGACCACCGACCCCCCACGAGGGAGGCCCTTTTGCCGGAGATGTCGAGGGCCTACCGGCTCCTGCTCTCCTCTTTCGGCGAGGACCCCGACAGGCAGGGCCTCGTCAAGACGCCGGAGAGGGCAGCGAAGGCTATGCTGTTCTTCACAAAGGGTTACGACCAGTCCCTTGAAGGTCAGTACACAGACTGCAAAGTGGGTTTAGTTTCATTCCCTCCCGGCTCACTTTCCATTTCACTCTCGCCTCGTTATTTAGAGCAGCGAGTTAATTTCCCGGTGTCAAACGGTGATTTTAAAAATTGATAACGAAAGTAATTTGAGAGTGGGTAAGGTGTTCTTTCTCTCTTTTATCGGTTAAGAGCAAGAAGAATCATATTTTCCTTTAGATTTTCACGCTTGGAATATTTTTAAGGGAAAAATTCACTCGCGCCCGTGATTAGATAGTTTTAACTGAAGGCCTCATGAAAAACTAAGACGGGTATTTTAAATGAAATGGGAAATTCGTGGGTGCGAATCTTGTGGAGTCAGTGTTAAGAAAAGAAGCCTAGAAAATCCAGGAAGATATTAAGTTCAAAGACGATCTGTTAGCTTTGTCAAATATTTGAACACTCGGGAGTTAACAAAGGATTAGAGAGATTGGAATACGAGCCCCTCCATCCATGACAATTAAAAATATGACTTTTTTGATGACGCTAGAATTATTGGGCATAAGATGACTTTGATTTTGAAAACCGTCCTGAATTAGCAGTTAAAACCACCCGTCGTTTAAAAACAGTGATAATGCCTTGCGCATTGATACACGCAAATGTACTCTTCCACTTGACAGGTTGACGAAACAGCGGTAAACCTCCCGCTAACACATTTGCGATACACGGATATTTCTACAACCTGACTTTCACCTGGCGGACGTCCGATTCTTTCCTTGTAATATTTTTTTTCTGAAACCTTCCCTCCTATCAATGACATAGGCAGGCGTCTTGACACGATTGTCACGTGGCCATTTCAGAGGGGCTCGGACGGGATGATTTTTATATGCAGTCTGAGAAGTTACTTCGGGTCGCCTAAAAAATACGAAAAGTGTTTTTTTATTCATGAATTTATTTCATGTATTTTCGATGTAACTTTTGTTTTATTTCGGTTTGATATCGTACCTTGGGATCCATTGTGCAGACGTTGACGTGTACAGTGATGCGGGACTCGTGGGTGTTAAATGTGTTGTCTCGTTAAAAGAGTACTCCCTCTAACATTATTTGCCGACATTTCGGAAGGAATGGATTACTACAAACCTGTTTCTTACCTTGTTGCGCAGTGGTTATTTCCTGTGACTCTTGAGGAACCGGGTCCACGTAAACTTAATAAAAACTTTTCAAGAAACTGCGGGAGATGCCGCAGCAGTAACTTTAACGGAGTCATCCGTTATGTGTGCATTATAATGCAACAATTTCAGAGAGTAAAAATCATTTAATAAAAACTGGTTAACGAAAGTTATAAAACGTCAACTCAAAAACTTGAAAGCAATGGCGAGAAAAATGATACTTCAGATAGCTCGCAGAGACCTTTTCGTCCAGGTGTTGCGTAGTTTTTGGATTGTTAAGTTTTACCCTAATCTTCACGATATTGCATTGAAAGTCATAATCAATATCTCTGACCCTTGCAAAGATAGACCTCAAGATTTGGCAGCACGCTTTTTCGAAAGAATACGGAAGATTATTTTGCCGTAAGTCAAGATTACGTGCTCTAATCCATAGTAACAGTAAAGTTGATTCCCGTAACTATTCTCCTGAAATCCGAAATAGTTGTTAATAATGCAGGCCAAATACTAAACTCATTATGTATTTAATTGATTTTTGCTGCATATTAAATTAATCATCCGTCTAGTAAATAGGATACGAAAATTTTCTCCCAGAAACATCTTTTGTCAGGGTATGTTTACTTAACTCTGTTTATGCGTTTTATGTCAGGGTTACTCATAAGCGATATATAGTAAATTTTTTTTGCAATGTCCCAGACATTGTGTTCGCCATTCACTCATTGTTGCGCAAATATATTATTTTGAGAGAAGATAGTGGGAATTTTTCCTGTTAAAACTTTTCTCCCGAAGGAGGAACTACACGCATTGATTTAGACGGATGACGCGTGAACTATTGTTTCAGTTCAATCAGGAACGTCTAGGAGACAAGCAAAATAGAATCAAAGCAGTTGATTCCATCATTGGGTCAAACATTCTTCTCTTCCAGAACTCACGTTATATAACGCTGTTTCCACTTGGGCATGCAACTACGGTTTTCTTGATAGTTGAAGGTGACCAACTTGAACTGATTACGTTGCATTGAGTTGATTTCCTTTTACCTTTCTCGAAGTAGGTGTGCATTTTTATATACGCTCGGTCTGCCGGTTGCGTTTTCAACTCCTACCGAAGCATACCTGTTAGTGTGATATATATATTTCTCTCCGCTTTCCTGTTCTCAATGAAGGCGTTTACCATTTGGCCTTTCTAAATGCTTTGATTGGCGCTCATGAAAATTCAGGGTTAATGCATTGGCAATGGAACTTAAAATCAACCAAGGGTGTTCGAGCATTGCAGGTTGTGCATAATTAAGCTTTCTTCGTCCGACGCAAATATTTTTTCTGGCAAGGAATTTATCATCCCTTAAATAGACGTATCTATATGGTTGACAGTTAATGGCATGCACTTTAACGTTTGATTTGAACTTTTTAATAAGTAAAATACGTAATGAATTTACTGTTATAATGAAGCCATTTAATATATGATTTCCAAAAAATTTAACTGGGTCGTATTTTTTTGGATTTCAAGCTTCAGTTGCTCAGACACCAGGTGAGTATTTACTTTTTCAAGTCAATGTTCCAAAAGATTCTTCATAATTTTCATATTTTGTTTTGGTTTGCTTTTAACCCTGCTCCCGTTCACTCCACTGTTACTTGCAAAGGAAGCCGCCAAGAGACGGCCTTGTTCTCATTCGACAACGGAATATCTCACTTTGCATGACACATTGAAATGTTGCCTTAAACATTCATTCATTCTGTCGGACAATTGTTTTTTTTGCTCCGGGCTGTCGTCGCGAATGTGAGTTAAGAGGCTGGCATGTGTTACTTGGTTGTGGAACCAATTGGATGCGCGGGAGCTTTTATGTGGGAGAACGGGGAAGGGGACCGCCCAATTAAGAGCAGTTTCTTTTGACTCACGATTTCAGCTTCTTGATTTTCAAAAGGATCTGGGTAAATATCAGATTTAACCTAGTTTGTGTTAGGCTAATAACTTCGTGTCGAATCTTAAAACTTGGCCAGTTAACCTGATGAGGCAAGCTCACTGTGCGGTTGTACCGTTGCCTGTGTGTCCTTTTAGAGGCGTCGGACCTTAAATCCAAAGAATGAAGTTTGTGCGTCGCAGTCTTACTCGCACACAACCCAGGAGTAATGACTCGCCGACAAATTTTGGGCATAATAAGGAAAAAGAAAGAACCTTAACTTACGGCCATAGGCGGGAGTAAGCTGAGAGGGATCATTCTCCCGAGAGCATTAGTGGGATCACGATTGGCCTTACCTTACAAGCGCACCTAATCGGTTTTTAGATGTTTTTGTTTCAGAAGCATCTTTTGAGAAAGTTTAACATCTTACAAGCAGTTACATTGAAAGAGTATCTCCAGTAAAAAACGACCACATTAAAATGTTGAATAACCCTATATATCCATCAGCGTAGTTGTTATCACTATTGTCTATTGAATCATCCTTTTGGTAAATGGATATCGTCGTTCCGATAGGATTCAATGAAGACAGTATTCATGGTTTACGGCTGGTGTCGTGTACCTTCCCGAGCAGTAGGTTAATTGACGGAGTAAATTAACGGTGAAATGGCTCTTCAAACATTCTAAAAATAAATTTCAAGAAACTGTAATAGTAACTTTAACGGATTCACCCGCTATGTGTGCATTATAATGCAACCATTTCAGAGAGTAAAAATCATTCGCCTTGACCGGGATTCGAACCCGGATCCCTCGATATCCGGCCGAGTGCTTTAACCGCTTAAGCTACCGAGACGTCCTCTTACACTCTGAAATTTTGGGGGCTTTAAAGGAACAAGATGTTATGACGAAATACCGTACATACGTCACAGGTATTCGTAGTCGTGCGCGACGCGCCACAGTCCACGATGTCAATACAGCCAATTTCAATTTATTTCGTCATAACATCTTGTTCCTTTAAAGCCCCCAAAATTTCAGAGTGTAAGAGGACGTCTCGGTAGCTTAAGTGGTTAAAGCACTCGGCCGGATATCGAGGGATCCGGGTTCGAATCCCGGTCAAGGCGAATGATTTTTACTCTCTGAAATGGTTGCATTATTCTAAAAATAAAAAATCATTGCGCTCATGAATCGAACGCTTTCTTAAGAAAAAGTCTTGGAATGGACCACTCGACTCTAAGGTCATAGGGGACCTTAAAATTGTCATCAGAGGTTAAATCGAAATTGTTTAAAAATATCTTTTTAATTTTACGAGTTTGTTTGGAAATCTGAAATTATTAATTAATGAACTATGGCCAACTTAGTCTATCTTATCTGTTGCCATATTGGAAAAATAATTTATCAATCTAACAGTCGCTGGTCTCACTTTGTGGGAACCTTCCATATTGGAGAAGGAACTGACAAAACTCCTGTAATTTCCACTCTCGTCGGTCCCATCACAACCCGTCCCCCCCCTCCCACGCCCAGGAAAGGATATAGATAGGCATGCCAATTGAATTATATTTCCAGGTAAAGTAGGATCGAGCAGTCGAAATCTCGATTCATTTTGATGAAGTTTTAGTGGAAATTACAAGTGTTTTGACCTTCCCTTTTTTCCAGTATTTTTTGTTATCTAAAATCAACATACTGGCCCCAAACATTAAACGGAGGTCAAAAAGACCTCTTTATTTTATGAATGTAACAATTCAATACTGTAGAAATTTATTTACTCAACAGAATTTGTGCAGTATATAATTAATATTGAATTGAGCATGAGTATTTTTCCAAGAAATGCTTCTTATGGAAGCATGAGGAAAATGTCTAACCATAAGTAATGTAAACTAACGTAAGATGGCTAGCTGTGGCGCACGTTTTTCAAGAATTCTTGGCTTAGTTAAATTTCATTTACCCTGCAATCATACTTGAGTTGGGCATACGATAAAAGCAGTCAGAATCCGGTCGACTTTCAGGCGGGGGCGCACACCCTCGCAACGCTCCGTTTGACAACCTCTAGTGTGGTATTGAAAACATGCTTCATGCAAGACTGCCTCCTTGGCTTCATTCGCGAGGGGCCCTTTCGAGATGGGAGTGATAGCATAGGCGTCCAGCGTATTGCATCACTTAAGCCAAACTTGTTAGTTCGCTGCCTTAATTGCCAGCTTAGGAAAACTCTGTTGTTCCCCGGGCCCCGTCAACTTCTATGGCCACATCGGTAAGTGACGGGTTCCGACTGCAGCGGAGAGAAAACATAGTTTGTCCCGGTGCATTAGCCCATATCCGTTTATTTCCGCTTTAGGGGTCATTTTTTTTCGTTGATACTTTTGCGCAATAGTTACGAATTGTGTGAAAGTATCCTGAGGGAAATTATATGAAATGTGTATTTGTTTTCGAAGTTACGCTATATTGCGAAAGGAGGTTTCAGTCAAGTAAGAGTCAATGCTCAGCAGCACGAGAAGTAATATGAAATTAATTGCCAAAAATGTTTTCTGATTCGGAAAAATGAAGTCATAATTGAAGAAAGTGCTTCCAGTAAGTCTTCACATACCTTGATGTAATATGTTTCGCATGAATTTGTTCTGATTCGTGAAATGATGTTGAGAATTCGTGAAATGGTTCAAGAGATCGTTTGCGGTGAGTTTTTACTTCTAACCGCTCCAGTGGAGGATGAACACTAATTACGTTGGACGATAAGTCGAATAAACATTAGTATCAATTATTTTTTATTTCCTTTAGCATTATGGATAGCCTTTTTAATGATCGTCATCCCCAGAGATAATAATCCATCCCTTCATATCTCCTTGAGTTGACATCTTCCGTCACCTCTCGTAATTCCTCATTCGTTGTCCCCGTCTCTTCCATATATACATCTATATCTACTCCATACCCCGCAAGCGCGTGTGGCGGGGGTATTAGGGCACCGCCCGTAATATAGAAAGAAAAAAACCGCATGCAGAAGCCACAAATTAATAGTCCACAAACCAAACATGGTAAACATTCATGCAAGAACCCTTTCACCCCACACACATGCAAACCCAAAAACTACCAACAAACATACACTTGCACCTGCATTTAAACCTAAGATCTTTGAATGTTTTATTTTGTTCCTACTTGAAACTTAAATATTTTTAATGTTTCTAAAGGGACTTCGGTTTCTTACTATTATGATTTCTGATTGTTTTGGGAAAGAATGAGTATTTTAATCTATTTGTATTGTAATCTATCTCCCTTATTTTATATTTGTGGTCTGATCTACCCAAGTATTGTGGGGCCATTATAATTCCTTTAGTGTCATCGTTAAACTCGCTGGTTCTGAATCTTTCTAAAAGTCTAAGTTTTGCTTGTTCTCTTCGTATTTCAATTGGCTCCCAGCCTAAATCCCCTAAGAGACCTGTTACACTTGTGCTCTTATTATAACCATTTTTAACGGATCTGGCGGATGTTCGCTGGACTTCACTAAATTCTTTTTGCCAGATTTTCTCCAAAGGATCCCAAATACTTCCGGTATATTCAAAATGTGGTCTAACTCGAGCAAAATAACATATATAATCGTCATATTTCATATATAGTCGTAGGTTAACTGTAGTTTCATAGTGTTCGCTACCCTCTTCTCCTTGCAAGTGCCTTTCATAGATTCTAATTTTCCAGTAATTCTGCAATATACTATAATCAACTATTACTTCGAAGAGTGAGTGGAGAGAACTTTATTGGACATCCTGAGGTACGATAGTTCCCTAAGATTATAACTGAAGGCAACGCTAAGAGGAGGAATTAAATATGGAGGCCTAGGATGAACTAAGGGAAGTATGTAATGGGCAATGCCGCAGTAAGGAATTATAAAAGCTATCTGGAGATTATCAAGGGATAGTGATGCAAGGATGGTTGCTGCTACAAACCGAATTGTAGCTTTTGGACCTGCTACATAAGCTAACCTTTGCTGGTGTCCAAACAGGTCAAAAACTCAATAAAAACGTCATTAAGATTTATCGTAAAATATTCAATTATTTCCTTATTTGAAAATCGGACACCATTCAAATCCCAGGAAACCAAAATGGACTCGGAGAGCTTTTATGTTCATATTCCCATAGCCCCAGGTGACCTTGGAGGCTTGGAATGCCGTCGACCAAATAAAAGGAACGTGGAGGTTAACACATTTTTCGACTGTGTTCCCATGAACTCCAGTCGGAGGACACGCTGGGTTTGCGTTGAGAAAGTCATCCCTTCTGAAAGGGTAAGAGGAAGCTATTGGGCGCTGTCTCGCTGAACTGTTCGACGACGGGAAGATCTGTGGGAAGTGGTTATCTGAGAGTTAGCGCAAGGAGTTCCGCTCAGGTGGGGGCATCTTCGGGCGAGATTCGGTAGACTCGACGCTCGTTATTGCGTAATGATTCCGAGCGTGGGATAAGAGCGTAGGAGGGCGTTTAGTCCCTAAAATGTATCTCTTCTCCAATCGTTCCTCCGTTTGTGGTTTTCTTCCGGAGCTCGTCATTCCACTCATTATTCGTTCATCATTTATTTTATGCAGAAATCAATCAGCCGTATAAGAGTTCGATAAGATGATGAATTTGGAACCCTAGTGAGGTATCTGTGCATTCGGTAGAATTAAGCAATTACTTATATTTTGTCGTTGTTATTTCTGGATAACTCGACGTGCTCTGTCCAATTATTTCGTTCCATTGATTGGAGGGTGAGGGTTCGAAAGAGTCCTCTTCCTCCACCCAATCAGCTGGGCGAATCGAATGACTGCAGTTCGATTTTATTTAATAATTAACTACAGAATTATCAGTTCCGATCAAACCAAAATGAGATTCATAGGAAATAGAACTATTGAGTTAAACATCAAGATAGAAGAGAGCATTAATGGGGTAATTACTCATTACAGCAATGCTTTGCCCAAAAATTGACATAGTAACGAGGGCGTGAGTGTTAGAATTTCGTTTGCGAGTAATAGTTCATGGAGTGAGATTTCATCTACATAATACCCCGCAAGACGTCGCGAGGACGTGTGGCAGGGGGTGATAGCTCACCAACATACATTCGTATACTCTATTTCCTCATGTAACATGCCTACATACTCGTATATTATGAATATTACATGGTTAGCAGCTATTCTGATACCTATACAGAGGACAAGATAATACGTTAAATGAGGGCAGGCACACATGTAATTCAGACACTTATTAACGGTTATTATTCCACGCATTCCGGATGGACAATTCACGAATATATAATAGACTTTATATATTATCACCTACACCCCAACCGTCACAAAGACTCCAGGCTTGGACTGTTTTGTGGAAATTTGCTCGAGAGGATTCATCTATTTCTACATATAAGCAAGCCACCGCAGGGGTGCATGGCGGGGGCTGTTAGGTCCCCACCCGTAAAATAGAATGAAACCACATTCTAAACCAACATTCATGCAAAACCTACACCCACAAAGGCGTATATATTCGTGCAAAAACATTTTTAACCTACACGCATGCAAATATATATACTGGCAAGTAACATACACATGCAGCAACAAATGTCGTAAAAATATGCCCAATAGCGTGCAAATTAGAATTGAAAATCAGGAAGGGGCAATTCTACTATCACATGAAAATGAAAATCATGGTCTCCAGCCCGAAAGACTCTTCACGAGGGAAAGGTGAGTGAAGGCTTTTCTCCTGAAGGTTGGTAGGGCACCAATATTTCCCGGGGAATAGTACATCGACATAAATACCCAGCAATCCACCAAAAAGGTGTGTGGTAGGGGGGACGTAACATGCGCACGTAGTTTGTGTGGCTGGCGATACATCTACATCTACATAATACCCCGCAAGCCGCCGCAAGGGCGTGTGGCGGGGGGTGTTAGGTCACCACCCAAAAAAGGAAAAAAGAAATACCGCATTCAAAACCAACACACACATGCAAACCCCAATCCACAGCAGTGCACACATATACGATTGGTAACGGGGAGCCTGTAACAATTCTCCGAATTTCGCGCTCTAGCAATCATTTCTATCCGTGACGATAAGAATGACTATATGATATGAAGTAGTGACGAATGAATGACGATATGAATGGCGACGACGTGACGCATCGTGGTGACTGCGAAGCGATGCGAGTGGTCACAATTGTGTTAAGGATGGAAATCTCGTTTGGAGTATGTTGGAGTCATGAAAAAAAGAGGGTACGTGACGCCAGCCGTTGTGCGTTTGGGGAAAGTGATGGAACAAAAGTATCGAAATATTTTGGGAATCTGGAGAATGATGAAGAAAATAAACTAGAGAGAGGGACACAAAGAACACGTTGTAAGCGATGTGAGGAAGAGAGAAAGTTGTAGGCGGAATTCTAAGAAATCAGGAAATGCGGCTTGAGGGGCGCTGGAATGTTGAAGGTTGTGAAATAATGACTTAGGGTAAGCAGGTAAGAAAATGAGAAGGGATGAGTGGACAGGTAGGTGGGATCATATGATCCCATGGAGCACAAGTGCAAATGCAGTAGGTTACACTGGCAAGTTAAGAGTTGTAGGTGCTTTTGTCCGCGTTCCCTGGTGATGTTCTGGGAAATTTGAGGCCTGGTTTTCTTGGTGAATTCTCAAGTGATGCCATTGGCCATAGCAATCTGCTTGCGAATCTCATTGGTCCGGTTTAAAAAAAACATGACTAATTTAAGGAATGTGCCGCGCTAATTGGAATTATTTCATAAAATACTAATTGTATTCATATTGAGGGTTCCTGCATCTGTGTCCTCTTCAGTCTACCAATACATTAATTATACCATTTTTATCGGTGTTGCTTTGGTATCTGTTATGTTTTGATTCAAGAGTTATTTGATTTGCGTTAACTATGTGTTTGCTGTCGCGTTAATGATCCTATTTTGTTTACACTGATTGCATGGCTGCACATTTATTACATTTATTGCTGTTTATTTCTACACTAATTGCTTATTACTTATGGTTTACACTTTTTCCTTAATACATGCTTGTTATCATTTTTTAATGTCTCCACTTGTCATTATAGTTGTAGAATATTGTCTTATATAGCATTCAAATCATGATTTGCACATCTTCTTTGGGCATCGTTTGATACTTAAGTTTTTCTTCTTTACAACTCCGTTAGTACAATTATTTACTTTATCACTTTAACCCGAGGTCTTCCTTTTTCCTGGTTAATCTTGTTCCTAGCACAATTTTCTTAGTCTTTCTTAGACTTCCTTCCTCTAAACACTTACGACGTGTTAAATCAATCATTGAGTTTATCATATATATTGTTTTTTTGAGCAGCAATGTACATTTCTGTGCGTGAATCTGCCCGATACCGCATATCATGCCACAGCCTAAACCTCCATACTTTAAATACAAGTATTTATGCTCCGTTTAAATCTACCCGGCAGACCGCATTCCTCACAACGCCCACTTTTGTTGAACTATTCCAGAAGTTTCGGATAAGTAACTAATCGGGGAGGTTTGTGATGCTATTTTCGTAATCGAAAAATGTTTCAAATACCAATCTTCTAATATTCTCTACTTCCGTTGTAAATCAAAGTAGACAAAGATTTTACGGCATAAAAATCAATCGCCTCGACCGGGTCCCGAACCCGGATCTCTCGCTTCCTGGCAGAGTACGCAAACAAGTTACTGAAACGTCATCTTTTGTTATGAATTTTTGGGTGCTACTTAAAGTTAAAAGATTTACTGACCATCTAACGTGCAGCCAATGACACAAGTAATCGAAGTCAGGGTAGTGCGCCACAGTCCACGGGGTTTGCACCAACGTTTAAACCCAAAAGTTGTTTTTTTTTAATAGAGTTCCCGTCTATCCGAATGATTGTCATGCTGTGAACTTTAATGCACATTAGGGGGTGCTCCGGTTAGATAAACTCTTCCGGCATCAACTGCATTTTTTTGAAGCCAGAAAAGATATTTCCATTCTTCTTAGGGTATTATGGACGTAAAAACATCGGTACACATTTTTCCATTTCTATTAGGCATGTGGAAATGTGAGACATGAACAAATTGGAGGATTAAATAGTAACTATAATGTCAAATAATTTCAATATAATCTCACTCTTTATTATAGTTAATTTTAGACATTCTATGCCTGTGTACGAGACACTTAAGCCTGTGACATTTCAAGTTTATTTATATTGGTGTTATTGCGTACGCATATTTTTCAAAGATACTACTCTCGGTGAATTTCCTTCCTAGGGTAAAAAGCTGGAAAACTTTGTAATTCCCCGATCTACTCTTATTTATTTGCGGTAGATTTCAATAAATCCAGTTATTAATAATAAATTGCCAGTTTAAATAACGGTACAATTATTTGGAGGACCACCAGAATGGCCAATGTTTGTCTTTAAGGACTGTGCCCTTCATCAAAATTTCCATTGGATTTAATTTCTTAGATATATAGTCTGCAAAAATGTCTTACTGGCATAAGTGGCAATTTTTATCAAATTCTAAAATGAAAACAATTGCATTCCTCCATATTGAAGGTTAAATTGGAGCCATTCTTACTCGTATTTCAATCATATTACCACTCCTATTTTATACGCTCATTTTAGAGTCCGTAGACAGTAACTTCTCCTGTTATATTTAACAGGCCTACTGGCATTAATTTGGCTGGTATTCTTTCCTGCAACCCATAATATTAATTACTATTCATCCTGAATGTGCCTAATTTTGCACTCGGATTTAAAAAAATACATTCCGTAGGGAAATATGAGAATTATGGGAAGTTGGGAAACCTGGGGCCTCTTTCAAATAGTACGTAACGCCCTCACCAGATGTGCTGTCGTAATAATTATAAACTGCAATTGGCCGAGAAGTTGCCGTAAAATCTTTTTGTTCTTCTTGACAAATGTGTGCTTCTTGAGTTTTTGAACCGTATTTCGTCCGCGTTATAACTGTTTCAGCCACAATCTCGGCAATATTTGGATATTGCGAATGAATCAGGAAATACTAGGCGCGGCTCGGCTGAAAACAAAAGTTTTCCAAAGCTATTGAAGAATGACAGTGAGAGCTCGAACTGCTGTCGTAATTTTCCCGACCACTCTCCTTACTGGTTTATCATGGATCTTCGTGAAGATGAATAATGACTTGTCTTGGGGATTTTCCCACTTGGCTTCCGGCAGCAGTACCCACTTCATATCTGTGACGTTATTACGCGATATTTAAAGTTCCAACCACACCAAGGTTCGTGGTGGATTGTGGAAGAACATCTACTGATGACAGTGGGTCACGATTTCAAGTCGTAATCTTTTCTGTAGCCTGCACCACGCCAATCAATGCATCTCTCGTCGGCGCGATATTACATATATTTCAAAAATCGATCTTTCAAGCTGAAAAATAACCTAAGTACAATGGTGGTGATCTGATGTCGTGATATTGACAGAGTATCATTATCGGTGATATCATACGTCGATCTTGTTCATGACTGATGTGATAATGAATAAATGTTTATTTTCGCTCTGCGATAGATCCCATGGAGCTTTAACGAAGTACAAAAAGAGACATCAAAACCTTTTTAGCTTTTGCTTTATTTGAATAAATATACCGAGAATAATACATATAGAAAGGAGGGGGAAAAAAGTCTAAAGAGTGAAAACAAACAATTTAAACATTTTTAGGCGAACAATTTACAAAAATGTAAAAACAATTCATCTAAATCTACACAAATTATCAAATAACATACGCAAGAACATACACGTACGAATATACCAGATGTCTAAGCAGAGTTCAATCTTGTCCTCGCTTGTAATTCAAATATCTTCAATATATCTATAACTACTTAGACCCCTTACTGTTATAGTTCCTGAATGTCCGGAGGAAGAACGAATATTTGTGTCCATCTGTGTTGGAATCTTGTCTCTTTTGGCTTATATTTGTGTTTTAACCTACCTAAATAGTGCGGGCGACGATAATTCTTTTTGTCATTGTCAAACCCGTTTGTTTTGATTCTTGCTCAGTCTATTGAAGTCTCGCTTGTCCCCTACGCATCTCATTGCACATTATGCACCCAAATAATAGTGGAGAAATACAATATTTTCTACTATTTTCATTAATTTCTGTCAAATTACGTCTGGTATCTCTCCAATCCGTAGTTACAGGTGTCCCTGTAGTTCATCACCTACAGCTTGCTTTCGAAGCCCACGGGGAAGTCTAACTCTACCCTTGAAACATGACTTTCGTCACCTGAGCTCGCATCTTACCTCTTTCATGTCTTTGGGACTAGAAATCGGGCGTGGGAGGCGACTTCCTTCTTGGTCGGGAAATCTTGTCCGTTCCAATGGCAGGCGGGATTGCAAGGTCGAGGTTTCCCCCCGCGCTCGATCGTTCCCTTCTCGTCGCTGCTATTGGCGCACGCATCTCCACGTGGTGCCGACGATCTCTCTCTTATAGGCGCCCTCATTAACGCTTCTTCCCCAAAAAAAGCCATTTTTCCCGTCAGTTGGAAAGTCGCGTAATACGGAGCTCACGACGAAGAATTGTTTCGAGTACTGTATATACAGGAATGTGCGAACAATATTAAGGACGCCTTCAGTCAGTAGGTCTCTCGGCAAGTTGTGTGTATGTCACATCGTATGTACCAAGAGTGCATAATATTCACAGTGCCATTTTCAGTAATTTTCTAGGATGAGTAAGGTGCGATTATGTTGGTGCGCGTTGGGTATAACCTGTGCTGTAGATAAATTTGTATGCCTGGGTTGGTGCCGAGGGCAAGTAACTAGATTTTAGCACCGCGGTACCAGCCTCTAATTTTCTGCGTAATTCCATGCAGTGGTTCCTACGTTGGGAATACTAGGTGACGAATTGGGAAGAACTCCGTGCCGAAAGTCTCTTATCCACGTATACCTACATCTCCACAATGGCCCACAAGCCGCCGCAAGGGTGTGTGGTGCAGGGTCTTAGGTGATCGACCATGCATGTACAATGCCAATCATGTCACCTCTACGCACAAATTAGTTTCATAATGTACTCGAAAAATTTTAATCACACGAAATAAGGGACTTACATGCATCAATCTTCAATAGCACGATATGTATATTCAAATCAAGCTTTAGAACTGTTGAAAAGAAGGATCCATTAACTAAAAAATAACGTGCATGAAAGAATATGTAGGATATCGACAAACTATATGCACTATCAATTCTAATCATCTCCTACGTGTTAGCTGTCACATCTATTTTGGTATCTAATGGTACGAGGAAAAATATTTTGAAACTATTCGTTCTATCTCCCTATCTATCTTCCTACTCAGGCATAATAAGCCGGGGCCAGTAATGTCTTCAACATCCACAGATAAGTTACCTTCCTCAAATTTATGCAGTACATTTAACCTGTATTTAGACCTACGGCCAACTAGTGACTTCCATTCTAATTCCTCCAATAGTGTCGTGACACTGCTAACTTGTTTATAACAACTTTTCAAAATCCTAGTTGTGCTACGTTGCACTCAATATAGTTCCAAAATTAAGTCTATCTCGTGATAATACACCCATGCACGTGCAGCATACTCAAGGTGGGGAAGAAGTAATGTGAAATAACAAAGCTCCTTGACCCTCTCATTACTATTCCCAAGTATCCTTTTTATGAATCCAAACTTTTTTCGAAGTTTTCGATATATATGGATGAAATCTCATTGAAAATGAAGTATGTGATGTTGACGGAAACCATCAGAAATAACATCGTTTGGCATCTAGTGGTACATAAGACTAAAACTTGCCCCGTCACCGATACAGAATTTCGCGATTATTTCCACCAAGAAAGTAGTGACTGAATTGCAGATGTTTTGTCGATATCTATGTACTGGTAAACTTGAAACATTTCATGTTAATTACATCCCTGACTTACACGTTATCACGTCCAGTATACATGAGAACATTCGATATCAACAAAACACTGTCAGATGTAATTAGGTGAAGTTTCGAAATTATGGAAGAGAAAAAAGAGATTGTTTAAGCCCTCGCATACACTAGAGGTGAGGTGACTTTCAGAAATCCGGCTCGAATCAGAATTAATGCAATGCGATAATTATTTTTATTTCTTACCTCTAGATGGCTTTGCTATTAGAATGCGCTCTATCCGTGGACTAGCTTCTAAGTCCGATATATTGATAACTAAGTTGCCAGGAACCTAATCCAGCACCAGCGGTGCCTATGGAACCATCGCAATCCCTATTTCATCATTAGGTTGAATTAGCGTCGGTTGGGAGGGTGTTTAGGTACTCGACGGTGGGAGGGCAGGGGTGTCGGGGGGGAGGGGGGGTTAAGTGGAGAGGGATTGGCTCGATATCTGTCTCGGGCAGCCTCGAATCCGTGTCTTTGAAAAATTGTAATCGATTGTCATCTCCCTCCCCTCCTACTCTGGCGGGCATCAGCGGCCGTTATCGATAGCGGGCAAGGAAATGGACTGCCCTCCGCCTGAGGCGTGAATAAGCGCTGCGCGTGTTTTTTCTATTCTCGCGCCTCATGGAACCAAATTCCAAGCGACGTGGAATAATTGGTCATTATTATATTCTACTAAATTATCAGGAGTTTTCCGATCAGAGTAGGGTTGTGGTCGACTTAAGCCTGAAATGATGTGACGCAAGGTAAAAGTAAACAAATCAAAATTAAAAAATTACAATAAAAACCAAAACTTAAAATTTACAGTTGCAACAAATACAGTAAAACCAATCAATAATTGAAAGAAGGCCAGGCAATAGCCACATCAACACATAAAAAAATATTACAGGTGTTTGTACAACCTCTTCTTAAAGATGCTGATGTTTCCAGCAAAAGGCTTAAAAACGTCTCCAGATAATTTTTTCCAGTAACTGTTGCCCTTATTTAAGGATTCCTGGGGACATAAAATTGCCTAAAACGCCCTGGAATGGAAATAAACAAAGAGGTGAGAAATCTCTAAAGCGTGAATGTCCTGAAATTACAGGATGATAAACCATTCTAGAAACTCCGCACTGAATACATTCCACCTTCCTTCATTCCGGCTAATACTATATGCCTCTCTCCTCCTGCATCTACCTCGCTTGCCCAACCTTTCCACGTCGGCCACAATCGCTCAACTTCTACTCGCCCATCAGATTCTGCAGTTTGCCCCTCGACCACTTTTCCTACCTGCTTAACATTTCTCCAGACAACCTCTCCCTTATCCTTTCCTAGCTGCCATTATTTGTTGACTTTTGAAAAAAATTTTCTCCATTCATTTTGCCGCCCATATCTCCAAAGTCTCCACTCTACTCTTACCCTCGCCTCAAAGAGAAGTTTTACGAGTAATCGTTTAGCACCGAAGAAAACTTCGGCTTTCGTTAAAAAATGTTTATTCTATTCCATTTAAAACATTCTGCCTATTTAAAAGATAGGTTTTGTTCGTTACGAATATTTACATCTAAGTATCTAGAGAAAATTATCTTCACTTATCCTACACTCTTGGTTCTTCTATTTCTTCGCAGACTTCCGTCTCTCTTCGTGCTATCTAAAACCTCATTCCCTTACTTCCTCCACCCCGCTTACCCAGCATTCTCCCTTCCATTGCGGCCTTGACACCTTTCATTATTTCCTCCATATGCTTTCTCCGCCTATTCGGATATCCCCTAGTGACTACTTCCGCGCTTCGTCCATCCTATTTTAAGCCCTTAGTGTTTTTCTACCTCGCCGTGAACTTGGTTTCTAAATTTTCCACCACACCCACAGTTCAGAAACCTCCAATCCAAGCATGGGATAAGATTATCGTTGTGAATGTACTTACTTGACTAATCTACATTTACGCAATACCCCGAAATGACGAATGGCGGGGGGCGTTCGGTCACCAGCCATGCATGAACAATCCAAATCATGTCTCACCTACATAAATATTAGTTTGATCATGCACTCGAAACCTGTTTACCACACGAGAGAAAGTGCATATGTAACTATAGTCATTAGCAGGATACGTACATTCAAATTTTTGTAGAACTGGTAAAAAGATGGGTCTATTAAATAAAAAAACATGCAGGATATCGACCAAATATCCTGCATGTTTTATACTACCAATTTTAATTTATACGCAACGTCGGAAAATTCTCCCTCATCTCTGCCATATGCTACCACTATCAATGACACTATTATTCATAGGGTAGGTCCAAACAGATTGAACTGCGTCCAGTTCTAGAATGGTGGTACTGTAAAAAATACTGCATCAACAGTATGATACAAATGTTGAACAAGGGGTGTATAATAAACTTCATATTTAAATCAGAGGCATTTATCCATTGTACAATATTTTAGGCTTCTCTACGTTGTTTATTTTTTCAATAAGTTCAATTTTACAACTTCAGGGTTACTCTTATAATGCTCATAAGAGTGCATCCTAATGTTCAATAAACGAACTATAATCGAAGATTATTTCCGAAGACAAATATCGCAAATAGAGCATTATTGAGCAAAATATTGTAGTTTGTCATTAGTTTTTGGGGTCGTATCCGATTGCATGCCGTCGATTGACTTGCATACGCGAGCTAATGCCTTTCGATGAAAAGATCTTACCACCTTTCGTGCATAGGGTTCTTAAGATTAATTTCTTCCGTAGTACTCCAAAGGAATTATCTGAAGCTCAGGCATTCAACATGAACGATCACTTGTCATCGCCTGCGTTGAATATGCAAATATTCTCTGCTATGCTGATCCGGTGGTGCGACTCAAACGTCGGAGCTGGGTACACACACAACGGGAATGGGGACGGAGAGAGACGTGAGCAACGGAGGTCAACGACTAAACGACGGCTGCCGATGGGACTACTGCAATTCACGTGGCCTTAGGTCATGTACATGGACACAGTGGGGACAAAGTGCCGATAGTGGGCCAGTATACCTCTGTTCCCTCAACTCCACGTCCTTATTATTTGTATTATACAGGTCAAAGGCCACAAAGAATCTCTTACATACGTGTTAGATAATTATCATGAGAACTTCCACTTTTTTTTCCCATTTGTCGTAGAACCATCGCAATTACTGTCGTTTTCCATTTATCATTACATTCAAATTCCGAATATTTACGGTTGAGTATAGGCAGCTTCACAAAAGATCTTTGATTTTAAGGAGACCAGACCTTTCTGGCCCTCTTCCTCTTATGTGAATTTCACCCGCCGTAGTGGTTATCGTTGAGCGAACTCTACACAACACATCAAACTAATTAGTTATTTGCTGTGGTGGTGATGGTAAGGCACATCCTTTGCATACCCTGAACGCTATTTCACAAATACTAAAAACTTTGATGAGGGCCTACTTTTTTTCAAAATTTTTACGTACACGTCATATGCTAAAGGTACTAGTCTTTCCGATATCTGGTTGTTGAGTACATTAAAAAAATTTGATTTTTTTGAGGACCAACCAAACTGGATTTGGAACCTGGACCCTACTGAACGGTATAGCGTTGACGAGGGTTGCTAGCAACGATGTGTGCGTGGTTGGAGTCAACCTCGCAATGTAGGCCATTCAACGGGTCATTCAACGTGTGCCATCTTACGAAGTAGCAGAGTAGTCTTGAACTTGAAATTTCACCCATCGCTTTTGCTGACGGAGGCTGACTTAAAAAACTCATCTGTAGCTAGAGTTAGTTCCCTTGTTAGTGTTTAGAGAACGGTACCAATCATATTTTAATGGGTTCCAGTAATGCGATTTATGGTGCTCAAGGCGCGAGGTCTTCTTACTTCCCTGGGTTAACTCGATGGGGTAGAAACCCTCGACGGCAAAACCAAGTTCATTGGCGTGTTAGAGCTAGACATTGATACAGGCCGTCGATCGCTTGGCATTAGATAACCCTCCCGGCAGCCAAAATTTCAAACCAGGTATGCCTGGTAATCGCGGTATCGCGTGGATGCAAGATTAATTGGAAATGCTTGTTTCGGTACATTTTTGTTGAAATGATCTAATTTTGTCGGTCCTTTTTGTTGTCCTTTTTCAAAGACTATTCCAAAAATTACGACCATTGCCGTCAAACATGTATTCAACAGTTGCTGTGTGTTCTAATGTTTCCTGCCGTGTATCTGCAGTGATATTGGACATAACGCGGCAGAACTCCTTCATGATGATAAGAAAAAAAAGCAATAGTATTGCCAAAATTCTTATTTTGATTAGCAACTAAATTTTTGCTTCTTCCCATAGCATCTGAGTATAAAGTGTGATTTGAATTGTAGCATTAAGTCACCGCTGCAAATAATGAATTCTGTGAACTTTAGATACATTGTCAAGGCTAGAAATAGCCGAAAAGGTTTCTCAAAACAAAATAATGCAAGGGAGATAAAAAAACGGGTTAACAAATATTTCGCTTAGTTTATGCGGGTTTTCTTCTTCCATGTAATTTTAAAAATATTTGCAGAATAAATAGAAATTCGTAACGATATCAATTCCATTTCGGTACATAGAAAAGATTTTTAGCGTATTATTATCAATGCAATAAAACCCCTTCATTATTTTACGTGAATTTGACGTAATTTATTTACAACAATACAAATGATCAATGCGCCCCCATAGTCGCCTCCCCATGCGAACCCAGTCGGTCGCCATGTACTTAAGTTGGCATCGAGAGGCTATTGCCACGAGAGAGAACCCGGGGACGGACTCTTTATAATCCCCCGGAGCTCCTCTGAGAACGGAGTAAACAGCTCCGAGCCAGGCCTTTTTTCTCGAGAAGGCAACGAAAGATCCGCAGGTGGCTCTGTTCAGTCTGCAGATCAAAGCGGAATCGAGTCCCTTTTCTGCTTTTACACGGGAGTGAAGGGAGGCTCGGAGCAAATAAAATAAGCCTTGCCGGAGGAATTGAGGGAGCAGGGGCGTTTCCCAAAAGAATCCGATGCCCTCTTAATGCGTTCCAAGTACTTTCCTTACTCTTGTGATAGCCGTGTGTGCACTCGTATCGTCGTAAGATAATTGCTTTAAGTACTTACTTATGACTTATCGAAGTCTGTCGCATGGTGACATCGAGATTTCACTCAGGAGTATATTGGTTATTCAGGTTCTTATTATTTCCGAGATTTGTTTGCGACTGAACAAGGTTACAGACCTAATTCTGGAGAGCGACGATGTATATAATATAATAACATTTTTAATTTATGGTTTAGAGATTCGGCCGTGGAGAAAGCAGAGAATATGTCTGAGGGAGAGGAAGACAAGGGCTGAAGTTTTGAATATGGTGTGCGAAGAGTCGGACCTTACTGGAGAAAATGCAAAAACTGCAGATGCAGAAAGTAATTTGCGGAAATATCGAAAGACATTTGGTGTCGAAGGCCGTGATAGAAGGGTGTTAAGCGGGGTAGAGAGCGCAAGAGAGTACATATAATATTTGGGCAGAGTCAAGGGAGGTAGAAGTTACGAAGACATGAAGTAAATAATGTAGGGCAAATAAAAGGTTTCCGCGTTTACGTAAATTGTTAGGAACCACCAAAAACATATCTTCAACTAGGAGAAGAGAATTTTATTGAATTTATTTGACTCATCGTCATCAGTTTATTACTCATAAGATTGGTTCACTACAGCACTCCAATATTCTCCGTTCAAACTGTACTTCCTCTTCTCCCCTTCTAATTACTTTCTCATTCCCGTTCCCCTCTTTTCCTGACAATTTAATCTTCGCAATTCGCCTCCCGCATCGTATTTTCAAGTCTTCTATTCTTCGCTGGTCCACTTTTCCAACATTCCATGTCTCTGATCCGTAGAGGGCGAACGTTTTGACGGAACCAGTTAAACCTCTTTAAGCATCTCATCTCCTCTATTTTTCCAAGCGTCTTCACACAACTCTCCGGTTATCGTCTTACAATCTTCAACTGACTTATGAACGAAAGCCGATGTCCCTTAAAAATCGGGAAGTTAAATATTCGTGAAAATAATTGGAGAAATATTGATCGAGCAAAGAAACCTGAAATTTTTGGGGGATGATTTTTCTTCAGTCAAGTCTCATGCTAATACCGTTTGTGAGTTCGACCATCAGAAATGATAAAAAGTGTACCGTGTCAATTTTTTTGTGAACCATAGGCAGTGGAAGAAAAAATAAATTTTGAGATGCGTTCGAATGCTTTAGGAAATCCTGGAATAAATTATCTCTCTAAAATAATAATAACATTAAAAATCTGGAATAAAACTTAGCGTCTGGAAACATAATTGTTGCCTACACTGTGTGGTAAGTAGTCTTCCTAACATGTAATGTGGTTTTGTCATCGTTATTTTTTATGCCAAGTCGGGGCCAAAAAGTTAATTAGTTACTTCGTCAAATTTTTCGTCTCAATTTAGTATTTTATTTACCATATCAGTATTCCATATACCACTCGTGTGCACATTCGATTGGGCTGTTAATTTCTTAGGCGGGAATTCAGTACATATGCGCGAAACTCGGAAAGCTTGTATTTTTATCGATTTGGAGGTACCTGAGGATTACTCGAATGGAATTGGGAAAAGTGATCCGGAAATAGAGATAGACTCCGGGCGGGCATCACATCAGCTGCGACAGATATCATTTTCAACCCCAATTCCGTCTTCTCTTTAAGTTTTTGTCTCAGTTGCGTATCCCAAAAATGTTTTCTTTTTAACTCCTTTGAATCTTTAAAGTCGTTTTTTGGATTTTGTTCAAATGAAAATTATTATTGTTCTCAACTGTTTGCATTTATTCTCCCCAATCTGTCTCCGGCAACATTCATTTCATGGCAATAACCATACGTACTTTTCGGCGCCACGCCTCTGCTCTTAGCGCCTCTCCCCGTGCCTCTCTCCACACTCGCACGCGAGGGAATGGAGAGGGAACGAGAATGAATAAAGCCTCGACTCAAGTCGGATTCGTAGGGGATATATATGGTAGCTCCGTCCTACTCACCCAATTGAACATTTTCTGGGTCAAGCTGTTTGTCGGGCCGGCGAGGGAGCCGTCCATCCACAGGTTACCGTTCTGTATTAACGCTTCACATGGTGAATGAATGGGAAATGGAAAATTTTTTCTATCGTCGGAGCTATCCCAAGAATCTTTTGGGGTCCCCGAAACATATTACCGAAATACATCTTGCCGTGAAACCATAACGGATGAGCGGCAAATAAGTAAAATTGCAGTAAAAATTTAAACTGCGATGAAATCGTTTTTTTTCATTATACATATATGTTATAACTCTCTACAGGCATTTCGGTGTTGTTTTTGAATATTTTGTGTCAGGAGGGTGATTTTTTTTATCATTGGTTGAACGAAAACGCGTATTATATTTCGCGTTAAATGTCATTACAATTTTTAATCTCGTTTTAATTTTTCTTTTAATTCTGTCTCAGCATTGTGATGTCTAGTCACTCGAAACTTGAAATACTATAAGCATCACGTGACATATTCACAACATTTATTCGACGGCATTTCATAGTAACCTAATCCAGACATAAAGGTCTATTTCTTGTTAGTGCATAAACATTGTTTATATTTCTATTCGTTTGAATTGAAACTTTTATTTGAAAATTCATATGACTTAATGTCACATTAATATTCACTCTTCTCACGGACAATCTTCTATGGATGTTGTCTTGGACTGTTGCGACATTCCGTCTTGTTCGTCTACCCGCCCCTACTGGCGCTTAGGGTAAAAGGAAGAAGGGACCTCATGGTCTCAATTTCGCCCGAATAATATCAATCTACTAAGGAAGCATCTGCGGACCAGAGTTTGAGAAGAGAAGCTGAGACAAATACCGGTCGGTGTAAAAATATTCCCCACCCGTGTTTGTGGTGCCTCATGGGGGGTGGGTGGTTTAATGTGGTGGGCCTGCCTCCGTCCCTCCCTCGGACCTCATCTCGCTACACCCGACCCTTAACCCGCGAACGGTGTTGGGGTGGGCACCCTGCGTCCTCCCCACATCATCTGATGCTTCTGACGCCGGCGGATGATGATTCTCATCGCCTAGCTTGCGGCTCGGGTGGCTAAACCTCCCACCCAACTTTGCTTTGTGCGTGGGATCCTTTATCACCAGGGTTATTTCCGTCGGACGGGCAGTCTAATTACTCCGTCGAATGCTGAGGGAATGGAAGGAGAGCGGTGAGATTTTTTTCCATCCCCTGGCTGATTAATCCATCCCCCAGGCTTAGCCCTATCGGCAATCAAAATTTCCTTCTTAGTTTTCTTTCGGTTTAATTGGATTTTTTCATATACGTCTATTTCTTGCCTAGTAACGTAAGCGTAACTAGCGCTTTGCGAAGGCTTTATATAACATACGCATTTCTTACGATGGCAAACGGAGTCTAAGCCCGCTGTAAAGGTTCAAATTATTTTCTTTTCCTAATTATCGGGTATAATCGAAAGGAGAATTGATGTTAGTTACTCGTGTTCGGCCTCCATGCGTTTAGTTTGTTTCAGGCATGGATTTAAAATCAACTGTTACCTAACTCTAAGGTGAGAGAAAATTAAGTACATTGTAACGAGAATTGGTCGGTAAGTCGGTAAAAACGGCTCGCTCCTCGAAATATAAGACCTCTTATCGAGATAGTACGATTACAGAAAGTACAGTGTACAAGTAAGACTACATCGTTATTGCCTTGTTAAATTGCTTTGTTTGTTAGCAACCATGCCAAATATGTTTGTAGCTTTTATATACTAATATTAAGATAAACATCTTGTCGCTCATTAGTCAGAAGAGTAGCGATGCAGTGATTGTACTCATGCCTTCTTTGGCAGTGAAGATAAGTGTAAAATTGGCTCCAAGTACATTTTCTCAAATGAGGAGTGGAAGGAATTATCTCTAGAATGAGTCCAAAACGCTTCCAGGTGTTGGATTGTCTGATTGGTTTTGTTTCAGATTATTTTTTTTTATAATTGTGCATCGTCTTTGATCTTTATTCTACACAACCACACGGGATCTCCGACTTTTTGATCACCCTAACGACCCTCGCTATTTTTCATTGTGTACAATCCGTACTTTTCCGTGAGTACAACCCAGTAACCTATGACCTCCTGTCTTTAGTAGTCCAATGCGATAACTGCGCGGATGCTCCTAATGATTTGAGCGTAAAAGTATTTAAGAGATAAACGCGATAGAAAGGGTATTCGATAAGTTTCATGCGTGAAATGTGTTGATAACAAATTATTTCGACGTGCTTCGCTGGTCTTCTATTGAAACTGCATATGATACGTGTTAACATTGCAATTATATTGGAATTTAAGATACTGCAACTGAAGTAGATAAATTTATTCCAGCGTACCTTCTCCATGGATTTTCTGGAGGTACGATTTGTGAGATGGATGCGGGTTGGGCGGTGTGGATATTTTGTCATCCGTTGTCATGAGCTCCAGTTTCGGGGAACTCTATTTTCACCCTCTATAATTGCGTCCATTTAACAAATATTTGCGAGTCTCCCAGGCTGTCGTCTAATTGAGCGGAGGAGGCGTGAGTGATATCCTGGTGGGGTGTATTCCTCCCCTTCGATATCCCTGAAACCCTTGTCCCTCCATCTCTTCCGTGCTCAAGTCATCATTTCCCTAAGATTACGCCACTCTGGCTTAAGGGTTATCCTCTCCGTCGCGGCGCTTTATTAATCCCCATTCAATTTGCTCCCTCAATCTCTCTGTCCCTCTCCATCTTACTCCCTCCCCCCATCTCTCTCCCTCCCCTGATTTCGGGGTAGCGTAGTGCCAGCCGTCACTCTACCTCACCCTCTTGTTCCATTCCTCGAGACGGGATCCTAGCGAGGCCGTGATTTCTTCACGGATTGGTATGGAGGGTTTGCGGATTGTCAGTCGCACGTGTCTCATCAATCCGAAGATTTGTGTTTTCCATTCATCCACGATGTGAGATGGATGGATCCCACTTTTGGGTTTAGTGCTTTTCGAGATTTATTCCTCGAGTTCTCTCGTTCCGTCGTCTCGGCTTGCCCTGGAAGACCCGGTTGGATGGACGTTTGGGAACGGTGGGAGGCATCATAAAAGTTCCATTTCACAAGAGAGTCCCACGGCCGTAGTCGAAATGGTGACTGGCATATTTATACGGAAAGGGAGCGGAAAGCATTTTAAAAATATTTCGGTGGAAACATTTTATTGCGGATATTTAATAAGGATGAAGTTGACTGCTCCCGAGAATTCCTAGGATTTTTGACACTCACTGCTATGTTCTCAACGCCGACTACACCTCAACTGCGTTACGACTTTAAGCATTTTATGTCCTTGATATGGAGTTTATTATTCGGGGTGAATGTAATTTTGTGTACGTACGTGTTGCAGAGAGAAGCTGAAAGAGACTTTCACAGTTCGAAGGGTGAAACTAAAGAAATTGAAATCCTTCATCCACCCGGTCAGCATTAAAACTTGGGATGGGAGACATTCGATCGACATCAAGCGAAGAACAATTCAAGCTAAGAGGCGTTCATGAAGAAGGGGTAACTACTATTTTCCAAGAGCCTGAGGTTGCAAAGAAGGGAGCAGTTCGTCAAAACGTTTGCGTGGAGCATTTCACTCTACGAAACATATAATTGAGGCACCGGAAAAGGGGACCAGGGAAGAATAGGATAAAACTTTTAGGCATGGCGTTGGGGTGAAGAATGATGATGATTGAATGGACAAACCAAGTGATGGACGAGGAAGTATATAGAAGAGAGCAGAAGAGGTAAGGACCAAATGGAGAAGTTAAAGGCAAAGAGGAACTACAGGGGAAAACCGACCAATGCATCAGGGACACGGTGTCTAAAATTTACAGCAAACATGCGATGGTGAATTTCACTATTTCAGCACCCTCGGCCACCAGAAAACGAACGAAACCTCTCAGCTCTTATTACCTTGCCTCTATTTCCACCGCTAAATGAACACACTAGGCACCAGTCCGCGCACCAACAAGGATATAACTCAACAACTCCGTGTGCCTGTGAGTTGTCACTATGCAGTTCCCTTACCACAGCGATGGCAGTATCAACAATACGTAACAACAAAGTGGCCACCTTTCGCGCGAACTGTGTATGTTATGGTGGGTGTTCGGTTTTCATTTGACTATCCCTCGTAGATGGATTGGACAGGTCCTTGAGGCACACTTAATTAGTTAGAAACATAACAAAAGGGAACATTTAAGGAAATATCCCAAGAGGAAGAGCGAGAGAAAACTAGAGAGGTCAAATATAACACGTAAAAAGGGAAAAGCTATTAGGGGGATGAGGGAATTAACACTGAATAGAGAAGAGTGGAAGGTTGCAGTAAACAGACTGAAATACTAGCGATGATGATACGTGCATAAACTGATATCGTGGCGGTAGGGAGGCAGTGGAAAAAATAAGGTTGGGGCAGTGAAGGGGGAGTGTTCACCTATATGTGAAGGGTAGTACCGAGACTGTGGAGTCCGGTAATTTCTAATGCACGCAGGAGCGCGATGTGGGCTAACCCTCGGATTCTCAATTAAGAGTTATCATGACTTTCCGGGAGGGCTTAGATTATTGAGAGGGTAATGAATCTGTCAAGAGCTTAAAGGGAGAGGTAGTTTGCAAGGCTGTGAGGTTTATGAAGATGGCATGTGATATGGAGGAATTCGATGATTTTCAAAGGGGACATAGAGGAGGGGACAGAGATCACTGGCCCTGTTGTAATTCTGGGCAGAAATTGCAGGAAAGGCAGTGAGTGGCATTTTATGATTTGCAGGTGGTGAAAGATAGGTTTTGGGGCGAAGGACATGGCGGCATTCGCATCGTGGGCCGTGGTGAGTTGAACGGAAGAAAGAGGAAGGTGGGGTAGGCGCAATAACGGCTTCGCCGATTTAGGAATGTTTCTTAGGTTCGCGAGTCGGCTGGAAGACGTAGAAAGGCACGTCATCAGAACGTCTGTCATCAGTTGGTCATTTCGTATGATGGGGTAAAGTTCTGTTATTATATCGCTAATTTTATGGGCGCCAGGAAACATGGTGGCAAAGGTAAAATATTCAGCTTTTTGTGGCTTGAGATCAGGAAAATATTGGTCCATATTGTAGATGGTATTGTTAAATGAGTGATATCGATAGTAAATAGGTGGTGCTATTCTGCCCAAGTACCAGCCCGTAGCTTTCTATGATCTTTACTAAAGAAAGGTTTGCATTTGAAAGTCTCAAATTGGGGAGCCTTGGAGTGAAGTCATTGAATCGATAATTTCTTCAACGAAATCCATATTAAGATCATCAAATTTACCGATCAATTTCATGAAATCCGTGACGAGACTTGTTCACACTAACTTGTTTAATAGTTTTGTTTAATGATTAAATTATTTTAACGGTGATATTTTATCGTTTGGATTAAATCATTCTCAAATTAATGTACCTACATTTAAGGAGGCTCCTTATATTTTTAAAAAAACTTAAAATTTTCGCGGGCCGGTAAATAAACTTATTGAAGCAACCCGTAGCAGCGTCCACACGAGGCATGGTGGTTTTTTGAGCCTGCTGGTCAAGCAAGTTCTTCCTTCCGAATTTATTAAACCCGATTGCCGTACATTCCACAACGCACCGGCTTGAGGGCCAGTTCGGAGAAAGGCGCGACGCGCATAAAACTCCCTGCTCTACCTCCCCCTCCCCCCACGGCCCCGTCTTTTACATCCCCCATAGTGTGCAAAAAAATAAATTCTATCTCGGCCGGGAATAGCAATCCGGGATACGCCCACGGGTAGCTCGTCGTCGGGTGGGACCTTTCGGAGCAACAGGTTGAGAGTGGTGCGGTGGTTCTTCGGTTAGGGAGGGTTCCGAGAGAGGTGGTGGGGGAGTGAGTGAGTGAGCGGGGGGAAGGGGGTGACGGAAGTGGTGGTAGCAACCGTTTCCACCCAATCGATCTTCCATGGGATCTAAGATGGCCCCGCCCCCGACCACCCCCATTATTCCTCACGCCATGCAGTCACCCTTCCCATCCACCCGCAAATCCCGCACCCCCATTCCCAGCTCTCCCCTTTTCCCCTATCAACTCTAGCCGGCTCTCGCTCCTGCGTCCCGAGGGACTCTTGGGAGAGCCTTCGATCCTTTACTCCCATCCCCCATCTCTTCCTCCCATACCCATGTCCCCTCCTCCCGCAGTACTCTGCGATGTTTCTACCTCGGCACAGTGGTGCCATCTGTATTGTAAATATGGAGCACAAAAGTGTGCATGCACCAGTATCGCGATGCTATGGGACGGCATCGTTCCGTGCATCACGTTCTCGTAGAACAATAATATTTCTGTTCAAAAAAAAAGAAACTGAATGCACGAAAAAATATGAACTTTTTCATATTATTTTGGTAGGCATATGCGCAATAAATTTTCCACGACATAAACAAAAGTAGATAAGTAGTTTTCTAGAAAAAGAAAGACAGAATTAAACTTTAAAATAGGAAGGAAAAAATTAGAGCGGGTGAAACAGTTTACGTATCTCTGAACTAAGAGGGATCTAAGGAGAGGAATTCCTGTTTAGGTAAAGAATCTTACGAAAGGAGGAGGGAGTTGATGACAGGGACTTTGAATAAGGATGTTAAGGAAAGGTTTTTCAGAACTTTAATATGGACCGTGGTTTATGTACGGCGTAATAAAATGGCCATCGATGTAGGATGATAGAAGTGGATTGGAGGCTCTTGAAATGGGAGTGTAGAGAAAGACTGAGAACGTTAAATGGACCGAAAGGAAAACAAATGAGGAATTACTGGGCATAGTGGGTGGAGTAATAGGATTGTTCGGAGAAATCCAAAGGAGGCGGGAAAGGTGGATGCGGAGCATTTGGGCTGAGAGGACGTCAGGCATACGAGAAGTGGGGAGGGCTAGGATGGGAATGTTGAGATGATTGTGAGGAGGAAGAATGTATGCGGAATTGAAGATGGTTTTATTGTAGTATTAAGATGATTTTTGTGAAAGAGAAAAAAAATGTACCCTATTAAGTATTTTTCCATCTAAAACATGCTCACAAACGGTAGAGCACCAATAATAATAATCTCAGCCTAGACAGTAGTTGAGAAGATGAATTCTTTGAAATATGTTTTCGTTTATTCAATAGTAGTATTTATAATCACTTTGACTTTGACTGTCGGATTTGATATGATTTAAACGATGCATTGGTTTTTAACACCACTCGATTTCTTATTAACGATGTAAGAAATATTTCGTTGCACATAAATACACGTGACCCTAGTCTTCCCTCGATGGTTATACTGCTCGTATATGTACACGTATATGTACAAGATCACCGATGCAAATCGTATATCTCACTTAGAGGTTTATGTCAAAGCATTGACTTATGACGTTTTACTCGTAATTCACGGCGTCCCAGCAGTCTTTTGGTGGTCGATATCGCCATGAGAGTCACACGTCGCAGCATCGGACGTCACAATATCGCGCGGCCCTGGCCCCAGCCCTTCCTCCCAGCCTCTTCTCATCGTTCCCCTGGATATCTTCTGGCCACCCCATCGCTCAACTCGCACCCTCTCCCGAAAGACAACTCTTCCATCTCCCACCCCCACATCCCCCTCCCGCTGTCTTTCTCCCTCCAATAAATCATGTCTCTCCTTCCGCGACCCCATTCTCTCCCCTTATCCAGAGTGCCTGAACCTCGCCCTTCTGCCGCCCCATCATTACCGACGGAATAAGAAGTTGCTCCGCTTTAGGGTTCTCGTTAAGGATAGCTGCCTTGAATATTTGAGCTATTGGCACTCGTTTCAGAATGACTGCAGTACGTTATTTAAAAAATTTCTTTCCCCTTGTCTTACAGCAGAATTTAAAGCAGACTCTGAGCTGAACTAGTAACTAGGGTCGAGTTGATGTCATTCAAAGATAGGCGACGCGTAAATGGACCTTCATATCGCCTTGGTTGAACTTACACAAGTTAAGACGGATTTTTGGGAAAAACCTATGTGAACTAAAACATAAGCATCGAAAATATGAAGTAATGAATTATATTAACATATCTTGTAGAAAATATAAGAGTATAATGAAAGCAGTGAAGAGGAGGTAATGCAATTAATTTTCCTGCGCCGCTCCTATTGGCCTGAGTGGGATCCAACTACTTCAAGCAGGTGGGGAGACCGCTAACCTTAGCCGCAAAACCATCTTAAGTTCTCTTCAAACAGTTGAAGTGGCAGGACGTCAGTTATTGTAAAGGGTCATCAGGACGCAAAAAGGCATCTCCACTACCTGACAACTCCATCACGACAACGCGCTACTAGTCCGCGAGTTCCTGGCCAAATACCAGGTGCCAACGCTACCCCCCACCAATAGTCCTGACGTCGCTTCAGTGGACTTCTTTTTGTTCCCCTGAATTAAGGAAACCCTGGAGGGAACCCGTTTTTAGTCCATAGAAGAGATCCAGTCAGCCGTGACGATGGCCTTGTGAGAGGTCCTCGAAGACACCTTTCAGGGAGCGTTTATGGCAGAATCGCTGGAAAAAAATATGTAGAGGCCCAAGGAATTTCCACAAACACTTAAAACTTTGAAGAATTTGGAGTTTTTTTGCAATCTGTTTAATAAATTACTTTTCAAAAATAATTGCATTACTTTTGTAGCGCATCCTGTATCTTAAAATTTATTTAAGAAAAGAAGTTGGACCTAAGAAGTGAAAACAGATTCAGGAAGGAACAATAGAAAAGAGGAAAAGGCGTTAGAATCGGAAGGATTCCGCGGTAGAAAAAAAGAGAAAAGCAGGCCCAAAGTGATCCAAATAAAGATAAAAGAGTCAAAACCAAAAGATGAACGAATAATGGAGGAAAAAAATAGAGGATGAATTAAAACGAGTACTTCGTCCCTAAATGGCTCTATTGAAAAGAGGAAAAAATATCATGCCAATTTTTCTGCTCGTACTTTAAATAGGTTTCCTACGCAATTTTACTAGGAATATCCTCCTTATAGCCAGTCTTAATTCTCAAGTAGAATGGAAATGTCACAGGTATCCATAAGGTATTATTAGCAGTATTCAAACTTCGTTTGTCGAGTATGGAGAACATTGCATCTTGTGGAGGGTACACCACGGTAAAGGATGAATTTCGAGTAAATTCGGTCCCGATTACAATCTGCTAATCATCCAGAGATATATTCAGCGTTCCATTCTTTATGCTTCGTAACTTTGAGACAGAACCTAAGAGCACTTAAATATACGTTAAAACTCGTAACTTTACGAAGCCACTAAATGAGAGCATCGGCAGGAGGGCTGGTGTTGGATTTATTGCGTTCTGACCAACTTGGGTACGGATTGATTGGCGGCAGAGGAGGTTGGGCTCGGTCGGCGCCGTCTCAGGTCGGTGTCCCCGGTTCGTTAGCCCGTTCATTATGGTTCAATTGAAGC
Organism: Hetaerina titia; assembly: GCA_037158775.1. NCBI lineage: Eukaryota > Metazoa > Arthropoda > Insecta > Odonata > Calopterygidae > Hetaerina > Hetaerina titia. Next base: position 83,105,803 of record CM073777.1, on the reverse strand, counting down.
AGTTGCCCGATTCACTTCTCTCCTCGTCCATAATCTTTTTCCCCTTATTCGAGGCAAAAAAAAGACAAGAATCGGCAAGCACCCCCATAACATCCATCACGGACTCCTTCCAAAGGGTCGTGGGAAGACCTTTAACAGAGTCCTATAAAACGCATTTATCGCGATGGTTTACGACCCTTAAGGGAATTCGAAAGGCGGTAAAAGATAAAGGAATTGAGAATACCAGGGTCTCTGCTCGGATCCCAGCTATTCAACAAGTCGAGACTTGTTTTAATTTTTCAAGAGCTGCGTGGGGTCTCAAGAAGGCGAGTAAAGTCATGCTAAACGGTTAAGTGTACGTCAGTGACAGTGGAAAGCGATAAATACGATTTTTTCCTGACAGACGACTGTTTTATATCTTTCTTTTCACCCTCTCTCTTTTAGAGTCTGTAAACTCTAAATGAAGAAGGAAGTCATTACCTAAATTAAGAGTTGATGGAGGCTGTGTGGTATTTGTCCCAACTTACCGTATCCTCAGTATTATTATAGGTAATATACCGCTTAAGGAAGGTTTTGGATGGGCACAGCTAGCAAATAAATATCTTGTTACTCCTAACAAAACACAACCCAACATCCTACTCTACGAAAGGTCCCTCTTCATCTCAGTATATACACTTCCACCCTCTACTCCATCCAACATCCCTGTTATCTTCCTAATCCTTTCTCTTGTGCCCAATATTCTCCCCTCTATTACAGTCTTCAATATCCCACTGCCAATCAATATGCTTTGCATTAATTTTTTCCGTCTCCTATCAATCCCCTCTCCTCTTCTACCATACCCCGAACGTCTTCATTTATTTTCTTTCTATACATTTCACCTTCTCCATCCTTCTCCACATCTCAACAGCCTCCAATTTATCATTCTGCTTCAGTGACTGTCTCCGCGCCGTGCATACCTACGCTCTGTATTAAAGCTTTGTTTGTTTAAAACACCTCCGAGATGCGTAAACTGTTCTAGCTTTTGCCCTCCTATTTTAACCTTTAACTTAGAATTTGTCTTTCTGAAAAACCGCATCACCTGTTTTATTTATATTGATTCTCATATAACCTATCGCTCAGAATTTCCAATTCATTCAGTTATGCTTACAAGCCCTTGGCTGACTAACTAACTAGTGCTCGGTCACCGGCAAACCTGAATCGTCTTCCCATATGAAATAGCTTTTCTATTTCGATTTTACGATAAAATCAAAGTAAACTTCCATTGTAATTATGGAATACCATAAGTCAATTTTCACACTGTTATACCCGCAGTATATAGAACATTTTTCTCAAATAAGGGAAATATTTTCCGAGGATGTGAAAGTCTGTTAATGTCCAATGAGGTGAACTTTCCTTAACGGCAATAGAAATAAAATTACGAAGAATCAAAATGTGTCCTAAACCTCTTGAGCATTGAATGGCTCATAACGTGGCTCGTCAAGACGAGGAGAGACTCCACGAGACTTTTTGCGTATCTGTAGGCACTATCTGAGATTTAACTACAATTACAATTGTACGACAATCTTGACGGAACGATACTCCACTTTGCAATCGTCTTTTTGCAACCTCAATCAAGTTTTCCCTCGCTTTCTCTGGGTAGGACAAAAAAAACAGGCTGGAAGAACATTGAATGCAACAAGTGGCGAATTTGTCCGCGGGGGGTAAACGGAGAACCTCGCTGCCGATCTTGCGTCTTTCCTGAGGGTTATGCAACAATCCCATCGTCTGACGGACCATCTGCGGAGCGTGGAAACTTGGCCATCTGTGTCGGACGCGAAATATAGGCTTATACGGGGGGTAATTTAAAGTGAAATGAGTACCCATGCTCAAAGATGGTTTTATTGTGTCATCAAAATGTGAACTCAATAGAGCTCGGAAAAATCTCCCTCGCTAATCACCCTTTGCGTGCCTTATTTAAGTCTCTCGTAAAGTCCGAACGGGAGTTTAAATTAAGTTTCCAGAGCTACGCTTGATGATGCTCCACTATCGCTAGCATAGACAAGGGTCTAGTACGCATTTCATACGTTCACGTTGATTGCATCGTTCAGCGTACCACTGAAGCCAGCATAAATTTTCCTGTTGACCGTTGTCCCCGAATAACTATTAACTATTAGCCATATAAAAGTACGTGTAACAAAATATATAATTTTGAACTATTAGAATCCACTTAAGATTACGCAACTAGGATTTTATATCATACTAATGTTAACATAGATAATGTAATTCATTAGAAGACAACTCCAAATGGTGAGAGAAAGTCTGTCTTCGGTGTCCTGAAAAAAAAAGTTAAATAAGTGTAAATAAACACAAGAAGTAATCGATTCGTTCAAAATAGGAGGAACCTCGCAAACCCTTGGTAGTTACGTTAACCAATTTGCTGATATCTTGGTTTGGTTGGTTAGTTACATCCGTTTATTCAAAAGGGGTGTTCGTGAAGTGCGGCGAAATATCTTAAATCAGTCAAAATCTTTCTTTTAATGTTTAAATTCTGCGTGAATGCTTAAAAATGTGTATTACTAATGAAGTTTACTGCTACTAGTGGAGGAATAAGTACACGTTAAAAAAAATACATAATTATCCCTATCATACTAGTAAGAGAGTAGAAGAGAAAATTACAATAAGGAGATATCTGCAGCAAGAAAGTGCTAGACTGAATGGACACACCTCGAATCTCAATGTATTATTTGGAAACATACTAAAAGGAAAATTGAAGGGATTACCCATGGAAGATCATGAGGCAAGTGTACAAAGGAAAACTGAAGGACGTAAAATAGTTGTCAGGGAGTGTGGGAATTAACACCGAATGGAGTAGACTGTCGTAAATAGATCTTGGGATTGTAACACTGATGATGATGCGAAGGATGGTGGTTACCTGAATCTTCTTGCTCTTGTCTTAAGAAGCCAATCAAGGCAAACGATCAGGCTCCACGTCTCATTACAATATAAGGCCGTCTTTATTAATATTCAAAATTCCAAGTCATGAGTCCTTTGCCTGGCTGAATCACAATGTCGAGTGAAGGGCATTTCGTGGTTTCGCTCTTTTTTTAGAGAAACATGCCTGCGGAATGGAAAACGAGTCAAGACTCGTTGAAAATTGAAGTTTTTTCGTCGGAATGACGTTCCGTTCATGTAATTTTTCAACTCTGCTGACGGTGTCTAGGTGGTCGTACCCTCCATTTCCGTGTACCGATGTGGCGAAATATCATTCCCTTTTCTCCCGTTCCCCAAACAGCACTCTTCCCCTGGCCACGCTCACACGCATTCACCCCAACATTTTTCCCGCATGCCATGAAAATTACCGTGGTTGCATATCGCTTTCATATTAAACACATTTAATACCTATTTAAAAAATGTACGTGCTCGAAATTAATTGCCTCAAGCGTAATTATTGGAAGAATTCATGTTGCAGCAGTGAAAACATTAAAACGTATTCCCAAAAAAACGTAATTTATTATAAAACTACCGATTTCTCTCATATAGGCGAAAATATTTGTGTTGGAAACCCTTCTTTTGTAGAAGATGAAAGTTTGTTGTATTATGATTTTTTAAACATTTAACTCATCCTTCTGAAGCGAATTTGGAATTATTTACGTGAGACATTGCTGTTTATATGATTTCTACATGCATCTTGGGTTTTCACCGCGTTTGTTGGAATCTTAAGGTCGATGGTACATTGATTCAAGTTGAGAAAAACAGTCCAGCTTATCTCTCCAATAGTTTGCAAGCCAGGGTATGGCATCAAATTTGATGAAGCGTGAGTAATAGCAAAAGAGAGTTGAAACTATCCCAGATTAATTAAAAAGTAAATTTATCGAGATGGTAAAACACCGGAAAACTTCATCCGAGAAGACTGTTATCAACTACACAGTGCGTGAAAAGGAGTCACCAGGTAATCAAACTATCAAAAAGCAGAGATGGGACGATACCCCTTATGAATATAAAGTCGGCGAAATTGCAGCCATCTACCTTCGACCTGAAGATGACAGCTTGAATGCTAGCGAACTGTTGTTAATTCAAGTCAGCAAACGCGTCAAAAACCCGAGAAGAATGCAGATAAAATCCAATTCACGCCGTGAAAACCTCTAAAAGAACATGTACCATTTCATTTGCGTGGGTGGGTAAAAAAAAACCTACCCCAATTGATAAAATTATACGAATCGCAAAGATAAGGAATATATAATGGTCAAAATTGAGCTGGTGGAGTAGTCGTGAATATTAGATACTGCTGTGTTACGTGCTCTCACTGAGCTTCCGTTGCTGGCATTGACCTTTGTTATGTCTTAGAATTTATTGCAGATGCGTTATTTCCATTGCATTCATCAATGGTTCTTGTGCATATGTAATCCACCGTTCAAGATTATTTTGTTTTTAAGCGTGTATATCCCGGATAGATGGAGCTGGAATGCGGTCGAGTTAGGATTTTAGATTTCAAGGTTGGAAATATCGTAGTCACGTTCATAAAATATTTCTGGCATTCAGCCAATTGCTTTCTTGGCGTGTCTAATAGCTATCGAGAAATGAAAGCGTTTTCCTAAAAAATATATCGGTCGACCTCAGTGTTAAACGTTGTGCATTCTTCATCCTGGCAAAACCTTGTGCATGCATACAAAATTTTTCCTGTTTTTTTTTAATTAATCGGTGAAAGTAGACCAGTACATGTCGTGCAATTGCCTCATATAAAGAGTAGGCATCATAATTGGCTAGGTATGTGCGTAGATACAATTTTCTGCTAATTCTTTTGGCCGCATACGCTGCTTCTTTGCCACATGCCCTTAGATTACGGGGAATCACGTGGAATTACTGAGGAACTACGTGAACACCAAGAATATTGACATTTCCAGTGATTTAGACTATTGGAATAGTAAAAGTTTCTGTGGTAATAAGCTACCTTGGATTTTTGCTTCAAAAATTAATATATAATTTGTGCGTAATTGCTGAAAATAGTGCTGTCTGAACTATAATTGAGGAATGAATGTCCAGTAAATGTTAACTTTTCCGCAAATCCTCTTAGATTTCCTCGTAAAATTTCATACATTAATATTTTCCACCATTTTGTATGCTAACTGCGAGATCTGTGCGTTCCCTTGCGAGTATTATGCCATCTCAGCGTACAATTAAAGCATACTCTAAATAATTATATTGACATGACCATTCATCTAAGGTTAATATCTTACTACTAGACATTAATAGAAAACGGGTAGTGCAACATAATGGAAAGGGTTACATCAGTACGGGTCAACGTTTTTATACAGGTATGTTTTCTCTCAAGGTTTTGAGAAGTCGAGCTGCGAAACATTCGAGACTTATTCTCGAGTGTCGGCTCGAGGCGATCCAATCCTTTGCGTATCGACCGGGAAGTGACCGTTTTCATTCTGATATCCAATGAAGTTAACACCCCCACCTCCCTCCTCATGGTCTCCGTGGAAATATGTTTCACTTTTCCCTCATCGTAACCCCTTCCATCATCATTTGCCATTCACCCCATAGTATTTTTGCGACGAAATGCGTGACGCCCACTGATCTCAAAGGAGCCCGACCGACGCAGGCGGAATTTCGCCTCCGTTCTTCCTTTCCGGCACTTAACTCCGAAAAAGCCCTCCTTTAAAAACCTCAATCCCATGATCCTCCACTCAGCACCTCCCTCCCTCCGCGCGCCGCCAAGTTCTCCTACCCACTCCTCCGCCTCCCCCCTCTTGGGCAATATCCTTTAAGGCCCCTATCAACCGTCGCTCTCGCAAGGAAAATCCTATTCACAAGACTCCATCACCTCCTACCCACCCCCCCCTCCCTTCCAAAGTCCCCGCACTACTTTAAGAGTCATTCTTCAGAGGGTAAGAAAATGGACAAAGTGGAGAGCGGTTTTTGCTCTCTCCTTAACGAAAAAGTTCCTAGATGATAGCGGTGATTAGGATTCTTCACACTGAGACGGCTTTGGTCAATGGAATGGCTTGCTGTATCACTTGACTAATTCAGATATTCCTAAAAATTAAGCTATCCGCATTACATATACAACGGCAAGTTGAAATCTTCATAATTTAAAAAGCCTGAAAAGGTAGAATCGTGAGCCCTGTTAGACTGCGTACTTTGGGCCCGAAGGCTAAGAGGTTAAAATAGTTGGCGATATGAACAAATTTCTTCATGCACGATTTGATGAAACTTAAGCGTTTTTATGACGGAACTAATTTCAGTTTCCCGCTTTTTGAAAATATTAACTTACGACCAGGTTCGATAATTCCTCGTGCACATATCGATCGATATATTAAGAGAGATCTTTGACTGAAAACTCCTGCGGATGCACTTTGGTAATCGATTCCCCGGTTTGCGTGAGATTAAAACAAACCAAATTTGAATTAAAAATATTATTGTACATCTATAAGGGCGTGTGGCGAGGTTCGATCATGCACTCGAAAAATGTCAATCACACAAAAGAAAGTACTTGGATGAAACTATTCAATAAAATGATACGCTAATTCAAATCATGCTGTACGACTGTTTAAACGACGGGTCCATCAAATAAAAAATAACATACAGGGAAAAATAAGTAAATATAGCGGAGATTAGGGCTGAAAGAAGAATCTTAATGAGTTAAATCTAATTTCAATTTTGACTGGCCAAGGAGGCGTGAAGTCGGGGCTAAATGTGAAAATTGACTCGGGGTCATTGATCCTTAAATGCGGATTCGGCAATGGCAAAATTTCTCTTAAAACTTGTAAGTACATTCGCAAAAACTTCCCCGTCGTCAGCAAAGGCCTCTCGGAAGAACTCTTTCATTTAGGCGAAGCTATTTTATTGCCACCACATGCCGTATTTTATTTCACCCCGATTTAGTAATTTCAGATTTGGGCAATTCGTTTGACCGAAGGCAAGTTTTTCAATGGTCACTTGATTGGGGCCGGTCGAGACTCGTGCGCGATGTAAATGTTATATATGGACTCTCAGAATGTGGCAGAGAGCGAACGCAGCTTCCTCGCGTTCCCCAACACGTGTCAGCTTCACGCTTCACTCGGTGAAAGTTGTGGCTCGCGGTGCAGCATTTCATTCAGCCGCATGAGAACGAGGTGGGTCGCTAGTCTCAAGGTTACCTAGGGCTGGAGAAGATCATGATGCCCAAAACTTGACACGTGGCTCACGAATCACCCTTTTTTCCACGTTTAGTGTAGAATGTGAAACTTCATTCTATCGACTATAGCCCATCATTTCATGATGTGATACACTGCTTAGAATTCCACTAAAGAAAAGAAACCCGTATCAGTTCTGAAGTTACTATTACGTTAAAGATAATATAAATGCCTTTAAAGCCTACCATCATTGTTGATGAGTGTATGTGAATGTAAAGAATATTAATTAATTGAAAGCTATGACTGTTAACCAGATAGTTGAGCAGTACCAAAATGGTCTGAGCCTAAGTGAAACTGGACGTGTAGAGGCATCACTTGATTTTGTGCCCAGGACTTTCCTCTCATTAAGCTAACACTACCTGTAGACATGTAATCACAACCTTGTGGAATTTAAGAAACTTTTTAAATGGGAATAGCAGGACGAGGTGGGTGGCACTAAAATGAGAGGAGGGCGGAAAGAGACACGCCTTGAACTTAGTAGTAACATTAACTTTGAAGAGTTATCTCCGACTGCAACCGTTGATTCATTCTTTTGTGGGAGTGGGGTTTCCTTGTGCGCGAGCGGAGCAACGAGACGGGAGTTAAACCAATGTCAACTCTCGGTCACACCATCGCGGCGTCCGTGAAAATGATTCCTATCTCTCCTAATTTGGGGGACGTCCGTCACGTGGACTGCTTCTGCATGGTAACTCAACCTGATACTCGCTCGGCATCATTTTAGGCGGATTAAGCCTGGTCAATTGAAATGGCGTAAGTCGTGCGCGAATAGTTTTACAATTACTATGCGCTCCAGTGAATCAGAATGCACATTCCTTAGGCGTCGAACAGTCCAGTGCGAACTTGCTCCGCTCCACGCCCCACTTTCCAATCGCTGTACGTATATAGTAGGCATTGAATAGTTCGCGGGCTGTGTCGCATGTTCCCTGGTATATCTAAATTTCCTTAATTGTTTGACCAAGTCCTGTGGTAATTATGTTTTCAATCTGGTTTCGTTTGGAAGGAAATTTAAATGATATTTTGGAATGTTTATGTTCTATAACTTCTCTATTCAATTAAAGTTGATGCAATGAGACGAGATTTCCCGGCGCTCCTTGGCTGCGCGACTACATATTTTTGTCATTGGTAGGGACACTATGAGCATTAATTATTATTACTCCTGACAGCACAGCTCTAGGGGTTATAGGAACGTACAAACCCTTTCACCACGTCAAGGTTGTAGTCCGTGGGAGGGGACGGTAAAATATATCATGTCAACAAAATTAGAGAGATGAAGTGTAGAACAGATAGATTTAAGATGCCATTTTCCCAGGAACGATAAAGAATCGGAATAACTTAGTCCACCCGCGCTAGTGGGGTGAAGTACTTCGGGTCAAAAATAGTCTGGTGTGTAAATCACCCCCTACCACACGCTCTTGCGATGGCTTCTATGGTGCAATTTAATAAAAAACTAATAAAATCGAGTTTACATATGCTCACATTGCTGCTACTCGAAAGGGTGAAACGACCGATCCGAAAAAACATATGGAACTGATAATTTCCCTTTGACATAAATTTAATGTGCATTCTTCCATCATAGTTTTCGGAATTTTATGATGTTCCATTTCATCTTTGAAGTGACACGATTTATTAAAGTGAAAAATCGACGACAAAAATTGTATTTACGTAATATCTCATAGTCTCCCTCTTCCTTAGGGGTAAAATCAAACTCGCCCGCAGGTTTTCAAATTTTCCGCAGTAGTTTCGTACATTCAGAAAACAGGGCAGTCGAATTTTGCATTATAGAAGACCATTATATCGTCAACTACTGTTATCGCGCCTAGGTATGATAGGACCAGCTTTTGAATATGGCCTTACTTTTACAAAATGCGCAATCTACTAGGAGGTGGTAAGGCATGAATAGAAAAATCTCATTTCAGTCTTTAAAAAAAAGGAGAGATTCTCAATAAATCTAAGAGTGGTTAGTTTCCAACCAAAATTCTGAAAAAAACTAACGAAGGGTGAATACACTTATCAATGAGATAGACGAATTATGTTCAACTTGTTTTCTGAAAACCTTTTTACTTGATTTAATTTTCACGCCACTTGCATTCTTGGTAATAAAGATTGCAACAGTTGTCCCCAAATGCTTGTTACAAGCAATTCATACAAATAAACGTCTGCGTGGTTTCGTTTCCTGAATTTTCAATGTGATTTCGCACGGATTGTTTATATTTTCCCTTTCTGAGGAGAAAATTCCGCTCCTCACCCCTTAAGAATCGCCTCCATCGATTTTTCTCTAAACTCATAGGTATTTATTCCGCAAAGTTCCCCAAGTCTACCCGGCGAAACTACCTTGAAGTTCATCTATTATTCATAAGGATCCAATTCGGTAAGGAGGGCTAAGGAATACTGTGAACTCGTCAACTCCCTCGCTCTCTCCCTTCATGTAATCCATTTATATCCTTAGGGCTAAAATGTAATTTTCATGAACTGTTTGGTGATTTGACCCACTGTGTTGCTCAACCATTTCATTTGCTTTCCCATGATTAAAAGACCTGAACTGTGTGAAGGTCGTGTTCTCGTCCTGGGGAAAATTTAAAAAAGAAGAATGTCCCGCCGTAGATGAATTTCAAGAATGGTTTTGTTATATGTATTTAACTCTGAATCCTCCGTCAAACTTGTGTAAAAGCACTCGCTAATGTTTTATCTAATGAAGGATGGAAATTGCTCCAATTCTACCAAGTTATTTTGAAATGCTACACACGCATTTAGGTTTTTTACTAGTTGCTCTGACGAGGTATTTTCCGTTAGTGATTTTAAGTCCCCGTCTAAGGAGAAATACGTTCGTGTTGGAGCGCTTGTGTTATCGGAGAGGAATCGGGTTTCCCTTCAACGTAGATATTGAATATAATGTGGTATATTTATCTAAATATTTGATGAGTTGAAGGCAAATTTGCCCACAGAAAACCTTTAGGAAGCTTCATAATAGCATAAGTTTGGAGGAAAGTGTAATTGGAATGGTGAAAAGCACTCTCCTTCTCCCTCAAATCCTGAATGTCTCAAGTTCACTCCTCAAAAAAAACGAAATATTCGCGGTAAGATTTGAAATCGCTGGACATGGTGCATTTTAAGTTTGGTAAAATTTTGATTTAATAATGATACCACAATGCATATGCAGCATTATCACCCAGCATTTTATTTCTAGCACAAGTTCGACTGGCATACTCGTATATTAATGTTGGATAACTCGGATAGGCTGTTCCATGCTCGCATCTTTGTTTGGTATGCAAATATCATACAGGGTTCGTCCGGAAAATAAGTGTACTGAGCTCAGGAAAAAAATTATTACACTTTTACATATCTTAAGCTAATATTCCTCAAAATAGGACCCTTGTGAGTCGATACACTTGCTCCAGCGGCGTTCCCATTCCTGGAACGCTCCCGCGAAGGCATCATCGGGAACCTCTCGAAGACACGTCGTCACGGCCTCTTTGACGGCGTCCAAAGTCCCGTATCGCGTTCCTTTCAAACTTCTCTTTATCTTCGGGAACAGAAAGAAGTCCGGTGGTGCCAAGTCCGGGCTGTAGGGCGGGTGCGGCAGCGTTGCCACGCCGTGCTTGGCCAAGAAGTCCGACAAGACAAGCGCGGTGTGAGACGGCGCATTGTCGTGATGCAGCCGCCAGATGTTTTTTATCGCTGGCCGGACGCGGGCGACTTGTTTTCGAAGCCTGTCGAGCACTTGGACGTAAAATGCAGCATTTACAGTTTGTCGTTCAGGTACAAATTCGTAGTGGACGACTCCCCTTTCGTCACAAAATACAATGAGCATCATAAACTTATTTTACGGACGAACCCTGTATGCCTGCCAGATTGCTTTGAATTAAAAAGTAATGTTGTCATGAGTAGAAAGTACACTAATTACGGTTTACAATAACACTAGAGTCTACGCTGCTAATGATGTGCCATGGTTAAAATAAATGACAATCAAGTTTACGGTCTCGGCATTTTTTTGTTCACATTGATTACGACCGTAGCTACGTTCCTTGTATATTTAAATGGCAATTAGATTAGGGAAAGCTTAAGGGAATATGCAAGATGGAATAAATGCAAGATGGAATAAATGCAATATTTTAAATATATTGTTTTCCTCCTTGCCTTTTTGGCGGTAATTACAGCGTTAAGTATTACACTAAAACTTTTTTCATAGCAGAAATTCATTATTTTGCTAAATAAGTAGCCTTTACCTCCGGACGGATGTTCTCTTAAATCCTCTAGTCATGAGTAGGAGTCAAAAATGGCCAATGATGTAATTCCCCAAAACAAATAGGAACTGATGTAATAAATAGTACTGCAATACGACTCATTTCTTTTTTCGGAAAATTTTGTTCTGGAAAATTGTACTAAATATTTTCTGTATTCTGAAAAATCGTATAACCTTGGTTTTAATTATATTGTTTCTCATCCCGTATCTATCACACTGACTTTTCAATTCAATCAGCAATACTACGTCCTGATTGTATTCTATATTCCTCTCGATTAGTGATCTCATTACTGCAATGGCGTCACGCGTACCCTTACCCTTCCTTAACCCAAAGTGATCATTCCCTGAGTAATAACTTGCCTTACTCTCTATCCTTTTGTTGATGATCCTGAGAATGACTTTAGATTCGTGAGATATCAAACTTATTGATCTGTTGTCCTCACATCACGTAACCTTTTTCGGAGTAGGAACTAACACTGATCTGACAAAGTATTCCGGCCAGATTCCTTCCTCATAGATGCTACGAATCACTCAACATACTCTTTCGCCCGTATTTTCCTAAACCTTGAAGTAGATCCGCATGGATGTTTCTACACCCACAGCCTTATTTGATTCCATTTCCTTTAATGCCTTTTCTATCACATCGTCGACTATGCCTGAATATGATACAGGTATATTTGCAATTTCTGTTGGGACTTAATGATGTACATATCTAATTCTGAAGTGATGAAGAATTTCTATATGGGTGGGCGGGTGGGTGTGGCGTTAGGCCCGAGCTCGTTCAATCTGTCAGAAGCTTCGCCGGGCCGATTCATTCCTCTGCGTCCCTGGGGCATTCATTGCTCGCGCTCGACGCCGTAATCTGTGTAGCGTTCACCTGAATCAGACTCGGGATTTTCTTCTCATTCCCTCAGCTTAGTCGTGAAATTTGGAATATTTGACTGTAGTATGATTGAATTGAGTCCCCGAGCCACGTGATTGCCTCCTGGCCGGCTGACTGTTCTGTTAAAATCGCGGACATTTGCCTTATTTCCCCCGCCTTGGTCGTTTCTAAGTGATACGCCGGGGGGGGGGGGGTTGTTATCACTTTCGACTAGAGGGCGCGTGGGTTTTCGGGCGGCATGCGTCCTGTATTCACTATCTGGACCTTGCCTCCTTGATCGAGCAACCATCCCGAAGTGCTTCCCTTTTCCGCGTTCACGGTGTTAGATCAAGTAGATCCAATCATCCGGATGAAATATAATCGTCCTCCCCGAATTGGAAATGAGATTTTCTCCGCTCTCACTGATTGAATTAACTCCTCCATTTAGTTTTCGAATTTCCAGCCGAAGTTTGGCTCCCTGTCACAATGGCGGGTAATGAGACTGTTTCGCCGTGTCGAGTGTCTATTAAGTCGGATCTAGGTTTCGTGAACGAGCGAAAGGGTGGGTGCCTGTGCGGGGCAGGCCGGGGAGGGAAGGGTTGGTCGGTCTTGCGTCTCGATTCCTCTTCGATTCTGAAAATAAGGCGCATTCAGATGTGCTCCGGAGTGAATGTGAGATTTTATTGGAAGTAATTGAATTTGATTTCACCAGTTGCTCGCCGAAAGCGTTGAGGCCTCTGGCAAAAATAACGTCACGACGGAAAGCTTTCGAGATCGGGCGCAGTGTATAGACTCAGATGATTTCGATGAAAAGTAATTAAATTGCCGGTCTCGAATTAGCCACTAATCAATGGTATGTGTGTAAAATTGACTATTCGCAAATCACTTTCCTCGAGGCAAATGAGAAATGTCTCTAATTGAAAGTCTGTAATCACGCCATGGTTAATATGTACATATCCGTGGGAAAAAGCTAACAATATGTCAAATTAAGTTCCAATTGATTAAAATATATTTATTTAAACCATCTTACTTGAACATAGGAATGTGTTGTAATAGTGGTTGAGCGCTGTGATTGCCCTTGAAAATGTCGTGAGCTGGGGATAGCCAGCTTCCTCATTGTCTCAGTTTCTACTATATCGTCTTGTGGGATACTAAACCCCCCCACCCCCTTAAAGCAGTTATGGAATCTTTCGTGTTGTATACTGTATCCGGAGGTGCCGTAAGTTAAGTGGAAAATTGAATTCCTAATTGAGAAAAAATACTTCGTGTTATATAATCAGAGAAGCGAATTCTTTTAGCCATTTCCATCAAATCATTCGACAAGACAGTATCTCTCACCATATGTTCTGGACGAATTCATGTTTATTTTGCTTTGTAAGAAATCAATTAACAGAACTTTATAATCGGAAACATTTTCTCTTCTTGACGCTATCTACGTAATATCTTCTTTTACTTGCCCCACGTTTTTCCTTCCATTAATTCTTTCAATTTTATGTAATTTTCACATACTCAGCCCTCATGCTCAAAGAATTCTCGTCAGTATCAGCGTGCAAGGAAAATATATTTTTCTTGTCGTATATATTTCTCTTGCCCGACGGTGATTAGTATATTTCTTCAAGTCTGTTTGGTAACATATTTAAGGCACGGGTTTAATTATAAAATAATCCATTTTTCTTATATATCCCCCACGTTTGATTACGTGTGCATTGATTACTGAAAACAATCCAAAGTCCACCACGGATTACTTGTCGATTCTGTAAATATTTCTCTCCTGAATGAAATCCACGCCAAGAAATTTAGCTTTCGTTATTAGAAAAAAAATATCTGATCATACGAGGTCGAAAACCGATGACCCTTGGACAATTTATGACCCAATGCCAAGATTTCCGTGGTCCACAGACGTGAAATTTATGGGCATAAATCAGCCATGAAATATCCTTAGACAAAGGATGTTGAAATGAGATGATCCGGGATGTGAAACACTGGTGGTGCCAACGGCGGTCGTGTTAGCTATACGTATTTAAACACGGATTGCGCAAGAGGACACTTTGGTCTGGTTTCGTTACTTGCACCACGGTAGACACCACAGTTTGGATTTGGTCTCGTATGGCTCCGTGCTGATGTACTGGGACGTAAACTAAATTTCTTAATTGCATGGTTAACTTCGCATAGTCTCAGGGATCGGTGCATAAAATAAACATGCCTTCTCTAAAGGAGATCCATGCTCCAAAATGTTACCATCTCCTTAAATCACAACCGACTATTCTGAAGAGCTTCAGTGATGTTTTTGCCGTCACAGGAAGAACTTCTATCTCGACCCCCAAGTTCGCAATCAGCCTGCATTATTGGATGAATTTCCAGTCTCAATAAAGTAATCATTAAATATTTAATTACTCCGGGCGGATAGGTTTTATTACATCAGTTCAAAAAAATCGCCTCAAAACCTCAATCGCATGTGTGTTATATAATCGATCCATCAGAGCCGCCGATTCTCGACGAACGTGATGAAATCGAGGCTCCTCATGCTCTACTTAATAGCAGGTAGCTGGGGATTAGCGCAACGGCAGCAGAGGAAAACGAAAGAGTAGGGAGGCCGTGTTAGCAGATGCTTGGGGCGCGCACTCTTACTTAATTGGTAATAAAAAGGTGCAGGAGAGTAGGCGTCACCGAGGTTCATTTTGCGCATAAATTTTAGCTATATGGCTTTCCATTCATCTGTTCACCAGTGATGCTTAGAAGCAAACATATAAGAATTATTACGGAAATATAGTTTCTTCGTCTGTCATTGAACCTGAAGATTAGAAAGGAATTTTATAATGCCTAATTTATTAATAATAATCTAATACCTTAAAAATTGGTATTAATAATATGTTCATTCAATCTTCCGCATTCATATGTATTTTCTCCTTTCAGATCAAGGAAATATTATGCCAGATAAAAGCCAAAATACACGATCGATTTAAACGGTTGTGCCTTCGCGTTTTTAGAGTTAAATTCATAAAACTTACCATTTTTCACACTTCTAATTTTCCTTTTAGACTTGTTTCTTTGACAAAATTTTCCAATTAATTTCCACTTATTTAACATATACTTTTCTCTCCTTGTCTCCTTCATGATTTATCACTTATCAATTCTCTCAGTGCGACGAAATGATCACAGCGTACTTCTATCATACATACTTGTCAATTGCTAGAACATCTACTCTACATTTTTTTAATCCACTCATTCCTCACCCAAATCTCTCCTATTCTCACCGCTAATACCCTTAATGTACCCCGCACCAATCGCAATTAGTCTGTGTTTATGCTTAAACTAGGGTTTCCAAGTTTATTTTTTATTAAATTATGTGGGGAATATGTACTATTAAATGCTGTCAGTTTTGCTTCACCCTAAGAAAAATATGTGAAAATACCAAATACAGGGTGCGGCAACATTTCTTACTTTTTAAAAATGCGAAACGCTTTCAAAAAAGGAAGTTATGTTGCCACACCTTGTTGTACAAGAAAAACAAAAATCTTTAGACATATGAATCTGAGTGCTCCCCGAATTTACCGCGCTCATTTATCCTTGAGGCGATCATGTTAAGAGAGGGAATAGACGCACATTCAGGCACGTGATAATTAATCATATGCCTGTTCACCCGTTTTTCGTGTCCTCATCCAAAAAGAAGACAAACTATTTCGAGTATTCTTTTGCTAAATATTGTAAATTCATCCTGATAATACTGTGTTGCCTGTCCTGTACTGTTTACCACTATTATTTTCCAGTTTTTCTGCCTCCTCTATCTTTTTGTTCCCACTGGCTAACTTCATAAAACGTCTTCGTTAAATTTCCCGAGTTTTCTCTTTCCGAGGGAGGACTCCGACCTCGTGTCTCATTTGATTCTAATGTGGAATGTATAAAAAGGGGAAATAAGATTTCTATCATTCGATTATTTTTATGTCTGGAGAGAAGACGAGAGAGAGTCCCATGAAAGTTTAGTGCTTTTGAACGGCTGATAAACGGCATAATCGAGTTGACGTTGGACCGGAAACTGGCCATAATGAGGCATAAACCGTCCTGCCCTTTTGATCTCTTCCCGTCACCCATTCGAATCCGCAACATCGAGGCAGTGTGTCCCTAGGATCAGTCGGGAATCCTCCACCAGGCATTTAATTCAATCTGTGGACTTTCCCAGTTTTGGTGCGTCCACTTTTGGGGTGAAGGTGGTGGTCTGCAAGGCCATTGAAGTTATCGCTTTGAACCAGATTTTTATTCTAGCACGTGCAAGGTTTTTTCGGCTCGCCTCGTGTCTTTCTTAATACGACTCTTGTTTTTCTTCGCCGCTGCTCTTTTCGCGAGGGTATTCACACCCGCCGTCTGTATGTCTCGCAGAGGCACGTATTTCTTCCTCAAAGTCCATGTAACAGTTTCTGCTTCACATCTGGGGTTTATTCAATCCTCCCTTCCATGTATTTCAAATGATAATCATCATTTATCGAAAAGAAACGATAGAAATTGGTAGGCGGATATCCAAGAATGATGCCGCGTTTATTTATTTAACCTGGTTCAGTTCTCTGGCGAAAGACTGTGGATACCTGCGAATGTGCGAGCAGAATACGTACATGAGTCCACGTGCCAAAACTCCTTGTAATGAGATTTGAAAAATTTACAAATTTAGAAGTAGTCTTGAAAAACTTTTTCACTATTTTGACTTAATATCTGCGCTCTCTCGTTTGATGAAAAATTCCGTTCGTAAGAACATGTTGTTTACAGAAGAAGCCTTATATTATTAAAAGTAGTCATCAAATTGTTTGGAAGGGTAGTTCTGGAATTAAATAAAGCTCCCATTTCTTTGGCATCTCTCCGCGTAAATAACGTTTTGTACATACTGCAAGAGAAGAGATGCCCTATTCTGCGCGTTTCATCTCAAGCAAAATAAGAATATGAATTAAACACACTTTCTTCTTTGATGTCTCGAAATTAAACTTTGATTTAGGAATTATTTGTGCAAGTTTAATGACTCTACTTCCTTTTTAGATCTTAAAGACCCAGTGCGAAGCTAGAAATCATTTTTATACCTATTACCTTTGATGGCAAATATGCTTCTACTTTCCACTTAATTTCGGTCACTATTTTAAAGAGGTGTAAATTCTTCAATGAGGGTGTAATGGACGTTCAATACGGAAGGTAATCACGTTAGTAGCGCAAGGTGTCTTTGTTACTTATATCCTGTCGCTAGAATTTCGCTTCCATTTTTATCAAGGTTGACCATTTAATTTAATTTTCCAACTATATATCATAGTTATTTGATGCTGTGATTCTTGTGCGATAGCATCAAATTGAAATTCTTATTCTAAAGCGTGTTGTAAATAAATGTAGAAATAATGCAACGGAAAGGTTGCTACTTTCAATTCTAGTGAATGGTCCACTTAGGAAATATTTATGCTTAACATCAGCAATGGAACCTCGTGCCCTTTGGAAGCTGCCCCTCTTTGCAGTTAGTCACGGCAGCAGAGATTTGTAATATCCAGCAGGGATACAGATGATTCGGTCACGATGTTAAAATATCAGTAGTTGACGTCATAACGTTACAACAAAATATTTCGATGATCTGTTGTCTGATTTTCGCAACTGATAGGAGGGAGTGTGGGATCATCATTAGATTTTCAAACGACCAAAACTGCTCTTTAACATAAAATAGAATGAGTCTAAATTGATGCAGAGCTTGCCAGCGGGTGCAATTAAACCAATTAGTTGCCAGTGTCGATAACGGTTAGTTTTATTCTGGCCAAGTTCTGGTCGCAGGGGTGCTATTTCTGCGGTGCAATATGGGCGAGGGGAATTGGAACGAAAAATTTCCCGAGGCTACCGTATCCTAGGCTGGAAAACGAAGATATTGTTTGCATATGGTTATGCAAGTAGCTCAGCGAACGTGGAATTCAGTTATAGTGAAAAAAATGCAGGGTGAAGACTCGGAGGAGAGTGTAGTGGAGTATATGAAAGCGGCACATATAAGATACAGCGTGTTTTGCAACCATCCGATGTAAAATCTTTACTTAAAATTTTAAAGACATTTAAGACGCAATTTTACACCAGATGTTGAGAGTGGTTTCCTCCAACTTGGACGAAGATTTCTACCCATTTTATATCTCATCTGCAATTAGTTTTCTCTAAGGTCTACTCTTTTATCTTCAGGGAAACGTTGATTTTTAAACCCAATCAATTTTCCAGCACCATTATGTAGTACGTACTTACGAAAATTAGTAGTTCATCTTAACTTAGAGGATTTTGAATATGCCAGGCTGTTAAAATTGATTATGGAGAAAAGATTGGTAGTATTTGGTAGACGTAGTAAAACAATAATAATGAGATGGTGGGTGAGGAGAGGGGTTTGTTGAGAGAAATCCTATGGAGGCAGGAAAAATGGATGAAAGGCGTATTGAGCGGTAGTGGAATGTTGAAGAAGGTAATAGAGGGGAGAATGTTGGGCAAGCGAGGTAAGGGCAGGAACAGGATAGGGATGTTGGATGGGATGAAGGGAGGAAAGAAGTACACAGAGATGAAGAGGGACCTGATATAGATTAGTATGCTAGGTGGGGAGTCACAAAATGTTTATTTGATAGTTGTGTCCATCCAAAAACCTACCTTAACTGGTAGATTACCTAATAATATGTAATAATATAATCATATAAAAATAATCAGAGTTGTGTTTACCAATTAAATATAATTGATTGCGAAAAACTGTTCAGAAATTTTATTCACGCCTGAAAAGTGTCTTAAGAGTATGAATTTTGTAATTCAAAAGTCGGCGTGTGGTTTGGAAATCGCTGCTTGTTGACGTGAACTTGAATGAAGGCATTTTCCTCTTACTTTAGTCTTTAATTTAATAGCTTTGGACACAGTTGTTCCGGCCAAGAATGTAATTATTCAATACACTTAACTTGATTCGTTTACTCGTAAATACAAGATTACTCCATCACTAATTTCAAAGGGATCCATTTCAAACGTCAGTCATTTTTAAATGACCGCATGATTGATTGGTTCAAGCCTCCCGAAGGCTGATGAACTGTTGTGTAATAATTCAAATTAAATGTTTTCAGGGATTAAAACGATAAGAGTTAATATTCCCAAACGAAAGCTTGAATTATTATGGCAGGACTGCATAGCACTTAAATTAATCGCAGTCACTATATATTTCTTATGGTCAAATATATTTTGGATATACTGTGAATGGAATCCATTAAGTTTTCCAATGTTGTGCCTGCGTTTAAATTTTATGATAAGATCTTTTAATTCCTAGAAAGTGCCCCACCTCACTTTTCCTCTTTCAAATTTCATAATGTCCTTCGCGCCGTCATTTTTTTTTTATCGTTCTCGTGAATACGATGGGAACTTTCGTGCCTCTTGGGACTCCTGTGGATTTACCTTATAAATTTAAATTAATTTCGGTTACATTTTTTATAATTTTCTTTCAACATTAATAATTATTTTTGATTGAATTTGAGCTTTCTCAAAAATATATCAGAAATTCCTCCTCTCACCTTGACATTTGCCTTCTTTGACGTTTAACGAACGTGGTTTTGGGGTGTGTAGTTCTTAATTGAGTATATCTCGCATATCGAAAAATCTTGACCAAGTATTTTGCACTTTCCCGCCGTCTGAAATATTGGTACTCGGCGGAAGGCATTCATGACTAACAAGTATAAATGTACGATTTGTAGCATAACTGTGTTTTGTGGCAAACTGGAGCAAAACAATTTGAAAGATGGGTAACTATCTTGAAACTTCGCCTAATTCAGTGGCGTTTGCACCATGAAGACGTGACAGATGTCACGGCAACATCATAATAAGAAACATTCCTAAATTGTTAGCATTGCACTTGGGAAACTGTAGCAGTGTAGTTATGATTTCCACAATGGTTTCTTGCGACGAATAAGAGCTGGAATTTTTTAATAAACTCTGTTGTTATCAGTAGTAAACATCGTTAAAACTCGACACTCGTATGTTTCAATTCTCAGTGTAGGGATGAGGAGCAGCTATGTTTCCTTCGAGTGAGGAAATCGTTTGGAAATCCTGACAAATAATAAAGTAATGAGTTTATTGTACTTGTACGTTTAAGTTAAATCTATCCTTCTATTTAATTCGCTAACTGTATGTTCAAATTCTTATCGATGAATGAGTAATCCAGGTAATGTACTTCAACTCATATTAAACTTTAGTTATGCGGAAATAAATCGCAACAGATGCTTGTTTTAAGAATATCATTGTTTAGTCTTACAACGTCAGAAGGTTTAAAAAAAATTGAGGAGATTCATCTAACGAAATAAGAGGGGTTGCAAGGTTGGTTATTCTAAGTGTAGCCCGGGGAAAATAATAACAGAGGCGAGAGTCCAGAATGAAGTGATTTTAAATTTGATTTATTCGTCATGTTGTTTCTTCTCGTCATTAGTATGGGAATACGGATCGATACTCTTTGTAGTTACCGGCACCACTCCTCGTTCAATTTCCTTTATTTTGCAAAAAAATATTGAAAAAAGAATTCATCCAAGCACCTTTGATCACCGGATTCAAAACCACTTGCTTAATGAGATAACTGCCGTGCGTGTAACCGGTCGGAAGAGAATACAGAATATTTAAAAAGGTTACCAATGCCAATTTGGCATCTGAAATTCTTCTCGTTAGCTTCATTCTAAATCAGCCACGTTTAAAATAAGTAATCCGGGGATATAATGTATTCGTAAGATGATAAACGGGTTTTCACGTGTGGAAGTGTTTTTCATCTTATATCATCAGCTCGAAGAGAGCTCCATGATACTCGAAAGAGTGGCGGCACTACAACTTCTTTAGCGAATTTCCACGAAGATTTCAGAGAAGTGTCAAAACGCTGTAGATCAGCGCTCTTCGGTATCGCACCTCGGAAATCCATGTCAAAATGGCATTTCGGAGGAAGCAATATGTCACAGTGTCCCCTGGGTCGTCGGTCTATGCATACAAATTCGATGCCTACAGTCTTGGCAGTGTATAACGAGAGGGGATGGAGTAAGTGGCTCAGTGCTAGAGAAGTTTCTTCTTGTCAAGACAGCGACCAGATCGATTGGCAGGCGATTGACCAATGTTGGTTCCATGAGACACATTCGTTCTCGACGGTAAGGTGGAATCGCGGAGCAATGCTATTGGAGTTTTTTTGTAGGAAATCTAATGTTTTCCCACGGTAATGTTTGCCCTCGTGTCTCCGCATTCAATCGAATTTCTGTTTCTTTAATATTCAAAACTACCGAAAGATAATTTTCTTCATGATTAAGTCAATGGTATATTCTACAGTTGGTGATTGCGTCACCAAACCTTGGGTACTTAAAATGATCCTGGAAACTGCCTAAACTGCCGTTTTAATTAATTTCATGTACATATATATATAAAATTACGATGTAAATGTAATTAATTCACTCGTAAAAAAACTTCCTGCGAGTAGCATCTTGTAAAGTTGTTCGCATAGCCTTTTTTTATTCATCGGTGACGATTGTTTATTTCATTCGTAGTGTGTAGTTAATCGGATCCGGTTATGACACACAAGCAAAGGCGATTTATATGATTTTTAAGAGTGTACTCATAATTATTTTTTTATCATCGCTAACCGAGGAGTTCAAGGAGATATTTGGTCTGCAATATAGGATACACGTGGTTTAAAATGTGGAATTCATTGGCAGATTTGGTTTAACTGGAAATATTTAGTTTTTTATTTCATGAAGTTATACAATCCCAAATAAGAGACACAGGTTTGCTTAAAGTGTTTCAATGAGTGCATGCACAAATCGTGTTCAAGAAAATGATTACCTAACAGTTTTGTCTTTTGTGATATGAATTATCCGTAGACACTAATTATAATTTATTTTTGGCAACAATGCTATCTTTGCCACATTTTCATTAATATCCATTGTAATCTTGTCATTCTTTTGTGAGAAACATATGTACAGGATTTCAAAATTCACGAAGCACTTAAGGAACGATATTAATAATTATACTTTTTTCGTCCACTAAATGACGGGCTCTGCAACATTTTGACTATGATATCGATTAATGTGCTATAAATATAGAATTCTATGTGAACAAATAATAGGGAAATGTTTACGGTTTTTTAGCGGTATATCCATAGAGAAGCAGTTATTTGGATCAATTTCTTAGCAGCAAGTGCAAATCATTATTTGGCCCGATGCTTCATCTTATGATTCTGTTGTGCGGATTTATGTACGGACATGCTTAAGCTAACTGCTGTAATATCAGCTACAGACAGACTGTAAATTCAAAGTGGAATATTTTCCCACTGATGATACTTAGAGGTTAGGTGATACAGACATTTTTGTTTGGGTGATACGTCTTGATTTTATATTGATCAAAATCTATCAATAATTCCTACAACCATTTCTAGAACAAGACTTTGCTTCAACAAAATATTTTTCAGAGATATTTTTCTAATGAACTTTTTTTTAGTCTCCGATTGCGGTAGTTAGTTGCTAGACTCCAAAATTACAGAGGCAGCTACTATATTAGATTTATTATAGTCCAAAACAAGATAACGAGGTTCAAAGCTGTATTGCATTTAAAAACAGGCCAAATATAATAAGGCAGTCCATAAAGTTAGGAAGTGTCTTTTTCTTTGGGTTTCAGACGCATAAGTTAAATTTGTAGTGGCTCTAGCTTCAGCAGCCCGGATGCTTTACTACCTTTATCAGACTCTATTCTCCGTGTTCACATTTCGAGTTTCGTCGCACGACCTACGGTATGACATTACGCACTGATCCGTGGTGTTTCTAAATAGCCCATCATTCCTGCTCGTGTTTTTTCATGAGCCTCTAGTCCTCCTCTCACAGAGCAAATCTCGGAAGTCACATATCTTCAAGATTGTTCTAGTCTTCCGTGCGTCAGAAAACTCGGCAGAGCAATCTTCAGTGTCTTTATTCGATCGCATATTGGTTGTACGCTGGTTTTATTCGAGCTGAAAAGATTATTCATCTCCACCAAAAGCATCTTTCCGTCCATTGATACCATTAAGCTCCGTTGCCTCAAGGATTAGCGTTGACTTGCATTACTGAATCTATAAACATTTTAAGAGACTGTAATTCTTAGAAGTTTAACCCGTGACGCGAGTTTAAATATTTTAAATTCTTCTTAAGTTCTTGGTGAACATATAAAAGAATTAAAAGAAACTGCGGGAGATGCCGTGACAGTACCTTTTTGACAGTCATCCGCTGATATGTATTAAAATGCATATTAGCGGATTAAAGTTCGGTGTGTAAGAGGGTGCATTGATAGCTTAACTGGCTAAAGCACTCGGCCGGACATCGTGGGATCCGGGTTCGAATCCCGGTCAAGGCGAATGACTCTGCAATTTTTGCATTGTAAAAGAAGTCTAATTATTCCTAATTTATCCGTTAATCAAGAAAACCTATTAAGACTGAGATAGAGGGAGAGCAGAAGGTAAACGAGGAAGGAGTAGAAATAGGACAGGACATGTTGGGCGGAATAAAGGGAGGAAAAAGTATGCGGAATTGAAGAGGGACACTGTAGTATCCCATGTCAAGTTGTTTATTTTGTTAGGCGAGGCAAGTTAATATATTGTTGCACAATTGTACGGGCTGTGTCCATCCCAAACCTACGTTAACCGGTGGAATACCAATGATAATAATAGCTCTTCGGTTTTCAATTGAGCAGATTGGTTGAATTAGTGCTAGTACAAAAATTTTTCGTGGCTTTTTTATGAGACATTGCTGGCATATACGAGCTTTACTCAAAATACAATAATTTCCCTCGTAATTTATTCTTGACTAATCTGGTGAATAACAAAACTTATCTCCTCCGATTTGTGATGAATTTGATTTGTGATAATTGGAGTTATTTTGGGCCATTCGCACATGCACGAGATGTCGCGAGCATATGTTGAAGTGTCACCACCCGACGTCAGGCCCGCTTTCCACGCAGTCACAATATTTCGCTCATTCCCGCATCCACCCCCACACGCCCTCTGCCCCACCCTCCCACCAACACCGCCTTCACCCTCATTTACCCTTTGCACCCGCCAGAGGACTCCTTTCATCCCTTTCCTACTCAAGAACCGAGTGGGAACTCCCTTTTAACTTGCCCTTGCCTCCCTCCTCTCTCCCCCCGCCATCTCTCCTCTCCCCCCCGCCCGCCCTCCCTCCCTTTCCGACCTTTTCCGGCACCAGAGATCCCTTGTTCAGGCTCTACGTCACTCGCCAGAGCGGACTCGGGGGGGGGGGGGGGGGGCGGAGTGTGCAATTTCCTTTCCTCTCTACTACGTCACCTTGGAGATATCCGTAGCCTTGGCGTTTAGGGAGGGGCGAGAGGAGGTTTTGGCTCCCTCCTTAAAGCTTCGCATTTAAAAAGTATGGTCGTGTTCCGCTCGCTGTTGCACACAGTAGATTACAGGTTTTATTACGTAGATGAGCAAGGATTGAACTCTCACCAACACTGACAGCTATTCAATTTAATATATAGGTGACACAAGGATATGCAAGGGTTGTTGGCAATACTTGATACCGGTCCAGAGCTCGAGTGTTCTGCTGGTCAATGTTCTTTTCCCAGTCTTTAACCTTCAGATTTATGTGAAAAGATGACGAAATTACGAGACCCTTGGTCTTAATAAGTACTGTGCAGTATATTTAATATTTTTTAAATTGTGATAGCAATGTCACATAAATTAATTTTGAAACCAATTCCACTCCCGATGAATCTAATGATGCAACTTTTTAATATATATATATATATATATATATATTTATATTACATACTTAAATAAATATTAGGCAACATTTATTTAAATAACCTAAATATTCGTGAGGAATATATTACTTTGTCCTTTGCGAAGCCGAAGGCATGTTCAAGGGTTCTTATTTTTCACTTTGATACTAGATTAAGATTGAAAAGCGCCATAGAAGCTGAGCTTTTTGGCGAAATTTTAAAAGATTTCAAGTTAACTTCATGCTTTGATGAAAGATGGTAGCTTGAAAATAGTGCAGTTGGTCCAGAAAGATTACTGCCTTAAGGTAAAGGTGCTTTCTGAGCAGATAAATTGGTATCTTGTCATAAAGCGGCAGAAGCGTTGAAGCGTTTCAGTTGGGAGGCCGGGGGATTTTTCGCCCCCTTGGGTCTAAAGTGTGCTTGCGTATCTCCCGCATGCTTTCTCGTTCTCTCTTGACGAGGATGCTGAGCCCTCCTCCCGAAAATTTGTAAAGGGATCGATCGTTAACCGTCTGTAGCGCCACCCCCGCTGGATCATCATCCTGCCCACTTGTCCCTTGTGATTCCTCACCGGATCCGCCCGGAGAGATCCTCCCGCGGACCCTTAATTAATATTACTCGGGTCGCCTTTTGATCGGAGACTTATACCCAGCTTACATTGCTGACTTACATACCAGCGTGTAACAACCTATCGTGCGTTTACACCGAATTTCTGCTAACCTTCGTAAGTAGTGTAGCGTAGTTCAATCTACTAGTGTAGTTCGGGTTTCCCTCAATAAATAAAGTCGTGAGAAAATGAAAATCCCATAACTAATTTTGGACGTAAGGGATGGCAAATGCATTCATTGTTTTTATCATTTTTTATTGATTAAATGGCAACGAAATTTATATGAATAAACTAAATGTTCAAAATTATTTTCTGGTAATGTGGATTTGTCTTTCTGATAGTATAATAATAAATTTTTCGTTTCGGCTAATCTTGCATGAAAAGAATACTATTCAAAATGACATAAGAACAATAGCGAACCAATTAACTGAACAAAGAAGCATATAATGATTATGTGTAAGTCTGTGATAGGTATGTGTAAGAAGAGCATTCCGTCATGTATAATACGTTGCAATTTTGCCGGAAAACTATTCCATGATCTGAAAGTAAACTTGTTTATAACAGTGTCTAATGTTTACTATTAGTAACGCTATTTTAAGGAGAGCTTAGCTCATAGCTATTATTTCTGCAAAATTATTTAAGCCAATTATTTATGCTCATGGCTATTATTTATGCCAAATCAATAATGTCAATAGGAAAATAATGTAATTTTAAATTTACGTAAGAACAATATTCAAATAATATTCGGGTCACAATATCAGTTGTTTCGACTTATTTTTGAATGCTCATGGTGGAAAAACCTTTGAGCGCAATGTCTTGAAATTCCAATACACAAGTTTATCTGAAAATCATTTTTTTTAATTAAATTTATTCATGATAATGGCCCTTAAGATTGATAATAACAATAACCTTGGTTTTGTTACTCAATCGTCTATTTATAATGGTTATGCAAGTGCGTTTTTTTACACTCGCATCATAATTCTTTAAAATTCTCTGTGCATGTAAATAAAAAAATCATTTTAACGGTTATAATTGTACTCGGAGAAAATTTCTGCTCATATTTAAAGCTTTTCATTTGAGTTTTAACGGCACTCAGAGGTGTTCGTTGAACTGATTCCTTTCTTTCCTGCTCGCACTTAGCTCAACAGGTAAACAATGCACATATAGTATTTCCGCGCCATCTAAATATTAGATTGATTTCCAACAAAGTCAACTTCCAAGGCATCTAGATAAGGTTTCATTATATCGCGCTTTCTTTTTAAAGCCCAATTCAGTAGCCTTCCTTTTTTTTGTGGTCATTTTCGGCACTCATCGGATAGATCTTGAAGTTTGACCCAGTTGCCACGTTACTCCGCGTGAGAAGGTTACGACGAGCAGGCGTCGTTGAGGATTTATGGGGCAATTTGGCACTAAATTATGACAAATATGATAACTTGTTTTTTTCCTTGATTTTTTAATAGTTGAGAGGTCATTAGATTTCATTTTCCTTTAAGTTTCGTTATGTGCCTCATGGCTGCACCAACCACGGCGCTGTATATACGAGAAATGGCTTCGTCAATGCTGAGCAATTGTAGATGTTATGCTAATAGTTTTTCGAAAAATCTCATGTGAACGTAACCGTTGAGGTGCACGGGATTGATTCGACTGATGTAAGTATTTACGTTGACTGAACCTCAATGAAGCAAGTTTGAATGAGACGTTATCAGAATCGGAGTCATTCAATTTCACATAACATTCGTGAATATGTAAAACTAGTCGAGCAATAAACACCTACCTTTTATTTTCAATACAGACTTTAATGTTTTTGAAATCATTTAATACATATCTGATATGAAATCAGAATGTATACGAACGGCGTAGTAAGCATAGTTCAGTTTCGCTTCCAGAACTTCTTCAGTTTTAAATTCTGCCATGCGCTAGTGAAATATGCGTTGGAGTCCAGAGGTGGTGCTAAGGACGTATTTGCAATGTGACGAAGATTGGGCCCCGTAATGCCTTTTTGAAGTTCACTAATGAGACCACAGGACTTGTTGTTTTCATAATATTATGGCTGAGAGAGAGATTTCAGTCGAATCGAAACCGAAAAATCTAATGAATAGGGAGGAATATATACGCCGGTCTGCAGCTGGCAAGGTTCACCGTTTGATTAAACTGCATCACTTGACTGCAGTCCCAATTGAACATAAAACCGAATAAACATGAGATTTCATCGTGGAGAAAGAAATGATAAGAAAATGAATCTAATTAGATTCTCGAGGAAGATGAACGCTCAGATAAATATTTAAATAGGAAAAGGATAGCGTACCCTATATTGGTTTTCCTAAACCCAGTCTAAGATGTTTTTATTTTCCATCTGTTTCATGACTCTCGTCATTGCCTACTCAGTCAGGTAGTAATTGAAATTACGTCATGGCTGGTGGGAAATTTTACCAAAGGGTTCAACTCAGGGCATTAAGAAAAGGGGTAAGAAGATCGGGACTCGAGAACCGAGATTTAAAAAATGGATAATATAGTTCGATTCAAATTATGTGCAGTACTGCATTGATTGGGTCTGAAAGCTGATTTTGAGGGATGATTGTTGTAGTCATCTACGCGAAGTATCTTCCATTTCTTGCGAAATAAGAGTTTAAATGGCTTTCAGAGGGATTCTAGATACAGGTTAACAAGAAAATATGGGGAAAAACTTTTCTACTAATCTAATAACTTCTATGTACTCGTAGTTTTTTCAGTTTCCATGGTGATGCGCAATCGAACAGATTAAAAGCTGTCTCCGCAAGATCTACTCTAAGATCTATTCCAAAAGTATCTGCTCTTTGGAATGTTAGTAGTAGCAGTAGCTTTGTTGGGGAGGCGACCGACAGCTAAGGTCATCTGCGCCATTAGGGATGGATGTGAAAGGAAGGGCAGAGAGAAACCCGGCGTTGGCATCAGCCTACTCTTGTCGAAAGACGCCAAGGGATCTGCAGTTAAATGGTCCATTCGACGGACGTCGTGCTCACTCAAAGTGCACTGCACAAAGTACGTCAAGCAGGGATCGAGATACCACCGGAAAATATTTGTCACCAGGATTTGAACCCGAGCCCTCTCGGTGGGAAGCCTGTAAGTTAACCACCGCACCATCCCGATCCCCCTTTGGAATGAGTTAGGTAATATTAATACTCAAGGCTCTCAATATTCATCGTATTATTTGTAGCATTCTCGTATCTACATCGTATTATTGTAATATCTCTGGAGGTTAAAGACATCAACTCATTGGGACATTGTGGTCCTGACGGCGTTAGTGGAGAGGTTGCGGATTGAGTAGCCAACGGAGCGAGATATATTTTAAACTGAGCAGAGTGACGCTTATCAGGAAATGAAAATCGCTTGCCCGGATGAGAGGAATGTATTGGCCATAATTCTTAGAATTCTCCCTTCAAAAAAGTCAGATCACCTCGCCCTAATTAAGCGGGGGGAAGTCATCCTTTTCAAGTCCTTCGGAGTGAGGGCGGCGCAGTGCGTACAGTGCACTCGGAAGTAGGCCAGGGCTGCTCCAGCAACGACGGGAAAGGTGCGTACTTTCTATTTAAACTTCGATGCACTCAGTGCAACCCTCGCGAAAAATGTCCAGAAATGCCAAAAAAATTGATAAAAAAAGAAATGGGGTGGGACGCGACGAGTGGCTCGACTCCGTCGAGTTCTCACAAAAATAAAAGCAGAACTTATAACATCCCAACTCCGGAGTGAAGTTCCTTTTCTCTTTTAATCTTTCTCGATGCTCATCTGAAATCGATGGCTGTTGTTCTGGATCCTTAGTTACTGAGATTACAATTGGGCCGTCCTCATGAATTCAAGTGGTTAGGTGTAGTTCATGATCATAGTTCTAACGTTGAAAAGATTGGACGAGGTGGAACGATATACATTTCTTGAAAGTGTTTTGTGCTAAGTGGTCAAAAGAGAGGGGAAAGGAGAACAACAATGGCTGGGCAGAATAAGTAAGGTTGTTAGGGAAAGATAAGTGAAACTTTTTATGTATAATGTGGTATGAAAAAGTTGGATATTGAGGCAGGGTGATAGGCGTAGATTGGAGGCTGTTGAAATGTGCGTATGGAGAAGGTGAAGTGGACATAAAGGAAAACAAACGAGAAAGTGCTGGGTATGGTGTGAGAGAAGAGGATCTTTGGGAGAAATCATGAGGAGGCAGGAAATTTTAATGCAGAGCATTTTGATAAATTAAAGCTTGTTGATGACTGTGATAGTTAGGAGAATGCTAGGAAAGATGGGATGGAGTGGAAACAGATAGGCCGTTTGACGGAAGGGTGACGAAGCCCGAAGGTTAGTCGACCTCAGCACTTCATCCTCCCCATTCCAAGACTAATTCTCTTATGCCCCGCCAGCTCTTCTATCCTATATTCCTATTTATTTATTTGGTTGTTATATTTGTGCCTTGAACCTTCTTGCACGAATGTTTCATCTATCTTTCCTTCTATTATATTATTTACAAATTCTTTTTCTCAAGATACCTATTCTATCTGGTTCTTCTTCAATTTAAGGTGAGCCATGTGGTCTTTCCATCGACTTACTCTACTGCATACTCCTTCTCTCAATTTAACTATGCATTTAATATTCAATACAAGTTTCAAAACCTTCTTTTCTCCTCTGATCTACCTTTAGTAAGTGATGCATGTAACCTATCCATACGATGCCACTTTTCTTACGATGTTTTCACAAAATAATTTCTTGTTTACAGTCGTATCTTTCTCGTGCCTTTTCATCATGAGCGCCTCCTTATCTTGAACTACTCTGAACTTCACGATTCAGGAATGCCACAGTAGCTTAATTTCACGTGAACCGTGAAGCAATATCGTGCAATACAGTACACAAGTTTTAACTCAAATTCTGATAAAAATCAAACGATTATTGAGTCTAAGGTCATAAGATATGGACTGAGCAGCAATTCCGGGAATTTAAATTAAACCATATGCATGAAAACTTGGGCAAATCCTGGTGTAGCGCATTCGACGACATGGTCTAATCAACTGTTACATTTACTCTTTATTGACATATTTTCCTATTTCCCAAAGTAATACCTTTTTCTCGTGAATCTGTCTCGTATTTTCAATGGCAGGAAAATGGAATTTCCCAAGGCATTCCCCGCGATAGGGACGAGAGGGAGAGGGCCTTTAATTATTCATGTCGCACGAGGTTCGATTTTCATTCCATATTTCCCACACAAAAACCTGGTTTGCAAAATCTCACCTCATGCGTGACAGTTTGCCGAATGAAACTTAATGCAGTACAGAGATTGGGGCCTTAAAAATCTATCTTCGGTATTTTTTCTGAAATATCGGTGTTCATGTAAGTTTTGCTAGTTTCCGATGACCTGTTCAGAAATATTTTTAACAGCAATAGTTTTTTAACATTTAGGTAGTTGTAAATTAAGTCACAAATTTTAGGAGCCACGGAAAATAAGTTAAACCACCAAAACTAGTATTGAAAAGTTTCTACGTATACCATCCGGCCCTGATATCGGATGAAGAAGACCAGAGAACGGTCACCTCCCCAATCTCTGTAACCCAACATGGTTCATCATCCGCATAGGATGGATTCCAACGCAAAGTGTAAGGCCTATGAGAGGAAAAAATATTAATTTCGATTATTAAAGTTTGAGAACCCTCATGATCTTCTGCCTATGATCGCCATGAATATGCATATCTAGATACATATTATTTAACATTCTGGGTTTCTTCATGAAGCCTACACAATATTTACACTTATCCAAAACCTCAGTATGTCTATACCTTGCTGCCGGTGCAGCCACATGTTAAAACCAGGAGTTGAAAGCAAGGGTAAGAAAGCTAATTAGCTCAATATCGGTCGTAAGGGTACGAAACATAGGTTCGATACTTCATTAAAAGTACCTGGCTTTGGTACTAACCACTGCATTTTCCTCACTTCATGAGAAAATAATCAATTTAGTAACTTTGTCTGCAATAGTTTAGTGTGATTTTTATGCATTTGGCTGGACTTTGGAATGATCTTACTCTGAAATGGAGGTATAAATAGCAAGAAACCTCCTTCACTAATGACACTGAAGATATCAGTGGAAATGGAAAAATGTATTTATCACTATGTATCACTCCTATCACAGCGATGGCAGTATCGATACGTAACAACAGCATGGCCACCTTTCGCGCGGACTGTCTTAATTGGTGGGTGTTTGGCTTTCATTTGACTGGTCCTTATATTTAAAAGTAGTTAGCAAATACCACAAAAGAAACCAACACATCGAAAAGGTCAAGTGAAATTAAAATTTATATAGGGTCTCGGTGTATCGTTATAAATAAAATACATCGGACACCGATCCGTAGTGCATTGTAAATGTATCCGTTTCCGATGTATTTTTCATATTTTACAAAAGTTTCATCCATGACGAGGTGGCCCTTCGACCAGGCTAAAAAAGTTTATTCATGAAGATTCGATTGAAGACTGGACGACGGGGCCCTTGATTGATCCACTACTGAAAACATGAATAACTTTTGTGTGAAATGACAGAAATGAAAACACTGCTGTTCACAAAATAATCCCAAAGTTGATAATCTGTGGCGGTGACTGTCTAAATAACAGAAAATTAGAGTATTCCGCAGCGTTGTAATGAGAGCGGAAATGAATTATTTCTCATTAAAATGGTTTTTTATTGATTATTTTATTGCATGGCTCAATACATAATTATGAAAATGGGCCTGACTTAAAGGAAAGATAAAAAAAACTGGCTAGAAGCGTAATATTTTAGTCGATATACATATTCTATGTTTTTATCATCTGGACCATCTTCATCTTTTATCTTGAAGATCTCTTGTTGCAAAACAGCCGCAACACCTTTAAGTTTTAGCTTTCCAATCATGTCAACGGACCATCAAGTATAAAGTCACCAGCGCTCGGAGGCATAATATAACCGCAAAAGAGAAACCCATAATGAATGCAAGACTGACGCTCCCTTCCTCTGCTGGAGCAATGCAATCGACCTGATAGGTGTATCAGGTTCCGAGACTCGGGGTGAATGAACTGTGGATGCGTCCGTTATTATCCGTTTCGAAAATAATCTATCCCATTTAATGTTGTACACATGCTTAGGCTTGCACAATTCGTTAGAGTATTAGTAGACAAATGATCATAACATTTTTATTCTAGATTATTACTTATTTTACATTTTTTCATAAAGTTTAAATATTTGTTTCAATTTATTTTTCCTGTAAAACGGGTGATCAACTTAACAATATAATTATCAAGGCAAACGGAAAACAATCATACTTAATGTGAACATATAAACAAACTTACCGCTATTTAACCGTCTTAAATAAATTTAATTCACATTTTAATTTTTAGTGCAATATATTAATTAATTATAATACTGAGAGTTTTCTCCATGTTTCGGTGGCAAAAATTCTTTTATTTTAGGAAAATTTCAGGATCGCACGAAAATTATTAAATGCAAGTGTATCTATATTTACTAGTTTGTTTGTGCCATAATGACTCTTCACAATCGTTTCATAAAAATCCCTTTTTACCCCTACGGTTGAAGTATTTTTTCTCAATGATAATGATAAACTTTTGTTTTTCTATGGCATGGTACTTAATGGAATTCTTTCTTCTTGCAAATGAATTATTTAGAAATTTTCGACGCTGAAATATAACATTATTGTTTAATTAATTGCTACATTAAAAATATCAGCAATTTATGAAGTCTTCAGTGTGATCAAATTTTTGTTTTGTTTTCCATCGTATAAAGACCATATCTGACCTGTACTAAAAGATAAATTTTATTCTTTCACAGAGGTGCTCAACGATGCAGTTTTTGACGAAGACCACGACGAAATGGTGGTCGTAAAGGATATCGAAATGTTCTCAATGTGTGAGCACCACCTCGTACCTTTTTATGGAAAAGTATCTATTGGATATCTCCCAAATAAGAAGATTCTTGGTCTTAGCAAATTGGCCAGGTAAGCTACGGGGACCGATGGAGGGAGTGCTTGGTTTTCCTTAATTCCGCGAATATTTTCCACTTCAGTCAGTCAATGCTCTCAAAAGTGCCATTACAGTACATGACAATTTCTAACTGTAGAGTCTTCTTTAATTAATTTTCTGGGCTTGGGTAGATGCATTCATTCCATCTTTGTGTGCTCGAGGTGCATTAAAAATTTAAGCTCAACTGTGAAGTAATTTCATCGAAATTGGGGGGCTATTATATGGGGAGAACGAGCTTTTAAGGAAAATAATGAAGGTTGGGCTTTGGTAGCTTAATTTATAAGAGTTATTGTAGTTAAAATTTTGATCATTTAAGAAATTTCTCTTCCTCTATTCCAGAATCGTGGAAATTTTTAGCAGGCGACTACAGGTGCAAGAGAGGCTTACGAAGCAGATAGCGATCGCAGTCACTAAGGCAGTGGACCCAGCAGGAGTGGCCGTCATCGTAGAGGGAGTGTAAGTAGAGTTAGAGTTAATGGTGGACCAAGTAACTACGAGAGATCTTTTAGTAATCACTACGCAACCAATTTGTAGATGTTATTTCATAAAAATTAGGGTAGAAAAATTATCAAAGTCAAAACGGTAGCAGCGATGGACTTGGATTTTAGATATTCAATCGGAATTTATCTTCTCCCTAAAATTCTCGTCAAGTCGGGCTAAAATATAGATGGTTGCCTGCGAAATCTATTCCCAGGGTAATTTCAGATTAATGTATCCATGGAAACATGGTACATTTGTGGTAAATTTCTCAAGAAGAACAATTTAGAAAACTGTGTTTCCCTCGGGTAAACTCATGCAACGGAGACCCCGTCATCATATCGGTCAATAAAATTTTGGCCATTTTGTGGTGGTTGGAGTGCAATGAAGCGCTGTCCGTCATTTAAGTGACACCCACACTTGTAGTTCCCATGGTGGAGGCTATGAAAAGCATAACGCCATACGCACATTTCGCACGATAGTCATCGGAGATGAATCGATGAAAGTTTCTGCTTTGAACCTCCAACCCAAGGAACACAGACGCACACGGTTCCATTTTCTAAAAACATTGGTTTTGAATAGTAATTGCGATGAAATTGAGGCAATGTCCTTATGGTGCGTAGTCATCTTCAGTCCTTTTGTGTGGACCCTTTTGTGAGATGCGCACCTCCACATCGCGCGAAATCATCGGCGCAATCATTAATAAATCGAACGGGAACCTTTACCAAAAAAATAAGAATGTACAATTAAGTTTCGTGAGTGTTTTTCACTACGTATATATATCTAATGATGACAGAGATTTAATGTTTGTACTGAGAAAAGTAAACTTTTATCAGTGGTTACTTATTAATTATTATACGTAATGGTATCAGAACATAAAGTGAAAAAAACAAAGGTTTCGCAATTCTTCCAACAGGTTCGAGCAGGTAAATGATTTTAAAGCGATAGTTTCATTGCGACCGTTTTCACGATTTGATCGAGAATGAAATGAAATTCCTACTTTGTAAACACTGGTAGAAATAATGCAGTAAATAAAACGTACGTAAGATGTCTCAAGAACCTCGTCTCCCTGAAAGAAACATGCAATGGAGAGGCACTCCCCTTTCAGGACAGCTTGTAAGGAGGAGTGCGAATTTTGAGACGAGGTGTGTATCATGGGTGGAAGGCATGTCTGAAAAATTCGAGAGAGAAAGACACATTTTTCGTCGTGCGTTCGTACCGGAAGCCCCTTACGAGAGGGAACCAGCCGTCTGCGGTGTACGATGAGTTGCATACGTACCCGGGGGCCAGAGAGCTTTGCCATCTCTTGCTGCTGCCGAAATCGCAGTCAAGGGTGTTTAATCTGCAGTTATCCCACAACCAGCTATAATGTCGTGTGGAATGGGCTGTCTGGTCAACTAATAATTAAGAACGTATTTATGCTGGGGATTTCATCCTCGGACAATGTTTACATAATCATGACGGTTTCACCGGTATTCCAGGCCGGCTTCTTCAGATAAAGTGATAATAATACCTAGTAAATATGCCAAATGGTCCTTACAATCGGCAAAATTAGGAAACCTCCCACCCCGTAGTTTACCGTGAGATTGTAATCTTTTGATGAGATTCCATAGAAGTAGGAAAGGGAAGTAAAACGTTACTGGAATTGACTGAATCGGGTGGAGTAGCTCATGTAAGAGTTAAAGCAATATTTTAGAGAAAAAGGGACATTATAATGGAGACATGAGGAGAATAATTGTGTAGGAAAAAGACATAATCGAAAGAACTGATGACGAGCACATTTGAGTAAATATGCGGAAGAAATATTAATGAAGACTTAAGAACGGAGCGTAGTGCTTTGTGCGTGATATCTTGTCTTTTAGGCGAGGGGATGAGGGTAGACTGGAGACTTTTTAGATGGAAGTGTGGCAAAGAACGGAGAAAATGTTGGAAAGAAAGGAAGAAGAAGTTTTAAGAGTGTGGGAGGAGAGGAGTCACCGAGGAAAATTTGAAGAAGGCAGAAAAAGTGAACGAAGAGGATATTTAAAGGTAGTGGAAAGGCCTCTGATGGAAGGAAAAACGTCGAGTAAGCGGGGTATGGGAAGAAAGAGGCTTTCTAGACAGTATGTCAGCAGAAAGAAGTCGGGAAAAAATGAAGATAGAAATAGCGTATGCGACGGTTGTCATATTATCCTCGTTTACCAAGAAAGGGGTTTGATTTCGGTTGTTATCCTATACCACATGTCACTGTTTTATTCTTTTTTCACATTGTAATGTCCACCTTCATCCACCACTTTCCAAACTCTTTCAACTAGAGCGATCCATCTTGCCTCTGGCTTATTGTTGAATAATTCATAAAATCTTCGAATAGCTTTTCTACGAAGCAATTAACCAAAAGTTGAATTTGTTTTTTCATTACCTTTAAACATACCCATTGCTCCCATACACCTCACGGGGGTACACGACAGTAGTTGGAGTAGAGGGAGATAGTTTCTTTCTGTGCTGCCTATGGTCTCCCAGGAAGATTTCGTACCCGAAATATCATACCGCTTAGATGAAGCTGAGGACGCCCAGGGGCTTCTTCGGGAAAATAACCTGGGTATCCCGGTCAGTATCCCAGCAGCCTGCCTACTGGACTACCACGTCCCAATAAGAAAAGATTTGTGTAATTGATAGCCTAATTGAGCAACACCGCTCTTCTGTTCCTGTTAAGGATCTGGTTGCAAAACACTTCTTACATTTTGAAACTGCAGTTGGTGTATTCAATAAGAACTTTTAGCTACAGAAATGAGAACTCTACGTGGAATAACTTCTTAGTGAAGTAAGATCTGGTGCTTTCCCGGCGTATGAGCTTGGTGAAGTTTTCTCGCGTCTTCAACCGGGTCAGGGGTTCCATGATGACCGACGTTTCGATGCTCGATTCGTGCATCATCATCATCCCTGAAGTCGATGCACGAGTCGAGCATCGAAACGTCTGTCATCATGAAACCTCTGACCCGGTTGAAGACCCGAGAAAACTTCACCAAACTTCTTAGTGTTTGTACTTTGACTCGAAGAGAATAGATTTCATCGACTAAATCCAGAGGTATTGAATTTCAGCAGCGCTGCCCTTGTTAAACTTAGCTAAGAGTTCTTATTGGAAGCTAGGTTGCACCAACTCCAGTTTCGAAATGGTCTGAATGCCACCAGATCCATAACGGGAAGAGAAGAGCGGTGTCGCTTAACTATGCTATCAATTACAAAAACCGCAACAGCTGGCCTCATTGGCGGTGGGGTAACGCCCTCGCCTGTCAACTAAGAGGTTAGATTCCCACGCCGATGCGCTTTCCTCCACCTTTGGGGGTGTTTGCTATTGCCTTTGATGCCAATTCACGTCAAAAGCTCAATTGAAATGCACATAATTGCGATTTTACCTGTAAGTACTTGATGTTATTATTATGATGTGGCTGTGGACGTGAAATCTCTGCAGTTTCAACAGCCTACACTAGAATGAAAAACTACCGCTTAAAAGTCACCTTTGGAGGTATTTCCATGTACTGATAGTGTTGGGTCGAGAAGCATCCTTTTGGATGGTCTTTGAACGTTAATGGAAGCAGTTACACTCCACCAGTGCTTTTCTTAAATCCTAACATAATAAGACGCAATCATTCACTTAGTATAATTTACATCAAATTGTTCCATTTCATTAAATTTTGGAATTTTCATATTAGAACAGTTAAATACAAAGTATGTAAGAAGTGGCTGACATGCCAACCAAGATGGTCCAATTGAGTCCAGTGGATGGTTGGGCACTGAAACTGATATTCGTATGTGTGCCTAAACTGTCTGGGGTAACCCCTGCCTCTTTTGTAGTGAACTCTCTCAGATGGGTGCGATCCAAGCACATGCCATTGGTGTGTTAATTTGTATAATCGGCATAGTGGAGTATTTTATGGCTTCACCACAGTTAATTTAACCCTACTTTCTAGGCTTCAATAGCTTAGCACACGAGCTCCGCCATATATCATGTTTTTTCGCAGAACTTTCATTTCCCTACATTCCATTTCCACACTCTCCCATCGACTTGCGAATATTTCTCCCTCCCCTCGTAGTTTTTGAAAGGGCCATTCTTTTCACTCTTCCAATTTCTCTTTCACCTTTGTCCCTTAGACTGTAGTCTTCAAAATAAGTCTCGTGCGGAAGAGGTATGAATCTCATATCTCTTCAGTCAACCTCCTGCTAGTGAATCACAACGCGTTATTTCTTCCCCTGCCTCAAGGAACACTTAACTCGTATATGTTCCTGAATAATGTGCCGTAACTCCGCAAACTTAATTGCGTAATTAGCCGAAAACGGAATTGACCTCAGGATTAATATTGCTCACTGATCATGGTCGTCACTTCATGCCGCTGGTAGGCCCAATGATAAGATATGGATAAAAATACGTGAACTGAAATTGACGGCAATCAACCCGAACACTTACTACATCCATGGTAGTTGCTTCCGTCCTCAAAGTTTACATTTGAGATGTCGGGCTCCGAACCCGTCTGTGCGTTAAGATTTTCTCTATCCTGCTAAGTGGCAATTCATGTACGTAATTAACTGGAAATCGATCGAAAGGGAAAAAACTCGGGAGAGGTTGCCCTCGCGAAATTCAGGGTGAGCGTGTTATTTCAAAATACCACCATGGCTCTTTGTGTGTTTTGCTATAATTGAGCGGACTCTTTTTTTTAGTTATTAGGAGGGGGGATCGGTAGGAACGCCCTTCACGCCCGGGACCATTGACCTACTTCTCCCTCGACGGACGTTACTCGGGTGATGCTTTTCCTCCGTAATCTCAGACACTCAACGGAGTTCAAGTTGAGGTCACAGTGCTGGTGGCTAGATGCTCGGAAAATGTTGGAAAGATAAGAAAAGCGATGGGGTAGGCAAATAAATCAACATCGA
Organism: Hetaerina titia; assembly: GCA_037158775.1. Classification (NCBI taxonomy): domain Eukaryota; kingdom Metazoa; phylum Arthropoda; class Insecta; order Odonata; family Calopterygidae; genus Hetaerina; species Hetaerina titia. Next base: position 83,066,837 of record CM073777.1, on the reverse strand, counting down.
CTTCTCCATTCTCGTTGACATTTGTGGAAACTTGGGAGAGCCGACTTCAGAGAATGTACTTTCGAAATATTTCGTCGTCCACTGTAAGCATATCACTCGTGGTTACAATTTTTTTGTACGCTAATCGGCGTACTTTCGATTTTTGCCCACGATTCACTTCGGTGTTGACAGGTTCGCATTTAAATTCTTCTCGCTCATTTGCGCTTATGTGCCGAGAGTGACTTGATGTATGTCGGCGGACCCGGGTGAGATTCGAGTGAGCATAACTTTCACTCAGAAAATTCTTACTTCTTCAACATTCGCCAACGGTGAATGCTCATTTCCGAACCTTTTAAGCGACGGAAGATTACTCAATGCCTAAATTAAAACATAATGAGTGTTCTCAGGAATAAAACCTCTTGATAAGCTTCCACCATAAACTTTCATTGTCAGAATTGGTTATGTAATATTCATCCAATTATTAATTTTCTGTTTCGACGGCACAGGTTCATCCCAAAGGTACAAACCTGGCGCGTAGTCGTCGTTACCTTTGCTGTGTTAAACTAAATATTTTATGGAACATTACATGAAGAGTTTAAATCGGGAAAAATTCTTGAATGTTTTAAGACTCGGTTATAACAGTGTAAGGTCCGAGTTAAAGGATTTACCAGGTTGGTTCAGGACATAGCGCGTTAAAATGCGGGATGTTTCTCTGCTTGTCTCTAGCACTCTAATAGTGCCTTCAATACTAAATACGTCGCCTCTAGCGATTAGCAAAAATGAAAATGAAATCGAAGAGAGGGGACTTGAGTTTGGAATGGCTGCATGACTCCCATTAAGCCCAGATAGTGAAATAGTCAGTCTGTACATTGTAATAGAGGATACGTGTAAGCTTGTAAAATGAAATATCCAATTATTCCGCATTGGAGTAAAGCGAGTTTAACGTCCATATACTTCAATTAGTTGATGCAATGCTACATCAAGAACTTCTTCCATTACTTACAACACATTTCTTGAAAACTTTGCTAATTTTATACAATTTTCAATGCCACATAGTTTTTTTGTGCTGAAATATCAACTCTCACGGATTACACGATTGGGTTTGGGATAATGATATATTACAGGTGACCAGAAACACATTATTAAATATATTTGACCTTCATTAGAGAATTAACAAGAGCATTGGAGTTGATAGGCGCATCGTAGACAATTGGTAAAATAAAGCTTTAATAACATATCATCTGATATTGATAGCCCTCCCTACATGAATGCATATAGATGCCAGAGGGTATTATTGGCAACTAATGAGGAGGACAGTGTATGTGGTTCCTTGTAGATTAAGCTGCATTTCAAGATTGGGTAAATATATAAAAGCATATAAATTGTTTATTGTTTTAGGTTATTGAGGTCAAGAAACCTCCATCTCATAAGCCCCACTGCCAGATATGTAGTTATTTTGAACAAATTATTTATTTATAGTCTTTTTAAACTATTACTCTCTCTTCTTGGTTAACTCCATTCCATAGTTCTTACGGTTGATGAACATTTGCTTTCTAATAAACTCATCCCTTCATAATTAACTTTGAAAGTCCAGTTGGAAACACAATATGTTATGTGAAAATATTGTTTAAAATCTGCCATGGTAAGGAGGCAACCTTGCCACAACAATTTTAATTGCAAACTATTGGTGACATTCCAAAGCTACTTTAATTATCCTGGTGCACTCTTGTAGTGACCTTGTCATTGCATTTTCAATAACAATGACAATATAATAGAAAAGTTAGTGATGGACTAGTTAAATTATAATTTTTATATACAGAGATAAAATTGAAAGACTGAAAATATATTTTCTCCTGATAGATCGTGCTGATGGGTCTAACATTGTCTTGCCTTTGTGCCTAGGGAGGACTGAAACTGTCTTTTTTGAAAAGGTTTCAGCCATATTTTTCAGGAGAAAATTGGAGACTTTTTCAGAATCTTTTGTGCTTATTCTTATTGTATTTTATTACACATTTAACAAGGAAACTTAAGTATTCTATCTCGTAATTTCATTCTTCAAAGTTATGATAGTGGTTTTTTAATTATGAGCATTTCAATTTATTGGTAGAAACTCTGTTGATTTAGGAACAACTTTGTATATTCATCCATGCAATATGCCTCAAGTATTGTTGTTGATGGTACCAGGATATCTGCTGGAGTCCATATAATCTACTTTCATTGCATTTGATATTTCTCACATTGCTATCATTTGGATGCTGGTAGCAGTCGGGATAAAAATATTTTTATTACGACATGCAAGAGAAATGCAGACTTGTTCATCAATAATGAACTCTCACTACTTTATAACCCTTTGAACAGGCACATGTGCATGGTGATGAGAGGTGTTCAGAAGATAAACAGCAAGACTGTTACGAGCACCATGCTGGGCGTGTTCAGGGATGACCCTAAGACTCGCGAGGAATTCCTCAACCTTGTCAACACCAAGTAAAGGGTTGCACTGGACCAGGAAGAGGATAGGCAGAAGAATGAATGAATGACAGTGTGACTCCTGCCTTCTTCCTGTACTCCAATCACTCCACTGAATTATGGTAGGATGGGGACCAATATGGAGAAGAAGGCTGTTAAATAGGGTGTGTGTAAACATATACATGCACACTGTGTGTATAGCTGTATCTATATATATACACGTACATACATACATAAACATATATTCAAATATATTGTTTAGTGGTTGGAGGGATCAAAATGTAGAGAAAAATCTGTTGTAATTCATGAGATATTAAAAGTTTAATGGTAACACAGGGTCCAACTGAAGTCATGCAAAATGTCCCGTGAAGTTTGTATGCATTTTCTGCTGGAAGGATCTTCTCTATTTGTCTCTTAAGATGTTTCCCGTGGTACCCTAGACTGGTGGGAACAGAACAGTTTTGATGTCTCTTAATCCCAGGAGGAAAGTTTTGTCCACCCAGAATGAAAAGTTTATTCCATCTGCTCAGTGTTTTATTGAAGTAGGGTGGAATTATGTTTTATATTTTGAAAGTTATGTATGTATTGTAAGCAAATTTTTAAAATCAAGATCAATCGAGAAATCCTACTAAGCAGCATTTATCCATGTTTCAACCTCACTATCACATGCCAATCTATTTAACCTTTTTCATGGTCACAATGTCCTTCCATCAACTTGGACCATTTTCATAATATATGCTCAGTGAAATATTGTGTGTTACATGTTTTTGTGTGTTGCTACTGTGGTTTAAGTTAACGAAAAATGAAAAAATCTAATAATGGATGTGTTTAAATGTCTTTAAAATATGAATTAATTATGTCTTGCATAAGAAAGAATGATTTAAATTATTGCTAAATGTCTCATATAAGCAGAAAAAAATGACTGTTACGCTTGTTGTACCATCCACCTATGAATTGATTTCACTGACAACCTGGTGTATCTCCAGTTGTTTTAAGTATTTAGACAAATTTGACTGAGCTGTTTGAGTTTTCACGATATGTTTTGTTAAGCACTCTCCCTGACGGCCTATTTCATAAATGGGACATGCAGATATAATTGTGATTTTTCACCAACTGTAAATGTACCATTTGCCTTTAGTATATATGTCCATTCCAGACTGGTATGAATTGCACTGCTTTATTGCTTTTAATTTTTTAATGAATATATATTTTGTCATTCAGAGGTTCAACATTTTTGCCTCCCATGTGTGTGGTTAAAAATTGTTTAAAAAATATATTAGAGATATAAATGAAATTCTACGTATTTAAAAAATATTTTTTAAGCTTATTTTGTGATATGTTTAAGTTGGTAAATGTTGCATATTGTATTCAATACAAATGGTTGAGAAAAGAATAAAACTTTTAAGAATGACACTGCATTTACATTTTGTAGAAGGAATAAAACTCTCATTTGTGGAATTTGTAACTTCTGCTTAGTTTCTATTGGAAAACTTCCTTAAGTGCACCTGCTGCCTCTTTAACCAACGTTATGCTAATAGCCACATAGTGTTCCTGTGAGTTGGCATGTAATGGTGGAATTTCTAAAAAAAATTGAATTTAGCTATGTAAGTATGGAAGGATATGTGACAAATGTACTTTCATAGACAATAAGTAACTTAAAAATTGGATAGCATTATGACCAAACTTTTGGCTATATGACCAACAATTCTTGTGATGGTACATTTAATGGTAGCATATTTGCACCAACTGGAACCAAGCAGCAGTCCTTCAAATGATTGAAAGTGGACTGCACTTAGTCCAGCATCAATGAATTCAGGTGCTAAAATAACTCAAATGAGTGTGAACTACTGCAGTGCGTTTGGTTATCAAGACTTCTACTGCATAATTCCACAATCACGCTAATTAAGAATTTTAAAGAATGGATTTTCTGACATTGAATACATCTTCAATTAACCAAAAAAAATGCATCTGAAAGATCATTTTCCACTAAATTCACATGTTGACTGTTTCAATCTGTTCCCAATAACTAAAATATTTGGTTCCATTCTTAGAGTTGGTACTAATGTTGGCAATGGGCACATCTGTTTAAGCCATTACATCCTGGAAGTTTTCCATTGTACTGATAAAATGAAATGGCAATTACACAATTTTACCAGTGTATGGGACTAAACTAATAAATTGCCACATCTTAGCAAATGGAGCAGGAGCTCGGCATTTGTTCATTCTTTCTTTAATGATATGCAAGATGGTATTCCATCAAACCATAGTGCAGAGAAGTCAGTCTGCAAATGCAATTATTATTCAAAATGGGTCGAGGATTGGATATTGCTGTGGGAGACCTTTCAGATCAAAGGCCTCTCTGCATTGTACTGATCTCTTTGAATAAGATACAAAATTTGAAAAATGAACGTTTAATGCAAATATGCACTCCTGCTTTGGATTTTTATGAACAGATGGTGAAATCTAAGAAGGTATGAGCGAGTTGCCTGAAAATAGAAAGAGGAGAATTATGACAAGAATTTGAGATGACGAAGACTGCGGTTGAGGAATTTGTAATGGGACCTATTGCCAAGACATTTCATTGCAGTTGGTATTCTGGATGTCTGAAGAGGAAGGCAAACCTTCAGGAATTGATTACATCTCTCCAAGGTTAATATAACTTAGTAGAGTGATGTCCTCTGCCTATTGTGCAAACCAAGACGTTTGATGTGACAGGCTCACCAATGGCCTCCTAAGGTAGACTAATTAGCCGTTGACTTGAAGAAATTAAGAGTGAGCATTACATTATTGTTTCAGATCTATTATTAACTTCATTGGCCACATTGGACCACTTGAGTCATTCCATGTTCACTTCTTCTTTGAAGATTGTACTGTTCGATTCTGGTGATCCACCCAGTACCTTTTTATTCGCTCTGATTTTAATTTTCTCAATTCATCTGGGATCTCTACAGGCTTTGTCATTTCTGCTGAAATTTTGTGAGGCCTAAGGAGGGAGTTAATGTTTTCTGTCTGCATCTGCTGTCTCGAGTCCAACTGCTTCAAGATCTTCCTGAATATCTTGGATCCATTGTCCTCCTGTCTTCTTCCCAAGATTTTTCATAACCAGTTGTCATAAAATCCTCTCTTCTGGCAGTCACAAGATGTGAAAGAAATATATTCTATTCTTCTTCTTTGTGCAGGTGACTGGGTCAATTTCTTGATAAACAGTTTCATTGGGGAGGATTCTCCAGACTCCTTTGACCTGGTATTTTTTATTTATGCAAGTTCTGATGATTCTTCTTTCAGTTTTCAGGATTTGATTGGTTTTTCTTTCATTTTGAATTCGGAATAGGTTTCACACGTATAAGTAGCTTCTGGGAGAATCACAGTGTTATAGAGTTGGATTTTAGTGTCTATGGATAGGCATTTCTTATTGTATGTTGACCAGTTTAGAGTCCATGCTAAAAAGAAAGACTTGTACTTTTCCACTGATTTTATTAAATGGTACAACACGTTTCACCCACTTGCGGCATCATCAGGTACAAATTTGTTATGCAGACAGTGGCAGAATATATACCCTCAGGACATAGTGGGGGCGGGGAGGGGTGGAAGGGCCTGAGGGGTGGGGGCCCTCAGGTGCGTTGAGGGGTTGTTTTGACCATTTCCGGGCTAGTTTCTCGGAGAGGAGTGTGGAGGGGTATGGGAACAATTGCTCATTACAGAGGGTCGTGTTAGGGTTTTCCAAGTGCCTTCTTATCTCTAATTGCTCGAGAGCATCCATTTTTAATCCTTTTGGGAGTATGTGTAATATCTCAGGGACGAAGTCACTGCTGTGGTCGAAGTCAAGTTAATGTTTGGCAAAGAGAGAGTTGGTATTCTGATTTTTGTGACACCTTGCATGTTCCTTGACTTGTAACTTAATATTCCTACCTGTCAGACTTACATAAACGCTGTTCCAATCCTTGCATTTCAGTTTATAAATACATGATTTGAGAAGGCTGTCCTGGGTCTCTTTTCCATTGGTTAGAAGTTTGGAGAGGGTTACGGGTGGGTAGAAGGCAGCTTTGAGCGAGGTCGGTAGGCAGTTGGAAATCCTATATGAAATACCTCCCAGAAATGGGATCGAGCACCACCTAAAATTCATAGAAACTGCGGGCTGTGCAGCAAAAATATTTTTATGGCAAAAAAAATAGAATAGACCAGTTTAGAAATTGGGATTTTTTTCATTTTGTTGGTTCTACTTATCCATGTTGCTTTCTCATTTAAGTTGTGTGTAATGATTTCTCTAAGATATTTAAATTGTTGAACTATGTTAATTTTTGACCATTTACGAAGACATTACCTTTACACAAGGGTTTCATAGGCATGATCTCAGTTTTCTCAAAGGATATATGTAGTCCTATTTTAAGAGAAATGTTTTGGAGATTAGCAATCTGGGCACAAACTTCTTCCATGTTGAGAGCTGAGTGAACTAATTCACCTGCAAACCCTAAGCAATTTAGACCAGATTTTCAGCTCTATTTTTAAGCAATTTTCAGATCTATTACTGCAAATGCATCAATATATTACTGCAAATATATCCATCAATGCATTTTATTAAGAATTATTCATTGAATTATATTATTAAAGGCTGTGATTCTTCTGAATAGAAATCAGTTTTGCATTTGGAAAAGCAAGAATTATGAGAGTTTAGCTTGGAGAATTTCCATGGAGAAGAGAAGGCAAAAAGACCAATCAATTTTATTCATTATTTGATTTAAAGAAAGGAACAAATTGTATGCAGCAATGCTATATAGTTTTTCAACACCTCTCCCACAAGATTTAACTGTAGGTGATTTTCATTGGTACCCGAGCTTGAAATATTTCCTCTGGTCACCAAAGGACAAAATTTCCACCTGCCTGTCATTCCTCCCCCCCCATTATTCTAGGCAAGTAAGCATTGCTGTTTGGAACAAAAAAAATGACCATTATGAGGGAAATGGAAGGTTCAATGCCAAAGAGAATAATAAAATAATTTACTGAATGAAAAATAATAAAATCCAATGTTGAAAAAAATATTCAATGACAGCTCGAGTCCCGAAGAAATAAGATTAAAGAAAGGATTCTAGTAACAATCTTTGGCTAAAACCTTAGCACTTTTAATAAAAAAATAATGAATGAAATATAAAAATTAAATATAGGTTTTAGCATGTGTGGAAAAAGGTTCCTTTAACTTTCATTAGAGAAGAGAGAAGATTATGAGGATGAAAACATCTTTAGAAGTGAAGAAGAAATATAAGTTTAACACTAACATGAATTAGGTGAAGTGGTAGTCTGTAGAAGAATATAATGCTAACATGAGAGACAGAGGCTCACCAAATGGAAACTAAAGGATCTGGGAACTAATGGGATCTGGGAAAGAAATGGGAACTAATCCTGTTTCTAGAGGGCAAGATGGAGAATGGAAAATTTATCATTCTGCCAGAAGAAATGCTTACAAGCATCTAGTATTTAAAGTTTGGCACTGAAAAAAACTAAAAAAGAAAATTGTAAGCATGTGAATGTTACAGAAGATTAATGAGAACAGCACTTAATAAGCCACAGACATAATCCAAAATGAAGAAATGAAAGTTTTTAGCAACTTTTGGCTGAGGAAAGAAAAACTTTGATTGAATTGACAACCATTTAGTGTATTTTAACATCTTCCAATGATGATGGGAATAATGAATGGTAGGGAGAGAATTAAACATGAATGGAATATATCAAGCAGGTAATAGAAGATATGAGTTATCAAGAGGCTAGCTCACAAATTGTTTTATATGAAACATTTGGTTACAGCAAAAAAATATCTGCTCAGTAATTATAAAACTTAAAAGTGAACACCTGCAGACTCATTTGCTTACTTTAGTGAATTTGGTAGTAGCAATTCCATTACCATATGGAGGAAGGGTGAGCATTACAACTAAAAAAATGAGATCATTTGCTTTCTTAAGCCAAGAACTTTACATTAGCATTTTGGTTTTCTGAATATGATGATGGTGGGGAGGATAGTGTTAGGCAAATGAGGTAAGAGGAGGAAAAGAATAGGCATGTTTGAAAAGGTTGAAAGAAAGTATTGAGAACTGAAGAACAGTTTAATGTAGCAGGAGGTGTGAGGTTGTCTTTTTAGATGAAGCTGAAAGTGTAGCGAAGATTAGTCTGTCCATCTGAAACGTCCCTTCTTCAGATTCCTTCTTACTTCCTGATAATAACTTAACCTTGCTGTATAGAGCACCAATTTCACCCTTCTTCTGTAAACTTTCCATATCCTTGCATTGCGTTTTCCACCATTCTTCTTTTGCTTTATTTGTGGCCCTTCTCAATTTATTATTTAGCTCTTTGTACTTCATTTTGCCTAACTCTGTGTTTACATTCTTCCATCTTCTTCTCTTCTCCATCTTTGCAATCATCTCATCCGTTACCCATGGTTTCCTTATCCTTTTCCCGTTAACGGTTCCCAGTGTCTTTTGTGGCTTTCGAAATCACTGTCTTGATACATTCCCATTTTTCTTCGATAGTACTTAGCTCTTTACCGTCATCCATCATTTTCTCTACAGCCTGCTGATACTCCTTCCTTTTTAATCCATTTAATGCTTCTACATTCCATTTCCTAACCCGCCGCCCTTGCCTTTTCTTCTTGAAACGAACATTACATTTCATAACAATTGAATTGTGGTCAGAGTCTGCATCCGCTCCTGGGAAATTGTGCGAATTTATCACACTGTTCCTAAACCTGTGCCTAACAATATAATCTAACTGATACCTTTCTGAGTCATATCATTCTATAATTATCACTCCAGTAATCCCCGCTATCCTTCCATCTCACCTCACATAGACCTAAAGCATCCATATTACCTCTTTCCATCTCTCACTTAATATTCTCTAATTTGCCTGTCCTCAACATTGTCCTGACATTCCATGTTCCTATTCTAACTACTTTCGTCTTCTGTCCTGTGCTGTTATTTTCCCCCGCAAGGGTTTCATGGGATGACGACCGCGGAAGCCTTGCCTACCCTGCTGCCGGGCATGACATATGGCCACTTGGGCTAAGTCCCACAGTTGCCAGGACTCAATTTCTGTTTTGCGTCCATCATTTTTCATGGAAATAATAATTGAGGTGGTTTCCCATTGCCTCCCTCAATAGTGTTTTTAATGTGACACCATCACTTAATGGCCGCCCCACTGGGGTCAGATGCCTTTGCAGCTGCCTCACTGAGGAACAGTCACTGCGTGGACTACCTTTCGTCTGGCTCCTAACCTTTGACCTATCTGGCATGGGTGACCCTACCAGGAGCAATTTTATTATTACTCCTGCCAGCACAGCTCCTAGGGGTCATCGGAATGCAGAAGCCCTTCCACCACGACAAGGTTGTAGTCCATGGGAGGCCCCCAGTAATATTTAAAAATTTGAAATACCACTGGTATAGAAGGAAGAATGATAGGAAAGGAGGCAGAGGGAGGAAAAGGCTAGGCATTTTGGATGGAAGAAAGTATGTACAGCTAAAGAATGAGCCATTGTAATATACGATGTAAGGATATTTTGTGCCATATTTTTCATTGTTTGGGAGCACAATAGTGTGTAGTACCAGTGTCACATACCAGTTCAATACAAACCTAAACCTGGTAGGTTGCTACTAATAATAATCCTTTTAGTTTCACCAAATAATTAATGCTAAGGGAAATGAGGTTTTATATTGCGGTGATCTTTCAAGGATACTTTCCATGGTAATATTAGGCTCCAATTAGTTACATCAGTGGAAAATACTTTAATATTAACCTTAAACCTTTGACCAAGATGTTGGAATGCTTTACATTCAACTACCAACATAATGACCAAATTGCCACATCCACTACTAGTATATTATCCAAAGGAAGTACAGTGGCTTTGCTTCATTGTAGTACTAAGTACTCGAACTCTAGGATTAAATTTATTCAATAAATTTCATTGAAATATTTATGTCTGTAGAAGAGAGGACCCCACTGCTCATATAAAGTTACTCTTATCCACCACCGACCATGCAGTCTTGATCACTCAATGAAAACTAAATTTTTATGCCAAATGAAAATAAGGCATATTCTATATTATTATTGGTAACCTAATATTTAAGGAAGGTTTTAGGAGGACAATGACTATGGAATAGGAATATATATATCTCCCTATAAATAGGGGGAACTGAATAATAGGGGACTGGTGAAATCATGAATTCCCTTGCCTCTCCTCACAAAAAACAGCCTGACATTAGACACTACAATAAGGCTCTTCAATTCGGCATACTTCCTTCCTCCCTTCATTCCATCCAACATCCCTATCCTATTCCTACCCCTTTCTTGTTTACCTAAAATTCTCCCCTCTATCAGTCTTCAACATCCCACTGCTGATCGATACACTCTTCTTCATCCATCTTTCCTTCCTCCTTTGGTTTTCTACAAGCAATTCTCTCTCCTCCCCCACCATGCCTAACACTTCATCGTTAGTCTTCCATTCCATCCACCTCACCTTCTCCATCATTCTCCACATTCCCATTTCAAAAGACTTTGATATAGTATATAATTTATTTTAAATAGTTCATGATATAAAATAATATTTTTAAAACCCACAATATATTAAACAACCATTGCACCTTGAAACTATGAGTATAACAAACAGTATCATTGACTTTGGCAAATTAATTGCTACAAGTTAAAGACATAATGAAAAAATTCATCACTGGCATACCAATAAATAAGAAGCAATAACACAAAACAGTTCATTTTGGAGCAAAGAAATCAACTATTTTCCTCACTTTGGCAGCCTTATCCACTTTGGCAATGGTTCCTTTACCCCTCCCTCTCTTGTTCTTGCCCTGAATTTTGGTTTGGTCTTTAGCTGAATGCTCTTTGGCAGTCTGTGCTCCATTCTCAACGTGAACCACTGGTTCATTATGATTGGAATTCAACTCTGCATGTAAGTCCATGGCAAGGTGGTGATCTAGGTGCTCTGGTAATAGAGCCACGGGGACATGGGAAGAACATCTAGGGCACTCCTGAGGTGAACCAAGAAGCAAACTGTCATCATCATTGTCCTTGCCATCGCAGTTCACTGTGGAGTTCACATTTCCATTGATATGGCTGCTATCTGCTATTTCATCACCTCCATTTGCATTGCCTCCATTCAAGTTCGAAGACGTTGATGGGACCGCTTCAACCTTGCTGTCTTCAATCACCTTCCTTCCTGTTTCTTTTGAGCTTTGGGTGGATTTTGAACTGCCCTCACCACAGGATTTTGGGTCTGAAAAAAATTTCTCTATACTGGACGTCTGTCCTAAATCTTCATCCACAAACTTTCCAGCTGAGAGACCAAGAAATTTCAGAGGTGGAGACCTGTAAGCATGATAAAACATGAAGAACTGAATTCTGAAAATATTTACATTCATGTACTTGTAAGGGAGCATAACCATAATTAAAACTGTAGCACTTGCACCTAAAAATAGACTAAAAGCTTAGATTTTTACATTTTTGAAGGAACCACTGAAAATATACATGCATACTGAAGGTTGACATAAAATTGAGATTAGGGAAAATTATTTTAAAAGAACTTTTATGCATAATATAATGTATAGTACATATAATAATATATTGCAGACTTGTAATAAAAAAGGTGTAAAAACATCTCTTTGGTTTTATAATCAGGTGTCATAAATGCAAAAAAAAAAGATTAAAAATGAAAATTTTGAGGCAAAAATTCTCACGTAGCAATGTTTTAAAAAATTCAAGTTAAATTTTCAAAAATACCAACTACTGCTTTGATTTTCAATCTTCTTTCAAACAATTTCATGCAATATTGATCAGCATTGAAAGTTAACAACATGCAACTAAGGTGAGTCAACAGTTATAGTGTCTTTTTAATGATATTGATAAAATTTCTCCCAAAGAAAAAAAACATTTCACACAGTGGAGGAAGAGAATAGGTATTTCGGATGGAATTAAGGGAGATAGGAATACTAGTAATAAGGGGTATCTTGAGCTAAAGAATGACTTATTGAAAGTATTGTAACAAATAATACGTGGTTAAAATATGTTTTGTGTCATATCATGTTGTGTATTCTATGTCAGTTGTGCCATGCATACAGGGAGCATAAAAAATTTTCCCAACCCAGTAGACTAATGTTAATAAAAACATTTTGCACAGCTCAAACACAACCATTTAACTAATCTGAACATCATCATTTAAATTTATAAACATTCCAAATAAATAATCAATTTAAAGTCAAAAACTAACTTTATCCTTTTGCGTCACGTTTAATAGCTTAATATAAAAGTAGCTGAATACATTTATCTTATCATTTAAAACGATTGTTAAAATCACAACAGATTTTTTACCATAACTATCATAGTAAAGAGCATTATTTAGAGAAGAACAGAGTAAATAAAATGGACTAAATGGAAAACAAATGATTAAGTTCTAGGTATGATTGGTGAAGAGAGATGTCAGCTGGGAGAATCTGAGAGAGGAAGGTCGGACAATTGGATGCAGGAGATACAGAGAGACAAAGAGATGCAGAAGACAGTGATATATAGAGGAGAAAATGCTGGGAAAGTAGGGAGAGAAAGGAAAAGCATTGGCATTAAGGATGAAATTAAGGGAAGTAAAAAGTATGGGATTTTAGAATGATTTGTACCACGTTAATTAGGGCTTATGGGTACAGTAGTGTGTGGTAATAGGCCCAACACAAACCAACCCTAACTGGGTAGACTACTGCTACAAAAAACATTCATTAGTCACTAGACAAGACAATTCATTGGAAGTTCTTTGTAAGTGAATTTAAAATAATCAATATTGAAAAGCATGCAGAATCCTAGAGCCATAATCAAGAACTCTCTAAATATTTTGCATTTATGTTAAATACTATTGTAAATATAGAAAAATTATTGCGAATATCATACCATAAATCACTATTTGGAGGAGCTGTATTGGTTTTCAAGATTAGCCTGAGTGCATCTGCCGATATCTTAGCTGGCTCATAAGAAGTCAGAGGCCCAGAGCGAGACAATGAGGATGCCACTGATGAGTTTCCGCTGGGTGTATCCAACTGTACATGTACAGTGAGGAGACGTGCCCTCCGCTTGTTCTGGAGAGGGACACAATCACAGAAAAACGAATACATCAAACACAATCATTCACAATAAATATTTTTGAATCATAAAATGATAAAATCAATCACCCCATTAGAGTTACAAGCAAATTATGCATTATTTGGGTATTTTAAACCAGCAAAACTTGACGATTCACAGACGTAGAATATTTTGATAAATCAGGTGTTATTTTATGAGACTCCAGAAAGTTGAAAGCCATATTACATATTTAAGCTTTTTCAGAGTTCAACAACCCACAAATTATTTTTTTAAACTTGGGTACAGAAATAAGATCTGAAAAGATATGAGGCAGAAAAAATATCCAAATATTTTCTGTGGATTCCCATTCCTTGATATATTCACACAAAACCTTTAGTTACATTTCAATTCATTGCTGGCCAAGCTGTGGTGGTCGGATTCTTTATTGAAAAATCAAGTAGAGTAGGTTCCACCAATTGAAACAATGCTGTTTAATAATAAAACTTAATTATGAGTAAGAAAGCAATTAGGGGAAGAAACTCCACAACTCCACACCCCAACTATTCTCTTTATCAGGAGAGCAAATTAAAAGGTAATAATGATAAGAATAAATCATTATAAAAAATTATGCATGCAATACAAAAAAAGACCATTGCATGATGGGGAAAAAATATTAAATCAAAGCATTAGTTTGACAGATGTTTTCCCCTTAGGATGGAAAGTTTTATTTAATGATTGTCATAAACAGTAATGTATTTTAACTGAAGAAGCTTCACTGCACACAATTAAGAAATGTTTTGGAAAATACATATATAACTCGGGGTGCAATCATCACTTAATGTATTGCAGGATCAATGTGACAGGAATGGAAATTAATCATAGCAAAATGAAGACAATAAGTGTCTAGAGGAAAGGGAAGGCTAAGACAAGCACAAAAGCCAAGGTGGGGGGGGGGGGGGGGTGGCTAAAATGGTTCGTCTCTTTGGGAAGTGTTATAAATGAAATCAGAGGGGGCAGAGCAGTGGAGACATTAGAAGAAGATTGAAATTAGGCAAAGAAACATTTACAGAGAGAGAGGGGTAGATGAAAGGCTTCTTAAATAAAGATGAGATAAGAAGACTTGTGAAAACTTGAATATAGAGCTCATTGCACTTAAAAGTTTTACATGAATTGGAAACTTGGTCTTTGTGACAAAAGGATCAGAGATTTTGTGATTAATTTTCATTTATTTGAATAACTTGTTATTTAATCATAAGACACATGGTTGTTTTAACCATTTGTGGTATCTATTTAATGAATTTATTTTTATTATCTTCAGTTATATTTATTTTATTATTTTCTGCTAATTTATACCTTTCTTAACTCCCCTTCCTATCCTTTGCCCATTTATAAGAGTACGACTGGGGTCAACTCTTCCCATTATTTCATACGGCCATAGTTACCGATCGCCTTATACATCAGAGATGTTGGCGAGTGGAAGAATGGAATAAATAAAATGGGTGGAAAGGAAATCAAACCATGAAGTTTTAGGGATGAATAGTGTGTAGTGTCAGAGTCCCTCAAAAACCTACCCCCTGCTGGTATACTACTACCAATAAAATAAAAATTATGGAACCCTGAAATATTTGCAACATCCATGAGTCAGAAATAGAAACAAATCTGAGTAGAAAAAATAAAAACTATCTTTGCTTCCAAATTACCTCAGCCATATCCTTGTTCAATCTATCTCCCACTTCTGAAGAAAGCTCCAACATCCATCGTTCAACCTGAAAGAGTATATCAATGTTGAAAATAAACACATATAATATTAGACATATTATAAACACATATAATGATTGTACTCAAAAGCATAAAGTTAAAAGTCACATTTTCCACATTTGCCTAATTATATCCAGCACAAATAGAAATTCCTAAAATGGCAAACTCTTCTTTCCAATAAAGGAGGAAGGCATTATATCAAAGTGAAGACATCACTTACCAACACAATGCATAGCATTTTGAATGCAACCCATAAGATTCACACACACATCGGACTTAACATGGGGTTAGGAACATGTTATAGTATGTCAATGCTAGAATTGATTGAATAAAAAGTGGGAAAATATTCAAGTGAACATTTTAAGAAGAAGAGTGAGCATTTCAAATTGGCTGGACCCTTCCTGAGTATGATTGATAGACTTACAATACATATCAAAATTAAACCCAGGGAAAATCTGCTTATTTCATGCCAAATCATCATAAATCACATTTTTAATGGATAGCCTGGTTAGGGAGCCAGTGTAAGCATGAAGACTACATGAATATATCAAACGATACATTAGATAAATACAAATCATTCATTTTTGATGCTAGCACAGAGAAAATAATAAAGTCCAAAATTTCTGAATTCTGGTAAATTTGTCACCGGTCATTCAAACACTGACTTTCAAAGAGCACAGAACTATCATCAAGTAAATAGCAGAATGTATTTTCCCCAGATATCTGAACCAATCGTGTAGCCAGGAAAAAACAAATTACTGGCGAAGAATAAATAATGGCAAAGGATTGCTGATATACAGATTCATATTCATCTTATGATACACCGATTATAATACTGGAGGATAGATAATTAACAACCTATTTGTAGCTTAGTAAAAATAAGTATTTACCCACCTTAAATGATACTATAGAATTTCCAGGGCTAAAATATGAATGGGGGGGAAATATTTCAGTGGCATATCTCATAAGAGATGGTCAGAGGGGGTCAAATGAAACACATACAGGTATGTGTCCTATGAAACATGCAAAACCTTCCATCAACAATATACTATAAGTATACCACACTGATCCCTATTATTGTTTTCAATAAGGCAGATACAGAAAAAATGTCTCAGCCAGAAAGTTACCATTGTTCATTTTCAGAGAAATTCTGATGAATGTTTTTCTCTTTGTTCCCTAAATTTACTGACATACAACCTGATACAGAGTCACCTTTGTTGAAAATTATTATTGTGATATGAAGATATATTACTTACATCTTGTTTTTTTGATAAGGCTTTGGGACCTGGGAACTTCTTGCAGCATCCAATTGACTTGCTTATCAATCGAGGAACAACAGGGTCATTATCAATCCCCTTAGCAAGGTTGTACAGCCAAGAACTATAAAGCCAAAGATAGCCAGGATGAGAGACAAATTCATATTGAAATGCCAACTCAGATAAAACTGGGAATAAATTAGTTCAGGGTGCTTTAGCAGGAGGACGTTAAGCTTAGCCTTCCTCTTTCTGGAAAATCACATAACCTTTGTTTTATTTAAATTGATTCTCATCCCATATCAAACGCACTGAATTCAGTGTGTTTGATATGGGAAGAATTCACTCAGCAATGCCCGTAACCCCTTGAATGACTAACAAACTAGAGCTTGTTCATCAGCAAACTTAACTGATTCTACATATTCCCCACCAACTTTCTTCCTATCTCTATTTCCTCCCAGGCCCGTTTAATCATTTCCTCTACATATACGTTGAACAGCACCAGCGATAATGGGCAACCCTGCCTTACACATCTTCCTAACACTGCCCATCCGGACTTTCCGTTCCCCACTCGCACCTGACCAGTATGAGACATGTACAGGTTGCGGATTAGTCTCATATTCCTCCAATCTAATCCTTTTTTCTACAATATACACATTAGTTTTTCCCAATTCACTCTATCAAACGCTTTTTCGAAATCTACGAAACAGGCAAATATGTCCTGATTGTATTCTATATTCCTCTCGATTAGTGATCCCATTACTGCAATGGCATCATTCGTACCTCTCCCCTTCCTAAACCCAAACTGATCATCCCCTAAGTAATCATTTGCCTTACTCTCTATCCTTTTGTTGATGATCCTGAGAATAACTTTAGCTGTGTGAGATATCAAACTTATTGTTTTATAGTCCTCACATGATGTAGCCTTTACCTTTTTTGGAAAAGGAATTGACACCATCATGACATGACACCATCATAAAATATTTATCATGGTCTACAAATATGTATTTGGTAAACGACAATGCATAAGAATTTACATTGAACAGGATAAATTTCAACAGCATGTCCCTATTTGCATATTTTGAAAGCTCATAATCTTCTAAATGAAAATGATTCGCTAAAAGAAATCCAGGAATACTCTCTTAGAACTAAAAAAAACTATGCTATGAATTTATTCAAATGACTGGTTGCAATTCTTTATTATGTTCCACTCTTATTATAAAAAACCATAAACACAGTAATCAACCCGAAGGTCGGTTTAGTAGGAGATGGTACAGCTCACCCATGTACCAAGCCCGACGGTGTGTGAATTTTCACACATCAGGGTAGGGGGGCCAGTTCCTTTCCCTGTGCCGGTTATGGTTTCCCAGGAAGATCTGGTACCCGAAAAATCAACTAGCTTGGGTGGAGCTGCAGGTGCCCAGAGTGCCTTGCCCGGGAATTGAACCTGGGTCCCTCCGGTCAGTAGTCCAACGCTCTACCCACTAGACCACCGCAACCCACATACTCTTATTATATTATATCACAGAAAAAATTACATTAATAATAAAAAGAAGAGATAATTAAAAACCTTACCCAGTCTTTTCATCAAATCGATGTTGAAGTTCATTTTCAGTGAAGCGAGTGAGATCACCCATTACTTTACAACCAAGTTCCTCCACAAGAGAAGTGCCAAATTTACCACCAAGGCTTCTCACTTTATGAACTGGAAGCCTACTGAAGAGCTCAGGAACAGAGGAATGGGGCAGAACTGTTTGTCGATTTGGTTTATGAAGACCACAAGCTAATTTGCTCAGGACCTATTAATGAGTTCACACATCAAATATTGAACATATTAAATTAATTGAAGAGCTGAAGTAAAAAAAAGTCCCATGCATTGATATTTACCAAAGTATCTTTCATGAAGACAATGATCTCTATATTTATCTATAGGCACTTAATGAATGAATGCAAAATTTAACTTTAAGTAACATGGGAGTTAATTTCTGTATTTTATCAATTGCAAACATCAAAGGAATGTGTCTTTTACCATTAGGCAGAGTCTTGAAATAGAAATATTTTTGGTAATTAAGAGATAAATGAAGGTACTTGTATATTAATATTTCAATAATCCACAGCACCTTATTGCCTGATATTCCAGCTGAACATTTGAATCCTGTAGTTTCAAATATAGCCGCTCGCATTTCTTCAACAATTTCAGCTCCGACTGCTAATCTCACGCTCAGCGGGTCTACATCGAGATCCCATAAACTTTTCATCCATGTTGCAGTACCTTTGGACCGGGATTCTGTGCCAACAGTCAGTCGAAGAAAAAAATTACCCATACGATAATAGGAACAGAGTTATTTTTTATAGTAAATATATTTGTACACTAATAGTCCAAGATGAGATTCTCAAGAAATATTGAGATGAAGTAATTGTGACAGTAGCAGTAAATGGAGTCAAACAAATGGAAACTTATAGAATGAACGTAAGTAAATTGGCAACGGGTGGTAAGGATCCATATAATGAGGCTTTGTAAAAGGGCGGAGAAAATTATACAGAGATCCTACCGGGGAAGACTGAAATTGTAAGCAATAGGTAAAGGGAAGATAAACTATAATGGCAATGAGATGAAGCAGTCTATTTTACAATGTGAGAATTTAGAATAGGAGGATTATAATCTTGGACTACACGATGGGTGGTTGCAATTAACAAGAGCTTACTAACTAATAACTGAGTAACTCTCAGTTATCAGTCAACTCTGAACATGAAGACAGCTGTAAGTACTGTTTAGAATATATTAATACGCTTAATGATTTACACTAAGTCTAAACAAAATAGTTAAATCTCGGGGAAATTTCACAGCCCTAAAGGCACCCATAAAAACAACTTCATCCCTCACTTATTTTACTTGCCATCGGAAATACAAATTTGGCGAAATTCCTAAATTAAATAGTTTACCTTCATCATTACAACCGTCCTTTGCATACCCAACCACAAAGGTGTTAGGCAAGGAAATCGAAGCCAACAGATCACCGGGATATTTCTCCAAGGCTAGTCTTTTGTCAACTTCTTCTGAAAGGTCAAGATACGCTTCGTCGACACTAGCACGTTGAACACAGTTACTGAATTTGCACATAACTTCCAAAACTTCATTTCCCGCATCTCTATACCTGAATAATAAAAAAACTATTTGAGCGTCAATGCTCATACAGATAGGCAATTGTTGGATATAACTCCAGCTTGAACATACTTCGTCAAGTCAGCCTTTCCCCTTACTTCACCGACTCGTATAAGAATGATATCAGGACATTTCTCTTTTGCCTCATCCCCTCTCATAAATCTGGTAACACCCCTATCACGAGCTTCATAATTCACTGCAATTATACTAATAACATAAAGACATGACATAAATGGGTAGAACCTTTCAATTCTTCCAAATTAATGAATTAATAAGTGAGACGGAACTATTACCCTCCTCCTTTCCAAGTATTATATTGAACAACAGCGGCTGGTTTTCCTTTAAATTCAGGATTTATTCTCTCTTCTACTTGCACGTAAAAACAGTCCATATCAACAAGTGCCACAACTCTCGAGCGCATCACTCTAGATTTGTTTACGAAACCGTTCCCGCACTATACGCGGGAAACGCATGTGAATAACTAAAAGTTAGTTTCTGAAAAGAGGCGCTGTTGTCGTTGATGAAACATTTCCCGGTAATATTATGCGATTTAATAATGTAAATAATTTATTTATTATTTTTTTTTCGTCCATTTACTTTAAAATGGTAACATTTTTGACAGGCATCGATTTTCTATCGTTATTCGCTTGGCGTAGCTTTCCAGAGTGTGCCCAAAATGATACCCAAAGAATCGAAATCTAAATATTACTAACAGAAGGAAAACTTCAAATATTATAGTAGAGCGCGCGAAGAAAAACATAAAATTGAAATTTCTTTTGTATTAGTAAATCTTTTGTTTTCTTTTAACTTGTTCGAATATACCGGGCTCGGAAAGTTCATTGTCCCAGGCTCCTCAGTTAGGAGTTCGGGTAGTGCTGCCCTCAGCGAGAACACAAGGAACTGGTCAAATTGGCAGTTCAGTTCAGTTGTACGAATTCGCTGCACCAGGCAAGTGACAAGTGACATGACATGTTCATAAGGAAATAGGCTTGCTAGAGGCGATGGCTCATTTTTGGACCATAAAATTTTCCACACCGGTCGTTATTGGTGAGAAAATGCTTCCTTTTCTTTGTTCAAGTCTTTTCGAATGAACTTTTCATTCATGTTCTTTGTATTTTGCTTTCGGCTGAGGTACACCAAAATAGGCAAGACTCGGCGACACTAGTGTTTACGATGTTGAATGCTTAGTTTTGCCATAATTATACCATATATGGCTCATGAAATTTTTGAAATTAACATGTATTTGTTTAATTTGTATATAATTTACCTGGCCTTATTATTTAAGTCACCTACGGCTTTTATCGATTCACTATTCATGGGCGGCAATAAAGCCGACGTGTGTTAATGGTAGATTTCGGTGACTCAGATGAAGTTTGATTACCTTAGTTTTCTATTATTAAACAGCATGCTCAAAGGATTTGTGATTAGTCACACGTTGATTGAATTAGTGTTATTTTTTGGTTGGTTATTATTTTGTTTACAAATGCAGCTGTCATAATCGCATGAGTTTCTCAGGTTGTCAGTGTGTTTACATCTTGGCGCTAGGGGAAGGGTGAGAGTGGGTTGTCGGAACTTGTTCATGGGAATCATTGGCCTATAATTGTGCGCTACCTGGTTAATTAAAAATGAAAATCCTGAGCAACCCTTCAATGAACGCGTATCATGCAGTGCTAACTTATCTTTTCTTTTTCTTAATAAATAGCAATTATTGGGTGAGTTTTGATATTTTTAGCACGATATAATTGAAAAAGTTTCGTCTCGTTATAATTTCACCGCAGTAGCATTTGTTTATCGGTTTCACGTCAGGTTTTAAGTAATGTTTTTTTTTCCATGTAAATTTTATATTTTCTCTGTCTCTCAATCATACTGTATCCGGCTTCGAGTGGTGATGTAGGAAAATTCGTACTGATGTTTTTGGCCGTTACCTTCCTGCGGACGCCTGATTCTATATGTGCATGAGGTTATTGTTATTTTAAAGAAATCGATAAAATATCTATGATGTTTTACCGTCGTAATATTTGGAAGCTATGATTGCAAGAGCGATTGATTAGCCAGGACGTGCAACGGCACGTTTGTACTGCGATCTGGGTTCATTGCGTGTGATATTATTTTCGTTTTATTTTTGGTTGCATTTTCATCTACAGTATATTTTTTTATATTTCCAGTGGTATTCTGTTTTCTCAGCGTAAGTGTGATCAACGGAAAATCAGAGGAGATAGGAGATGCATTTTACTTTTCCGAAAGTCCGGAGGCAAGGGCAACGGTTTTGGCCGGAGATTCTACCGAATTAAGATGTAGGGCTTCTCACAAGGATGGTATTGCATACACATGGCAATTGGATGGCCAACTAGTTCCCAACACTACAAGACGATTTCAGCGTGGATCTCACCTCATCATTCGACGTGTTGATCCAGTTCGGGATGCTGGAGAGTTCAAATGCATTGCCACCAACACCAGCACTGGGTTATCTCTGGCTAGTACACCAGCTTCACTACGCATACTCTGTAAGTAAAAATTGTTTTATTACCTCCTTCGTTGATTGGCTAACATTATTCATCTGCTGCGGGAAATCTCTTGGTTCTCTTAGCGTGTGATATTTTTTTTCTCATGCCTCCCCTTCATCTGGATTTTCTGTGCCTTGTCGGAGTGTTACCTTGTTGCATATTATGACCATATCTTACTTTTAATTCGCCCTCAGAGGTGTACAATCTATTGAAAAGTGTAAAAAGCTTTGGAAGGACGTTTCAGTTTTATGAGCAACAGTTTACTTCTGGGAAGAAACTTCAATTTGCATTAATTGGGTGTGATAAAACAGGCGTCTTTGAATCTTCGTTTGTTGTGTTTTCTCTCGACTGCAGCCGATGCTTGTCACACTACCGCAATCACTGCTCCCGAGTATTTGTGAATTGCATTGATGCGTTACTTTATTACTGATATATCTATAGGAAATGAATCTACCCTTATTTTAACTCGTTACCTAAGTATATATGTAGACCGGCAGCAGAAGAGGAGTCATAATATGCTCTGAGAAAGACACAGAGTTGATGGAAAGTGTGTAAATACAAGTATTAGTTTGCCCTTTTCATCGGGAATCGTGTTCGTGCGGTGGCTTGTGTCTTTTCACCCCAGGGGTACGGGTTCAAGTCCCACCGGTGGCAGAATTTTTCAGTGGTATCCCGATCCAAACTTGGAGTTCCATGTTTATAAATTTTCCACACACAAGAATCAAATTCGGACTCTTTGTTGGGAGCAGACAGAACAAAGTCCTCCGTGCTAATCTAAAGCCGTAAGTGCAGTTATTTCCTTCAATCGGAGCAAGTTCGAAAACTTTCGATCCTCTTGTTTTTAATGTTTATTTAACGTCCGTATTTCATAATGATCAGCTTCCGATCTCTTATGTTGTCTTCCATTGCAATTTGTCCCAGCTAAGTGTTACATTTCTTTCATTTGAACTCCGTCTTTAGGTTGGTCTCTAGTTCAATCGTGAATGCTATAATAATTATGGGAATCGCGGACTCATAGTCGTATTTCTTTTAGATGCCGACGCCAGGTTTCTCTCCACCCTTCCCCCATTCGCTAAACATCCTACCTCGGCCAAATTGCCCACCTATCATGCTAATGGCGCAGATTATGTCCGCTGTCGGCCGCTTCCCGTGATGACTAACTTTTCCTTTGATAAAAATGAAGTTTCCTGAAAATGGTGTTAATGAAAAAAGAATGCTACCATTTTTATAATTTAGGAACCGAGTAATAACAAATATTCGAATTGGAATAAATATTATAATTTTAAGATGCAGTGGAAATCATGGAGCAGAAAGCAATCTTGGAAAATATCAGTTGCAATGAAGGGCAAATATATTTTAATCAAATTTCAATTGCCTTGTTAATTTTTCGTCGTCGTGATTTATTTCTGCAGAAGACCTTTCATTCGTTGTGATACATTAGCGTTATATTTTATTTTTGCAATTCATTAAAATTAATTCTTCGAATCTCTTCCGAAATTCTTTAAAATATGAATCGTATTGGTTCGTTATATTGTATTTCTTTTCAGGGCGTGATTTTGATTGACCCAGTCTGATTCTCAGTTCTCTCTCTTTTTTTAAAATTTAATGGATAAAAATAGTTAATAGCATTGCTATACCAGTAATCTTCAAGTATGCTAGCGTTGAAACATGATTATATTTCCATAATTTCCAGTTAAAAATTCCGAACTCTTGGTTGAGCGTCACTCATTAAACTTAAGACACTGATTTAATGAAGAAATCCTATATTTCAGGGACAGGGAACTGTAGTACAAACTAAAAAATTGTTTTATTCTTGAAATTTATGACGGAAATTACAGTTTGGAATGCAATGCTATCACAGAAATTCAATAACGAATTAATACTTTGGCGGTAAATATGAGTAAACTGTGACATCATAACAATTCTTTTACGTTTCTCGGTTAAGTTTCGCATTCGCACGCATTTCTTCCTCTACCGAAGAAGGGAAAAAAGAGTTTGTTAATAAAAAAGACCTGTTGAGGCTAATTGGTGGGATTTCATTATCATCCTCGTCAGTCAGTTCACTCTATACTTAGGACTGATGAGCGTCTATGGTTTATATTGACGCTGACGAATTATCAATTTTTCCTCTGTATCCGGGGCCTGCAATGTACTCGTAAAATACTGGTGTGCTATACTCGTAGTTTTTCACTTAACCCATCCGTTTTTCCCACCTTCAGATCGCAACAGAAGTTTCTAAGATCGAAATAAATTGAATGAGAGAGCTTTTTTGCTTTGCAAAGCCACAGCTTTGTGATTCGATTATAGTGGATTTCAAGTGGATTCAAGCCGTCTGCAAATTTCTGTAGCCCAATAAATGCTTTCGAAATCAAAGAAAAAGTTTTTTCCCCTCATCTGCATTTTTGAGCAAATTTGTTAGTGGTGAACGGAATCGAATTGTCCTGCCTAACTCATCCCATTGCCTCCCACGAAGAAGTATTTCCGGAACAATATCCTCCATTCATTCATATTATGTGTCCGATTTTTCGCATGCAGAATTATTTTGGTTTAGCTTTGCTGTGGTGTTATTTACATCGATAGATAGCGAAAGAAATACAATGGACACGTTTCCCTTGGTTTGGCCGTATTTTCTATGCAATGATTATTTTATTTTGATTTTTTTAAAATAAAGTTTAAATAAAGTACCTGTCAAAAGTAGTGCTTAAATGTGCTCTGTACATTGAAAAAATCACTTGTTACAGTTGGTTATAGTACACAAGCTTCATTAACATTGATTCATTTTGCCCTTTGAAGAAGTGTGATCTTCCTCTCCCTAAATTTTCAGTGGATATGGAATGAAATATCGACTACCTCTTAGTTTCCAGAACCGGGCGTCTTTTCCACAGCTCTATAAAAATGCTTTGGGTGAGAGAAACTGTTTTCCTGCCAAATTTTGCACATATAGAATGATATATACAATTTAGCCGCCATGCCGCTTGAAGAAAGAGTTTATTAGTGTTGTATACTGATATTTAAAATGATGTTTTTACATCAGTTATAGTTTTCATGCGTGAGACAATTGAGATCGTCCATCGTTGTTTCTACGAATAGCACGAAACATGCTTAACGGTGCGGTTGTGCTATTAAATTCATTATAAACATGAATTTCAAGAGATACATAAATTATTTTTCCTATTTTTATAAGAAGAACCTTTTGTCATCCCCGGATTCATATCCGTTTGTAGTGATCTTGATGTTAATTCTTACACATTCTAGGATGAAGAGGAAGTAATACCAGCGCATATATATATATATATATATATATACAAAACACAGTAATCAATCCGAAGGTCGGTTTAGTAGGTGATGGTAGAGCTCACCCATGTACTAAGCCCGACGGCGTGCGAGTGTTCACACATCAGGGTAGGGGGGCCAATTCCTTTCCCTGTGCCGGTTATGGTTTCCCAGGAAGAACTGGTACCCGAAAAATCAACTAGCTTGTGTGGAGCTGCAGGTGCCCAAAGTGCCTTGCCCGGGAATCGAACCCGGGACCCTCCGGTCAGTAGTCCAGTAGTCTACCCACTAGACCACCACGACCCATATATATATAATGTAAATTCACTAACTAGTCGACACAAACACAGAAACTAAAACATATAAAAGAGGGACTCACTGGTTCTCGAATTTTCGGTGGTGCAACCACCTTTCTCAAGAGGAATTAAGAACAGCAAGCAGCTAGTTAGTGAATTTAAATTATTATACATATCCATATATATATATATATATATATATATATATATATATATATATATATATGGATGCTGCAAGAGAAACTGTAATGTTAATAAATGCACTGAAACTTTATCGAGGATACTTCGTATGGGTGGTATTACGAGAAGTACTGCGTATGGTGGGCGAGGAGAGGGGTTCGTTGGGAGAAATTCTAAGGAGGCAGGAAAAATGAATGAAGGGCGTATTGGTCGGCAGAGGGATTTTGAAGACTGTAATAGAGGGGAGGATGTTGGGAAAACGAGGAAAGGCCAGGAGCAGGATAGGAATGTTGGGAGGAAGGAAGTACACAGAGACGAAGAGGGATTTGTTGTAGAGTAGGATGTTGGGTTGCGTTTTTTTGCATCGCAAAGTATTCTCATTGTTTTGCTATCGCTAAGTATGAAAGGAAAAAATCGAGATTAGCTTATAAATAACAGGGATATTAATTTCGACATCAGGCTTGTTTCCTTAGCGAACCGCCGGAGGACTATTATCGGAATTCGTGTACAATTATTATAACCGTGATTACGAAAGTGAGTCAACCTGTGTGACCTTTAACCCAGACTAATGCCATGTGTAGATTCTGTTATCTACACGTATCAGCAAAACATAACGGTACAGATTCATTGACGTAAAATTTAATTAAATGGCTCTTTGACGAGAGAGTTTTTTGAAAACCTGTCTAAATGAAATGGAAATCAAGACGGAACACACGGGCTAATTTAATTCGACCATGCATTAGTAATACTTGGTTGCGAATATGTCGCCGTTAAAAAAAGAAGATCACGCTGCGATTGCTTGAATTATGAAAAAATAACGATTCGTGGATGAATGACACGTTCGCAAACTCTATATTTTCATCGGTCGCTTCCAGGTGAACGATTCGCCTTCGCTGAAGACTTCATATATAAGCAGTGGTTTTAGATTGAAAATTTTGGAGGCCGGTGATCTCTGCGGGAGGATTTTATTTTCCGCTTGACTCTGGATAGGTGTACGAACTGTGCCGATTTTGACCACCGGCAACTCCGACGTTAATCCTTAGTAATATCCCGGTTGCCATTTCTGTGTGATTTCGCGTGCCAAAGTCAATGAACGGTTTAACGTGAACGGGGAGTACGTATTCCCCAATTTTTTTTCAACTCTTAGAGGACCCTTCAAGTGCCTTCGTGAACGGAATATAGAAATGAAAAAAATGTGAAAAATTGCTTCATATCGGTATGAATGATCGATTGGAGTAACCGAAATGGTTTCAAATGTGCCAGGTTATTACTCGGGAAAGATGTCGGTTGCAGCCGATCAGATGTTTTGCGTTGTGATATTCCAAGGGAACAGAATATGAACAATCGTTCGGGGAGTTCGAGCCCCGAGTATTTCTACCTTGGTGTAAAACCTTATTCTTCTCGGTCTCGGTTTCGGGTTGTTAGAATGTTTATTACCCTATCGAATTTAAAACAAATGATTAGCTAATCAGAAATCAAATGTGTGGTCGTTACTCTATCTGTGTCGTGTGGAGTGATAAATAATGCTTCGTAGTTGGTTTTAAGCTGATTTTATTCTTCCACTTTTATGATAAAAAATACGAAGTTACCTCGATGCTTGGCTAAGTCACTTTTTTAAACCTGGTTTCCTCATGAAAATGAGAATTTTTACTCAGAGGGTTTTTGTTTTGTTTGCTTTTATTTTCGCCCTTGGCAAACCCTAGAATCAGTGTTATTTCTAGAATGACCGAAATAATTAATATTTTTCCGGTTGAACCTGTAAGGTCTGGACGACTAATTTAAATTTTCGTGTTTTTTGGAGAAAAATTATCTGTAACTACATGACTATTTACATGAACGTACATACCGTGAATTAGTTTACTGTTTTCGTGTAACTAAAGTAATACTATATGTGATTGAACTTTGAGTAAGTTGCATGTTATTATGCTGATAGCATGTCTAGATTTCCAATAATACTATTACTTGAATAATAATTGCTGTCAAATAGTCATAGCCTTGCATTTCCAGCGACAATGAGTGCTTCAATTGAAATGAAGGAATTTTAATCCTATCTGTATGAGATTTGGGAAATTTAATAAGTCGGAAACTGCAGCTGTGATTCCTTTGATTATATTCCTTGCGCCTCGAACATATCGACTTTGCCTTCACTTTGTCCTTGTAAAACTTAGGGGCCAGAACCCATCACAACCGGTAGAATACCCAAATATAGAAAAATTCTAACGGGCATTTCATTCGCCGCTCTGATTATTATTATTTTCGGTAATCCACCAATTAAGGTAGGTTTCAAGAAACTGCGGGAGATGCCGCAACAGTAACTTTTAACGGAGTCATCAGCTAACATGCATTTCAATGCAACAAATTTTTACACTCTGATATTGTTGCATTGGAATTAAGGTAGGTTTTGGATGGAGAGAACTACCAAGTAAATATCTTGTCTCGCCGAACAAAACACAACCCAATATCCTACTCTACCAGTCCCTCTTCATCTCTGTGTACTTCCTTCATCCCGTCCAACATCCCTATCCTATTACTTCCTCTTCCTCGTTTGCTTTACATTCACAGTCTTCAACATCTCATTGCCAATTAATATACTTCGCATCCATTTTTTCTGTTTCCTAAGGATTTCTCCCAACAATCCTCTTTACTCACCCACCCTACTTAACACTTCCTCATTCGTTTTCCTTTCTGTGCACTCAATCTTTTCCATCCTTCTCCATACCCTCATTTCCAAAGCCTCCAATCTACGCCTTTCATCCTGATTCAATGACCATATTTCGGCGCCGTACATAATTACGCCCCACATTAAAGTTTTAACGATACTTTTCTTAACGTCCTTACTCAACGTCTCTGTCATCACTTCTCTCCCCCTTGTGAAAGCTTGTTTGCCTGACGCAATTCTTCTCCTTATGTCCCTACTACGTCGACCATTTTGGTCCAGAACACTTCCGAGATACATTAACTGTTTCATGTGCTGCACTGCTATTTTAACGTTTAACTTAGGCTATCTCTTTCTGGATAACCCGCATAATTTTTGTTCGATTCATATTGATTCATCGTATCATCCCCGTCGATTAAAACGTACTTCCGAGATTCTCTGTCGAAATTTTCAGTGTGTCAGGAGTAATGGTGCCCCCTTGCTCGGAGCCAGCTTCAGATCACTCTCGCCGCGAATCCGGGGTCAAGACCCCACCGATCCCGACCCCTTTGTCGCGGGAGGTTTAAGGATGATCATTCGGTTTCCCGGAGCGGACCAGAGGGAAGGCGGGGGTGTAAGGGAAGAACGTCGCCCGACACCCCCGTTAAACTCTTCCACGCCACACCTCGGCTACTTTTCTCACCCGAGGATCGCATGAGGGCGGAGGGGGAAGGGGGCTGCGCCGGGCGTCCCTTTCGGCCGAGGGTGGGAAGTCCCCTTCGAGCCGACTTGTATATTTTAAGAGAGAGAGCGAGCATACACTTCGTGTGAAGAATTCCGCCGTTCAAAGGGATGCCAGATCCCTCATGCGCCTACCTCCCCACCCCCTCCCACCTTCCCCTGTGTACTCTTCATTCTCCACCCCCTCGAACCCGACCGCCCCAAACCACCCCTTCCCCCTCGTGCACCGCCACCCAAAAAAACCCTTCATCTCTGCCGGTTTTGTGCGTCCGTGTTGCTCTCTGTGTGTGTATATATATGTATGGATGCCTTCTGCCAGCGCACATGAGTCTTCTACCAACCTCCCAGTGTCTCCACCCCTTCGTATTGTTTTATTTATTCAGGACTTAATCCCGATATGGACATCCGGCCGCAGTCACTCTATGTATTTGTAGGGTGGGTTTATCATATGGTATTCCAGTGAGTAGAGCACATTATGCTGCCGAACGGGATGGCCCGGGTTCGATTTCGGGTAGCGCCTCTGGAGACTCTCGGCTTGAATAAATAAATAAATGGTTTTAATAATGCTCCGGGGTGGCCGAGGAAGAGAAGGTTTTCAAAAAAATAGCGCATTATGTAATGTAAGAAAGTTACTGAACCAAAATTTGTAAAAAAACTCTGCTCGAGGAAAAATAAATGTGTTCATTAATAATCGTACAATAATGTAATGAAAAACCTTGAGTTTTTCGGCACAACATTTTGGAATAGCACACGTGTAGTTTTTCGTCATAAAATGAATCGTCCACTAGTGAAATAATTGAAATAAATGAAGTAATTAACACTAAATGGAAGAAACACGACCTCAGGTAGGATATACGTAATGCACGTTAAAGTGTTCGATAAACATACATAACAACAAGTGAAATAAATAAATCATCATTGATTTAATGAAGATATTAAGGGTATGGGTATAAAATACATGTAAATGTTTGGGTGGTTTAAATGGCAACAGTTAAAGGCAAGAGAATTATTGGTAGAAGCTTGGATTAGGTATATGCTGGGAGCTGCAATCAGGAATGGTTAGTCCATTTAAAACGTATGCCCCAAGGGTAAGAGCATGGTAATGATATAAAGGATGGTGGTTGTGGAAAAGCGGGAACCGAAAATAACCCAGGACATATTTCCCTTAAACATCAAGGGTTAGCCAGTTTAGGAGAGCTCAATATTGGGAAATGTGACCCACGGCTTCACGTGGGCTGTGTGTAATTTTTTGGGTATCGGTTCTTCCTGGGTAGGCGAAGGCGGCACAGGGGAAAGGAACTAGCCCCAGTACCCTGTTAATGTGTGCATTTCACTCGCCGTATAGTGTTTATTATGCACGTAGTATGAGGCGAACTCTACCCTCACCTATCAAACCAACCTTCCAATATCACTGTGTTATATAGTATTATAAATTATATAAATAATCTTATGGTTTATTTATTTTAATTTTTGTTGAAATTTTCTCAGTTTTGTATTGTAACTTTTTGTTTGCTGTATAGGACTAGACCCATGGCATAATAAATATCGGTTATCGGTGTAAAAGGGAATCGGGATGGTGCGGTGGCTAATGCACTGGTTTCCCACCCTGAGGGTCTGGGTTCGAATCCTGGAAATCTCTGTTTGTTGTCCTCTGGTCCTCTTTTCGAATCCCGATGTCTGCTTGAGGTCTTTGCTTTGTGGAGAGTACTTTTAGTACGCTGTCCTTCGGATGGGACGTTAAGCTCTGAGCGCCTTTCGTTAATGGTATTTGTAACTGCCTAATTGTGCTATTGTACAGCATAACTGTTAAAGTATTGTTTGTATGATGTATGTTATGTGGATTTATGTATGTAGATGTATGTTATGTGACCGTTGCCACCGGGACAATTGCCTATTTGCAACGAATATCATCTAATAAATAAATAAATGGCGACGCCGGGTTTCTCTCCACCCTTCCTCCATCCCATCTCCTTCTTCCTCCATTTTGGTAACGTCCTCGCCTGCCAAAACAGAGGTCGAGGGTTCGATTCCTGCCTACTTGGGTTTGCCTCCACCTATGACTTGGGTGTTTGTAATTGTCTTCATTGTAATGTGTAGGGGTTAGTTGGAAGAAGGTACTTAGAATATCGCCCCAATAATGTCAACAAATGAGTTCCTATATATCCCTAATGGCGTAAATGGCAGCTTTCGGTAGCCTCCCTTTATAGCTGCTACTACTATTTCTTTTTCCAGTATCAACTTGGCGTGTGTTCGAATTTCTCCCAACAGCCACTCCCGTCTCCAACTGAGAAATGGAGCAGGAACAGCGAGGTTATAAGAGCGTGCTTTCTGGATAATGGGAACGGGAATGGGAAACTTAAGAAAAGGGGAAAGCAACCAGACAATAGCGGTGGCTTGCAGGGTACATAAATAAATATTATTGCTGTTATTATTATATGCTCGGCATGTTAAAAATTGCAACGAGTAACCGTGACAGACATGACGAAGGAATCAATCTGGGAACCCGTAGAGTCACGCAAGAGATGGGGCAAAAAGTCACCAGGAGTCTACTGGTGACAGCAAGGGAATTTTTCATGGCCTTTAACTAATCGGTAGATTTGATCACTGAGATATAATTTAAGAGATAAGACACCTCTGCTGACAGATTCAACTTCGTTTTTCTGTGATACGATAGTAAAATCAACCAAAATAAATCATATCATAAAAAGAAATCAGAATGTATACACACCTACGTTCCTAATTGAAAAATCTAAATTTAAAATTTAACTCCTATGGTGTGATGTAGATATGCATGCATACATGTGTGTTTGATATTTGGTAGTCTAGTTTTTAATGTAGGTTTTGGATGGTCATAAATATAGCACCTTTATAGTTATTAGCCTCGGCGAGCAAGGCAACCTGACACCCCGAATTACATTTAATTGTTATCAAAGCTGCATGCATTCTTCCTCCCTTCATCCCGTCCAACATGCCTAGATTACCGTCTTTTTCCTCCCAGTACCTCTCCTGCCTTACGTCCTCCCCCGTATCATAGTATTTAACGGCGTGTCCAGATGTATGTGCAAATTCTTATACTAGTATATAAATGTTTTGGACCAACGCGGTCAAAGTAGTAGGGACGTAAGTAGAAGAATTGCGCTAGGCAAGGAGGCTTTCTCAAGGAGGAGGGAGTTGTTGACGGGGACGTTGAGTAGGGAGGTAAAGAAAAGACTCGTAAAAACTTTGATATGGAGCGAGCTATGTACGGCGCGGAAACTTGGCCACTGAAGCAGGATGATAGACGTAGATTGGAGGCTTTTGAAATTTAGGTGTAGAGAAGAAAGGAGATGGTGAAATGGACCAAAAGGAAAACAAATGAGGAAGTGCTAGGCATAGTGGGCGATGAGAGGGGTTTGTTGGGAGAAATCCTATGGAGGCAGGAAAAATGGATGAAAGGCATATTGAGCGGCAGTGGGATGTTGAAGAAGGTAATAGAGGGGAGAATGTTAGGCAAACAAGGAAAGGGCAGGAACAGGATATGGATGTTGGTCGGGATGAAGGGAGGAAAGAAGTACATGAAGAGGGACCTGATGTAGAGTAGGTTGCTGGATTGGGTTTTGTTTGGAGTTACAAAATATTTATTTGATAGTTGTGTCCATCCACAAATCTACCTTAACCGGTAGATTACCTAGTAAATAATTTTATATAATCGATGATGCGGAAGTACTCACGAGAGCAATATAACTTTTGGACGGCATAACATAACACGTAAAAGGACACTCACACTGTAGATGATTTGAGCTTTCGGCCTACTCCGAGGCCTTCTTCAGGTATATATATATATATATATATATATATATATATATATATATATATATATATATATATATATATATATATATATATATATATATATATATATATATAACGGCGTGTCCATATGTATGTGCAAATTCTTATATATAGTATATATATAACGTGTTATCTGCTTTATTCTGTGTTCTATTGTGCCGTCCAAAAGTTATACTATGTACAAATATATATATACATAATGTACCCAAGCTATGTGATTTCTCGGGTACCTGATCTTCCTGGGAAACCGGAACCGGCACAGGGAAAGGAACTGGCCCCCCTACCCTAATGTGTGAATTTCACACGCCATTGGGCTTAGTACTGGGTAAACTCTACCATCACCTACCAAACCGAACTTCGGGTTGAATACTGTGTTCATATTTTTTTTTATATGATGTACATCGGGAGTTTTCCGAGGTTTTCGTTTCAAAATATAATCTCGTCCGTTTTTCCTGTCATCCTCTGTGTTGTATTCCGCCGATGGCCAGCATGCCGAACACGATCATAGTGGTCCCATTGAGGGACTACCGGCTCTAAGCAGTGATCTTACCACCCAGGCACTTCAAAAACGCAGAACTCGCGTGGCCTGCGACGAATTTTAATGAGGCTTGGGGAAGGGTTTGGGTGGATTGTTCGGTAGAATACTATTTTTTCGGGAAGTAACGGTTCAGGATACTTTTAGAATGTTTCGTTCTTTA
This sequence comes from Hetaerina titia, assembly GCA_037158775.1. Classification (NCBI taxonomy): domain Eukaryota; kingdom Metazoa; phylum Arthropoda; class Insecta; order Odonata; family Calopterygidae; genus Hetaerina; species Hetaerina titia. The sequence continues at coordinate 83,032,972 of CM073777.1, read as the reverse complement.
TTTTCTGTCGTCGGAGAGTATATTCCGAAACCTGTCCGCTACGTACACCAAGTTTAAATAGGAACTGCCTAATTTCCAACCCAAATGAAATCAGTTGGCATTGAGGATGTGCTAAAAATGCGAGCGCATAAGATAGTCTTCCACGAATAACTGATGCACGAGCGGAATAAATATTGATTATGGATTATAATTTAATGAAGCAGTCGTTTATTCGTAGCCTGGTAACGAAGGCATGTGCGCAAACTATATATTCAGAGTTCAGCCGCAGCAAAGTTGCCAAGGGATTTACTACGCAATTTGGATAAACATATGTATATAGTACATATATATATATATATATATATCTTATATACGACTATCGTACCACACAAACTTTCTGAAATGTGAGTGTCCTTTTACGTGTTATCTATTTTATTGTTGTGTTCTAGCGTTCCGTCCAAATTTTGTATATATATATATATATATATATATATATATATATATATATATATATATATATATATATATATATATATATGTATATATATATATACACACACGTGTAAATTCGTATGTGTATGTATGTATTGTCTTCTTTCTGGAATAACTAATGAAAGTACAAATCTTACTCTCCTCTTCTTTTAAACGCATGGCAACTTTTAACTCATTAGTGTCATCGTCAGACGTACGACTCGTACGTATGTTTCCTATTGTATGTTTATGAGACCGCTTTGCAATGGAAGGGGTTTTTGGTGAGGGGATATAATATTCTTCCTCTAAGAAGTTAGTCATTGCAGGGAAGGAAGGTTAGTCATGGCCTTAAAAGGAAGCACTCAGAGGGTGAGGGAGCTAAGAGTGACCATTTCACGCCTTTTAAAGAGTATTAGGAGGGGTGGTGAGTAACCCAAGGCAGTTCAGGAATCCAGTTCTGTTGGCATTAAAATACCGCAACAATTGAAATACTCATTTCAATGAAATGTGCATAGTTGGCCAACAAAATAAATTACAATCGGTCATCGTACATCTACATCTACTCAATACCCCGAAAGCCGCCGCAAAGGCGTGTGGCGGGGGGTGTTGGGGTACCACCCGTAATTTAGAAAAAAACCCCATGCAGAAGCCACAAATTTATAGCCCACAAACCAAACATGGTAAACATTCGTGCAAGAACCCTTTCGCCCCAATCCTTTAACACGCATACAAACCCACAAACTACCAAAAAACATACACATACACAATCTTTGAATTTTTAATTTTGTTGCGACCTGTAACTTAGATGTTTTTAATATTTAAAAATAGACTTCGGATTCTTACCATTATGATTTCTGATTGTTCTGGGGAAGAATGGGTATTTGAATCTATCTGTATTGGAATCTATCTCCCTTATTTTATTTTTGTGGTCTGATCTACCTAAGCAGTGTGGGGCCATTATAATTCCTTTTGTGTCATCGTTAAACTCCTTGATTCTGAATCTAAGTAATATAAGAATAAGTCTAAGTAATAACGTAATGTGTGTTGAAGCTCTTTTTGCTTGTCTAGTTCACATACTATCCGAATTTGAAAGTTTTTCATGGCATTTAAGACTATTCAGAGCATTTGCGAGTGGATTCGTAACTTTGAGTCGTCCTCCGCACGGTAAATTGTCGGTGTAGTAACTGGTAATTCACGTAATGCTTGGAGCGAAGCGATACATAAGAAAAGTCTAAATCTTTGCGAGTCGGAATTCGGAAAGTTCGTTTTCACTCGAATGGAATGGCGGGTGATACCAGCTCCCCCCTTATAAGTATCGAACTCAGCCGTAAAGGATACTGAAATAGTAGGTATGGTGTTAGGATTGCACGTTAAAGTCTACCTTCTTCGTGGGTCCCTGTACGAATAATAATCGCAACTGTTTTCGGAGTGGCCACGCCCCCTTCATTTGTTTTGCGGTAGAGGACCCAGCCTCGGGCCCTGTTTTTGTCGAGTTACTTAGCTTAATTACACACATTTCCAAGTCTTGACGTGTTACTCTAAAGGGTTGACCTCCGCCTACCATTATAGTTTCGGACGCCCGAGACATTTGTTATGTCCGACTTTGAGTAATGAATGAGATACCGCTTGCAAGTTTCCCGGGGTTTGCAGTATCCATGGGGACGTACAGCATCCCTCCCGGAAGGTTGGCATGTTTTACGGTTAAGTGTTTCACTCATTTTTTCCGACAAATGATAAACGAAACCGAGGCTCACTTTCACTATTCTGGGTGAAGGATAGGGAAAGGGTCTGTAAATATTCAATTTCTTCTGAAATTAGGGAAAAAACGTGGAATGTGCGACATTTTTTGCAAATTAGATAGCCATAATTGCAATCTCTGATCGTAAAAATTCTTGAAACGTTTTTTTACTTTCCTACCTTACGGACAATTCGATTTTTATTATAACATTTCAGACAGTATTCAGAAGGGCTTGTATAAGAATTTTTAGGTATGGGAAGCGGGCTCCGGCTCGCACTTGTCACAGGCAATCGAGCGCGCAAGTCCTTGCGAAAACCAAAAATGTGGTAAGATACCAGTGGTGAGTAAAGAGATGTGATATTATTCACCGGAATTATGCACCTAATCGGATTGAAAGTATTTGTGAGGGAATTTTTATGTGGGCCCAAATTATATCGGTAGATTCGACAATCGGAATAGAATAAATAAATAAATTCCAAAGATTGGAATACATATATATATATATATATATATATATATATATATATATATATATTATAGAGCACCGGTGACAGCCGAGAACCGTTAGCCTGAGCACTGTTGAAGAGCACCGGTGACAATGGGCAACCCTGCCTTACACCTCTTCCTAACACTCCGCATCCGGACTCTCTGTTCCGAATTCGCACCTGAGCAGTCTGAGACATGTACAGGTTGCGGATCAGTCTCCTGTCCCTCCAATCCATCCCTATTTTCTGCAATACACGCATTCATTTTTCCCAATTCACTCTATCAAACGCTTTTTCGAAATCTACCAAACAGGCAAATACGTCCTGATTGTATTCTATATTCCTCTCCACTAGTGATCTCATTACTGCAATGGCATCACGCGTACCTCTTCCTTTCCTAAACCCAAACTGATCATCCCGTAAGTAATCATTTGCCTTACTCTCTATCCTTTTGTTGATTATCCTGAGAATAACTTTAGCTGTGTGGGATATCAAACTTATTGTTCTGTAATCCTTCAATTATTATCTTACCCCCTTATCTTTAACTATTAGCACAGATCTTGCCTTCTTACTTCCCGATAATAACTTAACCTTGCTGTTTAGAGTACCAATTTCACCCTTCGTCTGCAAACTTTCCATATCCTCGCATTGCGTTTTCCACAATTCTTCTTTCGCTTTATTTGTGGACCTTCTCAATTTATTGTTTAACTCTTTGTACTTTATTTTGCCTAACTCTGCGTTTACATTCTTCCATCTTCTTCTCTCATCCATAATTGCAATCATCTCATCCATTACCCATGGCTTCCTTATCCTTTTCCCGTTAACGGTTCCTATAGTGTCTTCAGCGGCTTTCGATATCACTTTCTTGATACATTTACATTTTTCTTCGATAGTACTCAGCTCTTTACCGTCATCCATCATTTTCTCCACAGCCTGCTGATACTCCTTCCTTTGTAATCCATTTAATGCTTCTACATTCCATTTCCTAACCCACCGCCCCTGCCTTATAATTAAAAAAACTTGTTATTTCTTAAGAAATAACGTGAGTGTTCACTTTATGAGTTCTTATATTGTTTGTTGCTGTCCAATTTTATACATATGTATATATATCTACATATAACAATATATGTATATATAAACCATATACACGGTAATCAAGCTGATGGTCGGTTTGGTAGGTGGTGGTAGAGCTCACCCAGTATTAACCCTGACGGCTTCCCAGGTATATCTGATACCCAAAAAATCACATAGATTGTGTGTAACTGAGGTTGTTCAGAGAGGCTTCCCCGGGAACCAAGGTCCTCTAGTCAGTAGCCCAATTCTCTACCCTTGGACTACCGCAACCTTTTATTTTAAAACAAGAAATGAAATGATCAAGTCAAAGGCACCAATTATTGCTTGACGTGTATAGACATTTCTATATATGTACATGTGTCTGTGTATATATCCAAATGTGCGTAAGGACTGAAACTTGTGCCCGTTTGGCTGGCCCCCTACCCCCACGTCACGCGTCCTTGTGGTGGGGTAATGCGGGGGGTTGTAATGTGTGAAAGTGAGAAAACTTCGAGAATAAGAATTGCCGGGTTTTTTTCGAGAAAAATCAGGATCGAACTGGGTTAAGCAATCTAAAAAATGAATGGATAATCTGCCCTTATGAGGCCAGATGTTGAGCCTATCTGTTTGGACCAACTTCACAGCCAAAATTGTAGTCAGTCATATGTCGCTGCTGATGTGTCAGGAGGCAAGTACTGGAATGGGTGTGGGATTACGTGGACAGCTAAAAAATCCGAACGCCGCCGCCGCTGTTGCTAAATCCTTTACAAAGATCGACAGTCCCTTCTACCTGCCTACCAAGTCTCCAGAGTTCCTTCTGATTTTATTTGCGGATAAGGATGGGAAGGGGGGAATTATGAGTTTGGATCCATTCAGTCTCGGAGGTCCGTTGGCATCCCGCTTGTCCCCATTGTCGCGCGTTCCATCCGCCAGATTTCGCACCGGTGCCCTCCCTCTCCCGGCTCCTCGTGCTCCTCAATCCATTTTTGACGTTCTCCCGCCCGTATGGTCCTCCACCCCGCCAGTCCAACCCCCTGTTTACACTCTTGTTTGTTCTCCGGCTGGATAGCTTTCGCCCCGCTCACTCTCGCACGATAACGGCCGGCGGGGTCTGGGGCGGGGGTGTTTGCAGGGGTGCCTTGGGCAATCCGTGGGCCCCCTAAGTGTGTGTGTATGTGTTTGGAGGAGGCCTGTTAGGCGGGGAGGGAGGGTGTCAAATCCACGGTGTTCTCTGGTGCCTTGCGATATGGCGATACATTTATATTGAAGTCATGTCTGTTAATTTTCGTGTGGGTCCGGTGGGTGTGGAAACATTTCCGCGACGGATATATGAAAAAGTCGATAATAGTGTCAGTCGTAGGATATGAAGGATGATGTCGACGTGGATCGTGGACGACATTTTTGGATCCACAATATGGACCATAAGCCACTTAAAATACCCGGCTGTATATGGCTGTAATACTTTTCTTTTGAACAACATGCCTTATCTCAACCTCAAATTTTTGCTGCATCATCTTGAAACGTTTTAAGCCGTCTTCTAGCCTTTGCCGTGGGGTAGAACATGCTCTCCGTTAGTCTCCTGTGGCGCAATACAGGAATGTAGGTCTCGGCTGAAGAAAGCAAAATTTGAATGCAGCGGTCTACATCAACATTTACATCAATACCCTGCGAGCCACCAAAAAGGTGTGTGGCAGGAGGTGCAGTACTAGGAGGATAGGGTAGGGGATGAGGGGGTTAGGGTTTTTCACATAGGTGGAGGAAGTCGTATTGTGTCGAACTGACTCTTGGGGGATTTCGAGGACAAGCATTCTGGTCTCTTATCGTTCTAGGAAAAAATGACATTTTAAACCTGTCAGTCTTGTAGTCTATCTCTCTAGTCTTATATCGGTGATCCTTCGGAGCGATAGGCGAACTGAAAGTGTTTAAACTTGTAGAGGCTAACACGGACGCGATATTGAAGGCAAATCAATAAAAATTGTTACATGTCATGCGTTACACATTAAGCTAAGTATATATAACATTTGGACGGTACAATAGAACACAAAATAAAATTTATAACACGTAAAAGGGCACATTTATAAATTGTTTGGGCTTTTGGTCTTCTCTGAGGCCTTCTCCAATATATTAGGCTTAATAAATTTATTATTGTTCGTAGTAATATTGCCGACACTAGAGTATTCCACCCACGTGATTTTATGAACCACTCTTACCTTAACCATTCTCTCCATATTTTTACCACGAATACTCCCTTAGTATAACTCAAGCCCTCCACACTTTGTCGAAATTTAAGCTTATTTTGGCGTACCTACCAAAGTATATCTTTTATTTAATAACGTTTGGGAGGAGTGTGTGCACCTTTATGCAATTTCATTTTTTTCCTTAGGCAAGGCTTTATTGTTGGACATATTCCTCGTTCAGCCCTTCTACCAGTAATTGCACGCCTTATGATTTCTTCACCTTTCCTTACAACATTCACAAACTTTTTTTTAGTGTTTATGAATTCGCGTGTTTGTTGAATTAATTTCTCCTTATACGTTATTTTATTGTCAATATAAACATACCATAAGCATAATCTATGAATTGTTCTATTCGTTCATTCATACAACCCAGGTAAATGCAATACTTTGAGTCGTAACTGATTCGTTTTTATCGAATACCATTGGTCGGATTGAGGAAAACGTTTTCAGGCACTATTTGATCGAAGGAGCTCATATTCATTAATAAAATTGTTGTACACCTCGTCTAGTATTAAAAAAATATTTTATTGCGTTCGTTTCGACTACAGGGAATCATTGCTGGGTTGGGTCAAAGTAGACCTGCGACCTATCCGATGATGACCGTGCAGGTGTTGGTCGAAACGCGTAAAGTTATTTCTTTATCCAGGTGAAAGAGTACAAATTTTATTCTTTCCAGTTTGGACCAGTTTCTTAAATGGCGATTGCATGGAGTTGTTGATTCTTTATCGTGTCGATTTTTAATCGAGTCTGTTTTGAGATAGACTCATTTTAAGTCGAATTGTGTCAAAAAATTCAAATTAATCATTAGTACAGCGACGGTTAGGCGTATCATAACTACAAGCAGTTAGAAAGATGTTCGAGCAGGACATGGATCATCAAAATCTCGTTTTTTTGTAAATCGAGGATCGATTTTGGAAACTGAATAATGCGCAGTCCATCTCCGTCCCTCCCGACCATCCTAAGCTCGTCTCCCTCCTCCTTATTTGGTATTTTTTGCCTTATTCACTCGAGATAATCTTTCGGGCATCCGTCATGCTTTCCCTCTCCGAGGCAGTGCGAGTATTCACTACTGTCCACCACGATAACCTTGAAAGTGCCGCGTTCACTCTTCTCAGTCGGCGGCTACTGTCTCGTGGGAGGCTCTTCGTTGTCTTCTCAGTTTTTCGGCGGGTTGTGTGAAGTTCGCTCGTATCTGGGCTAGCGGTCAAGCAATGTGAATGTTGAAGTTTTGTGTATACGCTCCACGATATCAATTTGGCGTCCGTGATAGTTCGATTTCTCGTTATCAATTTCGGAAGATATCTGAATGTAATTTATAGTAGTCTTGCCTTATTAATAATATTGATATTCTATTAAAAAAGTTGATACAGTCGAAATAGGATTGCAAAAAACATCATTTGGGCGCAACATCGAATCTATGTTCGTGTCTCAATAAATATCACTGCCGAATCGCTCTTTCTTTGCACTCTAATGATAGGTAATCTACCGGCTAACGTAGGTTTTGGATGAACACAATTACCAAATAAATATCTTGTCCCTCCTATCAAAACACAACCCAACATCCAACGATTCATTAAGTCCCTCTTCAATTCCGTGTACTTCCTTCCTCCCTTCATTCCGTCCATCATCCCTATTCTATTCCTGCCCTTTCCTCATTTGCCTAACATTCTCCTCTCGATTAGTCTTCAACATCCCATGTCCGATCAATACGCCCTTCATCCATCTTTCCTGCCTTCTTAGGATTTCTCCCAACAAACCCCTCTCCTCGTTCACCGTACTTAGTACTTCCTCATTTGTTATCCTTTTGCTCCATTTCACCTTCTCCACACCCACATTTCAAAAGCCTCCAATCTACGCCTACCCTCCTGCTTCAATGGCCATGTTTCCTCGCTGTATAAAACCACGCTCCATATCAAAGTTTTAGCGATTCTTTTCTTAACATCCTTAGTCAACGTCCCTGTCATCAATTCCCTCCTCCTGGTGATGGCTTCTTTGCCTGACGAAGTTCTTCTCGTAACGAAGATATTCTCGTTGGTAAAGCCTGAAACAGTCTCCGTTGACTCATTCTTACCCTAAGATTGCTTAGCTTTATTGGTTGACGACAGCAAAAGACACAGTTACAGTCAGTGATAAATTTCTGCAATTATAAAGTTTGTGTACGGTGTTCATTTGGTCTTAGAGCTTATCCTCATAACGCGAAATATGATATAAACTATATGCTATTGTAAAGTTTCCCATAAGATTTCATTTTTTACCGAGACCTTTACTGCAACATCTAATTGATATGTTTCTCGCCGCATCGCAGAGTTCTCTTCATAAAAAATATAGTCATGTCAAAACTGATGTCGTTATAATGGGTTAGTATTGCTACTCTGGGATCACATCGTGTCATTCATTCTTCATTTCCTTCTTTTTTGTGGTAGTGATACCAAGTTTGGTGGTCTATGCATCCATTCACCGAGTTTATCTGGGTAGATCCGGGGGTTATGGCTCGTTTAATTGGACATCCGGACAGTATGGTCTGGGAAAAAAAATTACACGGAGGGGTTTGGGGGTATGAGCCGCAGATAATCGAACTCACTCGTATAAAAAAATCAAAGCGGCGGACGACAAAGCAAAACGATGCTGCAGCAGAATGAAGAAATTTGACCCCTTTCAGGAGTCGGAAAGAGGGAGGAAAAAAATTAATAGGGTTGCTTGGGGGAGGGGGGTGCAGTGGATGGAAGCCATATATTGTCCTCTGTAATACGCGAGGCATTTCCGTACTGTGATCTTCGTCATGAGATGTCTTCCTTCTGTGTATCTCACCGTCTGAAAGCAGATGTCTATTTTGATCCACCGAAAATGTAAACTTCACCCCCTCTATCCTACCACCCTTCCTCCCCGGCCACTGATCTCCCCCCAAATTCAGGATGTTTCCCATTCGTGGGCGAAGCGCCCCTTTCACTTCCACGGGAGTTTGTCGGTATTGCTCAAGACATTTCTCTTTCTTGTTAAGGTGTCCTTATGGTAGTCTGAAAACCCTTATTTGCCAACTAATTTCTTTAAATTCCTTAAAATGCAATAAAGAAATTAATGTGTTAGTAATATATCACGTCTTAGAATGTAGAAACGGTTTTGCACTACCAATGAAAGAATCTCACGGTGGATTCGGTATTTGCCCGTGTGGAAAATGTCGTTCCCGAAAGATGCTATCTTGCTTATCTGGAATGCTATTTCAATTGGTATTGTTGCCATGGATAAAACTGGGAGAAACTGTAACTAAATCAAAGAAAGATTTTCATTGGTGGCTAAACACCTTTAGCACCGTCAAGAAAATGAAGAAATTGTAATTTTTGGGATAGACTGTGGTTTAGAAAATGGATATATTTTAATTTTTTGTATGCTGGGTAATTTTAAGAAATCCTACGGATATAATACGTGAAGTCTCCTGATGGAACTTTTATTTGGAGGAATGAAACGTTGAGGAATTACTTTATGAACTCAGCGATTCACGAGAATTTCCAATATATCGTAATTGTGTATGAATTTCCGTACGAATTGTGAGAGCGTTAGAGTGAACGTTAGAGCGAAACTTTGGCTGAGCTCCACTCTTGATATATTTCGTTTCTTAGAGGGTTGAGGATTATATGGTTATAAACGTTAACTGTGACTCTATATTTTATTTCCAGATGGTCAAATATCGCTTGACTACGAGTACATATTTCCGTATTCTATTTTTGATAAATTCGGGCATCGTTTTGAGCTGGTCACGAAATATTCCAAAATTTCAATTCTGCAATTCCTGCAAAACCAATGCCGTTTGAAATATGTGATGATGAAGTAATGTCGTAAGGGGAGACCAAGTTACTCAATCTACATTTTTTGTAAACGTCTAGTATATATTCACCTGTTCAAGTGATCGGTGTTTTTTGGCGATACGTAAGGTTGACTCACGTCAAAAAGATCAATTGTAGCCTAGAATTATGCCAAAAAAACGACTGGGGAAGCCCATTTTTTTAAAATTATCCTATTCGATAGAGCGTACTTCAGAGATGCCATATTGAAATTCGTAGAATATCTGGAATAAATGACCCGGGAGCCAGAGTCAACTTGGATGGAAAAAGCCCTAGGAAATGGGGAAGCCTCTGGAAGACGAGTGACCCAACCCTCCACCCGCTGCCCTCCCCTTACCCCCTCTTCTCGCACCCTCCCGTTGGTCTTGTAGCAGTGGGAAGCACCTTAGAACACGTCTAATCCGGCCGCGCCGTGTCAAACAACTCATCGAGGTGTGGAGCTCCCCTCCATCCGCTGACGAGGGATGTATTCGCTCGCACGGAAGGGGTTAATCGTCTTCCCTCTCGTCCGGTTATCCACCCGTTCCCCCTCCGGAACCCTTTGAGTGGTAAGGGGCATTGCGCCTCCAGGGGATTCCTTGAAGCGAAGCGAGTTGGCGATTTCCCTTTGGAACCCCCATCGAATGTCTTATTGTTCATTTTATCGGCAGACAGACACCGTAGTGTTCCCTCATTCGGTTAAACTACTCACAGAGTAAGATAATCACTGGTATTAATCTCGACCACATCTAGAAAAAGAAGTCGCTGGAGAATTTAAATCTCATAGTTCCTATCAATGTTTTCATCAGGAGAGGACCTAATGGGAAACGCATGGAATTTTCTTCCCACCTTGGGAATATTTTTGGAACTAATAATATTCAAAATGAACATAGTATTATTATTATTATTGCTAGTCTACCGTAGGTTTTGGATGGCACAAGTGACCAAAAGGTACAGCGGGAACTCCCGTCTATTCCCGTGTTGCAATGTTGGATGACAGGTTTCGTTTTGTTGAAAAACGAAACCTGACATCCAACATTACAATAATCCCCATGTCCCTTCATTCCGTCCCAATTTCCCTGTATTTTTCCTTCTCCTTCCTTATTTGCCTAACATACTCTCCTCTATCAACATCCCAATCCCAATCAAAATGCTTTGCATCCATCTTTTCCCTCTCCTTGTGATTTCTCCCAAGAATCTCCTCTCCTACCATGCCCAGCAATTCCTCATTTGTTTTCTTTTCCATCCATTTCACCTTCTCCACATTTCTCCACACCCACATTCCAAAATCCTCCAATCTACGCCCATCATCCTTCACTCTGACCATATAATCCATCATCACTGACCATATATCCGCGGCATACATAACTACGCTCCATTTCTAAATTTTTACGAGCCTTTTCTTAACATCCTCGCTCGGCCTCCTTGTCATCAATCCCTTCTTCCTCATGAAAGCTTCTTTGCTAAACGCATTTCTTCGGCTTATGTCCGTACTACTTCGACCATTTTGGTCCAAAACACTCCCAAGATTGGTAAACTGTTTCCTCTGCTTTTAGTCTATGAATAAATCCTTTTTTTAAATACCTGCTGTCTCCAGTCGATAAAGTTATCTACTGAAGGATGCATTGTGGTCTCTAAATTAGTGCGACCATTTCAAGTTTGACTTGATTTTCACCGTTCTGTACAATGCCACTCCCCTATGAATCTCCGTTTTAGAGGTCGTATAAACCTAGTCAACTGGAATACATTTCGTGGGGACTCATTAAGTGATCAATGAACTCGAATGAATAATCAGTGATTCATTTCACCATCCCGCAGAAAGAAAACTAGTCGTGTACCCCGCGCGAGCATAACATTCGTTGTGGGAAAATCACCTAAAAAGTATTTCGGTGTCTCTACTGATATTGCAAGCGTCACCATACCCTGAAAAAGGACAATTACAAACGATTTTAATTCTTCTCAATACTTTGGGCGGATGTGGGTTATCTCCACCTAGTGACTAATTTGCAATTTTGCCAATAATAAGTATCTCCTCCGAGAATCGACGTAGGTTTTGTAGTTTTCCGTAATTAGAGAAATACCATAGAAGGCTTTGGTTTCTTCTTCCGATTTCACATGCTGTATTATTTATATACATTTTCATTCCCTCCCACCAACTGAACTGTACGCATACACCAATTGGATGACAAAATATTCACATTTTTCCGTTTTCTGAATTCCAAAATATTTCACTGTTCTTTTCTATGAAAAATGGTCTCTCTGCCAATGCCTGCCGCGTGCAAAATGGTTCCTTTCGGCTCGTTTGCCTTTATTGCCCAGAAATTAAATTGAAAAATTTTATTTATTTCATCAAAGACCTTTTCCCTTCCTCATTCCCCGTCCGTCGCTGAGTTTCCTCGGTGAGGTGAGCAAAGGAGAGCCAAGGTTTGCTAATTAACCTTCCATTGTTCCTCTCATCTATGCGGAGAATCGGTCGTCATTTTTTTCCCTCGAACCGGTAACTTTCGGGTTCGCATATCGCGGCTCTTTTAAGCATGACACTGCGCAGTCCTTGGAAAGACGACTGTCGGCAACCCTCGCCCGTGCGAATGCCCGCCGACATTTCCCCCGTTCCCCCTTGGGATGCCGTCGTCCTCCCCCTCAAACCCGTCTTCGGCCCTTTTTTTTCCTGGTTTGCCGACTGACTCTCTGTTATGCCGCGGCGCTTTTTTCCTCGCGATCCGTGACTAATCAAACACTCCCAAGGACGCTCTCTCGTTTCGACTTCTTGCGGGATTGGTACTTTCGGCCGTGTAATAAGGGTCGTATCTTAAGATAAAACAAGGTGTCTTGCATTTTTATCCATCCATCACGGTCGTTGACCTGGGAGAAGCTAATTTTAGCTCAAAATATTGAACAAAAAGTCTTTACTGTAATATTCTGTTTTAATTACCTTAAGGAATGTTGGTTGGTTTTGGTCGACCCGAGCATGAGCGTGTCTTGTTTGGGCTCTTAAAATACTTCTATGAAGGATTGAAGCCTTTTCCCCTTTGCTTATAATTTCCCTCCTTGTCATAGTTCTGCCTACCCTCATTCTGTTTTTCATGAAACTATTGTCTTCACTTGACATAACAACCTATCTTCTATGACAGCATATGCCTAAAGACCGTTTTACACGATGATAATTTCATCGTGTGAAAGCATTACTGATATCAAGATGCTTAATATTGGATTCAAAATTGATGGTAAGTCTTCGATCAACCCTTTTAATTTATATAATTATCCTTTAGATTTCCGCACATGGACACACAGCTGTGATTTCGGTCGACGCCAATGTTAACGCCTCAGTTCAAGAAGGCATTTAGTAGTCGTCATGTCATATCCCATTTGTAGCCCTGACGAATACATGGCTTTGGTTTCAGAGGCGATGTTAATTCCCGAACGTTTTCACGGCCAAAACGAAAAAGAAAAATCTTGGCAAGGGAATGGATTCGCAGAAGAACGTCAAGGAAAGAATGCAACAATTTCAAAGTGTAAAAATCATTCGCCTTGACCGGGATGGAAATATATTGATCCCGGTTGTTGCCTTGTAATGCCCATATATTGGATGACTCCGTTATAGGTTACTGTCATGGCATCTCCCGCAGTTTCTTGGAATTAGTCAAGGAAACATACTGGTATTTTGGCAATTTTGCGCAATAAACTACTGAATTAAGACATTGGCTGCTGTAGTAGTCTGTGATTTACACCTATTGTAAAATGTATGATATTTCCATCTTCACGCAGCTTTTTGGTCCAAGAATATTGCACTTATTACTGTTTTCATCCCTGAAAATCGGATCCAACCCATTCGCCCAATGCGACTTTTCCTTTTTAAGCAATACGATACGATAAGTATCTTGAATTCACTACTGAAGTGAACATCGTTTCTATTGGCGTTTTTTGACAGCCTTGGACTAATCTTCTCCTCCCAATTATCTCCTCTCTCTGAATTTTATCCGCGATCATCCTCAATTATTATTCCAATGCTAATCCTCGTGTGTGCGTCTTCCTCCCTATTCCCAGCTCCTGCTATCCTTTCTCAATATACTCCGATTTTCCCTCTTGCTGTCTCTCCCCATGTGTCTAATTTCTGCAATATTGAACGGTACACCTCGCCTTTGTCTGATGAATGAGTAACCACAATTATGGGAGCTGATTGTGTATTTTTTCAGTATACAGTCGTCCTAATGCTTTCAATACTCTATTATATGCTCGTTGAACTTATTGTATCTGAATTGTTCCAAAAGCTATAATTTATGCCCGACTTCATTATGGATTTGTTTGCCCTGTCGTCGTGGAAATATCGTCACTTTATCGGGCAAGTCTCTCCGGATGCCTTCAGTTCCACCCAAGCTGTGTGGTACCAAATCTTCCCTGGAGACGGCCCAGGGAAAGGAATTTCCCCCTACCCCGATTTATGAATTTCAAACGGCATCAATGAAGTAAAATAACTATGTCATTTCCACTAAATATTTCATTCGGTACAACCAGCTTCGACTTCATCCGTACCTGAGGGTTACACCTGAACTGAGGATTGAGGAGGAAGGGGTAGGAATAGGAAAGAGATGTTGGACGTAATGAAGGGAGCAAGGAAGCATAAGGAGATGTCGAGGGACTTACTGTAAATGCCCGATGTCAGCTTTAGATTTTGTTTTTGTTAGAAAAGGCAAGCAAATGTACTCGTATGTTTCTACAATTGTATAGGTTGAGTCCATCCAAAATGATATAACACTATTGATTAATTACACACAATATATATATATATATATATAAATATTTTATATATACATAAATATAAATATGATATATATATATATATATATTATATATATATGAGTTCTGTTCCTAATTCCTCTTGAGAAAGGTGGTTGCACCACCGAAAATTCGAGAACTAGTGAGTCCCTCTTTAATATGTTTTAGTTTCTGTGTTTGCTATGACTATTTAGTGAATTATATATATATATATATATATATATATATATATATATATATATATATATATATATATATATATACATATTCAAACTTGAAAATCCCGCCATACGGCGTGTTGGTCTTTTATGTGTTTTCCTATCCCCTTTCCTTATATGTCTATTTCTATGTGCGAAAATAATATATATATATATATATTGTGTGTAATTAATCAATAGTGTATGTATATATATATATATATATATATATATATATATATATATATATATATATATATGCTATGTAACTAAATACTTGTTTCAAATAAATTTGCTGCAAATGTTGTAAATTTGCACTTATCTTGGCGCCAAGGTGTATTTAAGGACATCATATTAGATAGCCAAAATGATGACGATTTCGCTTAGAGATAAAATTCGCTTAGGAATGCGTATCTTTCACGTAAAAGTTGGCAGGGATGGGAGGATATTTACATAAAAGCTGAATATGTTTACCACTCGTCATAATGAGTAAGGTACGTTCATTAAAGTAAAATCCTATAGGGATTCAATCAAAAAACACATTCTTCCAAATTGGAAAAGTTTCCTGGAATTTGATGCTGAGGAGACTATCGGTGAAACCCGAACTTCAAGAATGGAATCATCGAGTTAATACAGCAAAAGGAAGGTCAAGTTGAATTGGAATCTCCAGATGAGTGATTACATTTGAAGTCTATATTTCAATTAATGTTCAGGATTGATAGCGTCAACGGTTTCGGCGCCACGAAACACGATGCTCCTTTTGTGAATCATTGCGAAATGTTGAAAGTGTTGGAAGGAGGTCCCGTCAAGGCGATGGTGGGGTGGATGGAAAGGGTTCGTGTCGGTAGGAAATTATTTCTATCCGCCGGAGATGTGTAGTTCAAAAGAATTTTTTCTCCTACAGCTCTCCGTCTCCGCCCAATTTGAACCCTTAACAGGGGTTTGAGTTGATTGGAAACTTTTTTATACCCTTTTTTAATTTCTGTGAAAAATAATTGGGTATCTCACAGTGCCCCCCTTTTATGCTCGGCCCCTCTCTCTGTGGCGGCCGGCGCGACGCTAATCGTTCGGTCATTTCCTCCTCTCCGGCGCCCTTCTCGGAAGAGGCCATTGTGGCTCCGGGCACAGCAGTGGTCTTGTGTGCCCCCTCATGTCTCCTTCATCATCCCCTCTTGATTTCTTTCCTCCTATGTCTCATGTCGGTCCGTCTACATCAAAACCCTTCCGATGCGGCAAGGAGGGCGTGGGACAAGAGAGCCGTAAGGAAGAAGTCCCCAATCATACGATGACCAGTGAAACGATTTCATTTCACCAAATGATTTTTCGCCGAAGGTGATGGAAATAAGGCGTGCGTCCGCCACGGAGGTTGTGAGTGACCTTATTTTCGTGACTGGTGCGAAGAGAGAAATCGAGTGAATTCGCTCGGCCCTCTCTGATGCACTTATTTTAATTATTTCTCTTCATGACTGGTGCTGCACATGTGAGATATTCCATTTTCCATATCTCCCATCGATTTCCGGTAGAAAATAGGCGTTAAAATATTTCGGCTTGATGTTCGTAAATGAGAGTTTAGCAGTCCAAATGTAAAAATTGCTGTCTTACTGATTTTTCAGTTGATTGAACTAGGAAAATGGAGGTATACCTTTTTTAATATCGTTTTGTTAACTGTAGATATAGTATCTAAAAGTTTCATTTGTAAATTTTCAGTTCAAAGTTATATTACTCAATGTTCATAATAGTATCTGTAGGCACGTGTAAGCCAAAATGTAAAAATTCTTATGTATTTATTATTTAAGTAAATATGAGTCAACTTGTTTGCCCTTCAAGCCACTCGAAGAGAGAAAAACCTTGCGAAAAGAGGTATGCAAAGCGGTTTTTATATTATAACGTGGGTAACTTGTTTTTGGGGATGTTTTTGCCATTTTTAGTTGCTCACGGAAACCAGTCCCTTAGTATATAACCTTTTATGTCCATTTATGTTTTTTAATAATCGGATGATGTCGCATGTGCGTTGAACTACGAACAATTGCGCTGTCAATGTGTTTCCACCAGCTGTATAATGTTGTTTTACTTCCTGTATAGTTTTATTTACTTCTGGTTTGATTTCGTTTGGATCTAACCTCAATATTCGCATCTGAATGGACATATGTGTATGACCAAAGGTAAATAATATTTAAATGGATGGCTTGTATGTAGAAATTAATTGTGCATGACCGTACAGTTTTGGGACTGAAGCGTTTGGGATGTTCGGGGAAATTTCAAAAATATTTTGGCTCGTTATGTTAAAGAGTGTTCCTTCAGAATTGTTTTGGCTTGTGACACCATCTGGTTTAGGGGTGTTTTTTTTTCGAATTTACGTGTACGGACCAGAGTCTTTGGCATGCAATTTTTTTATAGGACGATTAGGGATACCGAAAGAGAATTTTAATTACGGAATCATAAGTGAAATATGATTTATGAGGCTCGCATTCGTTTGTTTGTTCAACGACCATCGACAAACCACCTAGTATTTAAACTTATTCTATTTCCACTGCTGGAATTCTTCCGACGGGGAGATGTGAATATTAACCTAATCGCAATATTATGTCGACAATATTTTCCGGATAAAAACGCATCAGTTACTTTTATCCAAGCAAAATTCTTTTATTTATTCGAATTTAAGTTAAGTGAAATCCCTTTTCGGGATTGAAGCAAAGTTTTTGGTTGTTGGTAGGGTAAATCCAATTTCTTTGGGATGGATTACTTTTGGTGACATCGGCTAGTAGCATAAACGTAGTATATACGTGTATGAGTCGGATATCGTGGGGATAACGATGGGTGACCAATGTGGGAAACAGCCTTCCTTGTATCCCTCCAGTGACACCGTGAACGCCCCTCTCCTCCATCTGTTCCTTAGCTTGTCATGGAGGGAGGAAGAGCGTTCGAGCGCCAAGCGTGCATGACGTCTTTGCTATCGATCTCGCGCCAATCGGGTGAATTAGTGATTCCCAATTTCCAAAGTAAGCCAGCCACTCTCCCACCGTCGTCGCATCTTTCCCCCCTCTCCCTATCCGGGAGCTCGGTCGTCCTCCTCAGTGGGAGTCCCAGGGCGAATGGGGGCTTAGGGGAGCGGGTGGAAGGATCCTGGGGAATCCTCGCCCCATGACGCACGGCCTGGGCCCGGAGCATCACTCCGTCCCCCGTCGACACCACGGGGGACGGAGTGCGTGGGTGTTTTCAAGTCGTCCCCTTCCCGGTATATCGCCATGGGTCATTCCCTGCTCCCAGAGCCCATCTGCGAATAGATGCTCTCCTTTCTCGGGAACTGTCAATGGTAACAAAAAATATTTTTGCTGTTAACGAGAGCGCATACGTTTTCAGACTAATTGGCGCGGTTTCAGGAAAGGACAAACAAACTACCCTTAGTAATCCATCTGTAAAGATTTCACGCTAGGGTGAATTTTTTCGTGGAACTCGCTTCAATTAAAGTCTAGCTGAGGGAATTGTACTGAAACAGTATGAGGATGTTAGGGGAATTACTGCGGGGAAGATGTTATGGTAGAAGTACAGTCAATTTAGTGTATTCAACTACGATTCAAAAGAGAGCTTGTCGCGGCGAGTGGATTGTTAATGACAAAAGAGCATTCCCCTCTTTCCCTGCTCAATGAATCCTTGAATGTGAAAGGGATTGATTTTCGGAAACCGAAGATATGACTCTGTTTCCATCCATCTGAGTCGCGTGACTAACGAGTGGTGAAACAAAATTTTGTTACCAGCATAATTATTCCGTGCCATTACATCTACAATTACTAAACTAAACGGATTATAGATGATGTTTCGCCAGGTGGAAATATATTATTTTATGCATATGTTTTCTCGAGTGGAAATATCAAGATAACCGCGACAAAATGCACTCACAATGTGCATTTTGTCGCGGTAATCAGTTTAAATTTATGGTAATATTAATTGAAAACGTTAATCACACTCAAGCAAAAATAACTCTTAACCCATTCTTACTCTTGGTCCATCTTGCAGGATTGCTGGAAATGTTCCGGGAAATTACATAGATCTCTTGACCTGGATAAACTCATATTTTTCATTGGATTTGATACAATCACTTGCAGTATCATTGACTTAGTAGTATTGGGGCTTAGCTTTTCTCTCGATTCTCCTCTCATTTGATCTCTTCATATTTCTTATTTTTCTCGTCTGTCATATTTTATTCCCTCTCTTTTCGGATTTGTGGATGGCCGAGTATTAGTTAGCCAGTCAGCCTAAGGGTTACAATTATTACTGAGCTCATTGGTGAGATAGGCATGGAGCGAGAATTGTAAATAAGAAAGCGAAGGTAATGAGATTCTTAAGAAATAGAAAGGCTAAGATAAAAATTTAAATTATAGGGGACATAAACTAAAAGAGTTCATATATTGAGGAAGTATTTTTAGAGGAAGGAGAGAAAATTATTTAGGATAAAACCATAAACACAATAATCAAGCCGATGGCCGGTTTGGTAGGTGATTGTAGCGTTCACCCAGTGCTAAGCCCGACGGCGTGTGAAATTCAAACATCAGGGTAGGGGACTCAGTTCCTCACACACACACACATTTATATATGTATATATATATATATATATATATATATATATATATATATATATATATATATATATATATATATATATTTTGTAAGTGCATAACAGGCGTTTATAAGGTAGGGTAGAAGACAATGTTGTTGGAGCAATCCGAAGGAGGCAGGAGAGGTGTATGTAAATTATTTTGAATGGCGATGTATGCGGAATTGAAGTAAATCTTATTATAGTTTTGGGTGTATAGTTGTACTTCGTCAGGCGAGGTTGACAAATGTATCGGCGGTTATTCAATGTGTCCATCCAAAATATAAATTTAACCGTAAGACTATAACAATATAATATGTACTCATAAATGTCTCATGATCAAATAATTCTTGAACCGACCGATTACGGGGCATTGCATATACGTTGCCTTGTTTAATGTGGTGTCGCACGAACATTGCAGACCACATCCATTGTATGGCTCGGCTCTGAATCCAGGATCATATCATATTTCAATGGAATAACGAAGCAAAAGACGTCTTCGTCCTCGGGCAGCAACTCTGTTATCCGTGGACCTCTTGTATCTCATTATCGAAAGGGAATCGTCTCAAATCTCGCTCGATCGATTTCTCTTGAGAAGTTGCTTTGAGCACGATACTTACACATTTGAATGTCATTTCTCCATCCTCAAACCGGCGGACGGAAGTCGTTTAAAGGCTGCCTAACTCCCGGCCGCTCTTGCGGTTTCCGTAGAGAGAGGGAATGGAGGGCGAGGGTATGCAAGGGGAGTGGGAAGGGTCGGGGGCTTCAGACCGCTAGGTCGTTCCCTGGGATGACCTCATCACGTTCGACGGTTCTATTTCCCGCAGGGCCCCGGTGTCTATCCCGTGGGAGGATTTTCAAATGACCTTCTCCACAGCATCCTCGCTCACTCCCCCCTCACATCCTTCCTCTTATGGAGGATGATACATCGGCAGATTCGTAGCTGACGATGTCGCGAAGACTTGGTCTCTTCCGTTTGTGATGCCACCAGGAAGCGTTTGGGGTCTGGTTTTTTGGCTCTAGTCCACAGGATTAGGGTATGGTTTTGATGTACCCTGGTATAACGCACTGCTATACTCTTAAGCTGGGACTAACGTTATGTAAAATATCCTTAAACCCAATACTACATATTACAGCTACTAATGTCTTATCTACTGCCTATATCCCGATTCTTTTTCTCCCTCTAGCTCACTCTCCCATCATTCTCCCCTCTGTTTCAGCTGTCAGCATCTCATTGCCTCTTTAACTATATCCTCCATCCACTTGTCCTACCTTTTTCGAATTTCTCCCCAAAGAGAGGATGAAGGTTTATAACCCCCGAGGGTTTTTTTTCATTTGAAATCTATCGGGTTATGTTAGTTTTTCGATGGATCTGTAAACCATTGTACTCCTAAGCCACATAGCTAACATGCCACATAATTACCCAAAATATCCCTGAGCCCCATATTACATACAGGGTCTGTACAAAAAATATTAGACTGGTCTTTCTATGTGCTAACTGCTTGACGGATCACAATCAGTGGGGCGTCGCCTTCTTGCGACGTTTGTGAGAAGTAAAATAGAGCGTTACTCGTGGCCCTATCTCTACTTGTCTCCGCACAACTACGATTCTTGTTTGAGCTTGCACACGCTTTCTGTACAATTTCTTGTGTCGGTTAGAATGAAGGTGTTAGATAAGCAGTGGGTGTGTTTTGATTTTTTTTAAACTCCAAAAAAGTGTAATTGAAAATAATGCAATGATTCAAGAGACATCCATTTATTAATCTATGAGTCGGGCACGGTTTTATCGTTGGTACATCCACTTCCAGTCTGGACAAACCTCAATTAATGAAGAACCTAGATGTGGACGACTATCGACGTCAATAAACGAAGCCCACGTCAACAGGGTGAACGATTTAGTGAGTGCAAATCATAAGTTAACTGTCATGGAGATTGCCAATGAAGTTGACATTAGTGTTGGTCTTGTATTACGATTACTTCCTCTTTAAGTTATGCACACTCTCAACCTCTCTTTTATTCCATCCAAAATGCTTATTCTTTTATTCCCACTACCTCGCTTTTCCAGCAGTCTCCTCTCTATATATCACTGTCTTCAGCATCCCATTTACTCTCACTGTCTCCTGCACTTACTTGTCCTGCCTTCTTCTTCAAGATTCTCCCAGCAGACGTTTCTCTTCCATCAACATGCTTCATCGTTTATTTTCCTTTCTTTACATTTTATTTTCTCCTCTACACCCGCATCTCGAAAGCCTCCAGTCTCCAAATCCTCTTGTCTCAACGACTACGTTTCCCAGCCAAACAAAACCACCCTACATGTGATAGTTTTTGCTACAATTTCCCTTAACGCCTTAGCTTAAGGTGCCTGTCATCGTCTTCCGCCTTTTTTTTACTCCCTCTTTACCTAACCTAATTCTTATTTTGATATTCTTACTACTTTTTAGGCTGGTTAAGTCTGTGAATTCACGGGAATGACGTACTTAGTTGTTCCTGCAAGTGGATATGACATACTCGAGATTTTGCATTTGAGATTAGGACCTTCAACACTTAATACATTATTTTTTTCTGTGTTCCAACAAGAATTCAGGTAGATTTTTCTCATGAGTATTAAAAAAATGATCATCACCGGTAGTTTATTGCAGGTAAGTAACGATAATGGTAATTTATCAAACGAAGTCGGGAAATATATCGAAGATAAACATGCCCGATTGAGCCCAGTCACATAATGGGTGCTGTATATGCTCATATGAATGCCTTTATATCCTGTGTGCCATTGTGTATTTTCATAATTATGCTTAAAGCGTTCCCAGGGGAGTGTTTATAGGTTTCTTTGGCGACCGAATAGTGGGGATTTGATATTTTGATATTTAGTACCCTACAAGCCATCGCCATGGTAGGGGGTGAATACACAGCATAATAATTTTGACCCGAATATGTTTACTCCTACCGCGATCAGACAATGCTAATCTGATTCCTTGTTGGAAAAAACGACATTTAACTCTATCTCTTCTGCACTTGATCTCTATAATTTTAGTGACATGATCTCTTCTACCGTAGTACGTACGGGGTAATAAAACATTTTCAAAATCAATGCTAAATGGACCTCCTTCCAATTTATGTAAGAAGTTTAATCTGTAATTTAACCTTCGCTCCGTGAGTGATTTCCAACCTAGCTCTTCTAATATTTTGGACACGCTACTAAGTTTATCATAACAACATTTTACAAATCTAGCTCCTCTACGCTGCACCCGATCCAATTCGTTGGTACTGTGGGTTATATCAAAGAATTGCGATACACAATTAGGGAAGATTGAATTTTAGAGTAGTTTGAATGCTTGTAGCTTTCGGTTTCCGCAGTTGTGTCGTCATATTTAACGAGGGAAAATGAAATACCTTCTAACAGTGTGTGTGACAGTCACTAACTCGAATTCTAATTTCAGTCTCGTCTCCCGGTGTAGCGTACGATTAGAATTTAGCCCTCGGCGTCAATATTAAATCCATATTATTTGTATTCATCCAGTGGGTGAAGTCGTGCATGTAATCTCTGGGCATCTGGCGGCATTCCATTCCTGTTCTCAGATATACTACGGTACTCAAAGGGAACTCGGGATACCCGCCGCATCATTTATTCATGATTATATTAGATATGATTGATCCGGCGGAAGGGGGAGCTTGAACTTTTGCATTGGAGTACATTCATATTTATTGTGTGTGCATCAGATTCAATGACATATCAAAAGGCTTCCCGACCCAGCTTATTCGCAAACAGATCATGCGTGCGCTGTAATTGCATTCATTTGTTTTACTTTTTCCTTCCCAATCCCAATTTACAGACAGAATTGTTCATTGGATGTTTCATAAACCTGCGTACTTGAAACTCATCAATTTGTTTCGACTATTCTTGTTTAATATCCTTTGAGCGGGGTTAATGCGCCTTTCCTATCACTATTTAAAAATCGATAATTTGCAATATGAATTAGGATTTTAGGGTAACGCCTCCTGGGAAAATCTCCAGGGCACATTTGTGTTGAATACTTAGAACTTTTTTAGAGTTCCATGTTTGCTGTCAGTGGTTAATTTACCTTTCATCCTCCTCAATACAAGAGTTATGATCCTAGCAAAGGACCAACAAGTTCAGTGACGTATGCTAATTATGAGGAGGAGGGAGCCGTCGCTTTTGGCGTACGTGGGAGTATGCTGCTGGTAAAATTATCGCAAGTCTTCCCATAAATAGACTGCATTGTGTTTGGCGATTGAGCTCGCGAGATTTCATCTTCCCAACTCGTTCTGCGGGGGAAGGGGGAGGAGAGGGAGAAGATGACGGTAATAGAAATATTCCGATTACTTGTGCAGCGCATTATTTATGTGAAGAGAAAAAAATAATCTAAAAGGAGGAAATATAGTATTCAAACCAGCGGTCCTGCTCATTCCCTCTCGCAGAGTCCGCTGGCAGCGCAGTGAAATGTTGACGAAGTGAATTCCTGCCCATTGTTAGTTTCTCGTAACTCTCTCTCCCGTCGCGAGAGAGCTCCCGTTGCAAAACCAAAAATGAAGGGCTTGTATTATTTTCCCCCCTCCTCCTCGCGAAACAGCACGCTATCGTTGTACGCGCGCCCGCCATACAATTTACGCGCCTCGACTCCATCGTTTGCACGTTCTCTCCCCCTCCTTGTGTCGCGAGGGTTCTTTCATTTCGTCTCCCACCACCCCCTCCCCCCTTTTTACTCCTTCCTTTAGCCTCTCCCTATATTGTAGACACGGTGTAGGGAGGGACGGGGTGAGGGCAACTCGTTTCCTGCACACGGCGTCGATGCTGTGGCTGTCTGCGGAGTTTGTTCGACCAGCAGAGTGTGTATGAGGGTAACTGTAGTCTGGGCGGGACCAGGTGTGCTGTGCGTAATAATTGAAATAAGATGTGTCGTTATTTTATTTCGTGCCAAAAACTGTCTTCAAAGGACGGTTTTGATAATTGGACGTATGCGTCTCACTTATTCAGGTGATACATGCACGTTATGGTCAGTTAATGTCCATGTATCTCCTGCGGTCTCTCGGGGATGACTAAACTAGGAATAAATGAGTGGTAATGACGACCTCTAATTTGAGGAAATTCGTCATAGTCGGAAAGAAAATATGTGTAACTCTACTATAGGACCGCAGATGTAGCTATGAGCGCCTAGAGCTGCTGGCTGAACGCCAGGGCTGGTGATGGGTCAATCTGGGTCCCTCTCAATGAAATGGAATGGAATTACCTCACAATGAACGGATGGAATTATCATACTCTAGGAGGGTCTGACTGACTGACTGATGCTTAAGCACTGCGCCGTTTGGCGCATTTTACACCGATACCCAGCTATGTTGATAAACGGTTGTGTGATATAAGTGGCTTAAGGGCGAAATTAAGCTAACGAGTATACTATTTGGTGATTATTAGGATTCATTTAGACTTGCTTTTGTACGTTTGTATTTAAAATGGGGATTATCAGAATAGTCCCATAAAGGTTCTATGTGAGGGTTACCAGTATTTCCTATTGCTTGCTGAAATGACAGGGCTAGATCTCTTAGATAGGTTGGTAGGTTTGGTATTTTGAGGTCCTTGTGAATGTCTGAGTTTCGGACGAACCAAGGGGCGTTAGTAAGAGTTCGCAAGATTTTATTTTGAAAGCGTGTCAGTTTGTTCAGGTTTTGTTTGTTTTTTACTCTAGGAGGGTTATAGCGTACAACCATCATAACCGGGTAAGTAATATAAATACGTGGATGAAACGCATCATCGCGTTTTGTACTCACTTGACGATAAATATCGATCGGCGTTAAACCTGGCAAGTGCAGAAAAGAGATAAGTACTCGCCATACTTGTACACTAAACGACTCATTTTTCAACACGAAAAACGTTTCTCATTCTAGCGGCAGAAAGACCAACCATATGTATTATACGGTGTAGCCATCTATTGCATGAATTATGAAAACGTTTCTGCGTATTATACGGTCAACCACATACTATATTTTTATCCACTTCCAGTCCCGAGGAAACAATTGTGTGGCGTTAACTTGTTCATAATACCTAATGATACCTTGTGATAATACCTAACATAATGCATAACTTGTATGTTGTGCATAATAAAATCTAGTAGAAAAATATAATTTCTGAATATTAAACTTAGCTGTAGTCATCGGTCACAATTTTTGTGTCGCAATCAGGGGGTGTGTGCTGTTGGTATCAAGGAACAAGTACCTAGTTGTTTGCCCTTGGCAATTGTAAACCTTTAAAATATCAATGAATACCAGGGGTTGGTATCAGTGCCTAGGTGCCGAGGAATACTTGGGATTCATGGGGTCAGCAAGATTCAGGACGTACGAGAACTAAGATTAGTGGCGTGGGTACTTGTAATTGATATTGTCATCATCATTATTTCATTCTGGAGATGGCAGCCTCGACAATTCCCTTGCTAATGCTGACTCCCATTCACTCCATTGGTACTCTTCCGTCCAACAGCTTTCTTCGCTTGGCCCACGTATCTCTCCCTTCCTCGTTTTCGCTTCCCTCTTACTATGCATATAGGAAATACGTCGTGTATCAAGAGGCGTATCTATTTGAGCTTGTTCTCCTTTTCCTGAATACTGTCTTCCCTCTCCCTCTCATCTTCTGTATAAGCCTTCGTTTCTGACCTCACCTTTCAATTTGTACTTTAGCATCCTCCTCCACAACCACTTTTCGGAGTATTCCATTCTCCTTCTCTAATCTATTCTTACAATTTTCCTTGTTTCCGATCCGCGAGAGCAACTTTCTCCCTCGAAAGCTTGCATGTATTGCATCTTTGTGCCATTCGAGCATAATAGTTGTTGCCTCTTTGTGACCGTGAACTTATATTGTAATATTGATCATAAAAAATCCCTTAAAAATAAGAATGGTGTGCGTGATATTGTATTTTAAATGCAGGTCCACAATCCCAAGTAAAGAGGATGTTGATCGATTATGTATCGTAGAATACGTTTATCATTTACCTCTATTGATTTATGTCAATCACATTGTTGTTGGGGATGGTGGGTTGCAAATTGATTTTGCCATAGTATCTTTGTCAAATCGACTAATCTATAGTGAACAAAATATGTTATTAGAAGTACAATTTCTTCTATTCGTATCGCGGTGTCGATTCATGCGTTTCATAGACAGATTTCAATTTACTCGATTTGTCCATCAGACTGCTCTAGCAAGAACATTGCTCTGCCCTCTCTCAAAGAGGAGATTCCCCAAAGTGAGAGGCTTTGGAGCCGTGGAGAGAAATTTCCCCTGGATTTCATTTGTGTGATTGTCTTTTTTCTATCCCGATATTGTAGTTGAGAGAGAGGGACACGTTTTGTCAGGCAACATACATTTATTTTTTGCTTATGCGAAATTTTCTCTCCACGGATTTTGGTCGCGGATGAATTTTGTTCTTCGGCCTCGCGATTTTATTTCTCTTTCCTCTATCCCTGGCGTGCGATTTTAGCGCGATTGGTTCCTTACACGTAAGTATTTGGGCCGCGTGTTCTGTTGATCTCCTGGGCGGTAGGGCTCATCTCCCCGCTCGATTAAACCAGCATCACCGAATTCGGCCCGGAGTCGTTTTTCCAGCCATTGACGCCAACTATGTATGGTGGCAGAGTTTGTCAGTGTAGATTGGTAGATAGGTGTACTCTCTCGAATCCAGGGTGCGTTATCTCTTTCGTATTTTAGATCTGTTTACATCCTTATTAGTGTTATTTATGGGGGATTTCACTGGCCAATGATGATGGAGAGGGGTGAGATGGGAGGGGATTAAACTGGGATGTGAAAACATAAGGGCTCGATCACTGGATGGAGAATTCTTCGACGATTCGCGACAGCTGGACCAGCTGGGTGGTAGGTGTAGTCTTATTAGAGGAAGGCGACTGACAGCTGAGGTAATTTTTGTCATCAGGGTGAGTGGTTTGATAGGGGTAGGATTTTCAGGGTATGGAGGTAGGGTGGATAGAATCCTGACGGTGACATTAGCTTACTTCCAACAACGATGGACACCAAGGTGTCCACAGTTTAACATCCCATCCGGCGGACGGTGTACTCACTTAAAGTACTTTCCACAAAGCACATCAAGTAGGCTTCGGAATATCACTGAAAAATCCGGTCACCACCCGGGATTCGAAGCCGAACCCACGGGGTTTGAAGCAAGCACATTAGCCACTTCAACATCCTGATCCGGTGAGGGTTGGTAGTGACGAATGAAATATTTTTAAGGAAGGATCAAAATGAAGTTCCTACAGTTGTATTAAATTAGTTAAATTCAAATCCTATTAAAATAATATTCCCATTGGCCACAATCAGGGGTCCTCTTTAATCCTTACTATTTTTTTTTACTGTTAATATCTTCGTTTCAACCAGGTTTCGTTGCCTTACATCAGCATTAAATTCAGAATGAGTGAGTGCCCAACTCATTCACTAAAGGGTGTTTCTGATTATCATTTCGTTACAGTAAAATGCTTTATTTCTGACGCGAACCCAGCTTGGAAATAGTTGAAGTTCCAAGGGGCTGATATGATAACCCTGTAGATATGAGGTGCCTAATAACCTTCTCACCAGCGCAGGACTAGAACAATGAAGGGGTGAAAACTTTATCACAGGGTGTTCTCCGATGTGAAAACTACTGATGACGAGAGCTATATTGCATTGTCCAGTTGCCTAGATGGGTCGGAACCGGCGTGTTGGGTGTTATTATAAATTCTAGCTGAACAGCATACCTAAGGTACGACCTTTGCTGATTTAATTAATTAAGAATTTGCTTCGCCCTCTTGGACTCGCGAACTTCTTCGCATGGCGAGTATTTTTGTCACGGCAGGGCAGAACTCTATGGAGCGCTAAATTAAGAGATTCGCCAGCGAAATACTTCACATTTTTTTCTGATGCTTTCTCGACGTATGGTTTTAGTGAAATCCTCTCGAGTTTTCCACCCGGTTAAGTTCTCCATCTCCGCCGACGTTTCGATGATCGATGCACTCATCTTCTCCAGTGTCGCGATTTCGCTTCCTCACACCTAATCCCTCCCTCCTCCAATAGATCCCTAATTAACATGATCAACTTGAGAAAAAGAAGAGCTGTTTCCATAGGATACCCTCGACTCCGGTTTTGTTGTTCGATCTCGGAAAAACTTGTATAAAAAAACGTCCCAAAATGTCGATTTCTTTGTTTCATTTATGGAATTAGAGCTGTTTTTCCATTTATAAAACCTTTTCCTTTCTATTTTGTAGTAATTTCTCCCAGTTAAGTATCCGTGACAACAATGTCAACAAATATATATTTCCAAATAAGCAAGATGGCGTGTTTCTGTTATAGGTTATTTTCTGTACCATATATGATATAATTTTTTTAGTATTTCTAGCACCCTAAAAGCCACCGCTGGGGTGTGTGATATGGGGTGAACACTGACCACACTAATTTTGACCCGAATATATTTACCCATGTCGCTGTCGGATCACTTTATTATGGTCCGTTATCATTCGTGGGAAAAATTACATGTTAAATATATTTGTTCTGGGATTAATCTTCCGAATTAGTAAGTAGTAAGTACATTTTAATTTTTTTTTATTTTTTTAATTTTTTCGTGCGACTGTCGGACCGCTGGCGTAGAGAGAAATCTCTCGTAAGTCCTGGTTGAGTGCGAGTGATTGAGACTAGCAAGGATCAATTCTGCAAAATACATCCAAGCTAGAGAGTGCGTGATCAATTTTCATTTATTAGAACAACTTGTTATTTAATCATTAGACACGCGGTTGTGTTGACCGTTTGCGGTATCTAGTTAATTAATTTAGTTTTACTATCTTTTTTATTATAATTATTCCGCTAACTTATCACCCTTCTAACTCCCCTTCCTATCCACTGCCCACTTTTA
Organism: Hetaerina titia; assembly: GCA_037158775.1. Classification (NCBI taxonomy): domain Eukaryota; kingdom Metazoa; phylum Arthropoda; class Insecta; order Odonata; family Calopterygidae; genus Hetaerina; species Hetaerina titia. The sequence continues at coordinate 83,003,740 of CM073777.1, read as the reverse complement.
AGAGTACGACTGGGGTCAACTCTTCCCATTATTTCATACGGCCGTAGTTACCGTTCGCCTCATACATTTCGAATGTTATTGACATGGTCTCTTCTACCGTAGTACGATGGGAATAATATTACATTTATAACATCAATGCTGGAGAGGAATTCTTCCAATTTATGCAAGAGATTTAATCTGTAATTTAGCCTTAGCTCCGTGAGTGATGTCCAGCCTAGTTCCCCTTAATTATTCTGATACTCTACTCATTTTGTCAAAACAACGTATTATAAATCCAGCCCCTCTACGCTGCAAGCGATCCAATGAATATAACTTTATGAGGAATCCATATATCAGCAGGATATTCTAAATGAAGCCTAACGAATTAATGTTGCCATATTTCTTTAACCTTTTCATCACATGTACCCAGTACTCTTCTAAGAAATCGTATTTTTTTGTTAGTTTGTCCACATATTCCCTGTATATGTTTCAACCAAAGCAGGGGTCGTGAGTGAAGCTAAAATAAATGAGGGTAAATATATTTGTTCACAATCAGCAGTTCCTCTTAATCAATTTGTTTTCTTTGTTTCCGCGATGTAATTTGGTCTGTTTCTCCGTGAATAAAACGTACATTGATTTTACTATAGATTCTATTGGTTTTATTTGCAATTGCAATGTCAACTTTTATGTAGCGTTCTAGATAAACAAGATTTCTAGTTTTAGAAGCGGAATTTTTATAAGTCGGGAGGTTTCATGTGGTCCATTCGAAAAAGACTACGTGGTGTACATATGCAGAGTTTGGTCGGCATGATGAGCATTTCGACGCCCTGGATGCCCTCAAGATAGGCTCGAGCACGCAGTAGGAATAGGCTCAAGCACGTGTAAACACACACACACGCAAGCACTCCACACGCCTCCCACTCTTCGGTGCAATGGGAAGAGGTCATAATGCTGTTTTCTCTCTCTCTCAATCCTGCCGTAGCGGAGAGGATTTCGCACTCAACCTTACCGACGTGCTGAAACAAAAATAATATCCACCCTCACTCCTTCTCTCCCTAACCCCCCACTCTCCACCGCCCCCACCCCCAATAGCACCTTCACTTCTCTTCCTCCTTTAAAATTCATTCTCCCTCCTCTTCCTCCTCCCTTCTTCCCCGAGCAAGGCTTCTTTCAAGATCCATTCAACTTTCGCCGAGTAGTCTTTCTGCCCACAACCGTCCTCATTACATTCAGCGGATTAATTTCGGCGAGTGAATTATTAGAATTGTTACATATGTTTTTTTCTCCTTTTAATAAGACGCCGTCGCCTTTCGAGTCCCTTGAACTCTTTACCATTTTCTTTACGCATTGAGTCGTTAAGATGAGTGTACTGTAGCGGATCGATTGTCGCGATAAGCATCGTTGTCTCTACGCTTGTGTTTTGTTTTCGTCGCGTTCATCGGAGCGCGTCGATGGCCATATTCGTTAGAGCACCAAGGGTGTGATGTTGGATGGGGCTCATGCGAGAGAAAATCCCGACTGCAGAGCTGGTGCATGAGCATAAAACCTACGGTCACCGGCTAGTCACCACCTCCAGTGGAGACAAGAATTTCGGGAGGCCAGAAATTTAATTTTTAATGTGTATATAATTATGTATATGTGATTGGGGGGAGTTTTTTATCTTGTGAATTCTTCTTAGAGGAAATATTAATGAAAATACAAAGCTTAATGTGAAAGCAGCTTTGTGATATAGCGAGACCTAGTTTACATAAGGCAAATTTTTGTTTTTTATTTTGCGAAGTCGAAGAAATATAATTAAAAAGTTTTTCTTATCTTTTTGTTTGAGGCAGTATAGGTTTTAGTCTGCATAACTTTTCCAGGCCAAAGAATTGGAAAATGGTCTGGCGAGGAAAAATGCAATTAACTCTCAAGAAAAAATTCTTAGTCTTCTTATTTCTTATGCGATATGTAATACATTTTTAGTTCAAGATGAGTAAACGACAGTAATAAAAAATAGAAATAGGTTGCCTCTCTTGCGTGAAGTTAAGATAACTTCAGTCATTATCTCGGCCAACTATTACAAAATTTTGCATCTGAAATGTTACGAGGACAGATTTCTGATGATCGGGATAGAAAATAGCATCTTAATGTTTAGAGAACAGAAATATATTTTGTTCTTTTTCACAGTGCGTAAAACACGATACAATTTCCTGATACACAGATCACGAGGGGTGAGTTGGGAGTCCATTTTGTTTTGTACCTCTTACCGTTTGTAACAGTGATTTTTCATCTACGTCTATACAATTCACCGAAAGGGCGTGTGGCGGGGGGTGTTTGGCCATCACCCTTAAAAGAGAATAAAACCACATGTAAAACCAACAAGCTCTTAGCAATTTACACCCTCAGAAACGTATATATTCATGCAAGAGAATTTTAACTTGCACGCATCCGAAGACATATGCTATCAACTAACATATACATTAACCTAAGAATATACCTTATGTCTATGCAGCGTTTAATGTTTTAAATCGACCGTATTTAATACTTCTAAAATGACATTGATTTCTTACTATTATGATTCCTGACTGTCCGAGGCAAGAACGAATAATGTATCTATCTGTAACGGAGTTAGGCACTTACCTACCCACAATTTTAGTTCTTTAATTTTGTTTGTGTGATTGACGGGTCCCTGCCATAGGAGGAATCCTTGTAAACCCTGAATGAGTGAGTGCGTGCGTTTCACAAAGGTCGGGTACACCTGAGTGATTGAGTTATTGCATTTTTATCGAAGTCCCTTATTTTCCGTTTTGTTATTTCTGTGTGATTGGCGGGTCCCTGGCCTAGGAGGAATCCTGGTAAACCCTGAACGTGTGAGTATATGTGGATCACAAAGGTGGAGTGACTGTGTATTCACGTAAGTTGTTTTTGTTTCTCTACATCCTTTAATAATTTTCATTTATTTGTGTGATTGACGGGTCACTGACATAGGAGGGATCCTTGCAAACCCTGAGTGTGTGTGTGTGTGAATGTGATTCACAATAGTGAAAGTTATTTCGTAACACTCCCTAGTGATCGAGTGGTTGTAAGTTTGTTTTATTATTTTTAATTTATTTTATTAATATTATTTTTTATTATTTGTTTTGGTTTTGTGTGTGTATGGTTTTTTACCCTTATTACTTAGTGCCATTCAAGTTTACGGTCCCGGTATTTTTTGTTTACATTGATTCACGACCGTAGCTACGTTCCTTGTATATTTAAATCCCTTATCTTATCTTTGTTGTCCGACCTACATAAATATTGTGGGGACATAATAATTATAATAATAATTTTTCATTTCACCTGCTCCTGTTGTCACCTCATTGTTTTTCAATTTTTATAATACTTTTTCGTGAATATTTTCATTCTATAAATAATCTTCATTTGACCATTCAGCGAAATTAGGAATTGGTGGGGCAATATAAATAATAAGGGCGGTATTGAGCTAAAGCGAATATCGGTGACAGCGCCTGGACAAATGACGTAGGGTTCTCATAAGAGTTATTCATGCTGTCGCACATAAAAAATATCTCTACCCGGTTGGTGGCCTTCAGTATGGTGCGTCGAAAAGGATAGAAGTTCTCAATGCTGTTATGTGATTTTTTGTGTTTTATGCAAGGATTGATGAATATATTATTTCATCGTTCCTCCAAAAGGATAACTTCAGTTTCTCTTGGGTGCTGACAATGGTATTATCATTTTTTCATCTCCGGTACCGGACCGTGATTTGTTTTCCATATTTAACATTAAATTATTTCTTTGATACAACCCTTAGTCTCCATTTATTTTTCTCAGGATTTTAACATTCGAGTGTTCTTGAATAATTCATTCAGGGGGTGTTTTTACCCTTTTATTTTCGGAAATTCATTTGCCTGTAGGAGGCTGGAAACTATTCCTGCTTAGTCGGGAGTCTTTTTTTTTTTGCTTTTTGGATTCGTGAGCTGCGCGACGAGTTCATTGGGGCGAATGAGCTGTTGAGTCCCCACCACTTGATTGAGTGTCACATATGAGCGACTCTCAAGTCGGGCTACTGCGCAGGGAGGAAATAATGAGTCGTTTTCATGATGCTCGGTTCGCACGGAAGTCGTTTGTTTTTTTTTCTCTCTCTCTCCCCTACGGTTTTTCGAGCATTCAAAAGAGTTGTTCGGGGCATAAAATTATGTCTCGGGTGAATTGTTCGGTTGATTTCTATGTATATGTGTGTGTATATACATACATTTTATGTGTATATATATAATTGTGTGTATATATGTGTGTATATATATAATATATAATATGTATGTATGTGTATTTATCTGTTGTGCCGTTCTAGCGTTATATTGCTCCCGTCAGTGCTTCCATGTCAATGATATATAATATATATGCACTCACAGTCATGTATACACCCACATACTCGCACGTGTGTGAGTGTATATGTACCTGTAGGACAAGAAATTCCTGAGCACGTTTTTGGTGGTTGTGTCACGCGTGAAACACTGAAAGGAGTGAAGGGGGCAAGGGTGGCATTAGTGTTTGTGCGGGTTTGAGAGGGATTTTGGTGGGGAAGAACGTAATTTAGAGAAGTGACGTAGGGTGGGAGTGAAGAAAGTGATAAATATTCAACCCTTGTCACACCCCCTTCAGGAACCTTTCGTATACATATATACAAAAAAATATATATATATACATATCCTTTATCTCTCATCTTTTTCCTTATTTCCGGTAAAGGTTTCCCCCCCACTAATCCATGCATCTCCCTTCCCTCCTTCCTACCCCCGTGTCGCGAAACCTGCACTCTTAATTGGAAATAACGTGAGAAAATCTCCACAAAGACCTCCGCAAATAATTCGCGCGGCTTCAGAAGTTTTTAAATCGCCCGTTGATTTTCGGTTTTTTGGTGTTCATTGTTCACATGGGCTTGTGCTTAGGTTAGCCTGCTTAATGGGTCGGAATTCCTGAAGTCCCTTAGTCGTATTATGCATTTCCCACTTGTTCTTTCCGTCTTAAATCCCAGAGCATCGCCTCGGACTGCGAGAGTAGTGCGGGGAGTTCTGAATATCCTTCTTCAATCCTCCCTCATCTCGACCGACCCCTAGGGCGTGATCCGATTTACATTCGATGCATATGGATAATTTTTTTTCACCTCGTCGGTTGGTATTTAAACTAAAGGGGAAGGGACGTAGTGAGGGGATTGGGGGAAAGGAAAGAATTTCTTTCTCTCTCTCTCTCTTTCCTTCTTTCTCTCCTTCGGGATTATCGCAAATTTTAATTGGATCCGGTTTATGGTTGATCGAATCTTTCGTTGGTGGGTTTGGTCGGGTAATGAGTTATATATCATGCCTCCATCGACGCGCTTTCCCGATTATTACTCCCCCTAAAACCTTTTAATTGATGTTGTTTCGTCACGTCGTGATCAAACTGTGTAGGGAGGGGGTGGAGGCTATGCCGACGAGTAATAACGAGCGCGCAATCATTCGTACCCGTTGCGTGCGTGAAATATTTTTCGATCGCTGTAATTAGAGGTATGTTTGCGTGTGTCATTGAGGTCGGCTCGACTACGTACATTCGCCATCGGGCATTGCTCGAAGCGAGATTTAAATAGGATAATTAGGAGCATTGTTGTGGCAGGAATGAAATGGGTGACTCAATGGCGTGTGGGAATTTCGCAAAGTTCAACCCCCTGACTTCCCCCAAGCTTCCAGATTTAACGTGATCTCAACACTTTTCCCGAGTTCCGTAGACTTTTTAAAATTTGTTGCACCAATGTCAACTATTTGGCGACAAATGTGTATTCCTTAACGGTGACTTGTTCAAAGAATGATATGTTCGAGTAGAAATTTCAATTTGTTGCGTCGGTGGTACCACGTCATACGAGAGTTCAGGAAGGCAAAGGAAGAATGGATAGAAAGGTGCTGCGAGGAAATCAATGGCAGCATGAAAAAAGGAAAGAGCGAGATGGCTTATGAACTGGCGAAGAGGCAAATCGGAGAAAAAAAAACAAAATCACAAAACATCCGAACCGCTAAAGGAAAAATATAATAGATGATGACGACATTGGGAATAGATGAAAGGAATATGTTGAATTAATCCATCAAGCTCCCAAGCCATTAGAAGATGGCTTAATTAAAAATGAAAGCATAATAGGTAAAGACGATCGAGTCCGCAGATATTAAGAAGCGAATTCGAGAGATCCGTGGCGGACCTGAAAAAAACAAGGCACCATGAGTTGACAAATTAAACGAAGAAATAATAAAGGCCCTCGGGTTTAAAGCGAAGTATACCCTCTATGGAATAGTCAAAGATAGCTACGACAGCGGAAAGATAAATAGTATTAAAGAAAATAGCCCGATTCTTATTTCTTAATTTTCAATCTAATACTCGTCCATTGCCCTTGACTGCGGAAAAATGTCGTGCAGCTCATTTTCCCAATGCCACATGAGGGATATCTCGTTAATATTACGATGGCAGGTTGTGCCTTATTCTCCGTTTAACAAACATCTGGATTAATAAAACGGAAAATGTTTCAAAGAAAAATTCAGATGTTTTAAATGTACATGACGAGCCTCTAGGTCCAGCACCCGTATCAACAATTTGACAACATTAGACATTTTTTATCAACGTTCTTCATTCTCATATGAAGAAACGAGTAATGTTCATTTTTGATGAATCCGTATTATTTCAATACCTTAAGAGAGGACTTGACTAAATGTGAACATTTGATCCAGTGCACTTCGAAATTATTTTCGCATGCATGTTTGATCTCATTGAAAAAGAATTATGGTCCGGTCTCGTATCTAAGAAGTTCCCACAGCCTTTTTCTATTTTTTACGTATGGTTGCATAACTTAATTATTTTAACCAAAGAAGTTACCTTATGAAAGAAGAAATTTTTTTTCATTGAGAAAATGAATTTAACGTCATAAATTTGATTTTTAAACTAAACGGCGCGTTCCAAAGCTTTGCATATTATTTAAGTGTATGAAAGTGCACAGTTAAAATCACTCACCTTGATCGGGAATTGACCCCGGGTCCCTCGATATATGGCTTAGTGCTTTAGCCAGTAATGTTACCGAGACGTCCTCGTACACTACGAAATTTCTTAAAACGCGTAGCGTGGCGTAGTTGATTATATAATGTATAATTCATTTCCCACATTTTTAATCGTTTTTATCAAGTTTTGGTTCATCGTTACGCTGAATAAAAATATTTCTTCACGCAGACTTTTTGTAAGCATCTATGAATAACATTTTCCACTCCTCTTTGGAAATTAGTTTGTGACTCACGTGCATACTCGTAGTCTTTATCCGCTTGGCCATAGATTCGGTGAAGTATTTTCATCTGAGAATATATGGTACCTATTTTATATTTCAGTCTGATAGATACGGGATGAGGATAAATTCAAACAAAAGTTGAAGTTGTAGATAAAGAGGAAAAAGGACCGTGAAAATATGAGGGCAAAAACACCTGAGGACAGGTGAACTAGGTAACCTTTTTATGAAGTGCCTAGGAGTAGATGGTCAAAATAGTTGGGACATAAGTGAAGGATTGAGATAGGCGAAGAAGATTTGAGAAGAAAGAGGGAATTTATGCTAGGGACGTTGTGTAAGGAAGTTATGAAAACGGTCGTGAACACTTAGATATGGAGCGTAATTATATACAACGCGGAAGCATTGTCATTGAAGCAGGTTTATAGGCGTTTATTGGGGGCTTTTGAAATGTGAGTGTGGAGAAGGTGAAATGGACCGAAAGGAAAGCAAATGAGGAAGTGATGGGTATGGTCAGGGGGGATCCACAGTGGGCAGGAAAAATGGAAGATTGTATTGATTGATTCATATATGATAAGATTGCGTATTGATAGGCCGTGGGATGTTGCAGACTGTAATAGAGGGGAGAATTGTAGGCAAATGAGAAAAAGGCAGGAATAGGATAGGGATAGAATTAAGTGTGGATGAAAGTATGCGTGATTAAAAAGGGGTATACTAGTATTGGCTGTCAAGCTGTGTTTTGTTAGGAGAGGCAAAGCAATGTTTTGTTTTTCAGTCCATGTCCTTCAAAAAACCTATCTTAAATGGTTGAAGGCAAAAGTAGTAATACGTATACGAAGATCTAGGGATGGAAATTTGAGTCGCGTTATTGGCACAAGTCCTTATGGAAGAGAGATGAGATAGTACCGATTTGGTGGAGCTAGTCATCAATATATCAAAGGTGATAGACTTATGTTTGTGATAGCTCTCTAGATAGTGCAATCATCCGCATTGAAACTACCAACGGTAATTTCGTCGTTTTGAAATAAGAGGAATCAGCAACCCTTCCAATCTCTTCTAATGCTAGAGTATAATAAATGTTGTGCATACCTGTACGTCATTCACCATTTAACCGCTCATTGATGTTCGTCTCTCCCAGTTTTGGGACTGAAGCATCTGGTAGTATCACGCACATTTCCAAATTGTTAACAATAATATATCCTAGTCAGTTTATCTGTCAATATAATACGATCCCGATGGGTTTATTTTGGCTAATATGGCACAAAATATCCTCCGTTGCGAGTTGATTTAATAGCGGCAGCCAATGAATAGCCATCTTATTTAAAAAAAAAAGTGGGCCCTCGTTAGTTAACACCTCAGAGGTGCGAACATTCAACTCATTCCTAATCTCGACCGATTCGACAAAGAATTTACTCGCCACGTAGATTTATTCGTTCTGCTGCTCTCCGCCCCATCCCCAAAAATCCGTCATTTTTCGGTCCCATTAAACTTCGCGTTAACGAGGTCTTAACAGTACTTCACGGCATTTATTTTTTTATAAAGTAAAGGGGAACTCGTTAACACTACCCGTGGCGGGCGGATCCGAGTACATTCACGAATGGAAACTTTCGTCAAACCCGCACCCCTACCCCCTAACCCTCTCTCTCTCCCCCCCCCCACACCCCTGCGACAGGATATTTTTACTCCCGAGTAGTCCGGATGCCGACTTGGGAGGAGGGTATGAAAAAAAAATAAGAGAACGGTGGAGCGGTTTTGGGTGTCCATAGGTCCTCTTTCCAATCCCCCTTCCTCCTGCACCCAACCCCACCCAGACACCGCTCCCGCACCCACGAAGGATAAAGAAAAAAAGAAGTTAAATTATTGTCACGCTCGTCAGTGACTTCCCTTTCCCTTCCCAATCCGGAGAGAGGGGGGTAAAGAGTTTAAAAAGGGAGAACGCTTTGGAGAGCGATATGGAATTATGAAGTCAAGAGAGGGAGGGGGTGAAGAGGGGAGGAGTGTATTCGGGGTGGGTTTGGGTGCAGGAGGAGATTGAATGGGAGCGTATGTGTGTGTATGTGTGTATTTATAAGGATTGCGGGGGAGACGGGAGGAGAGGGAAGATATTCTGCGATAGGTGGATGGTTTGGTTGGTTGGGGGTAGGGGATGTGTCGGCGGAGGGGAAGGGTCTTGATGGTCTGAGAGTAACAAACCCCCTTTTCACCCCATACCCTGTCCCCAGGACTCCCGAATCCTTGTCGCCACCTTCCGATGACACGGTGGACGTGTTTGCAGACGGTATCCCTTCCCAAATAGTCGCTCCCGACATTCCTTCATTGTTAAGCCCACCCCATCCCCCCCCCCACAATGCCAGGGTTCCATCTCCCCTTTTCAATAGCAGCGGGAAACATTCCTCTTCCCGTCTGTACCCCCCCTCCCCCTCTTCTCCTCTCCCAACTTCCACCGACTCTCATCCGGGCGGGTATCCCTTCTCCATCACTCTCCCTTCCCTCCGTCTTCAGTCATCTTCATCATCGCTCAGACCGCACGTCCACGGTCTCCGAATACCCTTTCCCCACCTTCTCCCCACCACCCCGAAACCCCTTCCCTGGAGCAGCACCCTCCCATCGGAGTTCTGCCCGGGTTGAATTTAGTTATTTTTCCAATTTCCCTAATGAGGTCCGCGTAGATACTCTCCCGTCCCCTCTTCCTTCCTCCCACCTCTCTTCCTCGGCCCGGCCCGGTATTCGGGATTCCCGGGTCCTCGTCTCCGTTCTTTCGATCCTCTTCGCCATACACCGGCCGCTCTCAAAAGGGGAGATTTAAAAAAATAAAAAAATGAGGTTGGGTGGGAAAAGGTTCGAATCCTTCTCTCTCCCCAGACCGAGCGTCCCCCGCTTCATTGTCGGCGGATCCTCCCCTTTTTTTCCCCCACTCCCCTCCCACCACCCCGAACTCTCATATCCCTTCCGGTCACCATAGTGACGCGGATTGATCGACCAGAATCATTCGTATCCATTTGATTCCTCGCCAAACACCATCGTTGGGGGGAAGGAATTTTCGGGATCGGCTCTTTGGTGTGAGTGCGTGCGTCTGTTCGCGTGGGTGTTGTTTCAGACCGATGGGGTGTGGAAGGAGACCGGGGGAGGGGGGTGGGTGTTTGTGGGGGGGGGGGGGTTGGGCCGCTTATTCGGCTCACGGACTCCTGGATTGTGGCGAAGGAATTAATCCCCGTGTCCACCCGTCGTCGTCTTGTTACATGATTCGTTAAGTCGCCTGGGCTTCCGGCGGCGGCTTCGGGAAAGGACCCTATCCATTGTTCGAGCAAGTATACATCCATTCGCCCTCTCAGGTTATCCCCAGGGGTGTAGTTTTTCGGACGCAAAGTCTATCAGTCGGTCGCATGAAAGGGTGATGATGATGTTAAGGTCGACCTTGGGAGTCCCATGTCTTGAATGATCACGAGTCCATTATCGGGGAAGGTTTGTTGAAGTCGTGATCTTGTAGGGCGTGAAAGATTGAGAGCAGAAACCGCAAACTCGAGACCGTTACTCGCCTGTTTTTCTCTCGCAAAAATGCACTAATCACTGATTGTTGAGGAGCTAATAATTTTATGTTTTTATTATGGGTGTGGAGAAGAATGGAGAAGGTGAAATGGACCGGAAGGAAAACAAATGAGGAAGTGCTAGAAATGGTGGGGGAGGAGAGGGGTTTGTTGAGAGAAATCCTATGGAGGCAGGAAAAATGGATGAAAGGCGTATTGAGCGTTAGTGGAATGTTGAAGAGGGTAATAGAGGGGAGAATGTTGGGCAAGCGAGGTAAGGGTAGGAACAGGATAGGGATGTTGGACGGGATGAAGGGAGGAAAGAAGTACACCGAGATAAAGAGGGACCTGATATAGATTAGTTTGCTAGGTGGGGAGTCACAAAATGTTTATTTGATAGTTGTGTCCATCCAAAAACCTACATTAACCGGTAGATTACCTAATAATAATTATAAAGGGGTTGAAAAAAATCACCGTTTTCAATTTGTCTTTTTGATCACGGCACGTTTTTTGAATGAAGGTAATAAAGAAACTTCCACGTCAAGATTTAATATTTCACTGTCCTTTTTAAATCTTTATGTGGAAGAGCAAAGTTTCTTTTTTACTCTCATCATGAAGGGATTCGACTAAGTTAAGCCTGAAACTGTTACGTCTTATCAAGTTTAATTGTCATTGTCAAGTGTACTGTCCGGGACTGAAAGATATCAATTGTATTTTGAAACGCGTAGGACGTGACTGCGGCCTTGAAATCTGCGAGAAAGACGATTTTCCTAGTCTGCAATCTTTAGAGATGCAAATAATACGGCATATTGTAATCATCTCAATCCTGAAAACTCGCGCTCTTCTAAAAAATGATATAATGAATTCGGTCGAATTTTGGTTAGTGTAGTATTTCTCCACCCTTGATATAGAATTTCACCAGATCGTGGCTTCTACGGTCAACTTTATTAAAAAATATTTTAATAATATTAATGTGGTGAACATTTTAGATGATGAATAAATTTAAAAAGCCGCTGTGTTGCTCTTTTAAACAAGTTTAATTTAATTGTGATATAAAGAATTAGCACAACCCTCTGATTGTACCCTTCTGATGATTGCACCCTTCTGATGTTTGCCCGTCTTTTATCATTGCAGACCAATCAAATTCTTTTTTAAATGAGATTTGGAATTCAAAAAATATTTCCACCTGTTTTTAAGCTACTGTACGTGACTATATACAGAGGTTGTATGTTATCTCTTGGAATATTGATGTTATATATTATATTCAATTCCAATATCTCATTCTCGTATTACCTTCTGTGTATAATATCATTTGATGAATTTTATTTCGCTGAATAGGCATGTAATGTCGAGGAGCAGCAATTTTGTTAAGTCTATAGAACCAAGAGTTTTCTTTTCGGCTTTATTTCGATTGCAAACTTGTTATTCGGTGAAAGAATGTGAGCTTATATTGGAAGCTTTTGAGGATTGATTATTGGGACGACGGGAGGAAAAAATGGAGGGAGATGAAGCTAAATGAATAAAATGTCGGGAATCACTGGGAAAGAGCGAATGTCATCGAGTGAAATTTGAAGAATGGAGGAAAATTGGACGGAGTTATTGAGGATACAGAAAATGAAGATTGATGAAGGGGAGGTTGACGGACGAGAGGAATAGGCATCTTATGGGGGGCGAACGATGTTAGGAACTAGGAGAGGCCCTAGAGCGATTTAACCTATTGCCGTTGGTATTAATGTTAAAGAGTGTTTTTTAAGTGTTAATTTTTTAGAAGGCCGCGACATTGTGCAACGGTTCCTATGGTCTTCCAAGGATCTAACTCCCAATTGGTTCACTATCCCCGGTAATATGAATGAGCGTTATGCTTCAGAAAGATCTTTGGCCCGATATTGTTATAACTAATGAAATAACAGGATCTCCATATCACGTCTTGGCAAAAAGGGGAAAAGAATATGTCCATCTTCCTGAAATTCCTGATTTTTTACGTTTTTTGTCAATGATGTTTTAGTGAAATAAAAACATATCCCATGATTGATATTAATTTTGAAAACCTAATTGAATCTCACGAGAGAGAGACAGATATCGCGCTCTCGGTCTTGCAAAAAGATTCGATAAAACTTAAAAGCAGGATAAAAAGATTTTTTTTAAAGCTAAGTAATCATCCATTGTCCAGAAATCACGGCTCAACAAAAAAAAACGGAAAATAAAAAAAATCCGTCGTATTACATTCACGCTTATACGCGTCGTGAGCGAATAATACTGCATGTTAAATATTGATTTGAGAAAAGTAAATCGCAAATCAGAGAGACATCACGCCCTGATCCTGCAATGAGAAGATATGATACCGTGTATAGCGAAAAAAATGCTTTCCTGGAGTCCCGGTCTCAACAATGGACACGGGTGCCTCGACTGTCGGATTGATTCTGTGCAAATTTGGAGAATACGTGGGGGACTCTTGACAAATAGTCGTCGGGTTGGTTGTTTGTCCTCCCGGGGAGAAAGGGGGGGGGCAATTCGCCTCGGTCCTGTCAGGGCTAATATTTTGAGAAAGGCGAGCCGGGGCAGCGCGAGTCGCGGTGGACAAACTCTGCCAAAAGCTGTGAAGTCAATTCTCCCTGTCGCCGTAAGCTACGTGGTACATGACATGCATTCTTCTTCCGTTCATGTCATCCCAGCAAAGTCCCCCCTCCCTTCCCCCCACTCTTGAGTCTTGTACAATTGCTATTAAGTGAAAAGTGGTAACTGATTCTCCGTTCTCGCTCTATGTATACCATTAAAGTTATGCATTGCGCTGAAGATTCCACGCGATGTTTGAATCTTTAGAAATTTCACTTTCATCTTCGCGGAAAGTTTACTGAAATTGAATCGCATACCAATGAATCTTTCGTCATAATTGCTTACTTTAATTCGTACGTTTTTTCGAATTCTTTTAAGTTGTTGTTTGAAGAAATTAGAAGTTTTACATCCTTTATGACTAGTTATTGTATCTCCAATAATGAATCTGTTAGATGGAAAAAGATAATCTTATCCTCTACTTAGCATGTTCTACATACGGGTTATCCTCGAAAGATGTAATAAACATGCTTGTAATGATATCTTAACTGTTTTAGATAAATATAAATTCATTATGCATGTATCTGCGATGTAAAGTAAACAAATAATTCCGTTATTTCTGAAGAATGTAATATTTGTATTATGGGAAGAAATATGGTTTTAATGCTCATTGAATTATGGAAAGTGTTCAAAATTACTGTCATTAACTTCATTACATTATAGGCCTCGAATGTATATGGCTATCTCTGCAAATATTTTGAGGCAATTTAACAGTACTTTCCATGTTTATTGTAAGTGAATAATTTTATCTCTTCGCCTCGCGTTATGATGAACTCGAAGGTTTCAAACAGATTTATTCCTCGCATATTTTCCAAGTGAAGTTTTAACTAGGCTTATCACTAATATTCGGTTTTCGATTAATAAATACAGTATATGATTACGGCTCTTCACACTATGCATTGCACTGGCATCAGCTAATACTAACAGTTCCCTATGCTAGTAATTTCATGGCACTGCCAGTTTCCAGGGAATAGTGTTGTTCCATTGGAATTCGAAATAACCGCACTTTACTCTATAATACTCTGTGTGGCATTTCATTGCTATTATTTCAAAAGTGTGCGTAAGACATTAGCCCATGAGACGGGAATTGCGGTGCCGATTTATTAGCCAATTGAGAAGTGGAAAGCTGTTCAAAAAAATAAATAGACAGCCTTTACATGATATTAATTAAGCAAAGTAACACTTAAAGGAATTCATGGAATATGGTTTGCTGATTCAAATCAGAAGATAATACTTTTAAAGTGCATTCATCTAAACGAAGAATAATTAGCAGATTGATGCAATGATAAACAAAAAGTATTTACAATACATAACAAATTATATAAATCAAATAACTTGGCATACATATCCAAAGAAATTAGTGCAAAAATGTAGATTCAAAGACGTAAAACAGAAAGTTGCGATTAACATCAGGGACAGTTTACGTGTCTTATATGTTATTAAGAGTGAGTCCATCTTTTAAAAGTAGCCTGTATGCATAATTTTTGTTAATTTCCTGCGATTTTCGTAATTCATTATTCTGCATGCAAAGAGCTCCACAATTGAGATGCGGTTACTGCAAAAGATATGCTGAAGTGGGGGGGGGTGGTGTTGAAGGGATATGGAGGTCATTGGCCTGGTCGTCAAATCAAGGATAGACATTTTTGTCTATTGTATTAATTCGAATTATTCTGTTTTTTTTTTCATTTTTCTGACTAATCAAATCGGATTTTTTCTTTTCCTCAATAAGTGTTGTCAAAAAAAAACCTTTTCCTGTAATAATCGAAGCCTGGTCATCAGTTTGGGTTGCAAATGCGATCAAACATTCTAACGTTAGGGCATGTTCCTCAATGATTGCCAGCTGCTTCTTGCCGTTAACATTTTTGTCACAATGGAGAAAGCCACAGCTTGACTGTCCCTTCGTCCTACCTCTCTCATCAGTTTGGGAAAATGACAATCGTAATTGAAAAGAGTGGGTCGCGGGGGCAGAGCGTTGGACTACTGACCGGAGGGTCCCGGGTTCGATTCTCGGGCAAGGCACTCTGGGCACATGCAGCTCCACCCAAGCTAGTTGATTTTTCGGGTACCAGATCTATCTGAGAAACCATAACCGGCACAGGGAAAGGAACTGGGCCCCCTACCCTGATGTGTGAATATTCACGCGCCGTCGGGCTTAGTACTGGGTGAACTCTACCATCACCTACCAAACCGACCTTCGGGTTGAATACTGTGTTTTAAATGAAATGACTTTCAACCTCAATCCTCTAACAAACCAGTCACACTTACTCGCTTATCGTGAAAGTTTTTTGACAAACCTAGCAAATTTTATCTGAAAATTATCTAAATCTTTGATCAAAGTTGCCTCCCATCGATCCCAGATACTTAGCTTGCCATTCAAAATGTGACATTCTACCAAAGTGAAGTATGACCTCTCTCAAGAGCATTTATTAGTTTTGCCACTTGGTGTCAATGTCGTCTGGAAATAAATTAATTTTATGGTATACAGCAGTGTTTGTCCATCCTTATCATGAAAGAATTCCGCAAAGTAAAAGCCGAGACTCTTAACGTTGACGTAGGAATGTTTACAGGACACCCGAAAATGTTAGCTGAGTGGATTAACTTCACGACCGAAGGTTCAGTTTACGTGCTGTGCTGGATCAACGTCTTGCACACAACGAAGGCAGCGTCCTATTCGGGGTACTTTGGCCACAGTGACTACCCACCGACAGCGACTTGCGACCTGTAGAGGTCTCTCAAGCAAGTCTTTGAGGCGACTTCCACCAATCCAACTGTGTTTACGTCAAAATAAATATATTTGTCTCATCGCCTACTTTTGTTCATTTAATTTTTCCCCTTTTTCCCAAGTGCCAATTAAGACGATTGTGGCGCATAAAAGGGCGACTCATTATGTCTCGATTTGTGTGTTTAGTATCCTCTTTTCGCTCTGGGTAACACGAATGTGGTGTTAGCTAAAAGAATCCACTTACTTATACGTCCTCTCCTCTTCCCTTCGCTTTTATTTTCGTTGCCTTTGTTTCAGCTGTTAAAGAGTATCTTTTCATTTATGTCTCTCTCCAAACCACTCCCCTACAAGTGAGTGATTTTTGGGACTCTTTTGGCGCCGGGCGTCTCCCGAACCGCGTCAAAACCTTTGAAAAGGGTTTGTTTGTGGCGTCAAGGGACGGCTTAAAGGAGGATATACACAAGCATATATATATATATATATATATATATATATATATATATGTATGTATTTGTGTGTGTGTAAAAACCTTCCTAGGGTGCGGCACACGAAGCCTTTGAAACGGTAAAAATGAAATAAAAATAAAACAGTTCCTCTTCTTTTCTGCGTCTCTGAGTTCGAACTGAGTCGGACGTATCCTTCCGCCTTTGCCGTCTCGCCGTGCCGAAGCTCCGCAAATTCAACGTACGACTTATGGAATGGTAGTCGGCATTCCCGTGTGTTTCTCAAATGGCCATCTAAAGAACTAGTCCGAAAAAGCGATCGGACTTGCAAAAGTATAAGAAAGGTATAAAAATGTCTCGGAGGTATGATTTGGGAGATAAAATAAATGGGAAGCCCAGGGCCAAAGGTCTGGCGCAAATGAGAAAGGATGCCAGGGCAACGTATTACGAAGAATGAAAAAGGAAGACTCAAGAGAAAAGGGAGAGGTGAAGATCTATGTTGAAACCAATCTAATAAATGTCGATTCGAAGAAGTAGGCATTTATTTGTGACAGAAGACCGCAAGGATAAAATTAAAGAAATAGGGTCTGTCGTGGTCGCATTGCGAAATAGTCTTTCTCTTCTCGATAATTTTGACATTGCTACAAAAACAATGTTTAATTTACCGACAGTGTGGAACAGTAAAACGTGTCTGTAATGTAAAATATTGATTGCGAAAGCATTAAAGTCACCTGAACATGCGTTAATAAAATGTATTTTAGTATTTTTTAGAACCCTGCAAGCCACCACTAGCGTGTGTGTCGGGCTGAATACACAACAGACTAATTTTAACCCGATTATTTTCCCCCTACTGCGGTCGGACCAAATTATTCTAATCCCTAAACGTTCGTGAAAAAAATGGCATTTAAATTCTGTTTTAATTACTTAATCTCTCTAATTTTATTGGCATTTTCTCTCCTACCGTAGTACGATGGGGGTAATAATACATTTTCAACATCATTGCTAATGAGGCATTTTTCCAATCAATGCAAGAGATTTAATCTGTCCTTAAACCTTCACTCCGTGAGTGATTCCCAGACTAGCTCTTTTAATAATTCTCAGTTTGTTTAAAAACGTTTTACAAATATTCCTCCTCTAAACTGCACGCGATATAATTCGGCAATCAATCCAACTCCCTGAGGATCTCATATACTAGCATCATATTCTAAATTAGGTGTAACCAGCCTAAGATAATCATGCTACCTAAACATCCCTTGCCACACGCCTCCATGGTGCGTTGCAGGGTATGATATAGATGTTTAACTGACAATCGTAAGAACAAATTCACACCCAATAATTGATTCAAACTCACATACTTTTGTGCTCCTGAGCCCTCCCTTTACAAACATTAATTGTTCTTCGGTAGTAGTGGTAGTTAAAGGGTAGGCGACCGACAGATGAGGCTATTTGCGCCATCAGGGATGGACAGGAAAGAATGAAGGGTGGGCAGAAACCCAGTATTAGCCTACACTTAACGAAGTACGCCTAGGGGTCCGCAGTTTAACGGCCCATCCGACTGACGACGCACTCACTTAAAGTACTCTCCACAAAGCACCTCGAGGTGGACTCAGGAAACCGCTGAAAAATATCTGCCGCCTCTGGGATTCGAACCCGGGCCTCAGGTTGGGAAGCCAGTACGTTAGCCGCCGGACCATCCCGATCCCCAATTGTGCCTCAGTCAGATGAAACGTACGCTTTTCGTTGAAGATAAATTAAGTTATGACAAATATTTATAGAGCTTGTGACCTTGAAATCCCTCAGCGTAATTATTTAAGACCTGACGATAACATTCGACTTTATTTCCAAGTAGTGTTCATATTGTTTGACGATAAAATCAAAGGGAAGATTAATTGTATGCAAAACTGTCCGCTGGGTACCACAAAAGGCTTCAGGTGTTCGGGGTTGGTTTCACTTTTCATTTGTTTTGCGTGATGACAACCATTCCCCGACATTCCCCTCGCAGTGCATCTGCCGTAAAAGTCCTCACTCGTGATATGGAGTGTTTCTTCGATATCGCTGGTACTTTACTAAGGAGTGGACTGCTAACGCCACTGTGTTTCGTTGCGAACGACCAGTTGAAGCTGATTTTTCCAAAAATCCTCTCCCACCCCTATCGCTACTTAAACGGTCAAATAGCGGGATTTGAAAATTAATTCTCCAACTGTGGACGGTTGCATTTGGTTTTTCGTCCATTGAGAGATGATCATGGTTTGCTCACGTGTTGCCTTTGGTCGTGTTCGTGTAAGGTTGACTGTTTAAGATTGACGTCATGGGATTGGTTCGTCGGTTATTGAATAAAACACCTGAGATCCAGCGTACGATTTTCGCACGACTATTGGGAAAACATATCCGTTATGTTCTCTTGATAAGCGCTGTAATTATTCATTACCTTAATCAGATTGTTCTGTTGTTATAGAGCATAAAATATCACGAAGCTCGATAATGTTTTGTGTCTAGTGGAGTCCCAATTAGTTACGTAGTGTAAAATGAATATTGACATTTTCTTCCTGGAGCTTCCATCTACCAATGATGCATTTTGATTATTTTTACTTTGGAACTTTCGATTGGATGATTTAAATCAAATAAAAAAATAGATATCTTTCAAGATAGGTTTCTGAGATAAATCGATTCTTACATGCACTCCGGATTAAAATTTTAATTGCAGGTATTTCACATCGTAGTAATCTTTCCCCTTGGACGAAACTCGTACCCTAATCATTCGACTAAAATGCTCTAACCAATCGAACTACCGATCCGTCTTATTATATTGTGAATTTCTTAGGGGATTGGTGTACTCTCTATGTATTTCTATGGTCTGTTATCTTGCTTCAACTAAGACATTACCGAATCGTGCAAACCAACCTCTACAGGTATATTCCCAGTAATATTTTCTTAGTATCCACCCTCGATGTTCCTGTCATCAACTCCCTCCTACTTGTGAAATCTTTATCGCCTGAGGAGTTTTTCACATGTCTGGAGTCCCTCTATACCCTAGAAAGGTCTGTATTTCGGCGTTAAGAAGCGTGTAACTTCGTTGAAATAAACTGTTGATGGATTCCTTCGCAATTCTTTGATTCCGGTTTTCAATCTTTCATCTACTTAACTACTTTTGAAGTTTCTTTAAGTTATTAAGTTGTGATGAAAACACAGCGAATTTTTGGAAGAATATGTTTCAATTTCATCATTCTGATCAAGTCATTAATGACCATGTAATTGCAATCATCCACTAGATAACGAATTTACTTCCGATCATATATCGATATAATACCTTCATCTTTAGGTGAAACTTGAGTACGATCGCCCACTTGTGCAAGTATACATTTGTATCTAGGAGGACAATGAGTTAGGGTGGACGGTGTAGGTGTGAGGGAAGGGTGTAGATTATTGAAGGGTCGGTAGGGTATTGAGAAATTGATTTGTGACATAATGAAAATTATGTTAATTCAAAAACACTGAAGGTTTTTTGTCTCTGAAGCAAAAAAACTCACCACTGAGTGTCTTCACGCCAACCTATGCTGAATCTGGGGGTGGTGTGTTACCTAGAATCTTATTCGGAAAGGGATTCATGAACTATAAACGAAGGAAAATGGTTTCAAGATTTAATTTGTTCAAGTTATCCATCATAGAGAAAATGAAAAAATGAAAATTTGTCCTAAGACTTGATAATTTTCATTAATACGATCTAAGTTTAGACACTTGAAGATGGTTATGAAGCCTCTAAATCTAGATCGTGTTGATGAAAATCATTAGGTTGATCTCACATGATGTTTTTGTAATTTCCTTTTTTAACTAGTGAAAGATTTCAATAATTTAAATATGCTCCAATCTCAGGCCAAATCACACGCCTGGAACTAAGCAATTTGTCCTCGTGATTGTTGCTTTCACGGGGTGGAAAAATTCCATTCGAAAGGATTCAGTAAACTCGGAAATGTCGCGAGGAGTTCCGTAGAGTTCGGAACTGTAGCAGCGACGCCGTTCAATTACTTCGCCTCCTCCGTCTTGGAGGTGCTTATATTCCGATTTTGGCGTTTCCCCGGATGAGTGTGTTCCCAAAGGGACCGAGTTAAGTAAGGCATTGCTTCGTGTGTGTGCTCAGCAATAAACCTATCTGGTCCTTTGTCTTCCGCGCGCACTCTCCACGCCCCCTCCCCCTGGCGTACGTAGTCACACCCTCTGATCTCACCCTCCCTGCCTACGTGAACCAGCTCCTTCCCCGGCGCCGTTTTCTTCCTTCCCCTACACGTACCCACACCCCTTGTTTTTCCTTCTCCCTTGTTTACCACCCTCTCTCCCTTCCCCGCCGACACCACCACCACCACTCCAGACAGAGTATTTTTTTCATTCACCACCCCACTCTTCGCGAATCGTCTCCCCCCCGCCCCGTCCCCCCACCCTTCACTCCCTACCTCCGCGTCACGTCTACACTACTTTCCCTGCCAACCACCCCAGTTGCACGCATAATCAATGGCTTCACGACACGCTCCTACGACGCCAGACGTGTTCACGAAAAAGCCTCACCCGGCAAGCAATCACTCTCTCTCTCTCACGCCCCCCCTTCACTCTTCCAACCCCCCCCTGCACCCGTATACGCTCACTGCGGCGAAGGGGGGTTTGTGTGTGTGTGTAGGTGGAGAAACCCATTCCCCTCCGCTCCTCTCGTCCCCGGCTGGCTTCACCCTTACCCTACCTACCCCCCGGTGCCCACCCCACTCAACAACTCCCGTAGGGGTAACACCCCCCCCCCTCGATTCTTCCATCTCCCCGCCTGCTCTTTGCTCCCACCATACGCTTGGCTCGGTGGCTGAGAGGGTTTTTTTTGTTTTTGGGACGTGTAGGGAGCATAAGACGGGGAGAGAGATATACATATATATATATATATATATATATATATGTTAGTATATGTATATACATGTGTGTGCGCGTATGTATATATATGTTTACACGACTAAGAGAAAAAAGGGGCCGTTATCAGGAGAGTGAAAAAATAGATATATATGTATATTTCTATATACATATAATTATATTTGTGTATATAAATATTATATATTCGTGTGTATACACAAATATGTAATGCTATTGATTAAAAAATATACACAAAGAAAGGGCACTCACATATGTATTTTTGACATTTCGACGACACGGCCGTCATCATCAGAAAGAAGATTTATGATGTATGTATGAATGTATACATATATAAAGGTGCATATATACTTATGTATGTATATATATTGTGATTCGTATTCTGATGACGACGGTCGTGCCGTCGAAACGTCAAAACTACATATGTTAGTGTGCGTGTCCTGTCTTCTTTATGTTTCTATGTTTTAAAAATCTACAGCTGTGTTTATGTGTATATATATATATATATATATATGTGTGTGTGTGTGTGTGTGTGTGTGTTTGCATACCCACACAACTTAAATTCACGCATTTAAGTGCGGCTGAGGAGGGAAAAGGGGGTCGTTGTTTCAGGAGGAAGCGGGGAAGGATTCGTAGGTTCTAAGGGGGCGCGGGGGAGGTTGGGATGTGCGCGGATGAGGGGTTTTTTTTTCGATGCTCTCTCTTTCTCCCGAGTATCGCAATTACGTCGACGTGGTTCCTCCTTTCCACATATACGCATCTCGGTTTCTCACTCTTTCAAGAGAGCGCGGGAAATATCGATCAATGGTATAGCCTCTGAACTCGCTTGGTGACTGCTCCTGGCGGTTCTCTTTCCGAGGAGGTCATTCTCATTATTATCGACTGGGATCGGTTTCACTGGGTGTCCGAAACATTGAACATGTTCGCGGTTGGTCAAATATGTATATATATATATATATATATATATATATATATATATATATAATTGTTTAGGTTTGCCCAGGATCCATAATATCTCGACATTCGTCATCCCTAGTGTCTGTTTTGGCAAAAAATGTTTATTTTTCCTTTTGGAGTAATTTGTATTATTTTTTATTGAAATCGTTCTAATAAACTTTGCTCCATATTTATTCCATACCCCGGACAAATATTGCACTCTTTGCTAGCGAAGATGTATTGCGCCACTTTTGAGTCTAATTCAAAATTCAAATTGGAAATTATGAAATGTAGAAAGATCTCTTATCTTTCTCTGTGAATTTTCATATTATTTATTGGAGTGGTTATAAATTCGTCCTGGTTCGTACACGCAGATGTGTGTTTTCGGTTGTATGAATTCTATGCCTTGATTTTGTGACGTGATTAGTTAACCATTAATCGGTACCGGCCTTAGTTTTGGTTCTAATGACATGGAGTGCCACTTTCGCGCATCTCCAGTGAAATAATGTCTTGGATTGCGGTTGAAATCGGAGGGAATGTGGAAAGAATCACATAAGTGAATACTCCCGACTTCATGCGCCGCCGTAATTCTCCTCATTTCAGACCATCGCCTTGAATACTTTTCATCGAATGGGAAATCCGTCAGAATAGATAACCTACCCTTGCACCGCCTATTGCATTTGCATCCCTGTCCGAGTTTTCGTGGGGCATTTCATCAATCTTTGAGATTCACTCCTTGTGGCAGTTCATTAAACGAAGGTCCATGAACTTGACCACCTCCGTCCTTGTCGTTTGACGGCAACCAAGACCTTGGCTTCTTGATAATAATGCACGCCCCACGCTCTGTGAGTGCGTCTTGAATTTCTGATTTTTCGACGTATATGCGCCGGACATGGTTAATGAAGTATATGAAAAGCTGAAATTAATAATGAAAGACGGTAGGGAATTCATAAAATTAGGTTTTCGTATGTTCAATCTTGATTTTACCGTTCAGGCAAGGGATTGCAAGCATTGCTGAATGCATTGAAAAGTCAGTGCGATAGGTATGGGATGAGAATTAATGTAAAAGAATAAAAGATTATGCGTTTTCAGAGTGAGAGGAAATTTTAGTGGAATATTAAAATAAGGGTTAATAAACTAGAGCTGGTGGAAAATTTGTGAAGCGTTTTGGACCAAAATGTTTAAATTAGTAGACATAAAAGGCATAGAATTTCATGGGGCAACGAAGCGGTCAAAAGGTCGAGGGAATTGATTGAAAACCTGAAATCTGAAATTACAGTAAACCTTTCTTCTCTTCCGCATAGTTCCTTCCTTCCTTCATTCCATCCAACATACCTATCGTATTCCTGCCCCTTCCTCGCTTGCCCGTCATTCTCTCCTCTATCACAATCTCCAACATCCCATCGACAATCAAAATGCTGTGCACCCATCTTTCCTGCGTCCTTGGATTTATTCCAGCAATCCATTCTCCACCCCCACCACACCACACTTCTTCGTTTGTTTTCCCTTCTTTGTCCACTTTACCCTCTCCATAGTTCGCCATCCGTGCATTTTCAAAAGCCTCCAACTTAAGCCTATCATCTTACCCTAATGGAATGATTCCGCGTTGTACAAAACCGCCTTTCATATCGTAGATATTAAAATATTTCTTTAATGGACAGGAAGAGAAGGGGACGCGAATCGTGAAACGGAAGACGTCTGGAGGGGGTGCGTATGAAAAAGCGGGAAGACCAGGGAGAGTTCGGTGGGATGCAGTGAGCCAATTTGCGAAAACTGCTGATGACGACGCCGGTCGAGGCAATAGCCTCCATTCCGAATGGATCGCCGTGGGACAGAAGCTCCCGGGATAGCGCAAATCGCACTCGGCTCTGATTTGACCAGCTGTCATTGTGGCATTGTTAATGGTTCAGTGACCGTGATCCGGTGTAGCGCTGCGTCGCCCGTTCATTTGAAGTGGAGATCGTAAGAGGAAGGCGGAAAGAAAAGAGGTATCGTCTCCCTTTACCAATCCAGAGATCCAAGCTTCGGATGATCGGAGTGCGGTTCTTATGAAGAGGAAAATCGAGGAAGGGGGATTTATTGATTGACTGAGATTAGTTGGGCGGTGGTGGTTGTGACTTTGTCCCCCGAGTTTGATATATCCGGCGTTTATGGAGCTCGTTTGATATTTCACTTTTTCTTCGATTCCACCCGACGTCCCATTCGCTCGTGTTGTATTCGTGATCCTTTTCCGGTGTTTCTCTCGCGATGTCGAAGGATCCCGTGGAGAAAAGAAGTCGGGTTAATGTCCTAGGATCGTAGAATCAGAGTTTGCGCGGTTGGCATCGCATCAAAGCTTGGAAAGCCTTCGAGAATGGAGCGAAGTGGGAATACCCAAAAATAATGGCGAGACGTTTTGGAAAAAAAGTGTATAGGGAAGGAAGAATGTGTCGGAAATGGTGTAAGTCGTTTGCAACTGTAGCTAAATTCTCGTTATTTATACGGCGACGAATAAAATGCGATCGCGACAACAGTCGGCGGATTCGACAACCATTTTGTATCTTCAGCTATACGATATTTTTATAGTGTTCAAAACAACCTGTTTTTCGTTTGTTTTTCAAAACGTACTGTTGCAGTTGACTTCTTTTTTTGTTTGATTAGCACATCGCCTGTTTTTTTAAGCTGCAATCGTCTGTGGTCTCGAAGCCATACGTAAAAGAATAAATTGCTTTAGGGTATTTGTGGGAGTAACAAAAATCACGCTGCCGAAATCGGGAAAACACGTGAACCCAAAAACAAAAATGAATAATTCTGAAAATCCCATTAATCCGGTTGAAGGTAATGGAAAATTGATGGATATTCAACGTTTATCAGAGACCTGTGGAAGTCACAAAATGTGTCATGCGTTTTGAAAATACAAACTAAATAAAGCTGTGGGAAAGAGTAATGCTTTCCACGTTTACTTAAATTTGGTACCTATCCACAAATCAATTGAGATAAATATCCAGATTTGTTGTTTACGTAACTGGCAACTTATTTTTCCAGTGGGTCATGAAATATGCGTACACTTACCTGATCTAGTTAATTAAAAGGGTGTACCGTAAACTTTTAATTATAGCAAAATAATCGATATAGAAAATAATTTTTATTGGTTACTCTTGAGACTTCTGTGCATAGGCACCATTCAGAGTTATACATTTCTGCCAGTTTTTCTTGCCCTTTCGAAGGCCGTCATGGTAGAACTCAGCAGATAGCACCGAAAATGATTGTTCCACCTCCTGAATGACGTCATTTGAATAGTCAAATCTCCAACCCGCAATTTTCTTAAGTTCTTGGAATAAGAAAGTGTCACTTGGGGTAAGGTGGGTAGACTAAGGCAGATGTGGCAAAATTTAATTGCAAGTCGTACCTTGTTTGCTTCTGAAAATGAGTCAGTAGTCGTGAACTCAGCATGCTGCCACCTTTGACATGTGCAGTTCTCCGTGAATAATATTGCAAATACTTCCGTAACTAAGATCAGCCTCATTCATGATCATTTGATGGTTGATCTTCGGTCTAATATTAGGATGAAGTCCTCCACTTTCTTCTTTGTGGTAGCATCGTCCGTGAGTGATAGCCTTCCATATCTTGGATCGTCTGTGAGGGATATGGAGGTAATTTGAAAATTCCTTTTCCACCTCACAACTGTGTCATACGACGGCGATTTTAATAAATAACCATTATTTCACTGTGGACTTTCCAGGCACTGTAACCTTTAAAATGAAGGAACTTCGGAAACTTAGTGTGTGTGAAATTACTAAGTTTCTTATTTCAATTCAATAAGAACGTAATCACACTGCAAGCCTCTACATATCTTCTGCATACTGTGAGTTAATCCAATCTACAGCTTTCTGAAGAACAGCAATTCAATGGTAATGGCTGTACTTTAGAACATGATGTGCATAAGGTTCAATTAATATTTAGAATGAATTTATTCAGATATCTCGGTTATTTCTTAGTAATGATTATTTTAAAACGATACCCCTTCCTGAGATGAGTATTTAAGCTTTAACAAAGCATAAAGTATGTTATTTATTTGAATTTTAAATTAGTATTATCTTTTGTTACTCATATATCCGACTTCTTATTCGCTTTGAAATGCTTCGCTAATTATCTGGAGAAATATCATGTCGGAATCACAAATGATTTTACTTCGCCTGAAGAATCAGGGAAGCCTGCATTGAAACTTTCATTTTAATTAAGAGTTGAATGTAAATGCATTTTCCTTTCTAAGTTCGCGCTCTTCCACCTACTCACTTTCTCGACAAAAATTCACTCCAGGTCTTCTCTTTACAAACATTTTATATGCATGGGCTACATTCTAAACTATTATTTTCCTTGTTAACTGTTGTGAGTATCATTAATTTTTTTCTCAAATTACCCAAGTAAATTTATATTTTCGCTATTCTTCTCCAGAATTTTATGATAAAAAATCCGAGGGGCAGATATAATAAAGTTCACAATGTCTTCTGAAAATACTTAAAAGTGTGGTTGAGATTTTCTTTTTAAAATCTAGGGAGATGGAATTAATCCATACATGTAATGTCAGTGAAAAATACAGAAATATATGCTATTTCCCCTGCTTGGTAATTCGAGCAGATTCCGTGTACGTTCGCCCCCGAATAATGTCTATATCATGCTTCGGATCCGGATGTGTAAAATATTGCGCAGAAATAAAACCTTGAATATTTGAATTACGTTTCATTATGGGATAATTGTTCGGCGAGGCATTCATGCATGTGTGTGTGGGTTTTACATGCCTCGCGAAGTGAAGACAGAAGAAGTACGATATCCCGATGCGGGCTCCTAGGCCTAACGACCCGTCTCCTCATTTCGCTAAATATTCGTTTCGCTGGAAATTTCGTTCGCTGACTCTGCCCTCCTCAACGTCTCTCTCTCTCTCTTCGAACAAAGCCCCGACCCGTCCCGTCATGCTCTTTCCCCCCGCGACCCGACCTCCAGCCTCCCTCATCCCCCCACCAACCTCCCCCTTCATCAGCAGTTGAACACGTTTTTCTCGCCACCCTCTAACCCCTCCCACCATCCAACCCCCCAGCTTTCCGTTTTTTTTCGGCTGTTGGTTTTTTTTTATTTGAACTCTTAAAAATGTCCCATCCCGCTTTTCGATTCGTCGCTGTTTTATTCCATAAATTACGAATCGCTTCGCAGTTTCAGCATCATGTCTTGCTCCGCGAGTGTTCTTCCAGCCAGTAGGTAAGCCTGTTGTGTATTGCGCTGGCTTCCCCCCTCCCCCTGGAGTCTCCGAGGCTTAATTATCGTCAGTAAGCCAAAAAAAAGTTACGTGCTCCGCGTGGAGTTCGCAAAAAAATTAGGATTCACTAGGAGAATACTGGAGAAATGTTAGGAGGAGTTTAATGAGCGAAGTTATCTTTCGCTACTTAGACCTCTAATTTAAAATATGCTGTTGATGTAGTATGGGATCCTCGTGAAGTTGGATTGGTTACTGAATTAGGTCGCGGGCGGCGTCGAGGGGCTAGATTTGCAGAGCGTTGTTATGGTAACTTTGTAGAATAAGTAGATTATTAAAGGAACTAGGTTGAGCGTAGGTTAAATTACAGATAAAATTTGTAGCATATTCATAAATTGAAAGGACGTCTCCTAAGCGATTATGTTAAAAATGCATTATTTGCCCCATCATAGGGCGGTAGGAGAGATCACGAAAGTAAGATTTTAAGAGGTCAAGTGTAGAACCGACACGTTTAAGATGTGTTTTTCCCACGGACGGTATGAGATCGGAATAACTTTAAGCGACTATGTTTGGGGAAATTAAGTCTTTCACCTTTTTGATCCAAGTACCTTAATATCTTTTCATTATCTCATCTAACCTTAGTTTATTGTCCTTTTTGGTACTAACAGCTTCTCTCGTATTCGTAGAGAATTGTATCACACTTAGATGCCGCAGTTTATCTACCTGAAGTTATCATTGCCTACATCACTTTTCACACCCATTACTAGTTACAGTTAAAAAGAACTTAATTTTTGAATTTCATACCATGTGTTGAATCACTCCCTACCACACATCCTATCGTCCGATTCTGGGTACTAGGTAGATTTTAAAGAATCCGGCTAGGATTGGTGGTAGTGTGAGGGCGCGTGCGCTCCTTTTAAATTCATTGGTTCATAAGTAGTGTTTAGGCCAAGGGGGACATTTGGAAATCAGATCGTGGGGACATGGTAGGGAAATGAATGTTTTTTATGAGTTGCATTTTTTTTAAATAAACCATTGATGGTACTAATGAACATAAGATGACGCAACGAAATTCCCTAAATCCAGTTTTTCAATACTTACTAACTGAAACAATTGGCATAGCAAAGGCGTTTTCCATGAGTTACTTTCTGTGTTGTTTGTTTGCGCTCTTAAACCATTATTATCTTTCGTGTGTCCGTTTCTCTTTCCCAAAATTATTTCCTTTTTCATTTCTGCGTAACTTCTAACTGCCATCATGCTGTGTAGAAAGCTTATGCTCTTCCTTGCTCTGCCAATTCCAATTCTTTGATTTCATTATTTTCCAAATATTTTGATTCAGCTTGTTCAGTTGGTTATCCGCTTGTAGCATTTTCAGTTTTGCGTGACATCTGTAAATATTATCTATTGGATTAATGCGCAATAAAGATTTAGAATGTTTCAAATTGCTGCTGAATGCATTCTTAATTTTCTAAGGATCTTTACGAGCTTAGCCAATGCTTGTAGAAATGTTATGATACCTATAAATAACGATCATGCATTACATGTCCTCGCTTTTACTTTGTTTTATGCTTCATGGCGATTAAAGCAAGTTGTAAAGATCAAGAATGTTCGTTAAAAAATGTGACGAAAATAATCGAAATTTAATAACTGGTGTGGAAATGACATTTTCAAATAAATTCGAGAAAAAGCTTTTAATGAGAAAAGCGTACTGTAATTCCTTATCTTCCTCCTTCCTAGCTTAAGAGATCATTTTCTCTAGCCTAGTTCCACATCTTATTATCATCAGTACATCAGCACATCAAATTATTGCTAATAATTTCTTTATAAAGAATTTAAGCTCTCATATAAATCGTGGACATGTTATGTTTACTAGGTCATTTGTCAGTTGGTGAAACATTTTACTTGCATATAGTTTGATGCTTTTGATTGAAATCATTCAAACTTTGTGTTATTATTTATATATATATATATATATATATATATATATATATATATATATATATATACATTCAAACACGAAATCCCGCCATACGGCGAACAAATATTCTTACACATGGAAATAGATATAAGGAAAGGGGAAAGGACACATAAAAGACGAACATAGGAGAGGTGGGGAAGTCGGAATCAAGCAGACGAGTGGAAAAATATTTCCTGTGTTCTCTCCTGTGTTCGTCTTTTTTGTATGTTCCTATCCCCTTTCCTTTTATCTATTTCCATGTGTAAGAATACATATATAATTAATATATATATATATATATATATATATATATATATATATATAATATAAAACCATAAACACAGTAATCAACCCGAAGGTCGGTTTAGTAGGTGATGGTAGAGATGTACCAAGCCCGACGGCGTGTGAATATTCACACATCAGGGTAGGGGGGCCAGTTCCTTTCCCTGTGCCGGTTATGGTTTCCCAGGAAGATCTGGTACCCGAAAAATCAACTAGCTTGGGTGGAGCTGCAGGTGCCCAAAGTGCCTCGCCCGGGAATCGAACCCGTGACCCTCCGGTCAGTAGTCCAACGCTCTACCCAATGGACCACTGCGACCCACTTATTTAATATATATATATATATATATAATATAATATATTATTATATATTATATTTTATATAGATTTATATATTATTGTGTGATTTACATTTCATGTTTAATTTATCTAGTATTTAGATATTTAGCACCCACCTTCGCGGTTACACGTTGAAAGGGGAAAAAAGGTGCCCGGCTATTAGCTTACCCGCAAAGAAGCCAATTAAGTCTTCGGAGAGCTACGTAAAGCTAGATCAAAGAATAGAGCAGTTTATGTTCATAAATATTTTTATTTTTTATTCTTATGAGCTCAGAACTGCAGTCCTTCATTCATTTCTGTTATTTTTTCTCATTCTCTATTGATTCTGGTCGTGATAGTTGGGTCTTCCTTGAAATAAGTTTTCTTAACATTTTACCATCCGCTATAATTCTTTTGTAATCATCATTTGCCTTTGTTGAGCATTTTTGATTCCTTTTTTCGCCATTGTTATCTGATTTTCATTTGCGTACATTCCTTTCGTTCACTTGATCTCCGTCAGTTGCTTTCAATTCCACGCTTGGAAGCCTCTCGTGTTCTTTAATCTACTTTCTTAAGCCTCAATAAGTACCAAACATTTACCTCCATAAAAATATTTTCCCGAAAGTATTCTCGAGTTTGGACTTAAATAATTATGCCGTTCCTTCTCTATAGTATATGCCATCCATCCGTTCAAATAACTCGTACAAACGACGACACCAGAATTGATATAATATCGTGAATAATTAGGACGTCTTGACGGAACTCTACCGATGAGTTTAGTCGGAAAATATTTACTTGGCGTGGATGGAAACTCGGCGTCGACATTAGATTATTCTTAAGAATTAAATCCGAGTGGTCACACAATTTAACGACTATTCGACGGACTGGCTTTCTCTTGGTTCCATATAGTACCCAAAATTAGGTCCGGAATACTACTGCAAAATCCTGCACCTCCAGGATTTGAACCTCGGACACTCGGATGGGATGAGAGTACAGTAATCACCGCACCAGTTTTCTGAATCATGTCACGTTCTATAAGAAATAATGTAGGACAGCGGAAGAGGAACTTATCGCGATACTTAGAAGTACATGGCCCTTCCCTAAAGTATTAGGGCTGAGTTAATTAAAAAAACTAATACCAGAATTGATATATTTACTCAAAATTTTTCAAAGCAGCACCCTTGTGCGTCCATACACCGCTGCCAGTGGGATTTCCACGCCTTGTAGGCCTTCTGAAAGGCGGCGCCTGAAATGCCTCTAAGCTACGTCGTGGCGCGAGCTCTTGGCAGATCCGCGTGCGAGTTTGCTTTTGGTCGTCCGAGAGTACCAACTAGGCACTCACCTTTCTCATGCCCATGTTTCCGGTCACAATCAATGCACATCACTTTTAGGGTTGGCAAGTTCATCAGAAGCTTTGGGAACACTTAATCTGCGATAACAAAACCTTCACTCCTGCAAGATTTCGTCACTTTTGAGGTCGAAGGGCGTCCTAAATTTCCGGCGTCTTCAAAATCTTCTCTGCCCTCCCGAAACAACTTGTGCCACTCAAAAACATCCAATCCACCCTTTTAACCATAGGCTGCCTTGGGCATGCCATCAGTCTCTTTTCCGGTTTTGCCCAGTTTCACGTAAAATTTGATAGCGTAGCGCTGTTCCAATAACCGCTTCATGACGGTGCGTAAGGAGGTCACGTTTTAGAGGTTTTGCAAACGCATGATCCGTACTCCACAAAAGCTGGGAGCCAACTGTTACCGGCCTCCAGCCTTTTCCTGAGATTCCCCTACCTCGAACCCAGCCATAGAAACTGCCGCCCGTCTATCCGGTAAAAAAAGTTATACTCCTTTAGGGAAAGACCTTGTAAATACATGTAGCTGTTAGATATCGTAAAAAACTGGCTTCAAATGTGTAAATACATTGCCTTGAATGAAATTAAGTACCATGCATGAAATTAAGTTCATAATGAATGCCTTTGCCAGCCTTTTTTTAGGTCTTTACGTAGTTTCTGGATGGTTTAACTCTTTGCAATTGTCATATTTCTACCAGTACAATCCTTTCACCAACTTCCTCACTAATACGACGACCGCTTCGAGCGTTCGAAATACTGCTCAATGAGGAGGTAATGATCGCGATGAAAGGACCCGCCAGGCGTTTCTCTTTCCAGTGTTCTAAACTGCGGTGCGGACCTCGGATAACCCGATTCTCAAACGCCCGAAAAGCGCCTGTTTTGCGTTGAGCGACGCATCTTGCTCCAATCACGTCATTTTGTTGTACGAATCGCAATTAAGGACCGCCGACCGAATCCGCTCTGGCACGACATCTCGTTTTCCGACTCCCCGAAATTAATACGATTCCATGGCGGACGGAGAGAGAACGGCGAAAGAGTGTTTAGTATAGGAGTGAGAAGGGTGGTGGCGGTGGTGACTCGATATTCCGGCCGCTGCTGGTCCATCAAAAAACCTCCTCTCCGTCCCTCCCGCTCCCTCCTGCCCGTGTCTCCCGCCCCGCTTTCCGCCCTCCTCCGCGTTTGTTCACGCATTATAGAAATGGAATCCTATATTCGTGAATAATGGAAGGTCGTGATTCGGAGGTCCACCCCTTTCCCCCTCTTATGATGAATATGCATTGTGCAGTGAAAATCCAGCCGGGCGGCCGTGACAAAGGCCAAGGGGAGGTCGTCAGGAGGAGGTGGACGCCGCCCAAGGGATGGGAGGCAAGCGTGTGGTCATGAGACGTGATTCACCGTCGGCGGTGGACCATTATGAACGGAATGGGTGGTGGGGGGAGGGAGCAGGTGAAAATGGCGTACCCTTCCGCAATGGTCTCTCTCGACAGCCCTGATACTAATCCCTAATATTCATTTCATCGCGCCTAAAGGGTAAAGGTGTCTGTGCCATTTACACCGCGTGTGGCTGCTTCAACTTAGTAGGGAGACGTGGAGAATAACATCAGGAGTTGGTACCGAGTGCAAAAAAACCAGTATCCTATACTTCTATTGGTGCGAATTCTCATTGCACCTCGCTACTGAATTACCAATACATCTACACAATACCCCGCAAGCCGCCGCAAGGGCGTGTGGTTAGGGGTGTTAGGTCACCATCTGTAAAAGGGAGCAAAGCTACATGCAAAATAAACATCAACATGCGGCTCATTTACTCGCCACCCTTACTGGCAATGGTATCGGGCCGAGTACCAGTATCGGTGTATCCTAGACACCGTTACTCGAGATTCACAGGTACAGTGTGGAAAGGGTATAGTTTGCGCTGAAGTTCTCTCTGAAAATGGCCTACGATTGAAGTGGACAAAAACCTATATTGAAATTAGGTTTAGTTAATGGCACAAACCATTTGAAATATATGTTCGGACTGATGATTTATGAAAGAGAAATGGTTATGCTTACATTGTTTCCATTGACTCGGTTATCTATCGTAGTTTCCGATAGTGTAATGTAAAATATCTGAGTCATATGCCATGAATTGTAGGCATGGAGAGTGAGAAGTACACTCCCTGATTAAACTTTTTGCCAGCAAATATTTCAAAATATTTCACGACCTAGCCTTCAATCCTTCCTGTAATCAACTGAAGTTGATACAAAAGTGCTTTAGCCTACGTGATGAGAGCTCACATGTTCATTGTTAAAAGTGTTCTCTTTCCTACCCCATACAAAGTGAAAATGCTTCCAACTGATTAATTTCAATCAGGAATAAACTATAAAAGTTTTAATTTACTTTTAGGCGCGAGTAATGGACCCGCTATCGAATTAATAAAGTAGTACGATATCTAATTTATTTTATTTACATATTACCCTGAAAACCACCGCTAGGGTGTTTGGCAGGGGGTGAATATAGACCGCACTGATTTTGACCCTAAATGCTTTTCTCCCATAGCGGGGTCAAACAATTTTATTCTGATCCCTCGTTCGCGGGAAAAATGGCATCTTAAAGCTGTTCTCCAGGTAATCTCTCGAATTTTATTTACATGATCTCTCCTTCCGTACTACAATGGGGGTAAAATAAATTTTCAACATCACTGCTAAATAGACCTCCTTCCAATTTATGCAAGATATTTAATCTGTAATTTAATCTCGCTCCATGAGTGATTTCCAGCCTTGCCGCTCTAATATGTTGGATACGCTACTCAGTTTGTCATAACAACGTTTAAAAACCAAGCCCCTCTGCGCTGCACGTAACCTAACTCGGCAATCAATCCAGCTTAATGAAGATCCCATAAACTACGTAACCCCATACTCTAAATGAGTAATAACAAGCAAAAGATAACATTTCTCTTTAATCTCTTCGTCACATTTCCCATATGCTGTTCTAATAAATGCTAATTTTTTCTTTCACTTCTCCAGATAATCTCGTATACTCTGTCCATATATATGTTCGCTGGGTCAAAATTGTTTTTTGATTGTATTTTCCTCTAGAAGCACGCTGGAGTTCGAAGGTCGCAGCTCATCGATAAGTGCCTAGTCACTCTGCTGCTAAAAGTTATCAAGTTTTCATGCTAACGCATTTAGCGAGAGGTCATCTATAAGAAATTTTAGAACTCTCCTGGATGCTGTTGTTCCTTATATCAACTCAAGTGGGTCTAATTACCGTAGTAACCTAAAATAAACTCACGCTGCACCCTAGCAGGAAAATAAAATGGGAAGCGAACGAAGTGGAGTAGCTTTTAAATGTTGATTCGAAATTTTAAGCTCCTTATTCCTTGAATTTCACTGCTTCCGTTAGCCGTAAAATTATTTTATATCTCCCCTATATTTGCTGTTCAATATCACATTAAAACCATTCTCGAAGTGCATGTGTATTAAAAGTTTACCAATTTTACACATTTCATGGAGTAGGAATTTATTTTGTTTGATATGCCGTTTAAATTACTTGAATAAATGGTAATATTTGTATTCTCAGGAATAGTATTGGGATGTGGGACGGAATGAAGAGAGGAAGGAAGTATACGGAGTTAAAGAGTAGCTTCTTATTGTAGAGTAGGATGTTGGGCTGTGTTTGGTGAGAGAGGCAAGGAAATTGTCGTTGGAACGTTTGGTGTCTCTTGTCCATCTAAAACCTGCCTTAATCGATAGATTACCTGTTAGGGTAAAAATAAAATCATATAATTAGTGCAGATAAAATGCATTAATTTAGAAGTAATATTTTATTTGAAGTAAACTTATCAAATATAAGTATTTAGTCGAATATCATTAAAATGTTTCAGGAGAATATATAATTGTAAATCAATATACATACAGGGTTCGTCCGGAAAATAAGTGTCTTTACAAATAAGTCTTTTTTGACAAAAGGGGAGTCGTCCACTACGAATTTGTACCTGAACGACGAACTGTAAATGCTGCATTTTACGTCCAAGTGCTCGACAGGCTTCGAAAACGAGTCGCCCGCGTCCGGCCAGCGATCAAAAACACCTGGCGGTTGCATCACGACACTGCGCCGTCTCACACCGCGCTTGTCGTGTCGGATTCTTGGCCAAGCACGGCGTGGCAACGCTGCCGCACCCGCCCTACAGCCCAGACTTGGCACCACCGGACTTCTTTCTGTTCCCGAAGATAAAGAGGAGTTTGAAAGGAACGCGATACGGGACTTTGGACGCCGTCAAAGAGGCCGTGACGACGTGTCTTCGAGAGGTTCCCGATGACGCCTTCGCGGGAGCGTTTCAGGAATGGGAACGCCGCTGGAACAAGTGTATCGACTCACAAGGGTCCTATTTTGAGGAATATTAGCTTAAGATATGTAAAAGTGTAATAATTTTTTTTCCTGAGCTCAGTACACTTATTTTCCGGACGAACCCTGTACACATGCCAATGAGAGAAGTACTTATAACCTCTAGGCAGTCCCCGAGAATATATGTAATAGTTGAAAACGTTCTTTGTGCGGGCATTGTGGTATTGCATGCACTACAACCTGTCAGAGAGACACAAAACCTATGCAGCTCAAGTTTACTATATGCCGTTTACTTTGTGCAGCATTACGGACATTTCACCTTTCCCCAGTTATCATTAGGTGACTCCCTTTAGAATTTTGCGAGTGATGAGAAGATGAATTTAGAAAGCTATTTTTAGAGAGAATTTAGAGTGCCATGTTACGTGTACATACAGACGCCATGGAGAGGAAGGGGAAAAGGAGCAGTTGCAGGAGCAGGCGAGGGCGTTGGAAGATGGTGGGGAGTTGAAATGTGATGCATTTATTATTTCAGTCGGTAATATGTCCCACTATATGTTTATTATTTAAGTTGGTATTTTACCTGAGGTTTTGGATTAACACAGCCTATACAATGGTACAATCATACATTTCCGCACCTCTGCTAACAAAAAACGACCTGACATTGGACACTATGTTGAGACCCTCTTCATCTCCGTATATTTCCTTTCTCCCTTCATTTCGTCCAGCATCCCTATTCTATTCCTACCCCTTCCTCGTTTGTCTAGCATTCTCCCCTCCACCACAATCTTCAACATCCCATCGTCAATCAAACGCTTTGAACCCATCTTTCCTGCCTTCTTTTGATTTCTTCCAACAGACCTCTCTCCTCCCCCACCATACCCAGCTCTTCCTCAGTTATTTGTCTTTTGGTACTCCCCACCTTTCCCATCCTTCCCCAGACCCACATTTAGAAAGCCTCCAATCTACGCATGTCATACTGCTTCAATGTCCATGTTTCCGCGCCGTTCAACACCAGGTTCCGTACTAAATTTCTAACGAGACTTTTCTTATCACCTTTACTCAACGTCCCTTTCACCAATACCCTCCATCTCATGAAAGCTTCTTTGTTTAGCACAGTTCTTTTTTTCATATCCCTACTACTTTTTCCATCTTGGTCCAAATACCTCCGAGATATGTAGGTTTTCTTAAAACTAATGTTGTAAATTCCCTTAAGCTTCTCCATTTCACAATCAAGTTTGCCTGAGTCTAAACAATCTTCGTTATATTCTCTTCTTATGTATAAGCTTGCTGCCTTAAGGAGTTTGCCGCCGCCGCATTCTCTCCATCTCTCTTGAGTCTTTCATGGTTCAATTAATAATTTCCTTGACGTATCTTTGATAGCTCCGCTATGTAAGAATGGATATTTTTTGCGAATTAATTTATTATAATATGCAATATTATTTTCAAAGTTTACCTTACCGCGCCCGATTCTTCGTAGTTGATTTAAGAAAAATATCATAAGAGTCGAAAATTAGTCTCGGGAAGAGAACAATGAATGATGCAAGGTTTCACGTTCAGCGGAGAACGGAGCTAACGAGGATCCACCGTTTCGTTAATTGCAATGTAATCTCACCGCGAAAACGCAAATGCAAACATTTACACTTCCTTATGGAATGGAGTGTGATGTATTACCCCGGCGTTTAGAGGGAGAGAGAGCGTGGCCCTGCGAATTTCGTTCTTCAGCACCGAAATTTTGTTTTTCATTTTCCACTCAGGAGGGAGCGGGGTTGAGGTTTATCTCCCGTGAAAATCTAGGACAGACGGTTTAAATGCGTGCACTCAAAACGAGAGGCATGGAAAGAAAGTCATTTGCCTTAGTACCCCGTCCTCCAGATTACACCAAGTGCTGCTCCCGTTGCATCCAGCTAATGGGATGCTAAGAGCGAATCCCTAGCCCCTGCAGTCAGAGGGGGGGGTCCCCTTTGAATTCATGATCTTCCCACCCTAATTACCTTCCCGAGTGCTAAAAACTGGAGCTCAGGGCAGGTGGAATGCTTAAGGGGTTTTATATCCGTAGGATACTACGGATGTGACGTTGGTGAATTTTTCACGAATCCTCGGAAATTCTGCGAAGTCATTTTACAATTTTATTTTTTGGGGGTTCATACCTTTTTCATTCGACGATGGCCTCAACTTGTACATTTTGCCCTCATGCAGTAATTATTACATCATGACCAAGAATTTTATGTCTCTAAGGGTATTGTATTCTTTTTCTAGATTATTTTCCATCGAATAAATTGTATCTTTATTTCTTGAGCAACTCTAATGTTGGTCTGTAAATTTTCAAAGGCCCTAGAATTTGTCCTAATATTTATAGTTAGATTAACGCATTTAATTTATCAAGTCTAATTATAATTTTTCCTGTGTTTTTAACTGCTGCGTATATATGTCTTGTCTTGATACTTTCCCTTGATCCATTTCAATTGAACCTACCTGGTTATTTGAAGTTTTGCTGAAATGAATTACGTTACTATATTTTTGCACTTCACCGTATATTGATGCCTGAAATTATATCTTCCCTACATTCATTTTAACATTTTTGCATCAAAAAAATGCTTCCCATTCTATGATGGAAGCTTTACTTATTTTCTTTCACATTTTAGTCTGAGTGATTTTCGCCTCACTAAATTTTACTTTATCGTTTATTAACCATTTATACAGTCGTAAACTCCAAATTGTACTCAGCATCGATTCAGGACGGAAACGTCGGGTAAATTGAGACACCTCGGTTGGAATTGAAAGGTGAACAATTGCGGGAGGAGACGAAATAAATTGGTGAGCTAAGCGGAAGTGAAGAGGCGTTTTAATCGGATTAATTAAGGACAGTCATCCTTGAGGGAAGATCCTTAGGCCGGGAGACGGACAGGAGAAGCGGGGCAAGAGGCAGGCAGAGGCTTTGGAAATGGAGTAGAGAGAGGGATCCAAGGAGTTTGGAATCGAGGGAGAATGTAAAGATAGAGAAAATCGTCTTGTGGGAGATACAGTGAAACGGGAAGGGAGGGTGGGAAAGAATGAATTCGGTGGACGTCATGGGAAAGCGAGCTTTGGGACTATTCACCGCTCGGGACTATTTTGTAGAGAGAGAGTGGTAGGAGGGGGTCGTGTTGATGTAATCTGGGTTTGGGAGCATTGTGTGGCACTCCTTGGCGGAGCATCGAATGATACTCTCCCAACAAAAGGGGAACAAAATAAAATGGCAAGGCATTTCTTTGGTAATCTCAGGAGGTCGGGAGGTAAAA
The DNA here is from genome assembly GCA_037158775.1 of Hetaerina titia. NCBI lineage: Eukaryota > Metazoa > Arthropoda > Insecta > Odonata > Calopterygidae > Hetaerina > Hetaerina titia. The sequence goes on along the minus strand of CM073777.1, from coordinate 82,964,638 downwards.
ACGAGGACATTATGTTCCTGGAGAAAATAATATTCAGGTATCTCTTTCTTCCCCAACCCACCCTCCGCCCCTCTGTCCTTCTCATCGCCCTTTATTTTTGATTTTACCCGAACCTGCGATACAAATCCGCGAGGGGAATATAAGGAACGCCCCGGCGTAGTCGGGCATGGAGGAGAAAATAAAAGGTGGAAGGATGGGAAGAGGGTGAATGTGTGTGTGTGTATATATATATGGAAGGGCATTTCGTAAGATTGCGAATGCATTTGATTGCATGCCTCAAGGGCTTGAAACGGTAGGAGCCGTGGAGGGGGGGAGGGGTAGAGGACGGTATGGGAGAGGGGATTGAATAGGGAGTAGGGTCGGAGGAGAGAATGTGTGGAGGAGGTGGTTTGAATACGCGTGGGGAGAAGGGAAAGCCCAGGGAGAAAAGAAAGGAGGGAGAGAGGGGCGACTGAGTGGAATAGGAGGGCAGCTGGTGGAGGGGAATTCATTTCGAGCGGAGCGACATTTCTGTCTCGGATCTCGCGGAGGAGTGCCTCAGGGCACCGTTTTCGGTCCCCTCTATTTCTTCACCCGTCCCCCCTCGCCTCCTCCGCCCCGGAGGAGGTCGGTGTTGGCGTTGGGAAGTCGGGGGGAGGGATTTCTTTTTCCCCTGGAAGGAGAAGTTCCCGGGAATATTCTCCAAATTTTCGCCATTCCTGTGGAGGAGGAGTCGCTCTTATTTGTGACAGCCGTTTCGGGAAAGTTGTTTTGTATATTTTTCTCTTCTTTGAATCATCTTCGTCCCCCCCCCCTTCCACTATCCCAGCCTAATACTGGCCGCTCTCTTTTCGCCCACAACTTTCGCACGACTTCTCTCAAAGGATGGAATAACATTATATAAATATATATACATATATATATTTATTTATTTCACACGTTGAAAATACTTTCGGTTCCTGCGGAAAGTGATGAGGGAAAATATCCCACTGGATGTTTCGATTTCGTTATTTTTTTGCCCAGGGAAGGATCAGGGGTTGGAATCTGAAAAGGACCAGTGCTGTGTTTTCGTCCGACCGGATAAGGTTAACACTGTAGGGGTCGTTTTCGTGTCATGTCGCCAGAAGTAACTTTGTTCACTTTCTCTTTTCCTCACTCTTTTGTATCCTTTACTTTCTTTATACTTTTTCCCCAATCCAATAAATCTTTATTTTATACTTTATTTTTTCATGGAATAGTATTGACTTTAGTGCATATGTGGGAATATCAAGTAAAGAATAGAATTCATATATTGTTTGCCCAGTTGAGTTCTTCGAAGAGGAAATGAAATCGGCTGTATTCCGAATACAAGGTTGTACATCTTCAAATTTAAATTCTTGAGATTTGACAGCGTCCAGTGGCCGATGAAGCAGTAGTAGGCTGCGAAGTCAAATGAAATAAATCACCATTTAATACGAAATATCATTACGCTAAAACGTAAACAAGGTTTTGTTAGTACGAGTATTGGTCTTTAATTATCACATGTCCGTCTAAATTATAGGTAGATTTTGCACGGACACAAACTTAACACTGCTACATTTCTTAGCCTCGCCGTAAAGCCAAACTGACCCCTCATTAGATAAACTCTTCTTCAATTCTCATGCTATAGGATATTTCAAGTCTTCCATAGTGTAATTATCTCCACTTGCGTCTATCTGTTAACCGAATGTCATCTTACAAAATCAGTAAGAAATAATTCGTAGTGAATGATTTAATAATTTTTTTCTCCGGGCAAATATCTTCTTCCCGTCCAATTTATGGATTAATTTCATTTTATCTTTGCAATGAAGTTTAAGTTGAAGATTTACCAATGATTCCATGTAAGCCTTTAGCCCCAAAGCTAGATTAGCAAATGACATTCTTTAAGAAAGGAAGATAATTTTTATCATCAGACCACGATTTAGTCCAAAATTTGTTCGTCAGCCTATTTTTATGCCGTAATGATACTCATTGTTAACCCGTGCACTTATATCAAATATACGATTCCATCTTATTATTTTACATTTATATCTGTATGTTTATGATTATGATTTTAAAATTAATATTTCGTGGGTACTAGGTCCACGGGAAGATAAATGCGTACCGTGCCTGTCATTGCTACGCTGGATGATACACTGCATAGCAATCCCAATAATCGAACTTTCTATTTCATATTGAGGTCCAATTCATTGGTCTTTCCCTTTGTTCCGATACGTTTTTTGTGCAAAACCGTCCATAACATTGGTCTATTATCTCACATTACTGCTATGAAGGGCATCTGCTTCCATTGTTTCATCTGCCGCCTGAGTATGGTTGAGTTTTTTCGTGCGGAATTTTCCTGAATTTCTGTTTGAATCATGGCCTATTAAAAATATCATCATCCTGGCATCTACGTATTGCATTTTAATTCTAGTCAATAAAATGAAAAGAGAACGATCATAAAGGGATGGACTCGCAGAATCAAGCATATAATTACACGAAAAACTAAAATGATGCCACAATTGTTTGTATAAAAGGTTAAAAATATTATGCCCACACATTATTGACCATCACTGAAATTCATTCCCTTCCCATTGACCTCCTAAATAATTGCGTTAAACCCAAGTTTCTCTCCCATGCACGAAACGAAAGCTCTGTGGCTACAGGAGCTCATTAAAAAACATTATCTTTATTCATTTGTTTACTGGTTGTGAATTGGAGTTCTCGACTCGAAAGGGAAATCTATTTTTTTTCGGGATACAATGGACCCTAATCAACGTTATCGAAGCACAAGTTGTTTGGTTTATTTTTTTCTTTGAATAAAATAGAATTTCATCACAGTCGCTGGTTGCGCTGTTAAATGTGGAGAGAAAAAAATAATATAGTGTGAATCTTCGAAAATATTATTAATACCAACTGCAGTATGTTAAAAATATTGGAATATTTTTATTTGAAAAATTCGCGTTTTGGATCCTGAACTTATTTTAACGAAGCACGGAAGAGTATCCCGTTTAAAAAAAATTACAACTCGCCACCCCGTCGATGAGTGGAATAAATTGAAATTTTGCCTCTAGGAATGGAGAGAGAGAGAGAGACGGCGAACGAATGTATTTTGGTTCATAATTTGAACTTTTTATATATACCCAGGGAGAGGAGAGAGTGGGGGATTTGAAAGAGTGAAAGAGAGAGAGATGGGGGAAGTTGTGACTTCATTATTATTTTCTTTTCTATATTATTTTTTTTGCGTGCGCAGGGTTGAAAATATTTTTTACCCTCCCCGGCATATCCTCTTCATCCTCTCTCGGCTTCACTGCTTCCCCCTCCGGCCCCACCCTCTTCCCCCGTGGTCCTCCCCACCCTTCTCCATTATCTCTCCCAGCCCATCTCACCCTCCGTCTCCCCACACCCTTTATCCCGCCAGTTCCCCAGCTACCCTCACTTCTCTCATCCTCCCCCTCCCCGTCACTTACCCCTTAATAACCCCCCCGACCCCACCCCCTACGCGCCACCGTCTCACTAACTCGTCCCGCCCACCCCCTTTCCTTCCTTCCAGATTTCTTCCAGACCCCTTCCCAGCCATCCATCCCACCCTCCCCTTCAATCCTTGGCCGTGCTGTGGAAATCCTGGGTTTTGTTTATTGCTTGCCATTGAGATACTCAAATATTTGCCGTGAGTGGAGCTCAGGAGCAGACATGGCGGTTTAGAACGAGGCTCTCTGCTCCCCTACGCCAGCCAACACGCAACCCGTTCCTCTCCCCCCACACCCAAACAGACCCTGCCCTTCCTTATACCCTTTTGCTCTTTCACTCCTCCTCTCCAACCCCGACCCATTTTATTTATTTCTTTTTTTTAGCCTCCGCTCTACCCACTCTCCGTCCTGACTTTTGCCCTCTGGTCCCCCGCCCAATTCACCCTCCTCCTCCTTTCCCTCTCACGCCCCTATTTCCGCCACGAATCCTATCTCTCTCTCTCTTCCCAACTATGCATATTCCCCTCAATTTTCCCTCCCTATCCTTCCGAGCCTTGCCGTCTCCCGTCCTCCTGCCTGCCGCCGGGGTCCGAATGTGTGCTCCCTCGCGTTCCGCCTCTTCATTCCCCGCATCGCTGATTCCTTTCCCCACACGAAACAGGTTAAGGCCCGTTCGGTTTCGTCGTAGTTTTTTCCTCTCTATCTGTATGCATAAAAAAGTATCCCCTCTGCCTTAAATAAGCGTGTAGTTGCCCCTTGGCTTTCGTAGTGACGAGCTGAGGCTGTGATGATTGTATGTGATGGAGGTCGTTTACGGGTTAAGGATTCTTCGAGATTAAACGTGCGCTCTACGGTTGCGGTGGCGATCTTTCCCGATTCTTCGTATATGCGCTAATTTGTAGTGTGCTTGGAGCCTGCACTGTTTGGTACACGAAACCAAAGTGACCATTAAATGCAAATTGAAATAATTAGTGCGCAATCATTACGCTAACAAAAATGGTACAGGTTTGTGTTCATCTGGATATAGTTAACTCCACATCGGCTGTAGTTTCTGATCTGTTACGGATGGTATACATTTATCTACGCTTGATCTGTGGGAACAAACATCCTAATTCTAGTCGTAGGAATATGTAGTATTCATGGAATAAGTTTCAACATGAGGGGAGATACACATATCATTTGGAGTGGTCACTGGTATTCTCTCAGCCGTTATGTATCTAGGGATAACGGTAGAAACGATGGGTATTAAGGGCTTTCGCGGTCGTATTTATCTCGAAAATACACTTTTTGGGACTTAATACCCCGAAGTGCGTGTGGCTGTGGTTGATTTTACCGGCATCATTTAAAATACCTGGAATTTTCATTGGTACCCTAGATTTAAGCAAATATTTATATTGATGTTGCATGCCTGGAATGGAATCATCCCCTGCCACACACCATAGTGGTAGTTTTTAGGATTCCATGCGGATGTGGATGTCATAGAATTCGTAATTCTCATATTTTCATTACCTATAATTTCCCGGAAAGCCTCTACGTACTTGGGGATCCACACAATTTTACTCCTGTCGACCATTTTGACTGCCCCAATTCATCTCTACACAAATACCTCACGATCCACCAAAAAGGTGCGTGGCAGGGGGAGCAATCACCAGTTGGGATTGGTAAAGGATAAGGAAGAGGAAGGGAAAAGGGAATAAAATTCTATGAAAAACTTCGAAAACACGTGCAAATATTTATACAAGCTGGTGGGGAAAACTTAGTTCAAAACAAGTGTTGATTTCACCGAATGAAATAGTTTTCTGGCATACAAAAAAGGAGCGAATAAACATGAACCGCAATCATTTAATCAATGGAACATATTCAAATTGGGTGATTCCTCCTATTTGCCTACTCCATTTTACGATTTTTTTCATTCTAAACGAGATAGGAACATCGATCTAACTAGTAGTATCTATCTAAGTTCTATTAATTAATATGATGATGCCGTTTAATTTGTGATTCCATTCATAATTACTCGATGCACAGTTTGAAGAGCCTGTGATAGTGTGGAGTAATTATTACATTATTTAACAGGAGGAAGTTGGTAAATTAAATACACTAATTAAGTCCGTTTTTGCGCGTCGATTTGTGTCGGGTATACCTATTGATTCGAGTTGTCCTCCCAGATGGACTTATATCGTATGTGATGGAATGTCTTTTTATAAAGCGTGGTCTGCATGTAAAGGCAGGAGCCAAACATTGCTTCTTTCAAACGCTTCCTCTTCCCTGCATAGGAGCGTAGTGAGTCGGGTATCTGTCGCCTTATCTTGTTGCGACTCTATATTTTATTGCCCTCGCGTATTTTTTCACATGAAGAAAAATGAATGAATGAATGCTGGTAAAATTAATCAAATGGTTTTCTTGGTAAATTACTGCATTTTCCATAATTTAATTTATCTTCTTCTCTCTCTTTTGGACTTACCGTGCGCTATCTAGTTGAATGCCAAACTCAGGGAATCGTTGGATCGTATGTACCCTGATCTTCAGTAAATTAGCCCTAGAATCCGTAAATGATTATAATCTCAAACATTAATTTACTCTGGAATACTACCTTTTCTCAACCAGTTTAGTTCGTAACCACGTAAGTCTTGTCTAAATTTCCAAAATTTTTTGTCAATGGTTACTTCCTCTTGGAATTACGAAATTGGACTTGTAATTGAAACTAAATTTCCCTTCAACTGAAAACGAGGGCCAGCTCAAGTGTTCTCCATTACGCTCCTCCGTGTAGGAATTCAATAGAATACAGATTATCATCGTTCATCTTGTGTGAATTTGAAATTAACTGGTTCTGCAAACGGAACACTTCAAATGATTTATCCGTTCAATTTTCTGTAGTCAAAAGGGGAGAAAGCAGGAGTATTTGGCTTCAGGAATACCTAAATAGAAAGGGCAGGCTCGATTAAATACTTTGGCATTACCCTAACTCACGATCTCTCTTCGGTGAAACATATACGTGGAACATTTGGACAAGCTAATAAAAAACTAGGATTTATTAGAAGAGCATTGGAGAAATGTGACGAAAAGGTTAAATAGAAATCTTTCAGCGGTTAGGCCTCATTTGTAATATGCTAATAGTAAATAGGATCCTCATGAAGTTGGATTGATTGCCTAGTCGAATAGCGTGCAGTGTAGAGGAGCTAGATTTGTAAAACGTTGTTATGACAAACTAAACAGCATATCAAAAATATTAGAGGATCTAGTGTGGGAATCACTCCCGGATCGAAGGTTACATTGCAGATTAAATCTCTTGAATAAATTGGAAGGATAACTCTTTGGTGATGATGCTAAAAATGTATTATTACCTCATAGTACAACGGTAGGCGAAATCTTGTAAACAAAAATAGAGATATTAATGGTAGAATAGATAGATTTAATATGTCATGTTTCCCATGATAAATAACAGATTGGAATAGCGTTGACCGACAGCGCTAGGAGGGTAAAGTGTTTTGGGACAAGGGTAATCTGGTGTGTAGTCACCCCCTGTCACACACCCTAGCCGTGGCTTGCAGGATAATATGTAATACAATGTACTGGTTCGTTTCCAACTGTTATGTCTCCTTCACTTCGGGTACATTGTATGGTATTTGTCTTAATATTTTGCAAGCGGATTTTCGCTAATGATCGGGAAGTGCTGGAATAATCATCTGGAAACTTTGGTCGTATTACACAGGCCAACATTGTTTTTGGTGCCGGAGTTTTTAATGTTGATTTAAAGAACAATTGGGGTGCTGAATCCTATTATGACACTAGTTTTTTCCTATCAGCTATAGTTTTCAAGATATAGATATGTTGTTACTTACGTAAAAAAATCTTCTACATGATAATATGGGAATATTATATTAATAATTATCTCATTGGCCTACAATATAGAAATATGCATAAAACTTATTGACAGTTAATCGAAAATAAAAGGAACACCGCAGAGTGGTTATAAATTAGTATACTTATAGATTTATTTAACTTTGAAAATTATTTTCCGGAATATATCAAATATTAAAACAACTAATCGTAAGATGTGCCATATCTAAAAAAGTAGAGCTGTTAAATAAAAACGGATTTCATGTTTGGATTCAGCTCTACATATATAGTTAAAATCATCACAAAGATTCCCGGCACCAAAAAAAATTTTTTTTTGTAGGCCTGTATTAGTATTCACCAAGTAGCCAGGAAGCAGAACAGTTAATACATTTTGGAAACGTAATGTGCTAGTTAACAATTTTGGGTATTGACGATGAATGTTATGCTCATGGATAATGCATTCTCGTAATATGCTACGAGGTATATTGTATAAAATCGTTGAAAGTTATTTTGCGTCATTAATCGCTGTGGCTTACCTGTTCGGGGGAGTCTATTACCGGAATATGGCTTTTTAGAAACTCTCTTGACCACACATAATTACTGGAGAGACAGCAGTGCATCATTATTCTGGATTTTCATTTGTAAATGAATTTTGCAATATTTCACCCCTTAACTACTCGATAAACGAATGAGAAAATACTGGTCCTCTGTGATGCATGTTGAAAAGAGAACCGCCATTTTAAACTGTTGTTGTGACGCATTGTTGCGTTTTAACATCGTGCTGCCAATTGTGGGCCACTCGTCAAACCAGCAAACTATCGCTACGGCGAACTAAATCTTCAGCGCGCTATTAAGATCTATGCTTTACTCGCTCTCTTATCTATATTAAATAATAAAAAAAATTACATGTTCTCTAACTCTTTTTCAATTTGTGGTCTATGTAATGGAAGTCAAACCATTGAATGAGCAAAGAAGTGTTTTAAGAGACATAAAAGAGAGCAGATTACATTAGTGACCCTTAAGGTCAATTCCACATAAATTAGGACGTAGCGGGTTCCCAGAATATTTTTCCTTGCTATAATTGGGATTATTATCTGAATTAAGAGTCGTCATCCATGTTTTGGACATGAAGTATAACGTGCAGTTCCGAGTTCTGATTTATCTTATACTATTTTTTTTACTTAAACCGGCCGCTACATTGAAGTCTGCGTAAATATCTCCAGAGCTGCGGTACTCACCCCACTTCACATTAAAGGGAAAAGTATCATGCCGAAGGAGATTATGGGACTTGAAATATAATCTAGTTTTCATGAAGAATTTTTCCAGTGAACCTGGCAAATACGATCCTCTCTCTCTCTATCGTCTCTCTATCCTCTCTCTTTCTATCCTCTCTCTATCTATCCCCTCTCTCTCTATCCTCTTTCTCTATCCTCTTCCTCTATCCTCTCTCTCTATCCTCTCTCTATATCCTCTCTCCATATTCTCTCTCTCTCTATCCTCTCTCTATATACTCTCTCTATATCCTCTCTCTATCCTCTCTCTACCGTCCGGGTATTGATTTTTAAATTTTTTAAGTACCCCCCGTGCAAAAACGTTATGTTTTGAACGTTAAGCGGACGTCGATTTTGCCGAAAATGATGTAATAAAGATTAATGGTATTTTTTTGCCGTCTCTCACGAGTTTATGACGCCAAAATTACTCTTTGAATTTTATCGGCGTTCGTGATGTTTTTCCTTTTTTGCCGCGGGCAAATTTTTATGAGCGAGTGGCTATAATAAATATATACTGTGGTGTATTATGATCATATGCTCCGGGTGAGTTGCGATCTATTTCGAGTGAATTCAGTCTAATGGCGCCATGCTTAATAAACTTCGAGTTACCTCGATAACGAAATTTGCTTGGAAATGATGGCATAAGGGAAATATTTTGAGCGCTGTATGTGACGAAATTCAAAATTTGCTTTATATCCATAATCAAAATGGAGCATACAAGTGCCCAAAATTTAAATTCCTTTAAATCTGTTTGAAATGCTTAATTAATTGGTGCATTTATTGCCTCGAGCGGTAAAAATTTCTTTAATTCGATTTCTGTCATATTTTTTACTCATGGAAAGTGATTACTTTTTAAATTTTTTTCTAGTGATCTTCAGTTTTATCGTTTGAAATTGTTTGTAAAATTCTTGTCATGTTTAATTGAACATATCCGTCTGCTTCTTCATTCGTATTACTACTTATGGTTTGTCGTTTAACAATTGTTATTTTCTGAGTTCGGACTCCAATTCTCTTATAACAAGATTATACGTATGCTCGTAAATCAGAAAGGAATTTTCCAGCAAGCAGATATTCTTGTCATAAAAATGTGTATGTTCCTCAAATATCTTTTTTTATATATTATGTTTTCGAGAATTAATTGTCGGCCTTTTTTGAGTTTGGTCCGTTTTGATAAATGCTTGTATTTAACATTCTGAAATACGTACACGAATACGTCTCTTAACCGTTTTTATTTCTAACATTTTTGTGGGATAGAAGAAAACCAGGATATCAAGCGTATTTAGTATAAAGGTTAGTAACATCATTATTAAATTCTTTATGTGCTTCTTAGGGAATTTCTTTCACTTGTATTTATATCATATTTATAATTTTTAATATTAAAAGAGAAATGTTATCCTCTACTGGTTAGTCCCCTTTTAGAGTATGTTGCTAGTGTATGGGATCCTAATGAAGTTGGATTGATCGCCGAATAAGGTAGCGTGAAGCGTATAAAACTACTTCTGTAAAACCTTTGTTATGATAACTCTTTAGAGTATCTGTATTAGTAGAGGATGTAGTTTGAGCGTCGGTTAAATTGCCGATAAAATCCCTAACATAAATTGAAGAAATTTATGGAAGGAGAAGAAAAGATAATACCCGAACTTTGAGAGAAGGCAATCATAATTAAGTACATACCTATGTTAAATTGCCTTGACAACTGGCGGCGTGTGCAATTGAAATGCGCAATGTGCTCTCTGTGCTAAGAAGATCAAGTGGAAACAACAGAGTTAAGATATCATCGAAATATATGTTTGATATTTCACTACTTTTCTCAATATAAACATAGGTTTCTCAAGTTTGACATGGAGGAGCTATATTTCTTGTGTTGAGCGTTAATTTTTCCAGAACTCGATTATTTTTCTACAGTTGTCCGTGTATGATTTTAAACGCATCCGTTCTTAAGTATTGATTAAGAATTGTTGAATAAGTCCAAATTATGCCTTGCACGAATGGAAATCATCATGCGGTATCCTCGTTCTTCACTTGAGGGTATAAGTCACCCAATCGCCGCTTAGAAGAACTATTTCTTGTTGAGCTGATCAATTCTGAAGATTAGTTTAAAGTTTCGCACGGGGTAGGTTAAAAAATGTTGGGGTTCAAACACCGCAATGTTGTTGAGAAGTGGCCCTTCGGGACTCCATCAGGAGAGCCTTCAAGGCTGTCTTTCGGAGGGCGAGAGAAAACTGAAGTTGGTATGAAACAAAATGTAATAATTTTGTTAAATTTAAATTAGTCGTGTGCTTGGTAATTTCAAACAGCAGTTGTGCTAAAAAATATGTGGCTGTTTATGTCTGAACATTTCGCAATTATTTAATTAAAACCCGCTTTTTATGTAATATTTTGTCGATCCTCAAATTTTATCGAATTTTTAATAGTAATTATTTAATTATTATTGACAATTTGTCATGACAGTCACCAGTATTCATTTATTGTTTGCTTAGTGGATTTGTTACAGTATTTAATTTGAAATTTGCAGTAATGACTTTATTTTCGTTAGTGAAACTCAAACAATGGTCAAATAAGAAAATTATAACGCTCAAGCAGCCGGTGTTGTTGGTGAATCTGAGCTGGTCTCCTTAAATATATACTAACGTGTCTGGATGTGTCCACTTCATTAACTTCTTGTGTCTTCTCTCTTCAGTCATTATCCGAAGCACTTCGTCTTTTCTTACTCGCTCTATCCATTTTATTTTAACTATTATTCGGCAACGTTGTCTTTTTTCTCAAAAACCTTTTTCTCGGCGACTCCTACGGTCCACGTCACCCAGCCGCGGAAAAGTAAACGCCGTATATAAGTTTTAATGAGCCACTTCCTTACATACGGACCCGTACTGTTAGCCTTTAATATTTGTAGCTCCTGCTGGAAAGACTTCTTCCACTGCGGTTTTCTATTTACCAACTCCCTCGTCCTCATTTCATCGCTAACAGTCGTTCTATTTAACTAGAAGACGTCTTCCATTTTCTCAAGAGTGTATTTGTAAATCATCCTACATACGTTTCCTGAAGACTTTTACCTTAGTTTTTCATTCTTATTTTTCTTAAAGTCCTATATCTTCATTTCCTTCTTCGGAGGAACTAGTATTTTCTTCGGGTAATCTTTTCTTCCCCTTTAGTACAGCCCTCTCGTCCGTAACCTTATGTTTGTTTATCATCTCTATATGTATTCTTATTCGCTTTACCTTTTATAATAATACCCACTGGCTTTTCAATGTACAGGAGGTTTGCCTGTTATTACATGTGTATGTCAGTTTCCCTAAACTTAACATACACATTGGTTGTTGAAATAATTGCTTATTTTTTGGCATTTAAAAAACTTTCTCTGTACGTCTCCGTTTTGTAAACATTGGATATTGAAAATAATCAATTTTGTTTGGGCTGCTATGGAGGAATCAATTAAAAGATAAGTAGTTCATCTGATGAAAATATAATATCTACCGTACTTACGGAGGGCATACATTAGGGTTGAGTTTTGATGAAACTAGCTATAGTTCATCTATTTAGTATATTATAACGGTAGTATTATCACAATGTTTAAATATTGGGTTAGTTCAAGCTTAGTGATGCTGTTATCGATAAATGAACGGGAAACCCTCCTTAAGCCCACTTAACGCGAAGTAATTAGTGGAATAAAATATAAAAATGAATATATACAATTTACATATGTATTAAACTATATATTAAATTATTATATTAACAAACTGCTTAGCTGAGTTTAAGTTTGCTGATTATAGTGTTGACTATGAGATGTTTTGATCACATTTGTTTCTTAATAATCCAGTTATTTCTTCTCGAAAAGAAAAATAAATTGGAATAAATTTACAAATTTAAACACCTTGCATACAATATAATGAAAAAAGAATATTTTAATCGAATGCAGTTCCATATGGCAACATTTACAGATTGTGTAATCATGCAATTAAGAAAATCGAGGCGTCATTTACAATTAACTATCTCTTTCATGCATCGGAATGCGGTAACATCTTTTTCACTGCGTCTTTATTAATAGAATCTGATATTATTTTTACGAATCACGTAATGATGGACCAACCTCCTTTAATGATTCATGGTGATAATGGGATAACATCCCTTTACTTCATTTCTTTCTTTCTTTTAACTTCTTCTCTGGTTTCAATTGCGTTTAATCACTGCCACCAGCATAGCGTGAGTATCCATATTCTGTCCTTTTAGTTCATTGAACTTATTTCGTGGATACGCTCTGCTGAAGTAAGCTAACGCCGTGAAATGAACTCGTCAGTGCATTGAAAAAAGCAAAAGTCGATGGTAGAAAAAGTTCGTTGGGAAGAGGGAAGAAACAAAAATTAAAAATTTTGACTGTGGAGTTATAGAACGAAGTTCGTGGATAAAGAGGGAAAAATCAGGGCGAAACGTATCGGGAAAACGTATTTCTTTTCTTCCGTTGTTTATCTAATACGTTGGGTTTGTATGCTGTCTGTGGACTAATTAAATAAGTAATACATTGAGAGGTATCGTAATATCGTAGGCTTCTATAGAAAGTAGATTCTTCAAAAACACAGAAGCGGATGTAAGAGTAAATTTTTGGATGACATAGACGGAGGGGAAATCATGACTAGCTGAAGTAGGCAGGGGAGATGTGTAACGCTTGTATTTTTTGTTCTAGAAGTTTATAATGTGCATTAATTGTCATGCATTGTCCAAAAACTATAAATATGAACGGCTAAACAATTTTAAAAGAAATACGAGCATAAATGAACTGATTCTGCAACAAGCTTGTCCCTTGTCCCCCTCCAGCCAGGTGTGTAATGTAGATGTAGATGAAGCCTTTCGCCGTTATTGACGAATTGTATTCAATTTCTTAATACCAGGCAAATTCCTTCTCCGTATTAGGAAGAGTAAGAAGTAACATGGTTCGCCTTACAACGCGCGAGAAGCCTTTATTAATGCGTACAATATATAGATGGCTGCACCGCGCAGTCCAATAGGTTCGTCCAGCTATCGCGAGATTGAGCAACGTTTTCAGTAATTAAAATGGCAGTTTTTACTGTACAAGAACATCGAGTAGTCGCGATCCCTACAGAAGCATTCCTGAAGTCCGTGGTATTACGGCGATGACATGTATGAAAAATGCGCACGTCTACAGGAAGATTAAATTGAAAATTATCTAAAGCTTCAACTTTTTAGTGTAAGTAGTCAGAAAAATAATACGAGGCTTTAAAACATGAGAACATCTCGTGCACTATATTTCCAATGCCTATCTTCCGACTCAGTTCAATGGTATCACTCTTGATCGCGAACTTATCTTTAAAGTTATTTCGAGAAGAATTAGGTATTTGATTCCTTTTCCATGCATTTTGTTCCCTGAATAGTCCATGGTGTGAATGAGACGAGTGCGTCTTGTTTCGACATTCTTTTTTTTTGTTAGCTGTCGCTCCAATTGGGGATGTTCCCTTCATCCTTAACACGAACGCCGCCCACTGATCAAAAGGCTTAAACGTTTCCCTCACACCCTATTAAGAGCTCTACTTGTCGTTAAGAAAGAACACTTGCACTAGAGCAGTGTAATATAATAAGAATAATGCGTTACAAAACCTAAATTTTACGTTGCGCTTAGCGGTTATCTTATTTTTTTCATATTGAATAAGGGGAACAGCTAACCTATCTCGAAAGTGTTCTCGACCAATATGGTCAAAGTAGCGGGGGAATAAGGAGAAGTATTGCGTTTGGCGAAGAATCTTTCGCAGTGGAGGGGGAATTCTTGACAAAAATTGATGGGGAAAAAGGACCGTGAAAATATGAGGACAAAAACACCTGAGGTCAGGTGACATGCGTAGAAGAATTGAGTAGGGCGCAGAAGCTTTGACAAGAAAGAGAGAATTTATGATAGGGACGTTGAGTAAAAATCTTAAGAAAAGGGCCGTGAAAACTTAGGTATTGAGCGTAAATATATACAGCGCGGAAACATGGTCATTGAAGCAGTAGGATAGTCGTAGATTGGAGGCTTTTGAAATGTGTGGAGAAGAATGGAGAAGGTGAAGTGGACAGAAAGGAAAACGTGAGTATGATGGGGGAGGACGGAGAAATGTTGGGAGAAATCAAAAGAAGGCAAGAAAGGTAGATTCAGAGAATTTGATTGGCGATGGGTTGTTGAAGACTGTGATTGAGGGGAGAATGTTAAGCAAACGATGAAGGGGCAAAAATAGGATAGGTTGAACGGAATAAAGAGTCTAAGGAAAAATGTGGTATTGAAGAGAGACTAATTGAATTTTCGGATTTCGGGTTGTGTTTTGCTAGGAGAAGCCACAAAATGTATTGATATACCGTATTCAAGAGATACATTGATCTCTTTGGCGTTAGTGTCAATTGTGCGATATATTTTCCATTCATTTAATCCCTAAAACTCGTCGAATTATAAAATCTAGCATTCTCTGCCTCCTATCATCATATAAGGAAAACAAAAAAAGTATTTTTCGGGGTTGCCAACTACGAAGCAGTGGGCGTAGTTCACGTGAAGTTGGTATTCTTCAACGACGATGTTATTCCCACATCGGTTGACGTCATGCTTAATCTACCTTTCTTTACTCCTTACGCAATGGCTAAAAATCGCCGAGCCACGTGGCGGTGGCCAGCGAGTCAGCAGGAGGAGAGTTATTGAATGAGTGCCCCTTCTGCTATTAATTCCATCTTCTCTCTCGTTCCTCCAACTTTTTGCACGCCTAGTTTTCTCACCTTCACATTGTTAGGTCTAATTCTGCATTCATTCTGATATTTCCCTTTATGCTGGCAAGTGAGGAAAATTGAGAGAGTACTTAAAAGAGGGAAGGAGAGGGACAGATTGAAAAGGCGCCAAGCTGTAAACTCTTACATCCAGTAGCTTTCAATTCATCTCCTTCCATTGCCCCTCCCTTCAACCCCTCTTTCCTCCCTCCCTTACCAGCTCGCCATAACAACCTCGGAACCTCTTCCAACCCCTCATAAGACCGCCGCCGTCCCTCATACTATATGTATGTAATATATATATATATATATATATATGCATACATACAAATATACAAACAAATATATATGTATTGGTATGTATATTTGTATGTATACATATATATATATATATTTATACATACATATAGTTCCTTTTGAACCGTTCGTCTCTCGCATTTGTAATGGCACCGTGCGAGCGATAAACCACCGAAGCGCCAACTCTTCAAAAAACGCGCGCCGATCTCAAAGGTTCGAAAAAAACACAAAAAAAAAGAAATATAATTTTGTGTGTTTGTGTGTGGATTGGACGAGAAAGAGAGGGGTCCTTTTCCTCCTTCCTCCCATCTCCCCCACACCCTTTTCGTTTGCAGGGAAGAACCCCTTTTTTCTTCTCCGCATCCCCCTCCCCCCTTTCCCACCCCCGTGACGTCTGCTCGCCGCTTTATCCCCCTCCCTCCCTCCCTTCCCCCCACCCCTCCGCAGACGGGTGCCGACACAGGGCGCGGGCGGGAAGGCCTGCCGCATCATTGACAAACACGCTCACACGCGTGCGTTTTCTTTTTTTATATCCCTCCCCGACTATTCGCTTTTGAGCAAATCACAAGCGGGTTTGCCTCTCTTTTCCTCCCATAATTTCGTTCATATTTTATTTATTTTTTATTTCACTTTTTCCCCATTCCCACTTCCTTCTGTCTCTTTTTTTCCCCGTCTCCTCTTCATGCACTACGTATCAAAGTCCATCTCTTAGGAAAGAGCTAAGTGACAGAGGCGACAAGGCAACAAGTGTCACTCTTTTAATTCCTTTTTTTCTTTATTCGTTTTTTTAAGGGAGACTCCGCGATATACCGTCTCAAGGGTCGTGCTCTCGCGGTTTCCATAGCCTTTGTACTTGCACGCATGCGTTCCTCCCGCTTCTTTTTCTCCCATTATTGCCATTTTAGCATTTTCGGTGTCACATTTTACTTATTATGCCTCAGGTCCTTTGTATGGGTTTAACGTCCTGGAGATATTGCAGCGCGCTGTAGCTATTGTAGCGCCCCGGAGTTATTGTAGCTCCCCGGAGATATTTTAGCGCCCCTGTGATGTTGTGGCGCCCGGAAGATATTGCAGCATCAGACATAATTATGAGGAGATGCAGTCTTAAAACAAATGGTGCTTGGTACGTAAACATCAATTGAGACGTGCCGTTTCAGGAATCACTCCTAAAAACCTCTCCGTAATGAACAAGAAAGAGAAATTATGTCGCTTGTTAGGTTCCACCTATTTAGCTTGATTTTCGAGACTATATTCTCTCTCTATAGATGATACAATGTAAAGTGAGATGGGTTAGTGGAAATGAAATATTACTGGTGGTACTTTTTTTCACCTCTGTCTGAAATGCGTAAAATGTTGCCGAATTTTCCCAGAAGTAGCCGTCCTATGCGTAAGGGTTGACGCTATTTTTATTCACTCGGCCTTAATATGGAAGGCATAAATCCACACTTGGTTATTCGAAGTAATTTGATATTGATTCTAGGTCGCTTACGATATGTGGAACATTTTCGTTGAACCGTGTCGTAACAATATTATACCGAAAACAATATCACGTGTCGCCGGAAAATATCATAGGCCCTCCATGAATAATATTGCTATACTTATAATCTTTACTATCGAACTTTCCGCCGAGATATAAAGCAACCTCGACAATTCTTGTGCTGTCTCATGTATTTTAATAAAACGGTCTAACAGTGAGAGTATTATGTTAAACCTTTTCAACTCTATCGGGTATAATTGAGCGCTTCATTATTTGTGACTAAAAATAGTTTCGCCCCATCGTATGATGTATTCCAGCCTTTGCTGGAATAACTTTGGTATTCAAAGTCTATAGCGCCTCTGCCCTCATCATGTATGTTCGGAGTCAAACAATTGACGATCGTATCTCCAATGAGCTCGTTTATCCCAACAATACGCCTTTGTTTCCACCGCATTTCATTCTACTACATAAACGATGTACATATCTTTTTTTCCGAAATCCGTTAAATCAATGTTTTCGTAATTATTACGATTTCACATAAAACAGTGAAGGATTACGAATTGATAGGCTTTCTGTGAACTTGTAAACGAAAATGAATTCCGGAAATTCGGGTGAACTATTTATAAGAAAATAACCTTAAGCACATAATATAGAGCATTTAATATCGTCTTTCATAATAGGAGTTATTGTCGCAATACACTTCCTTCAATTACTGAACTTAATGCCCATATTGGCAGGCTAAGTTATGCAGCGGAAATTGATTCTTATTTTTTTCTGGAACCATAAACAATTGTGTAAAATTAAGGTAGCACTTCGTGATATTTAAGACGCGAAATGTAAATATATCAGCGAATATATCTTTAAGTTAATATTTTTGAATAGCAGAAACATTTTATAGTTTATAAATCCAATTTGCATTGTCAAAAAATCCTGGGGCCAAGAATGTTATTTAGACATTGTCGATAATAAAGGCATCCTTAACAAGTCATCTGTGCGAATTCAATGAAAATGTTCAGTTTTACTCTTTTTTTTGTATGTATACATTCATTACTGTCGGTGTTTCGATCGCATAAAAATTGGGTACCGAAAATAGTCTATGAAGATATTGCTTCAACTTAAATGAAAATGAAGCCTTAACCAATTATGTGGTAAGGCGAATATATCGAGCTGTGGATGAAAACGTATGCAGCATCTAAGGCGATCACGGCTAAAAATACGCCTTAATGAAATTGTAAATTATTGTTCCAAAATTGTGCGCCATGTTTTCTTCTTTTACGAGGGTGTCTCCTTAGCTAAAACCCTTCATTCAGTTTGAAATGGCAACACTGTTTTACTCCTCCCCTTTGAGATATTCTGTCGTTGGAAGCAGAGGCGAAGCAATGTGTTTTTTTATATTCATTTCCTCCTCCCCTTCCCCAAAATCCCTACTTCTGCACTCCACCACTTCGTACACTGAATTGTTCACCGTCGTATTTTTAGTGTTTTCTTTTTTTTCGGTCCTTTATTCGCCCTTTTCGCGCGTTTTCACCGTCTCCGTCGCTTTTCACGCTCGCGTGAGAGCGCCGGCGAAGCGAGGGAACTTTGGCGGCGTCAAGGAGGAGAGCGGCTTCGTCATAATTACGCCGGGTGCGTGGTGGCGAGTGGGTGATGTGTGGTGCATGAAGTCCGCTCTCGTTGGGAAGGGGGCTGTTTGGTAGTGGGAGGGGGATCGGGCGGTGGACTCATGAGAACGGGCTTGCTGCAGCCGACTCGTTTTGGGGGTGATCTCGGGTCTGAGCTCCCGCGAGATGAGTGATTTCGATTCGATTGCCACGGGAGTTCGAGTTGATTTTACAGACCTATCGATTGCGACCCAGCAAGGATCTGATGATAGAATTGATTCCGTCCTCATTTGACCTATAGCATGTTTCAGTTCATTCAATGGGAATGTGAAATACGCTAATGGCGGGATAGAATGTCTTTCCTTGTTTACGTCCGTTGCTACTAGATTACGTGTGCAATAACACCCATTCAAATGAAAAATAATCGACACTATCAAGTGTAAACAAATCAATTGCCATGTTAATTTAACTATTTCCTTTTTCGTAATAATTGTGTGTAAATAAATCATCCATATTATATATATATATATATATATATATATATAATAAATACAATGTATAAAAAATATATACCTGTACATATATATACACACACATACATATATATTTTTATATTTATTCGCCATATGGCGGGTTTTTCGTGTTTGAATGTTTTTTACCAATGTGGCTCCTCCTATTCTTCTGGTTATGCGTGCCATGAAACACACTGTTCCTATATTTTATGACGTTGTTTCGTTGCTTTCCTTACTGGTCTTTCCTCTTGTCGTTGGCCATGTCTCCTTTGGTGGGTGAAATAGCTCCCTAACGCCATCGACCAAAGAATCCCGGTACTTAATTCTATAAACCCCCCCGCATATTGCATTGCAAATTACGTTTCCTCGATAGCTCAAGTGGTTGGAGCATCGCTCCGGCAAGTCGAAAGATCCATTCTTCAAGTCCCGGTCAAGAAAATATTTTTGCACTTTACACATGTGCGTGTGTGTATGTATATAGATATGTGTGTGTATGTATACTATATATGTATATATATATATATATGCTACTTACCGGTGGACCCGGGTACGATTCCGACCCTCGGGGGCAGGGAAAGGTGGCAAGGCCACCTTTCCCTGCGGAAAGAAGATACTGAGCATGCAGGACTTGCTTGGATGGTCGATTGCGTGGCATCGAAGGAAGTGTTTCTCGCGAGAGTGATTCTTCCTTGCGCGATTCTTGCCCTCGGACGCAGCGAGGCGAGGGTGGCTGCGAGGACGCCTCCCTGTGTTCTTACCAGTCTGCTCGCTCATTCACCCGGAAAGCGGCTTGCTTCTCTTTGCTCGAGGAATCAAGTGCTGGGTCAAGCGGAGAACAGGGCGGGAGCGAGGAAGAGCGGAAGGTGCGTGGGAACGTCAGTGGAGCCGAGACCCACCGAAAGGGGGAGGGGGTACCTGGGAGAACTTCTCCTTCCCTTCGGTTTTTTAGTGTTTACGTATCATCGGCTTTTACTATCAGACAGAAGCGAGGTTGTACCGTCGTTATGCCAAAGCTTGACTATATTTTGCATTCTACCGACAATGAATTCGCAGGAAAAATTCACCGGCTAATTGTACAATGTTAACTCATTATTTCTCTCAATTATCTTGCTAAATGAATTTCGTATAGTCGACAACAGCATCCCTCAGCACCTTCCTAATCGGTTGGTGCAAAGTTTTTTCTTAGAAGGAAAATTTGAGAAATGGCGTCGCTGTAACGAGCAACAGTCTCTGGATATCTCTCTTAAACCATTCCTCCACTTCATTAAGGTTAGGTTATTAACTTCCTTTCGGGCCGCCATTGGTCAGTGAGAAACTTTGGTTCACCCGAAAAAAAAATTCAAAAGTAAACTCATCACCTCTTTCGCAAAAATACAATGTAATTTTCATTGAACCTCTAGGATGCAGAGCATTTTGATTTGGGGTTCAATGTTGAACACTGTGTTAAAATGTATTTGGATTCGAAGAACAGTTGAATGTAGTGTGGGGCGTCTAGTCTGGAAGTGTTGCGGCGATGTGTATGCCCATCCAAAACCTACCTTAACCGTAGACTAGCAATATTAATTGACTCCGTATATCTAGCATACATGTCATTAAAACAAAATTGGGTGGCTCTGATAGTGCATCTGTGGGTATTCGTTTGAAAAATATGCTAAAGCGGAATTTACAGATCCCACCAACACGTTCAAGTATTGCCTTAATGATAAATTAGAAATTATAGGAAGCGTCGGAATGCAGTAATGAAATGTGCATGTAATTTTTAGTGAAATCTTAACAATCAACATATATAGTAGTTTCAGGCGCGATGTGGTGGGATTCGAGTATAATGAAGGAAATATAGTAACAATTTCGCACTAGATAAGTTTAATAGTTCGACCTGGTTTCAATGCATTACACCATGAGAAATGAAGACGACGTAATACATCGAAACCCAGTCGTACTGTTAAACTTATCCGATGAAAAATTGTTGCAAATTTATTCTTATGAAGATTATGAATTGTTATGAAGACCTCCTAATTTCTACAATTTTGGAGTTTAAAAATTATTCGCCATGACCGGAATTCGAACCTGGATCGCTCGATGTCCGGCCAAGTGCTTCAGCCAGTTAAGCTACCGTCCGCTCACACTCCGAGGTAAAACGCTAGACCAGGAAAAAACACTAGATTAAACCCCCCCCCCCTTGTGTTAAAATTTGGCTCTAATCTCATTGACTGGCGCAACGCGTACGACTACGAATGATTGTGACATTGCATGTACGGTATTTCGTCACAACATTTTGTTCCTTTAAAGCCCCCAAAATTGAAGAATGTCAGAGGACACCTTGGTAGCTTAACTGGCTAAAGCACTCAGCCGGACATCGAGGGATCCGGGTTCATATCCCGGTCAAGGCGAATGATTTTTACACTCTGAAAATGGTGCATTGTAATGCACACTTAGCGGATGACTCCCTTAAAAGTTACTTCCTCGACATCTCCCGCGGTTTCTTGGAATTAACCTAAGTTCTTATTAGAACACGTATTCCAGGCTCTCGTTTTCGTGGAATATAATAGTTGTGGCAACCATTGTTTATATCGCGAAGAGACGAAAGCAAGCGAAATATCAAAAGGAATATTATTAGTTAGCAGTAGTCTGCGGGGTTAGGATTGGTTTCCGATGACCACAGACAATACTTACAGGCTGCAAAAGCATAACAAGGCACTAAACGACCTGGTACTTTCCTGGCGAATAATGTTTTCCAAGATTATTCGGGTCTCCCACCGGGTCCACGTTCGTAGGTTTGCCGACGTTTCGATGACCGAGTCGTCCATCGTCTTCAGGGCATGAAAGAAGACGATTGACGACTCGGCCATCGAAACGTCGGCAAACCTACGAACGTGGACCCGGTGGGAGACCCGAATAATCTTGGAAAACAAGGCACTAAACGTTTTTCAAACTCATGTTTACAAACAATAACTCGTTAATTAGCCCTGAATACATTCCACTGATACATCCAGCATTACTATAAATTTACAATAACTCCCTCTTCATCTCCGTATACCTCCTTCCTCCATTCCATCCGACATCCCTGCCCTCTTTCTGCCCCTTCCTCGTTTTCCTATCATTCTCCCATCTATCACAATCTTAGACGTCCCGTACCCAATCAGAATACCCTCTATAATTCTTTAATGCCTCCTTTTGATTTCTTCCAGGGATTATCTCTCTATCCTTAACGATATTGACTCCGTAGTCACCGGTTAGATACGTTTATTTGCCGTCGATACAGTGATATCCGTGATCCTGAGGACACAGTAGCTTTACAGGTTTACCTACATTCTATACAACGGTAAACATAAGGTGAAACGTTCTCGGCCTGACACAGAGAAGGCGTTCCAATCAGCGAAAAATGATGATTTTCTGACTGGGTACACGTGTCATTAGTTCGTAAGACAAGTTTCAACTTGTATTCTTAAGTAGTTTGTTTTCACGTATTGTTGCAGTAGACGTCTTTCGTATTTTTCGATCAAATGGAAAAACTTGAATATCGTGCGGTCATAAAATTCTTCGTTTTGGATGAATTAATCCATAAAGAAATTCATCCGAAGTTGACTAAAGTTTAAGGGGACTGCTCAATGAAGAGGGCCGTAGATGGATATCTTCGCAGCCTTCCAGGCTCTCACTTCCGGGAAGGAATACTGATGTTGGACAAACGCTGGACCAAGTGTGTTGAAGTCAAAGGAAGATTATATCGGAGAATAAAATAATTTTAAAAATGTAAATCTCAGTCTTTCATTATGGCCGAGAACTATTCACCTTAACCTCGCACAAATGGGAAATACGTGTATATCGTTGGGATCTAGAAAAGCCGGATAACCATGATAAATGCACGTCACCACCCTGTTAACTCAAAACAGAATGTTATCCGCAACGCTGTTCTCTTTGATCGCGTGTGTTCAGCAGACTTGAAAAAGTATCAGGGCACGTGTTGAATGCTCTAAATCTTGGTTGGGAGTGTTTTTTTTTTGTCTTGAGATCGGAAGGTGCGGTAGGAGAAATTCTGCGCTCGCCTGATGCGAATACATCAGTCGTGAAGCGGTGCTCCGTAGATAATTAAAATTCTCCTGGAATTGCACCCAATTAGGGGTGGCGGTTATATTGTCAATACCCTGTGACTCCCTGAATCATAGCCACCCCCTTCTTCGCGTGTGTTAGGTCCACGCTTCCAGCATCCGCCCTAATTAGAAGCTAAATCTCATTGGCCATTCAGGCATTTCGAACCTCCAGTTCCCCGCGGAAACCTCATTAGAATCAGTGAATGGTTGTGCGTGTTTAATTTAAATTCTAATTGCCGAATGAAGTTTCAGGGGGTTTCGCTCTTGTGCACTGTACTGTATGCATACTAATTATTACACCCAGACAATACAAACACTGTCAAGAATTAGGCTAGGCGCGAGTAAGCTCTATTGTTTGTTTGGTTATTAAGAATATGCTCTTCAGTTCCTAACCATGTTGTAGCCATAATCGTGGGTACTTTTTTCCTGACAAAAACATTAAAGAACACTTATGAAATTATGTGATAAACTTTTCCTTATGAATAGTCTTAGTTGCACACTAATGAACACGGAATAACTTTATACAAATTTTTTCTATGTTTACGAATTATCCTTTAAGTCGTTTGGCAGGGAATGACGTACTACTTGATTGGAAAAAATCGTAAATATTATTGTACGAATATGGAAGACTAGTGGTGTGCCAGCATGAGTGTAGTGCGATAGTAGGTACAAATTAGTTGAGTGATCAAATGAAAACGTTATCTGCAGAATGGATTTTTAATGATAGTATAATGGTTAAGTTGAGTCTGTCTGGATGCCCTGGCGCCTATTTAATTCTGCATTCTTCTTTCCACCCTTAATTCAGTCCAACATGCGTATTCTCGTCCTCTCCCTACCTTCCCCAACTAAAGTTCTCCCCTCTATCACGATATTCAACATACCATCGCCAATCATAATGCCCTGCATCCACTTTTCTTCCCTCTTTTGAATTTCTCCCAACAGCCCTCTCTCCTACCCTGCCACGCCCACCATTTCCTCTTTTCTTTTCCTTTCTATCCAATTCACTTTCTCCGTTCCCCTCCAAGCTCTCATCTCAGAAGCCTCCAAATCTACGCGTTTGATCTTGCCTGAATAATCATTATTCTGAGCCCTGAAAAACTATGTTCCATATCAAAATTTTTCAGTAATCTTTTCTCAAATTCTTTACTCAAGATCCATGCCGCTAACTGCCTCCTCCTGGTATTAAATACTTCATTGTCTAACCCAATTCTTCTTATTTTGTGTCTACTACTGTGGCCACGTCTGAATCGCTTCCTGTATAGGTGAACTGTTCCACCTTCTCTAGTTTTTGCTCCCTTCGTTTCAATGTTTTGTTTATTATTTCTCGAAAACCTCATTGGCTCTGTTTTAATGAATCTACAGATTAGCGGTGTGGTGACGAGAATCATCTGAAATAGAATTCGACGCTACTGAAGGATTCCCCCGAGACTGGTGGTGTTTTTGGGATCTGAATATTTTTGTTTTCATCTTCAAAACGTTTCAAAACTGATGCGAAAAACCTCTATAAATATACTTTTATATGGACCCACAACATAGATTATTTATTAGGTACGAAAAGAGCAATTTTGGCCCCAACTTCGGAATTATTTTTAACAATCTTATAAAATTGAAGATAATTACCAACACGCATGCGGGAATCGAACCCACGACCTCTGGGTCGGCTGGCGAGGAAATTTGCTTATCTATAGCTTCTAATCAAACGTGAAACTGGCTTAAAATGGATCAATGGCATTTCAGAAACATCATCTTTAATCCATCATAGCCCCAGCACAAAATTGGAGTCGATTAATTTTTATCGAATCAAAGTGGGAGGAACGAGCTGGTGGCATCTTCAATTTCAAAACGCTCTGAACGAGGAACTCAGAAATGCCGCCTTTTACTAGCCATGTTTTAAATCACACTATTGAAGGGTTTATTTTTAGAAGAGTTTCAAAAAAATGATCGTCCTATGCTGAAAAAGCATTCACATCTGCGAAAATAAAACTTCAAAATAGGAAAAAGTCAGAGAAGTTGCATGTTGAGTAAAACTATTCTCTTTAAGTTAGTTATTTTTCTTCCGTTTCATTCGTCGATGTTAGTTTTTCATTCGTTATTGCGCCGATTTGTATTGCATTTTTGACTTCCTTCTTAAGCTCCTTTCTTTTCCTAAGCCCGAATTGTAAATGGAAATGCTTGGCTAAAATTAGAATGGCCCTTCCTATCTTCCTCCCCTCTAAATCTCAAGTTTTGAAACTGTTCGTGTCTAAACCAAGATTTTTCCAAAAGTTTTTTGCGTTTCTAATCATTTTTATGTATCTTGAATTACAGTTTTTTTAAATGTCGTACGTATACGTATAGGAAGGGTGGGTTTGATGATATTAAACATTTGAGTAGAGATTTAGGGAAAATAAATCATCATTCAAATGGAGCGTGATCCAGAAACTTGATGGAAATTTTTCAAAGTGTAGAAAATCATTCGCCTTCCCCGCGAT
This sequence comes from Hetaerina titia, assembly GCA_037158775.1. Taxonomy (NCBI): domain Eukaryota; kingdom Metazoa; phylum Arthropoda; class Insecta; order Odonata; family Calopterygidae; genus Hetaerina; species Hetaerina titia. The sequence continues at coordinate 82,938,906 of CM073777.1, read as the reverse complement.
TCGAACCTGGATTCCTTCGGAAATCCCGCCGAATGCTTAAGCCATTTAAGCTACCTCGTCATCACATCTTGTTCCTTCAAAACCCCCCAAAATGTTGGAGTGTAAGAGGAATACTCGGTAGCTTAACCAGCGTAAACACTCGGCCGGACATCGATGGATCTGGGCTCGAATCCCGGTCGAGGCATATGGATTTGACAGTTTGAAATTGTTGCGTTGCGAATCAGCGATTGGCTCCATTAAAAAAAAGTTACTGTCGCGACATCTACCGCTGTTTCTTTGAATCCAAAAAATTGATCATTCGGAAGAGGCGTGTAGAAAAAATTGCTCATTATTCTCATACGAAGCGTGCCGCTGTATCTTTCAGGAACGTAGATCTTTTAAAAGAGACGGTTAACGTATGTAATGAGGCTTTTACGATGACGGTATAAGTATTCAGAGAATACATTATTCGGCTCCGTTGCCCAGTTCGTAAGATTGGATTTCTGTTCGAGCGATGACCCAAAAGTTAATATCCTAAGACTCGTCTAGCGATCAGGAAGTGCTTGACGGCAAGACAAGCCTCCCTGTTGTTAGAACCCCGTCTTCGAGGGAAATTAGTGAATTGCGTAATATTTCAGCGCTTTATTAGGCGTGGTTCCCCTCTGAAAGACCCACGCAGCCGTATTTCATGGGCACGTCGCGAGCAGGAAGTGTTGATTCTGGTCTGGAGGGGTAGATTAGCCGAAGATATTGAGACCTCGTCCGTCGTTCCGCCCTCCTCTACGCGTATCCTTGGGGGCGAGGGAAGGGAAGAGACGTTTCGTGTAAAGGAAAGGAAAAAATAGAGCGGGAGGGAAGAAACTCGTAAACAGAATCGAGCTCACGCAAACCAAGTATAAACAAAACGAGGTCGTAAAAAAATTTTCTTTTTAACCATGAGCGTTAAAAAATAATAAGAGGTTTGGGGTGAACCGACCACGGTGAGGGGGAATAGGAGTCGGGGAGTAGCCGTGCGCTAGGGGAGTGTTTTTCTTTCATTTTTCTTTTTAACGATCGACCGGGCCAAACGCGAACATCTTCGGTTTTTTTTTTCGCGTCACGTGAGGACCGACTCATTTGCAGCAAATCGCCGTCTTGGACACATCAAGAGCGGCAACACTCGAGACTCCCAGTCGATGCGGTTTGTGTGTATTCTGGAGGCGTTTAACTCGCATCTATTTTGAGAACCACTCGTCCACGGTTCATTCATCGGAATACTGGTTCGCTTCGGCACACTCCGTCCTTTCCCATGCCAATATCAGTGCTAGTGTTCAACATCCCTCTTCATTTAAATCTCCCTATATTATCATCCCCTTGCGATCGCTTCCTATTTCCTTCCCAATACGCCCATAAAAAAATGTTATCACCTTTCAAGTCTTACCCTGCTCCTCTTATTATTCTCTTCCATAGGGTAGTCCGTGAGATCTTTTCCTTCCCCGTAATTCTTTCTCATTTTCTCTCCTTGATCCTGAGCAGTAATAATTACATTAGTTTAAATGAACTGGTGGTGAATTTTAGTAGTACGCCCTTGTGTGAATAGTATAATCCCTGCAGTGTTAGTATAAACTAGTAGCGGCTTTGATATAGCTCTAAAGTTTTAAAGGAAGCGACCTAAACCCCCTGCCTCACCCCCTCTGTATTTATTATGGGAAACGAAGGGATGTTGAGTGGATATATATGTCGTTGTATCTGCATATACGAGTATATCGTACCCTGAAAGCCACCACTAGGGTGTCTGGGGGTGATTCCACACCAACCAAGCAACAAACAAAATTAATGTTTATCTTAAATGTTAGTTTCCAATAAACATGCAAAATATTCCTAATAATAGAAGTGTGTAAGGACAAAATATTTCTGTACTCGTGCGACTAGTGTCAACAGGAATAATAAAATAAGGGTCACATAAATTAATGAATGAATTTTAGGCTACTTAGGGTTTTAAAAAATGTTATTTTTCCCAATGGCGCTGTCGTTTGCAGTTATTTTAGTCCTTTATCGTTCTCAGGAAAATTAATCTCTTAAAACTTTTGCTAATTAAAATGATCCGTCTAATGTTATTGGTCGATCTCTCTCCCCGTAATACGATGCAGTCAATGATGAATTTTCAAAATCAATGCTAAAGAGACACTCTTCCAGTTAATACAGGAGATTTATTCTGCATGTTAGTCTTCGCTCCGTGAGTGATTTCCAACATAATTAGATTGTATTTCTCTGTTCAATCTGCATTTTCAATGCAATGAAAGAGAGTAGAATGATGAAGAGATGTCGACGTAACCGAGTGGATACTTTGTTGGATACCAGTCCAGGGATTGAATTCGGGGGATGCATGAAGACAGCTAGTTAAACTTAAGCTGTGTGAATAGTGGGAACCGGAATTCAGTCTGGAGAACCACAGGTCATGTGTCTAAAAGAACTCCTCTCCTCCCTATATGCGTGAAATTCACAGACCGTTGGGTTCGGAGTAAGCACTACCCTTGCCTAATATAACTGAGCTAAAGAGACTGATGTTGGATAGAAAATGGAGGGAAAACGAACAGAATTATGGGCCTAACTTCATAATTGAATTATTTTGTGTATGTAGCAACATTCAATTCACCACTCATAAGTCGTTAACATTTAAAAATTAATTTGGTTACGGCTGAGGTATCCTTAACTCGAAGAGCTTGACACTTCTATCATTTATTTCTCGCTAAGTTTCAGAAATACTAGATTCGCTTATCAATTGGTTTCTTATTTGCCATAAAAATATGAACAAGGAGAATACCAGATACGTGGCACGTATCGCAAAATCGTCTCCAAAATCACCCAGAGTGTTTTTAACTAGAATTTGTCATTAGATGAGAGGTAACTTTATACATCCTGTGCAGTTATTATAACGTACCAATAACCATAAAACCCTAAGCACGCTAATCAACCCAAAGGTCGGTTTGGTAGGTGATGGTAGAGTTCACCCAGTACTATGCCCGACGGCGTGTGAATATTCACACATCAGGGTATGGAGGCCAGTTCCTTTCCCTGTGCCGGTTATGGTTTCCCAGGAAGATCTGATACCCGAAAAATCACATAGCTTGTGTGGAGCTGCAAGTGGCCAGAGAGGCTTTCCCTGGAATCGAACCCAGGCCCATCGGTCAGTAGCCCAACGCTCTACCCCTGAACTACCGCGACCTTCTTCATTCATATAATTAATTTAAAATACCTCAAAACTTACTAATCACATCAACACCACACGAGTTGCGTGGTTTAAACTTCATCGCGCTCTATTTTTCATTTGTTTTTTGTGACACTTACAATGGGCATTTTGCTAGTAGGACCCGTGGGAGGAGGTGATAATGATGTGCGGGAAAAAGAGGGAACAAGTTTCGCAGTTCATTCGTTATTTTTTTCCCTTTTTATTCTCTCGATGTGTGCGCCCGTACCCCCTTCGCGTCGCTTACTCGCAAACCTCCCAACCCGTCTTCTCCATATCGCCTCCTCCACATCCCGTGCTACGCTCGGCTCCACCGCCGTCGGCAAGCGAGTTGTGTGGGCAGGTAGTCTGCTCGCTGCAGCGTGCGTGTCGGGTGGGTTTTTTAACGCTCGAGCGTAAAAATATAATGCCTTTTCTCTCTCTCGTTCCCATAACGGTCAGGGAGCGAGCGATCTAATTAATTTGAGTGCTTCGCGATCGCGATTGTAATTACTCGTTGGGATTACGACCATTCCGTGCAAGTCCCGATGCGTAGGAATTGTAAAGAGAGCAAATAGTGCCCGGTGAAAAAATATATAAATCTTGAAATTGGTTTTAGGACTTAAAATATTTTTCTTCCATTTCAATCCGTAAATTCCTTTACGAAAACTGTTGATTTTACTGTTTAAATGTCTGAATGTTCGTGTGTCAGACGATTTTGGAAGTCTTAAGGAAATTTTAGTGGTTTATTGAGGAATCTCGTATGTCTCTCCATCCTGGGAATTCCGTAGTTTGCAATAACAATAATTATTATTAATACTATAGGTAATCTAGTGCTTAAGTTAGGTTTATGATGGACGCAAGGTACCAAACAGTAGAGAGACAATTTCCTTGTATCGCTCAACATAGCAAAACCCAACATCCAAGATTATAAAAAATCTCTTCAATTACGCATACTTCTTCCCTCCCTTCATTCCATCCAACATTCTTATCCTATCCCTGCCCCTTCCCCGTTTGACCGACATTCTCCCCTCTTTTACAGTCTTCAACATCCCATCCCAATCAAAACGGTCAATCAATCTTGCCCACGTTCTTTGGATTTCTCCCAGAAACCCTCTCTTCTCCCCCACCATGCATAGTACTTCCTCGTTTGTTTTTCGTTCTGTCCACTTCACCCTTCTACATCCTTCTTCCCAACCTCATTTCAAAGGCTTCCAATCTACGCCTATCATCCTGCTCCAGTGACCATGTTTCCGCGCCGTACAAAACCACGCTCCATATCAAGGTTCTAATGAGCTTTTTTCGTAACAATCTTTCTTCAAGTCCCTATCGTCAAATCTTTCCTCCTTGAGAAACCTACTTGCAGTAATGACTGGATTAATTACTGCTCGCTAGTGTGATCGTAGTGGTGAAAATGGTTCTCTAGGGAGCTTTAAAATTTGGATCTGAATTCATCGACGAGTGAAAGTTCAAAATGGTGATTCACCTATTTCATTCCAGGAATGACGACTGGACTATATGTGCATTTACGTTACATTCGCGGAATATTAATTTTGATCATCTTTAATAGTTAGTGCCCCTAAAAAATTACTCCGAGTCCACTCTTTATGGTGCTTCCAAAATAGTTTGCTTGCCATTTTGATCATAATGAATCAATGAAATGGGAAAAGTGCAGATCTTCAGATTTTGAAGAGTAGATTTGGAAAATAATGGAAGAGGTAGGCAGAATGAAGTGGGGAGCTCGTTGGGGAATCTTTAAAATTGAGGAAGGAAGAGAGAAAATTTACAGTCGACATTTTACATGGATCTTTATGAAAGATTTGATCGGTGGGAGAAAGATGATAAATAATTTGGGCGATAAGACTGAAGAATTATCATTATCTGGCACAGGGAACACGTTTTTATTAGTTCTCTTGTTACTCTTGTTAGGCCATTCATAATTTTCATTGACCGTGCAAACCTTTTTATAACACCGTAGACTACTTCCGATGCATTCATGAGATTTTAATACAGTTTATGAATGCTTCCGGCATAGATGCAAGTGAAGCGGTGCTCGTAATATTGCTTCTTCCGTGGCCAATCGCACTTCCATATTTCCGCGTGACTAAACACGTGAGGGGCGCCCAACGTGCTGGTAATATAGATCCCGCGAGCGAATGCAAGCGTTTTCGTCCATATTTACGTGACCTATTTTGAGGAAACGACCTAGGCATATGCTCATTATATTCATCCATGACGTGACTTCACCCTACATCCAGCGCTGTAGTTATGTCCGAAGATAGCCGTAGGAATAATAATTAGCAGCGCAGGCGGACATTTGTAAAAACAAAAAATTCGAGCTTGGCGTCCCGTCTGTGTGAATCGCTCCAATGCTTACGGTCGATACCCACCCCGTTACTGTTGGTTCACTGACACAAAACAAGCACGAGTATTGTATAGGCTTTACGTATATGAAATCTACAAATGAATTAATATATTTCAGAACGCTTTCCTCAAACTCCGCGCACTGAGGCAGGCAATCAACGGTGGAGAGGAACGGCTATAGAAATTCACTGTCGGGTGGACTCGAACCGCAGTTTTTAGAGGCTGGTTTTACCCTTTTTGCTAGTATCGAGTTGTATTGGAAACTAAACAAATCCAAATTATTTTTAGTTTCTTTATTGGCTCTCCCAATGAATCAATCGTACTCAGTGAGTTATTGTAGACTAAAACTTCCAAAACATACCTTTAGACGGTGGACTACACTAAAAATGAAATTACGAAACACGTATTGGGATGATAAAATTTACAAAAATGAATTATTGATGTGCATAGTATATTCTATATCTTCATGTACGCTTTCGTGTTGTATTAATTTTGCAAATACTTGTAGGTTTTATTGCCTAAATATGTGTACTCTTTTACGTACTTTTTCTGAATGTTATTTGAAATAATCATTTTTTTGCCTGGTGTTGAATAATTCCCTGCCGCACACACACACACAAGCGGTGGCTTTCAGGGTAGTGTATAGAGGTAGATTTTAGAATTTCCATTAAAGTGTACTCAAACTTCATCTAAGAGGAATTTTCATTTGGATGCTATCGACATCTGCTCCCTGAATTATTTCCGTGGGTGTATTAAGTCGTGATGATACTGGATTTTGGAGGACCCCAATATTGGAAGATGTGACTAATGACTGTAATGCTCACGAACGTGTTTTTGTTCAAGTTTTAAGAATTTTCACTCCGTCTATTGTTGCTGTTTAGGATTACACCCGTTTGAAAATCAGTAGATATATTTCCTCTTGTGTAGAGATCTTTACGACGACGGAAGAGTAATATATCGACTTTAAAGCAAAAACAAGTTGCCGGGTGCGAGTTAAGGAAGGGTGAAAGATTCAGTACGAGGATTTAACCTCTCACGAGGATCTAACCTAGCACTGTTCAACATGCGATTTCAAAAAAAAACATAAAATAAGCATAAGTAAGAGGCGTGAGAGTAATTACGATGAACGAAGAAAACACTTTAAGTTGTGTTGTTACGCGATAACAATATGGTAACGACAAGAGAAGAAGGCATTCCATTACCACTTTGCAATAATGCATAGTGTAAAAATCATTCGCTTCGATCGAGATTCGAACCCAGATCCCTCGATATCCAGCCGAGTGCTTTAGCCAGTTAAGCTACCAGTCCTCGATGACGAGATCATGAAATCATTCAATTATCATTGAACAAAATGAAAGTTAACGTAAGCATTTTAAATGAAACAAAAGTAAAATCTAGCATTCCGAAGAGAGAATATCCAGACAGATGTTGCGTTGGGACAACAAAAATTGGAATAAGTTAGATCTTTCAACTAACTCGGAAATAGCGTAGCATGGGATGGAAGGACATCGACGGGTATCGAGCGGAGACTAGCGGAGGCCAAGAGCTCAAAGGAAGCATTGCATGAAAGCATTATTTCTGTGTTGGAGGCACCCTATAGCTCAGAGGCATGGTCCACTGGCAAGCAGACTAGAGAAGAACTCTGGAGCTGAAGGCGGACTATGAAACATCAAATGGAGAGATAGAATAATAAATGAAAGTTTTAATTAAACGGTAGAGCCGGAGAAAAAATATGAAGCACAAATAAGGAAGAAGAACGGGATGGAATATGCACACCTTGAGACCTAATTCAGTTGCCATGAGCATAAGAGAAGGGAATGCTCTATGATGAAGGGACGTATGCGTAGTAAAAGTAAAGAGGGATGTTGGACGGAAAAGTTATCGAAGTCTCAGTCTGTGTTCGAATGGAGAGCTACGATAAAACAACCTTTGGATTGAAATGCTGCTAATGATGATAGTGTTTTATTTGCTAGAGCAGTTCAATCAAGTGAACTACTATGCATAGCACGGTAAGTTAGATGAATGTTTCTCTGAATCATCCCATTCAGTGATATGCTACTCGCACGCTAAGTTACTTGCACGTGTTCCAGACGAGTGGACAGGATTTTCGTAGAGCACAATCGGAGCCGTACATACACTCCATGCCTGTGAGTTTGTTACCGAGCGAGCCGTCGAAACTCACAGGTAGGGTGACTTTTTTTATGGCATACGTAGCTACTAATTTTAAGAAAAATCGCGTGCAGTTGTTTCGCTACGGTGAGTAGCTCCTGCCAAATGCTTTCAATGCCTTGCCCCACCTGGAGTGAAATAAGCCTCGTCCCTCGGTTAAAATCGTTTCGCTTGGAACTTTTCTTTAAATTCTTCACGAAAAATTTGTGGGACTTTTAAACAAAAATGTCACCCTCCCTGCCCTTTGGAAAGAACGTAATGATGCCTCTCTCCAGCGACTGACGGACTAGTCGGAGGGCACCCCGGGTCCCCCTCGTCATGTTCCCGAGTTCCGATGATCCTTTCCCCTCTTCCGATCCCTCTCCACTCACCGGAGACTGCCGGATCCTCGTTCTCTCCGTGAAATCCCCGTCTCCTCCTCATCTCGTCCGCTCCACACTTTCCGTCCCCTCCCTCCCTGCCTCCCCCTCACCCCCGTAATTGTTATGCATTTGGTTTCGCCCTCCTCCCGTCGCAGTTCCGGCCGCCTCTGCGCGACGTGCCCCCTCGCGGGGTCCTTCTGGATGGTGGGGCGGGGGGATGAATGGAGGAGAGGGAGGTGGATCGAGTGGGAGAGAAATGGCGATGGTGGGGAACGCGAACAAAAGAACGCTTTTGCCTGCCGTCTTGGGAGAGCGGTGAATCGAGCGCCGCGCGCGGGCTCCGGGGGAATAAAAAGAATCGAAATAAATTAAAAAACATACGAAGGCGGAGGAGCGTCGCGCGGAGTGAGAATGGGAGGAGAATGCGAGAAGAAAGGGAGATGTGGGATGGGGGGAGTGAAGAAAGAGATTTTGGGAGGGTTTTGGGTGGACTGCTGCGCGATGCTCTTAATATATGAGCATCGGGAGTGCTTCGCTGATCGAGTGTCGAAAATGTTTCATTATATCGACATCTTGGTGAAGTGCATGTGCTATTTGATCGCCGAAATAAATTTGCATGCCCCATATATATATATATATATATGTATATATATATATATATATATATATATATTTAAATATAAAAAGTCTTAACTAATCTTCCGAGGAAGACGGAGCTCCATTCCATCGAAATTATCAAGAAATAACGTGTGAGTGTTCCTTTTATGTGTTCTCATGTTGTGTGTTGCTGTCTAAGTTTACATATATATATATGCATCAAAATTGAAAAGTAAAAAAAATGCCTACGGATCGAATGCATACAATTTAGGACGCTGGGATAATGGCCTACCTTTACGTAACTTGGTAAAGGTATTTTACCTTTACCTAATTTAGTTGCCAGTCGTCAAGATGATTTTAGGCATTAAGCATTATTTTATTATCTGATATTTCTGTTTGTCGTATCTTGTAATCTGTATTGGTCACAAATTTCGTGTGAAAAAAAAGTATTCCTCTTATGTCGGTCTGCTTGTCAGTAAGTTTTACTCATCCTCTTCTTGCAATATCGGCTGCCATTATTATACTGAGCTACAATTATTCCCTCTCTGTCAGCGGTAAACACTTACGGTTTGCAATTTTATAGTATTCGTGTATGGTAAAATTTTGCTTTCTTTGACTCCCAACGCAGGGTGTCCAATAATAAAGTAACTTTTTCCTTTTGTTCCTGACGAATTTCACGGAACGGAAAACTTTTCTTTTTTTCTTGTTGAATCCCGAAATTAAGTTGTTTTCCTCAAGATCCCAAGCAATCGATGTGTACATCCAAGAAGGGATCTAACCATCTCGGACGAGCATTCCTCCTTAGACCCTACGCCCTTAGACGTTATGAGCGCTCGAGTGAGGAAACGATAAAGAAAGTGAATATCTGCAGAGCATGGAAGGAGCGCAATACGTTTTGTGATGTGCCGTAACCTTTATATCAGAACACCACGGCAATTGTTTCATCATATTCCTAAAGATACTTTTTTGTGAAAAGGTCGGTACACGAGGGTTAGACCTGGTAAACGAATTCCAAGCAATGGGTTTTCGCTTGGAGTTCGATTTTAGGGAAGGGTACACAGTTTTCGCACGAGTCGCGTCCCCTCTCCTAGGCGTTCAATATCGCCCCCTACATGCGACACCTACGAGAGAAGTAATGGTGAAGACAGCGAAAAGTATTGGTGTAAGACAAAATAATAATAGACTATCCATAACAAAGATGGCGGTGCACTGACATATTGTAAGATATATTCTGTGTTGAGAATGTATGAGTAGTCAATATTGGAAATTGATTTAGAGGAAATTAATTAATATGATAGCCCACCGTTTGAATTTAGTTCTTTGGATAGATACAGACTCTATACCCGTACATTTATTAATCTCACCTAACAAGACCGAACCTGATATCGCATAGCACTACCCTTCTTCAATTCCGCACACTAGCTTTCTCCCTCCATTCCTTCCAACAACTCTATCTTATTCCTTTCCCTTCCTCACATGCCGAGCATTTTTCCCTCTATCACAGTCTTCAACATCTCATCGCCGGTCAGCACACTGCTCCAGTCATCAAAGTTCCTTTCTACCCGTTTGCATTTCTTACTTCTTTCCAAGGCATTAAATTTGGTTCTCGCCGGCGCTAAATTTGATTTACTGTAAAAAAAAATCCATCATCATATAAACCTATGCGAGGCTTATCCTTTACAAAACCATCTGAAGCCATTTATTTGCCTACGAAATATATCAAGGCCATTTTTTGTTATATTCCCCAAAAGGATAAATCGGAGGCAAATACTCTGTAAGAACTCCAAGTTATGCAAACGTTTTACGACACAAAGATATCTATCGCTTTGGCAGGGTTTTTCAGCTGCCTTCCCAGAAGCTTGTTTTAAAAACATGAAAACTGCGTTTCATGCTATTATGCGTCGGAAACACCGTAATATCTGAAATCTAAAAAATCCGTATTTTTTTCATTTTAGTGAAGTCTTACTATTCAGAAAGGCATTTCATTCTTGGACTCTTTGAAACGGCTCCCTATTACATATGCCAACTTCAGTTTGCATTAGAGTGACGCGATTAGAGTTGAAGACCTATGACATCAAAGATATTAAATTACAGATTAAATAGCATAACTGCCTACATTACTCCACTCATAACTGCAATTTTCCCATCCGATCAAGGAAAAAATAGAAGTACCTAGGGGTAATCATGGATCAAAAAGTTACCCTAGGTGAAAAAATCGCAAAATTGAGTAAAAATTAAATTGAATACTTTTTAAATTCACTGCAGTACTAGTTTTGTAAGCCTTAATGCGATCTAGGTGGCGTGTTTGGCATTGGTTGAGAATATTTTAAGATATAGGATAACAGTAGACAATCCATTGGTTCAGCCAAAATTAACATATTAAAGAAAAAAACAGAGACAAATTCTAGAGATAATTTTAGAGGTTAAATCGACGATTGTGAACATGTTATATAGGAGAGAGCTTTTTCAATATCTGAAAATTCTGCCAGTTGGGAGATTGTATAGGTGTGTTATTATAAAAGAAGGTTAACTACGCTCCATATTAAAGTGTTAACCAGCCTCTTCTTAAAATCCTAACTCAACGTCTCCGTCATAAATTCTCTCATTTTGAAAGCTTCATTACCTAACGCAATTCTTCTCCTTACGTCCCTACTAATTAGGCCATTTTGGTCCTAAACCTTTCCGAGATAGGTATACTGTTCCAGCTGCTCTGGCTTATGAACTTCTATTTTGACATTTAGCTTAGTCTTTCTCGAAAACCTTTGAACTTTATTTTGCGTACATTGATCCTCATCCCTGGCCTATTTAACTGATTTTATAGTGAGAGTAGGCGGTTTCAAAACTTGTTGTTCGAGATGGACGCTGAAGATCTAATGGACAGATGAAAAGATAAATGGGCTTGTGTACAGAAGAGAGGAACACGGAGTTCAAAGAAAGTATTGAATTAGGCACACCTCCAGTCTTAATGAATTTCTAAGGAATATAAGTGTAACAGAACATTAAAGTCATGGGAAGGCGATACATGCAGGAAGGCCAAGGGGCGCACAGGTGGCCAAGTGAATAGGGATGTTAGACGGAAGTTTAGTATCAGATGGGGTGATAAATAAAATAATGTGCCTACTAAAATCATTAATTTATATTTCCAGTTTTTTATTAAACCCGTAATTATGTTGATACTCGACGTGTTCAATTGCTTGGACGCCTCATAGTGGCACACAAATCACAGTGCGGGATTATTATGCCGTTTTAAGTGCACCAATCTACTTGTTAAGGTAGGTTTTGGATGAACGCATGCTACCAAACAACACTGCGACTATTTTCTTGCCTCTCGTAACAAAATACAACCCAACATTCAACACTACAGTAAATCCCTCTTCAATTCCGTATACTTCCTTCCTCCCTTTATTCTGTCCAACATCCCTATCCTACTCCTGCCACTTGCTCGCTTGCCTAACATTTTCCTCCTTATCACAGTCTTCAAAATCGCATTGCCAGTCAAAATACTCTGTACCCATCTTTTCTGCCTCTTTTTGATTTCTCCCAACAATCCTCTCTCACTCCCACCATGTCCAGCACTTTCTCGTTTGCTTTCCTTCCTGGCCAAATAACCTCCTCAATCCTTCTCCACACCCACATTCCAAAAACCTCCTATCTATGCCTATCTCCCTGCTTCAATGACCATGTTTCCGCTCCATATCAAAGGTTTGACGTGCTGTTCCTTAACATCCTTACTCAATTTCACATGCATTGATTCCAAATCGCAGTATCGAACCACAGTATCGCTCTTGCCAAATTAAAGTATCATATTCGGGTGAATCTCGCTATCGCAAAGTTTTACTATTAAGGGAAAGGTGGAGAGTGGGGTGAGAAAGGGTGTGGAGAGGGGGAGTTAGGTGCGCGGAGGTTGAGTCGGCCCTCCTCGTCGTTCCCGGCGTGTACTTGAGAGATGAATTGCGAGATGGGATTGGAGAGTGAAAGAGGGATTTAGCGCCCGGAGTTGCGACGGGGTTGGAGAGCCGGAGTAAGAGAAGAGTTCTTCGCGAGGTGGTGGGGAGTGGGGCTACCAAGGGGTTAAAAATCTGGAGGAGGAGAAAGGGAGAGAGAGAAGTTTGTGACAGGGAAGTAAAGTGAGCACTGTGGTGTATGTACATTAAGGGAGATGGAGCGCGATAAGTACTCTGGGTGGCCGCTGTGCCCCCATAATCCTGTGTGAAAATGAATGACAAACTAACACAAAATAGATAATGATTTTTTTTCAGATAGAGGGAATAGGGATGTAAGCACATATAAGGACGAACATTAGGTTACTGGGGAAGGTGAAATATTTCTAAATGGAATCCACACTCTTCTACCGTTCTACCTCCCACCGTTTCTTAAAAGTAGAGTTCGTCTTTTAATATATACACGTATATATATTATTATTAGGTAATCTACCGGTTAAGGTAGGTTTTTGGATGGACACAACTATCAAATAAGCATTTTGTGACTCCCCACCAAGCAAACTAATCTATATCAGGTCCCCCTTCATCTCTGTGTACTTCTTTCCTCCCTTCATCCCGTCCAACATCCCTATCCTGATCCTGCCCTTACCTCGCTTGCCCATCATTCTCCCCTCTATTACCCTCTTCAACATTCCACTACCGCTCAATGCGCCTTTCATCCATTTTTCCTGCCTCCATAGTATTTCTCTCAACAAACCCCTCTCCTCCCCCACCATCTCTAGTACTTCCTCATTTGTTTTCCTTTCGGTCCATTTCACCTTCTCCATTCTTCTCCACACCCACATTTCAAAAGCCTCCAATCTACGTCTATCCTCCTGCTTCAGTGACCACGTTTCCGCGCCGTACATAGCTACGCTCCATATCAGAGTTTTTACGAGTCCTGTCTTAACATCCCTACTCAACGTCCCCGTCATCAACTCCCTCCTCCTTGAGAAAGTCTCCTTGCCTAGCTCAATTCTTCTCCTTACGTCCCTACCACTTTGACCGTATTGGTCCAAAACACTTCCGATATATGTAAACTGCTCTACCTGCTCTATTTTTCCCCGCCTATTTTAATATTTAGCTTAGCCTTTTTCTTTCTGGAAAATCGCATAACCTTTGTTTTATTAATATTGATTCTCATCCCATATTGATCGCACTGAACCTCCAATTCACTCAACAATGCTTGCAACCCGTTGGCTGATTAAGCAACTAATGCTTGGTCATCAGCAAACCTAACCAATTTTACGAATTCCCCTCCGACTTTCATTCCTACCTCCAGTTCTTCCCATGCCTCTTTAATCATTTTCTCCACATATACGTTGAACAGCACCGGTGACAATGGGCAACCCTGCCTTACCCCTCTTCCTAGCACTACCCATCCGGACTCTCCGTTCCCCACTCGCACCTGAGCAGTCTGAGACATGTACAGGTTGCGGATCAGTCTCCTGTCCCTCCAATCCGTTCCTATTTTCTGCAATACACGCATCAATTTTTCCCAATTCACTCTATCAAACGCTTTTTCGAAATCTACAAAACAGGCAAAAACGTCCTGATTGTATTCTATATTTCTCTCGATTAGTGATCTCATAACTGCAATGGCATCACGCGTACCTCTTCCCTTCCTAAACCCAAACTGATCATCCCCTAAGTAATCATTTGCCCTACTCTCTATCCTTTTGTTGATGATCCTGAGAATAACTTTAGCTGCGTGGGATATCAAACTTATTGTTCTGTAATCCTCACATGATATAGCCTTTGCCTTTTTTGGAATAGGAACTAACACCGATCTCACAAAATCTTCCGGCCAGATTCCTTCTGCATAGATACTACGAATCAGTCCATAAAGGGCCTTTTTCCCACCTTTGCCTAAACATTTCAACAGTTCTACGGGTATGTTGTCCACCCCCACGGCCTTATTTGCTTTCATCTCCTTTAATGCCCTTTCTATTTCATCGTATGCCTGGACCTAAGCTATTTTCTTCTACGTCATGTTCCTTTTCTATGTCTAACCTTGTCGGCCTAATTTCTTTGCCATACAGTGTTTCTATATATTCCTTCCATCTCTCTTGGATTTTTCCTGGTTCAACTATTATCTTACCCCACTTATCTTTAACTGTTAGCACAGATCTTGCCTTCTTACTTCCAGATAATAACTTAACCTTGCTGTATAGAGCACCAATTTCACCTTTCTTCTGTAAACTTTCCATATCCTCGCATTGCGTTTTCCACCATTCTTCTTTTGCTTTATTTGTGGCCCTTCTCAGTTTATTGTTTAACTCTTTGTACTTCATATATATATATTCATTCAAACAGAAATAGGCATAAGGAAAGGGGATAGGAAAACACATAAAAGGCGAACACAGGACATGTGGGGAAGGCGGTTTTTGAGCAGATCACGAAAGTAAAAATATTTCCTAATCCGGGATTTTTATGTGTTTTCCTATCCCCTTTCCTTATACCTATTTCTGTTTGAATGAATATTTGTGCGCCGTATGGCGGGATTTTCAAGTTTGAATATATATATATATATATATATATATATATATATATATATATATATATATATATTAGTCAGTCTGACCTGAAGAAGGCCTCGGAGTATGCCGAAAGCTCAAATAATCTAGTGTGAGTGTCCTTTTACGTGTTATCTGTTTTATTCCGTGTTCTATTGTGCCGTCCAAAAGTTATATATATATGTATACACACATGTACATTTACATGGAAATAGACATAAGGAAAAGGGATAGAAACACACATGAAGGACGAACACAGGAGAGGTGGGAACAGCGGGGGTATACAACATTCCTGCGGAACTGTTGAAATGTTTAGGAAAATATGGGTGGTAGAGTCTATATGGACTGATTCGTTGCATCTACGAGGAAGGAAATTGGCCGGAAGACTTCGTGAGATCAGTATTAGTTCCTATTCCGAAAAAGGTAAAGGCTACATCATATGAGGATTACAGAACAATAAGTTTGATATCCCACGCAGCTAAAGTTATTCTCAGGATCATCTACAAAAGGATAGAGAGTAAGGAAAATGGTTGCTTAGTGAAGGATCAGTTTGGGTTTAGGAAAGGAAGAGGTACGCGCGATGCCATTGCAGTAATGAGATTACTGATCGAAAGGAATTAAGAATACAATCAGGGCGTGTTCGCCTGTTTCGTAAATTTCGAAATGGTGTTTGATAGAGTGAATTGGGAAAATCTATTGAGTTTAGTTCAGGAAATAGGAATAGATTGGAGGGACAGGAGGCTAATCCGCAACCTGCACGTCTCAGACTGCTCAGGTGCGAGTGGGAAACTGATAGTCCGGATGGGGAGTGTGAGAAGGTGGGGTAAGGCAGGGTTGTCCATTATCATCGGCGCTGTCTCACGTATATGTGCAGGGAATGATTTAAGAGGCATAGGAAGAACTGGAGGAAGGAATGAAAGTCGGCGGGGAATTCGTAAAATCAGTTAGTTTTGCTGATGACCACGCTCTAGTTTGTCTGTCAGCCAAGGGGTTGCCAGTATTGCTGAGTGAATTGGAAATTCGGTGCGATGGATACGAAATGAGAATCAATATAAATTAATCAAAGGTAAAGCGATTTTCCAGAAAGAGAAAGGCTAAGCTAAACATTAAAATAGATATGACGGTGAAAATCAACGAAAAAATTCGTGAAAATATTCGATTTACGATTAAGAATCTCTCGCTAGACGTGGCTTGTAATACAGTACTTTGATAGTGATACAGTATTTCATGCTGGTGTAAACAGTTGGTTAAAATGTAAGGTTGCAGATTTCTTCAGGGACGGAATTGAAAAGCTTGTGTATTGTTATGATAAATGCCTCAATTTGAATGGAAACTATGTAGAAAAATAATTTAAGGATGTGCCTTTCAAATGTCTCTAGTAAAGTTTGTCTTTTCACTAGGTTCATATTTTATTTCAAAGCCTAAGTTACTTCCTGGACGGTCCTCATATCGTATATAAAGGGGACCTCGGCCTAATCGTACCAAGCCCGACGGCGTGTGAATATTCACACATCAGGGTAGGGGGGGCAGTTACTTTCCCTGTGCCGGTTATGGTTTCCCAGGAAGATCTGGTCCCGAAAAATCAACTAGCTTGGGTGGAGCTGCAGGTGCCCAAAGTGCCTCGATTCCCGGGCAAGGCACTTTGGGCACCTGCAGCTCCACCCAAGCTAGTTGATCTTTCGGGTTCCAGATCTTCCTGGAAAAAATATATATATGTATATATAACACTTTTGCGAAAGTCTCACGGACGTGAATAATAATGTAAATTGAATTAGTACTAGCAGACAAAGACAAAAACACAGAAACACATAAAAAAGAGAAACTCACTAGGTATCGAATTTTCGATGGTCTGACCACGTTTCTCAAGAGAATGAAGGAACTGAGCTGTTCCGTTGAAGCGAGGTGAAATGGAATGAAATTAGTGGAGTGATAGCTGTAGAGTAATGCATTTATACAGAAAGGGAGAAATACTAGTGTACAGTTAGGAGCATAATCGCGGGTGCTCCTGGAGGGAAACACTTGATAGTGGGGGATTGGCATGCGACGGTAGGCGAAGAGAGTGATGGTGGTGAGGTATGGGAATACGGTATAGGAACAAGGAATCACCGCGGGGAGAAAGTAATACAGTTATGCTGAAGACATGGTTTATTTTCAACAAAATTTCGTTTAAATACCACAATAGGTGTAGGTAAACATGAAAAATACCTGGAAATTTAGAGATATATCAGTATTATAAATATTTCCACAGGTGGGAGGACAGATGAATGCAGTGAGTTGAGGTTGGCAATGGCATCTTGAAGACTATGCCAGAGGGAATAACGTTGAGTAAATAAGGGGTAGGGATAGGGATGTTGGAACGAATGAAGGGAGGAAGGAATTTTGTGCAATTGTAGAATGGTTTGTAGTAGTGTCGAATGTGTTTGCATTTTTGTTAAGAGAGGTAAAGAATATTGACATCGTATTGTTATGTCCATCCAAAACCCACCTTAAACGATAGAATAGCAATAACGATATATATTTGTGGGCATATTATGTACCGAATATCCTGGGGAACGGATGCAATATTGTGTGTGTGTGTATACCCACATTTTTATCACTATGTGTATTCACTCATGCATAGCAAAGCGAAGAAAAGCCACAGCACGAACAAAGTGCTTCGACATCCTATGAAAAAAATACTCCTACGATTACTGCATCTGGTATTTTTCTCATTTCATCTCTGGTCATTACCTTCCGTCAACCTTTCCCCCCCTCCACCCTGAATTTCGGCGCGGTGTATGACGCATGCAAATTCTCACGCCCCTCACAGTGGGTGGGGGCGCGCTCTGGAGGTTTTACGATGGCTCGTTTTCATTTCGCCGTGGTGGAAATGCTGTGCCTGGCATTGGGAGCCATGCTGCCAGGTTGCCCGTTCACTCGCACAATCATCCACCCCCAACCACCCACCTCGCCCGTTTACTGAGCTGGGGAGGGAATGAAGAGAAAACTACGTGGAAGGACGGAGGGGGACCCCCGGGGGATGTGGGGAGAGTTAGCGGTGCGGCTTATAACCGTTTGGGACTGAATGGTGGACAAAGGTGATCATGCATTAATGTGTGTGTGTATATAAAATATATATATATATATATATTTCTATCGATGATGCGGAAGTACTCGCGAGAGCAATATAACTTTTGGACGGCACAATATAACACAGAATAAAACAGATAACACGTAAAAGGACACACTGTAGATGATTTGAGCTTTCGGCCTACTCCGAGGCCTTCTTCAGGTGAGACTCTTTCTATAGATATATATATATATATATATATATATATATATATATATATATATATACACACACACACATTCAAACATGAAATCCCGCCATACGGCGAACAAATATTACTTCACACATAGAAATAGATATAAGGAAAGGGGATAGGAAAACACAAACATCGCAGATCTCAGTGTAAATTAGGTTTCCTTAATAGCTTAAATGGTAGAGCATCCGCCCGGCAAGTAAAAGGGTGTTCAAATCCCGGTTAAGGAAATTTTGGCGGGGTGCAAAGGGGATCTCTACATCTACATAATGCCCCGTAAGCCGTCGCATGGGCGTGTTGGGGGGGGGGTGTTAGGTCACCAACCAAGCATGCAAAATCACAATTATTACACCTCTGCGAAAAATATTAGTTTGATCATGCACTCGGACAAAGTTACCACTCGAAAGAAGGTTCATGCAAGGATATTCAATGACAGGATACTTTCAAATCATTCGGGAACAATTTTAAAAAGTTGGGTATATTTAAAATTCATACAGGATATCAACAACATATATGCACTATCAATACGAATTATCTTCATCGGGCCTGCTCGTATTTTATGTGTAAAAACTTGTATTTTGATCTCTCATCGTACGAGGAAAAAATGACATTTTTAATCTATCCGTTCTAATCTCCCTGGTTTTACATGCGTGGTCTGATATACTGTAGTAAGTCGGGGCCTGTAATATTGGTCCTTATGTCGTTAACATCCTCGGATAAGTGACATGCCTCAAATTTTTATTAAGTAATCTAACGGTTAAGGTAGGTTTTTGGTGGACACAACTATCAATATAAATATTTTGTAACTCCAAACAAAACCCAATCCAGCACCCTACTCAACATCAGGTCTCTGCGTAGTAAATTTAACTTGTATTTTAACCGACGGTCAAATACCTCATCTTAATACTTTTAATATTATCTTGACACTACTACCTCGTTCATAGCAACTTTTCACATACGTAGCTGCTCTACGTTGAACTCGAGAGAGAGAGAGAATAACAAATTGTTTGAGAGAGTTATATGTAAGCTGAAGATTCATGGGTGAAAATATTTGAACTAACCCTCAAGGCGAGGGACATTTAATCTCTCAGGAGCAGAACAACATGCACGGAAAAAATGTGTATGGATGTGATAGAGGCGAATAAAAAACCCTGCTAGTAAAATGTGTATGGAATAAATTAGTAAGACGGCAGCCTAAGTTTTCCCCTCCTAACATTAGTCAGTTTTTTTTGACAATGCTGACTTCGAAATAGAACGGCATCAAGGATATTTGCATGCACGGAACAACTCATTTTCCTTTTTTGAAGGAGCGTCACTCATTGAAAGGACAGAATTGCTTTTGAAATCTAAAGACTAATGAAAGTTATCATAGTAAAATCTATTTATTCTAGAAAATGTAGGTTATGGAAGGAGGAAGTTGCTGATAGGAACCGGGAGTAGGCATGTTAAGGAAAGTCCAGAGAAAACTTTTGATATGGTGATACCTCTTAATTGATGGTCAACTTTGAGAGTGAAACGTATTTTTGCACGGAGTGGAAATTTGGTCGTTGAAGCAAGTTGATAGGTCTGGATTCGAGGCTTTTGAGATTTGGGCGTTGAGATGAATGAAAATAAGTAAAGCGGACAAATGGACGGAAAGGAAAACAAATGAAGAAGTGGTATGTACGTATATGATGGCGGAGAGGGGATTGTTGGGAGAAATTCAAAGGAGGCAGGAATTGTGGATACGGAACATATTGATGGGCAAGGGGATGTTTCAGTCTGTGATAGAGGGAAGGACGTTAGGCAAGCGATGCAGTGGAAGGAATAGGAAAGGGATGTTGGATGGAGTAAAGGGAGGAAGGAAGTATGTGGAATTGAATAAGGTATTGGCTTATAGGCTTGTTGTAGTGTCCGGCGCTTTAGGTGAGGTTTAGAAATGTAACAGTATTTAATCTGTGTGGCTATCCTAAACCCTAGTCAGTAGAATACCATTTTAATAATGGAAAATATTCGCTGGGATATGGATAAACTTGTACTATGTCCATATCCCTTCATTTTTCGCACTCTTTACTTACTCATCCATTTTGTTCAAGGTTACTATTTCTTGCCTACTATTCCATCGCCGTTGACGGAATTTTCTCTTCTCTCTAAACCTTAAGGATCCAAATTCTCAATCAATTGAATCCTCTCCCGTTTCCAAAATCAAAATTTGGAAAACCACCAATCAAGAAAATAAAAGTTGAAATATTGTACGCGAATTGGGAATTCCCGATGAGAGCGCTGTCCTTTTTTGTTGTGTGACCGGTTCGTGTTTTGGCGTACGCCACGGCGAGTGTAGGATCTGGCAAAAGCCACGTGATCACAGTGGGAGCCGACTTGGGTGATACCAGTGGCACGCGATGAGGAGATGATTCACAGAAGAGTAGCCAATCAGGTTCCAAACGATTTGGAGGGAAATTGGGAAATGAAAATACGGAACACTCATCGGGAAAGAAACGTTCATTCGGAACAGTGAATCTATAAAATGAGTGTACCTTCTGAAACATTACTCACAACCCTTGACCTGCGATTTAAATTTTTGCAACTGAGCGTTCGGCAAATAAAAAAAATGTTCTCGATTTTCTGTCTCTGGAAGTTAGTGATTCCACTGCATCAATTTAGCAGTTAAATATCTGTAGTTGATACGGATAATTATTTTAATTTCTCTCAACATTTAACAAATTCTGGCAATCCGCCACCATAACAGTTCTAAACGTCTTTCTAAGGATCACAGTGAAGAATCCATGCCACAGGTAGGGGTCGATCGAATTGTATACGGCCAGAAGGAAGTGATTATCAACTCTGCAAATATGTTGACACAACAGGCAGAGGATGTAGCATCAACATCCATTCGTTAATATCCCATTATTCATCCGAATACGCTCCGATCATCTCATAACTTGATTGTGACCACATAAAAAGGGAAGTAATAAAATGAAACTTGAAAAAAAACAGTGATTCAAATCTTCGAAAACCATTTGCGGGGTATTTCCTGTCAGGGTTCTTCCGGAGAAATTTCCGCTGCTTTTAAGGTCGTCTTTTGTCCCTCGCCATGTTTTACAGTACATATTTCATGGTCTGTCCCTCATTTATAAAGGATGCGTAACTCTCAAAATCCCGTCCGGCTCTCTCAAATCGTTCGAAATACGTTGCGTTTTTTTCGAGATTGACTTTATTTAAATTAACGAGATTTTCTCTTCGAAGTTCATTTATGGGTTGTAACGGATTAAAATTAAATGCAATGAAATCATGAAATTCATGTAGAAAGTAGAGGATACTGCTTCCGACTTCGCTTGCCCCTCAATTTTCGAACTCCTTCATGTGCTGCCTCTTAAAATTGCTCTAACTTTTCGATTCTTATTTTAAAATATATTGCAGTTGCCTCTCCATTTGCCGCTGTTGATCAATTGCTTCACTTCAATATTAATTCGTATTATCGAGTCATCTATCAAACCATATCGCTCCACATATCTACCATAGCTCAAGATGCAGTGATGCCGTCAGCAACGATTATTGTTAATAGTTTTTGACGGATGATATCCGCTTTGATAGGTTTAGTTAAAATACTTGTCTTTTTGCATTACTACTTCCACAGCATGTTCGAAGATATCTTCACCACCTGAAAATATACTTTTCTCACTTGCCACTTGTGGCAGTTTAAGCAATAATGCAAGTAATGGGTAAATAACAGCCTCTCTTTCTGATTTTTGCAAATATACGTAATTGAATCTTATTAGCATCCAGTTATATCTCATTAATTTTCCAGAATGTCATTATCACCCAAAACTAGCTATGGCAAAAGAGGGATTTAATAAGAAGAAAGAACTACTGTGCCTTTGAAAAGCGAATTGTGTAATAGATTGGCGAAATGTCTCTGCTCCGTACAGCGTCACGCTCCAAATATAACAGTTTGACAATCTTTTTGATAATTGGTATTTACCCTACATCAGTTTCCTTCTATTGTTTTTGTTAGTTTGTACTTATTAATCGGGGGGTTGGCGATTGTCTTATAAATCAACTTTCAATCTCTTGTAAATATTTTTTTCTCCGATTCGCGAGTTTTTTATTGCTGGGTGATTCCGTGCATTGTTCACTTTTTTGCAGTTTCGTGACTTGTTGTGACGAAGTAGGTTTCCTCCTCAGTCTAAATGCGATTTTATTAGGATGTACAATGAAGCGGAGTGGTGAAGAACAGGAAGAAAGAAAGGGAGCAGTAAAGAAGAACTCGGCGTCGTATTTTGCGTACTCTCCATAATGAACGTCAAGAGGGTGAGATGACGCTGCCCTTGGATGCACACTACTTCAGCGGACGATGAGCTGTTCGCAGGCCTCCTAAAAAAATAAAAGGCCGTACGAGCTAACACCGGGAATCGATCCTTGGCCGCCAGCGTAGGAGTCTGGTAAAATAATTGCTCTGCCAACCGGAGTAGCTGAGCCTTGCTGAAATTCCAACATTTCGTCAGTCACTTCTTCATTTATGCTAAATTGGTCACGCATCTTAATTTGCACACAAATTAGACCTGGAACTACTATAAGGCACTGCCGATTTGCTCTTGCCGAATCTTACTTCCGCGTTTCATCTTTAAAATCAGACGAAATTAACTCAAACAACACGTCTAAAGTAGCATTAACGAATTACTTTCTTGTACCTCGAACGATTCACCCAAATCAACATTGGTTCACGATCTTTTCCAGTTTGAAAAGAATATTTTTGGTGATTTGTTTTACCATGATACATGGAGTTTTTGCTCAAGGTGTTTGTACATCTACATGATACCTTCAAGTTAGAACTAGGGTGTATGGAAGGGAATGGTTCAACAACAGACTTGCAAAATCATTAATTAAATATTTTTCTAAATTGGTGGCGACCAATAAATATATAAAATACTTCGACTGATGGAGATTATGTCAAGCACAGGTTCATGTACTAATACGTTATTTAAGTGTGAAATACTTCTCTGCAGATGCAATACGAGATGTTAGAAACAAGGACGTTAAAATTAAGATTAGATGAAGTAGTGTCAACATTGTGGGCTATTTGAAATGATAAAATGAATTACACTTTTTCCCCCCGAGCCCATACGTTTGCCAGCTTACAAGTTCTTTTGCCTTCGTGCTCTTCTGAACCATCTTGTGCGTTATTTTTGCCGATGGAGGTTCAGATTTGATGGGAAAGATACACAAAAGTTGAATTCCCAACCAGAACTATTAAAACTTCCAATTTGAATGGTTCTCACTCAGAATTCACCTCATCAGCGATTTGTATATGCCCGGATCCTTACTTGTGAGCCAACTATTGAGTTACGAAGTTATCCATACCAGTTTGCCTTAGCGATCAATCCTCACGGCCGTGCATCCAGAATATTTGTTTAATTTCCTCCATTTTAATTGTGGTCTAGTCTCTTTCGTCGCATGTCCGATTGGGTTGGCTGACGTCGAACAATTCAGTTGCCTCCACAACATTCGCAAGCGTGTGTACTCTTCGACAGATGGCGGCAGTGTGCGCTTGCCTTTGGAGAATCAGATCGAGTGCATTTGTAGATTTGACCTCTGTGAGTGCATGTTAATCATCACTGCGACGATAAAATTTGCATGTAATACACGCAGCTTAGGGACCAATTGATGTCTCATTTCCATATTGCTTTTCATAAGATAATTAGAAGGTAAAAATAAACTATGATCTTGCCTTACATGTTGAAATTTTCTCTTCATTATGCTTCGATTGAAAAATGACTCCTTCGACTTAATAAAAAGTTATCTATCAAAGAGGAAATGATTATTGTATCTAGCGCCACGTAGCCATGAAAATAGAAAGTTGTAAGTAGTACTCTTATCGACGTTTGCAATTAGGGATGGCATTTTCCTTAAAAACAGGGCTTAGTGATACGCGCTTTGTTCTTATTATTGTTTAAAAATGAAAGTTTGACTGTTATTATGAGTGTCATGTTGTTTATCACAATGAATTGATGAATGATGGTTCCACAGCGATATCGTCGCTACAATTGCTCCCTGCCAGGCATCTACAATTTAAATATTTGAAGCGTATTTGAGAACTCTATGTTGTTACTGAGCAGAGTAATCGCATTTACTTTTAAAGCTGAAGGATAATATCCTCTCTACTCAAATACATTTCCTTACCTGTGGAAATAATTGTAGTGGTTTGAAGAATGCGTTTCATAAATGTATCACGCACACTTCTAAAATTAAGGATACAACAATAATTCGTTTTCTTGGATAATCGCGGAAACCCCAGTCACTAAAAGGTTCGAATTGATAATTCAATCCCCGCCATACCAAATAAATGCTGTATTATATTTAGTGGTAAGGCAATTTTCAGTATTCATCAAAATAAACGTGGTCGTTTATTACTTTGGTTTCGTATTGAATCCAGGCATTGAGATACTATAATTTCGTCCAGTTCTAAAACTGAAAAGTACCTCCCTCCCCTAATTCCACTCTTGTCTCCATCCTTTGCAAACTGATATCCATCCGTAGTAGATTCTTTTTCCTTGTTCTGTGAAAACCTACTTTTCTAAAATCTGTTTTTATTTGTCGTATGCATCGCTATATTCCCTTGTTCACCAAGTAGCCTTTGTAGGAAAGTTATTTGATCAATCTCTTATCAATTTTGTCCAGTTTCTAATAACTTTGGTGTATGTACAATATATATAGATCTAAAACATTCTGAAAAAAGTTAAGGTTGTCATCATGAATAAAAGTAGTCATTTTTGCTTCAAAGTGACCTGTATGGAGCGTAAGTAATCATAAAAAAAACGAAAGTACGTACTAAGTTTAACCAGGAATCGAAAACCTAATTGTCTCATTGCATTAGGAGGGCTTAAATGGGAGAAAATAGCAGTGCACATATGTATAGGTTATTTTGGTCTATGATGAAAATGGTAGTAAACAAATTGGAGAAATATCGCGCTATCACATGAAGAATTATTAAAAAATGTGAAATCTTATACGCTGGTAATGGACAGGCCTCTCGAGCGGTGGCGTAAGAATTGGTGGAGACTCTAATACTTGTATAAGTCGTGGCGCTGAACAGCTGAGAAAGTTTGTCTCTGAGGAAAAAGATAGCCCGGAGTTACTGGAATACAAGCATAAAGTTGCGGTTAATGATGAACAATTGAGACATCTGTGGAGTTGGGTGTAAGTACGGAAACGTCCTAGATACTGTGGGGCGAAATGGAAAGGCAAAGTTTGGAATAAGAGGAAAAGGAGACATATGGGAAAATTTATTTCTATTTTTGTGGAACTGGTTCTCTGGTTCTGAGTGATTGTCGTAGGTTTTTAGGGATCATGCGAAATCTCTTCTAACTCGTGGCAGTGGTCGCAGAATTAATCACCGCTGACGGGTGGGGCCAAGTAAGTATATTGCTGTTAATCCTTGATGTTATGCCACGAGATTCCTCTCTCTCTCTCTGCCTCGGAGTGTTGCCTCCTTTGCTCTCTCATCCGCCGATGGCCCTCGCCGCCTGCTGCCTGTCTGCCCTGAGCAGAGGAGGAGATGAGGAGTGCTCCGGGTTAGTTTTTGTATCGCGAGCGACGGGGGTGGAAGGGGTTCCCTCGTCGAGATAGGATTGAGGCAAGTACGGAAGAGGACGACTCCCTGGTGGGGAGACAAGGCGGGAGGGATAAGTAGAGTGGTGTGCGAATAGACGACGAAAGGGATAGAGTCCTGAGGGTGTGGGGAGGAACGGTTTTTATCCCCTCCACCCCGAATTCCCCCTTCCCCTAGCCCAGAACCCCTCGAAAAAGTCCCCTCCCCAAATCTCCTCACCCCACCCTCCCCCACGCACACACGCAGACCCTTTCCCCTGCCCCCTCATCCTCACGTACCCTCTTTCCAACCCCCTCCTTTTCCGCTACCCCATCTGTTCTCCACCAACCCTTTTCGCCCCCGAGGAAAAGAGGCGATGCTTGGAAAGGGGCGGGGGAAGGAGGGGAGGATCTGAATGAAAAGTTTGTGGGCTAGGGTGTATAGTTTGGAGGGAGGGAGGGGGTGGGTGGGTCACGTGCTGGTGTGGGAGATGGAGCAAGAGGGGGTTGCCAGGGGTTATTGGGGCGTGGGGGTGGGATACCTAAGGGGAAGGGACGGTGGGGTGGGGATGGAGGGGAAGGTCTCTTCGGGGTTGGGGAGGAGGGGGAGTAGGGCTCGGGTTGACACGCTGGGCGTCTAAAGCATTCGATGAGGGTGCAAGTCGTAATGCTGGTTACCATGGGAACGGCCATCGAGACGACTTGTGGAGGGAGGGGAGGGCATCGCGCCACCCCCCCTCCACCCCCACCCCTGCTGCACTTTCTCCTCCCTATCCCCCATGAACCGCCTTCCCCCAACTCACCCTTCTTCTTCTCACAGAGGGGGGCGGGCGCGTGAGCCAACCATGCATCGCCACGACATCGATATGTTTTCACATCTACCCGCTTGACATGTATAATTTGAAGTGTCGATGTTCAATTTTAGTATTTATCCCAGATATACAAGACATATCGATATTGAAAGGTATAACCGATATTTCAACGAGTACACAATAATCCTTGATTTATCCCTTAATATTGTTGTGACAGCGAAATAGCGTATTTCTTCTCTCATGTCGTTGGTCGATATTGGAGTCTCCAGATCAAATACTAGATCTTCTCTCACCTTCTCCCTATCTTCTTCCTTGGCCCATTCTTTTAAGGATTGAACCATAGAACGTTCAAATTCCACATATGTACATGCGATCATGTTCCGTTTTCATATAAGACATAGATGAATAAAAAGCTTGGCCGGTATTACATGGCTGAAGCGAGCCTCTGGTTGAAAGGCTCTGGGTGGGTGGTGTGTTCATCGACCTACAGGCCACCAGAGTTCAGTTGCCTCGCATTTTTTTTCAACCTCCACACTTTCATTCCCTCCACGTAATTCCCCTATTTTAGGGCTTTATTTTGTCCGCGCTACACCCCCATGGTGATATCATCTATATTACGCACATTTATGAAAGTATCGAAATAATAACCCACTTTAACGACCTCTGCACTCCTAACCGGCACGACACGGCAAGGGTGAGGAGGATGTCCATGGAGGTTTGCGCGTTCATGGGTCAAGCCATAAGGTCAAGAACTCGGGATCACCTGGGTGCTCGGAATTTTTTCGCGTTGAGTTTTGTGTTGGCCTCTACCTAATGTCGTCCTATCTGATAAAAGCGAATTATATACATGTATGTGTGTATGTATATATACACATATATATGTACATATATGTATATATGTGTGTGTACACACCTGTGTAATAGTGACGGGGATGTGAGTCGTTCATCGGCCTCAACACTCAGCACGCAGAGGAAGTAATTCAGAAGAGCTTCAAGCTATAACGCTCAAGATTCTCTAACGATAATACGAGCCACGACGGAGCACGATCTGTTTACGCATTTAAAGGAGAAATGTTCCTTTCGATAAAGTTTTTACGTGCGTTTTCCCTTCGATTTTGTTATTTTGGTCTTTCAAAATGAATGAATTACCTCATAGTGTTGCCATTTCGCCATGGAAATTTAGACCAAGAAAGAATGATTAAAATAGAGAAATTAATTGCCAAATTAGAATATGGATAGCTCGATGAATTTCTACATAAAATGGGAGGCTTTTGAAGTGTAAAAATTGTGTGTCGTGACCGAGTTTTGAACCCGAATCTGTCGATTTCCAGCTGAGTACTTTGGGCAGTTACCCGAGGTGTCGTCGTGTTCTTAGCCTAGTCAGAGTACACCACGGTGGCTTAACTGACTAAATAACTCAGCCGAAAATCGATGGATCCGGGTTCGAATCTCGTTGAAGGCGAATAATTACTCTGAAATAGTTCTATTTGAGTGTATAACAATATCTGCTAATATCAACGGTTGAGGCATTTTTTCACGCGGCAACTCTCGCTATCCTTCTGCCCTGTCTTTATTTATTTATTCTTCACCATCTGGAAACTCCTGCGTCCTCTCCCTCATTTCCTTCTGCCACACAAACCTTGGATGTAATCACTACCGTCTTATCCAGTGGCTTATCAAGTTTCCATATTCTCTTTTATCTTTATTATTCTAATTTCGTCCCCAACTCTCCTCAGGATCTCCTCATTTCTCACTATCCATCAACCTAACATTCTCCTTACTCCTTCACATTTTAAACTCCTCCATTCTTCTTCCTTTCTCGTTAACTTAGTGGATGAAAAATGGCATCCTTTTTGCTTGGTGTTTTTTGAGAGCGGAAGGAAACTACTTTCTCATGCTCAGAGATTCTGGCGAAATGGCGGCATGTGTGTGAGCATAAGGTCTGATCAGAGCGGGAAGGGTATTGTATGAGTTTTAGACCCGTGCAACTCGAAAGAATGACATAATGGTCAAGGTATGTTGGAAGGGGGGCATCAAATTTGAGATGGCACCGCCATGAACGTTTACACTCACTGCTTCTCCAGCTCGTTTGTACCTGAAACTTCATTATCCTACTCATAACTTTAACACTCGGAGACTCTAAACTAAAAATACTTGTTTCAGACTTAGGATTTTGATGGTTTTGTGAGTTCTTCGATGGGCGCAGTTCGGTGAAAAGCGATAGATGAACGCGTTGTAGAGGTAGTTACTATTGAGCGAATCTCATAGAGGCTCGTTTTTGTCGAGGTCAAAATATCATCCTTAGCTGTTGGAAGTGTGATCGTATTAGTGAGCATTCCTCGTTTTCCCCATCCCGTCATTAACAAAAGGTGAGGAGTCCGGGAACATTCGTTCCTTTCTGTCCAAATAAAACTCTGCCGCACGAACTATTGACGCTGGGTGAGATGATGATGTTCCATTTTCATCCAACACTTCAACAATCGCCCCTCCCCCCCTAATCTCTCTCTCTCTCTCCCTCCCCTCATCGTCGTTTTTCATCCCCCTCACACCCACTCGTGGCACGTCTCATCTTGCTTTCCGATCCCGTCCCCTTGCCACTCTTTCCTCTTCCCTCGTGCGCCTTTTATCTCCCTTCCTTCTTTCTTCCCTTCCTTTACTCCCTCCCTTTGGGCGAAATTTCTTCGATTTGCTCCGGGTGCACGAGGAGAAGCAAAATCCTCCTTCGCCCCTATGGCCCTTCATATCGTTTTTCCTCGTTCTATTTTACTCGTATTTAGTTTTTATCTATGTTTTTTACTTCCTCAATTACCCTATATTATTATTATGTAGTTGTTAATACACGTAAGCTTTGCTGACTCACTAGATGGAAATTGACCATAAGAGCTCTTTCTTACAGGCTGGAAAAATTGCAGAATAATAAATAGTTCACACTTATGGAATAATAAAGGAGAATTTATCATATTTGTCATGGGGATGATAATTTAAGTGGCTTCCTGTTACCACCTCAAGTTACATGAATCAGACGGCGCAGTTAAGGGTGGCAGAGGGAGAATCAGGATGGGAAGGGGTTGGCAGAGGAAGGAGATAGGGTCGCCCGTTATCGCCGGTGCTTTTCAAATTGTATGCTCAGGAAATTTTAAGGGTAATATGTGAAAGGGTGGGGCTGGGAGTGAAAGTGGATGACGAGATGATTAAGTCAGTTAGGATTGCGGATGATAGAGCAGAATTGAGTCAGACAGTCAAGAGATTGCAGTTGTTTATTATTTGAATGCTTTTCGCCAACAATTTGAGAGGCATGAGATGAGGGCTCACCACGAGAAATGAAAAGTAATGAGATGAAGTAGGAAAGCTGAATTAAATGGGAGTTCTGAGTAATGGTGTGAATAAAAGATTAGTAAAAACTGGAATATCGAACTTACTAATTCATGGATGTGAGGACTTGTCTTAGATTCAATAAGAGCATGAGCATGGACGGGGGCTTTTGAATTGTATGTGTGGCTACAGAATGAAGGAAATAATTTGGAAAGAGAAGAAGACAAACGCTGAGGTTTAAAAAAGGTGGCTAAAGAGAGGAATAACTGTGGGAAATCGAAAAAACGCAAATAAATTGAAAGGAGGAGATAATGAAAGGTAGTGGGAAGTTGGAGGTCGTAACATAAGGGAGAAATTAGGTAATAAGAGGCTTTTTAGACAGCATAAATACCAACAGAAGTTATGGAGACAAGAAGAAAGAGGGGGGAAAATTCCAGCGGTACTTTGAAAAAGTAATCATCAGAGACAGTTAAAAATCTACCTTTAAAATGGGTGGAATACTGATTGATTGATTGAAGTTCATTTCTGACATAAGTTCATTAAAAATAAATGATATGCCTCATTAACTGTCGTTTGCATTCACGAAGTTTATTAGGACTATCCTGTTAGGTTTTCTCTGGTGTTCGTCAACCGTTTGAAGAAAACCGTTGAACTAGTACTAACCCTCGTTTTCAAGGAAATGATGCGCACTGAAGGAATTAATTACAAAAAAATATCTATTGGAAAAATCCCCTAGTGCGAGTTTTTTGGATTAATGCTAGAATCCCTACCGAATTTGCCCAGGCGAAACTTAAATTAGTATTGGGATCTGTAGATTCGGCAAAAAACCTTCTTCACATACTGCTCGGGTATATTGATGAATCACCACGTCAACATTATAATATCCTCGGCAGTACTGAACTATGAAAGGCACCCTGGGAAATCCTGTTGATTCAAACTGTGTTATCACGAACAAGAGAATCCCGCCCAGTTGATCCCGAGGAGGGATCTGCGTGTTTATATTCCGGCAGTCTATTCCTGTGACTTTATCCTGGTCTTCATCGCTCACCTCAGTTGTCCTTTGTATATTAACGTATCTCTCCCTCCACCCAACCATTCTATTATTTCCCCGTGCCGTCCGATTATCTGCGTCTATCCGCTCACAACCTTCCATGCACTTATTCCTTCTTCATCTGTGTTGTTTTCCCTCATTTTAACCGACTATTTATTGCCCATTAAGCCCGATCCACCTTCCTCCTTCGGTTTCTCTGTTTATTTAGCCGTTCACTTATCTGTCCCCTCTATCCTCCTCTATTCCACCCGCTCTTCTACCCTCACTTGTTCTCTTCCCTCTTTTTTCTCTCTTCCCCCTGCCCCATTTTCCTTCCGCTCACCCCCTCAGGTTCACCCCACCTTATGAACCTCAACCCCCCCATCCCCATGCGCGCAGACCCTCAGCTATGTACCCTTACTCCTCTAGGTCTCACCCCTCCTCTCTCTCTTTCCACAGACTGTTCGGCTGACCCAACTCTTCCTCGCCACCTCCCCCTTTCTCGTAAAGACCAGACGCGTCCCCCCTCCCATTCCTCCCTCCACCAACGCCGCCCACTTTACTACCTTTAACCCTTTTTTTCTAATTCCCCTCTCGACCCTTCCACTTCCATGTCCTTCTTAGGTTTCTCTCCTCCCTTTCCCCACCCCTTTTAAATGGAAATCTTGCCTTAGTTTGACCTTTTTGGAGTCCTTCCTGAAGTCTTTTTCTTCGCACAAAATACTGTATGTCTCCGGAACTATTTGTTTGTGTCATCAATGACATACGTATGTACGTATACCAACTAAAGTATGATCCATTTTATTCTTCCAAATTCTCTACTCAATGCAACATGAGCCTTTTAATAAGGTATCGTTTTGTGTGACAGTAAGGGATCAAGTAGATCAGTTTTTGGGAGTGTTAACTAAACTTCGTTGACTTCAAACTTTATTGTGATGTTGTCTGGAATCAACCCCTGCCGCACTCCCGTTCTTGACGTCTATGGCTGCCCGTTGAGGGGCTCGTCCTCCACACTCTCTCGGCGATCTTTGAAGAGCTTGTTCCATTTAAAACCTACAGTTCGTGGCATGCTTTAATCCTTGAACACCTGGCGAATCATGCCTAACGTCTCCGTACACGATTTTTGCAATCCTGCACAAAATTTGTCGTCATACCGCTTTTCAATCGTTCCCTGGATTTTGCGCTTGAACCGAGTCACTCGACATTGGTCCACTCCAGCCTGAACGAACGCTCGCAGGCGCTTGGCGCGTGTTGAAGGTCAGACCCCCACCACCGCTTAGCTGTCTGCTTGCTTAGAGCCTGCTTAGTGCGAGCGCGCTGTGACGTACATTCACGTTAGGAAGAAATTGTTCCCGGTACGTTTTATAGCAATCTTGTATATCAATGCCAGAATTAATAAAATATATCCAGTATTTAAACATAATTCGTCTTAATGTGTGTGAAGTCATGGGTCAGAAGTATTAGAACGACGATCTTTATTTTAGCAATTCCAGTTGAAGCAAAGAGTTCTTCATATAAACCTCAGATTAGAGTTTGATTCTGCGATCAATTTTATTAGGAACACTTAACCTTACCCTTATTACAATCGCGATTGGAATGGTGGAGGTTTATCTAATGGTTGTGGTTAATTTTTATTCCCTCCTTTTTCGTTTACCCAAGGAATCTTTGAGTGAGTGAAATTAACATTTGTTTTGAACTAGGTTTTCCGCCAACATGAATATAAATTGGAGCTTTTTTTATGTTTTAGTGAATATTTTTCCCTTTTCCCTTCCTCTCCCTTATCCTTTGTTTGAGGTTAGGTGGTAGAACAGAATCCATAGTCCCAATATCGTCCCCAAATAAAGACGACTATCTGTCCCTTACCCACCCCACCTGGTGATTGCAACTTTTTGATCCTGATATATCGATAAAGTGTGGGTTCCTGAGAATTCTCTCGCTGTCACAAATTCATAAACTGAGGTCTCTTGTGCATATATAAAATTAGTAGTGTAGTAGTTAGTGTCGCGTACTCTCATTTGCTTGCGGGAACTTCCATGTTAGTTTCTCTAACCGTCAGGTTTGTAAAATATTATTACGGTAATCGTAGGACCGTATCTAAATTATTAAAGGAAGTAGGTTGGAAATCACTCACGGAACAAAGGTTAAATTACAAATTAAATCGCTTACATAAATCGAAAGCTGGTCTCTTCAGCGATAATGTTAATGTAGTATTAGCCGAATCGTGGTACTACCACGGGGAAGATCATAAAAGTAGTATTAGAGGGGTGAAGTGTAAGACTGACATTTTTAGGATGTAATTTTTTCCGCGAACGATAAGGGATCAGTGGAACTGCAAGCGACCACAATAAGGGGGAAATATCATTTTTTTATAAGTAATCTATAACGTTATCCTTGGTTTATCTGACCCTTATTTTATTGCTATTTTTGTCACCAACAGCTCTTGTCTCGAATGCGTATGGACGTATTTGACTCTTAAATATCGTAGTGCAATTACCTGTTGATAACATTACTTCCAAATTTGAAATATTTTGCGTTCTTACTGGTAACTAATGTCGCGTTACTATTGCTTTCGGTTTGTGACAATTTTTTCACAAATTCGGATTGCCCTGTCGACTCAAATGGTAAACGTTTGTGGTGAACTCTTCTCGATATCTCTACTGGGTTATTTTCTGCTATATTTCCATCGTTTCGAGGTTTTCTTGAAGTTCTTCAGCCCAGAATCTGATGAACGAGTAGGCAGTATGCGTCGAAATGTCGCCAGGGTTGCAGAATTCAACCTGAGAAGTGTTCGCCATTAGAATATGCCGATTAAACACCAGATCTTTTATTAAAAAAATGGGTTTGGTTGTAGTTAGTTTCTCATTTTACGCAAAGTTGGTGAACAATAATAAAATAGATAACTTGTGTCCACACATCGCTGGTTAATTTTCGGAACAGAGTCAGACGTCATTTTCCTTTAGGTACCAGACCAAAGGGTCTTCTAAATTTACTTTAAAACTTAAAAAGCAAGGAGAGAGCACGTTGGGAAGATTTCTGGAACCGCCGTGAAGAAACTTTTGTTTATTCGACGAGTCGTAGGAAGGTGTAAAGAGTATGTTAAGGAGACGTCTAACTTTACAGTGGTGAGGCCACATTTGAACCACGCGGCGGTATTCGCGACCCTTCGGGGAATGAGGTGATTGAGAAGATAGGAAAGGTGCACGGAAGGGTCAGCCGCTTGGTTAAAAAAGAATATTGAGATAGGAAAACGGGCATAGGTAGCATGCTAAATAGAGGGACTAGAATAGAATTTTCTCCAAGTTAGTAGGAAGAGGGCGAGACAAAGGTTATTTAAGTGTGCACAAGAGATTCAATGTAACTTTCTAAACCAAATAAATCATTATTATTCCTCTTTATGACTGCAGATTGAACTAACCATTCACACGAGATTAGATAAATAGAGTAGATTGTGGCATCATTATATTCATGTATCTTTCTTTCCCGGCGGGATTTGCGATCTCAGCAAAAACAAAGTGAACAACGAAAAGACTACGACCGATGAACTTAGAATCAAATCACTAACCTCGAACAGTTATCCATTTTGTCACTGAAACTTTGTGACCTAGCAACCCCTGCCACACACCTCCTGGGTAGATTGCAGTTTACGTCATAGTTGTAGTTATACCTCCCACTGCAATGATCTAATGTGCAAAAGCACACTCGCACCACTTTTTCAGAGAATGATGCAATCGGTTCTATACGTATTTCTGCAGTACTCAAACAACAGTTCCAATTGTTTATTTTTATTTCCTCTGTAGTCCGAGGCTTATGGAATATGTTCATCTTATCCGGTCGTAGCTGAAAATTGATTGTGGGGGTCTTAGTCTATAAAATTAATTATTTTTCGGCCACGCAGTTAGTGGCGGCGTATGAAGGGATTTTCGAAATTTCAATTTCCTTCCTTGCCACGAGGGCGGCGACAATATGGCCGTGCGACAATGTGGAATCTCCTGGCCGGAGGAGTCGTGAAAATGGCGTCGCTTCTCCCGGTGCACTTTTTGTGCCTTCCCTTCTCCCTCCCGCCTCGTAATTTCCTCCTTACGACTACCTCGTAAAGGAGGGGTCCTGCTTCCTCCCAATCAAAACTCTCTCGCCCCTCCGCCCTCCCGTTTTACTTCCCTTTCTTCCCCTCCCGCGAGGGTAAGGGTCGTAAGGGAGGAGTCCATTAAGCAGCGGCGGACGACCAATTATTTTCCTGGTCGTGACTGACGTCAGTCCACCATTGAAGATTGGCCCTACTATTTTTATTAATTAGCAGTTGTCTACCGGTTATGTTTTTGGTAGATTCTGTGATTAAGAACTGCTTCAATTCTAAGCTCCACAATAATGATGAATTCAAATTTACTCCGATTGCATTTACTTCAAGAAAACAAAGGTAATGAAATTCTCAAGAAGTAGGGAGACTAGTGTAAACAAAGCTGGGGGACATAAACTAGAGCAGATAGGACAGTTCACTTAGTTAGGGAGTGTTTTACGGAGAAGGTACGGAAATTGGCCTGAACTTAAAAAAAGACTGCGTTTGGTAAAGAAACTTTCACAGGGACAAGACAGATGATGGCAGCGATCTGAGGGAAAGTTGTGAAGAAAAGACTATTGAAAGCTGTAATATAAACCCTAGATATCTATGGCTCGGAAACTTGATCGTTTTGGCAGGAGGATAAGCGTAGATTTGTAGGCCTTTAACATGTGGGTGTGGAGAAGAATGGAAAAAATCAAATGAAAGGAGAGGATGACCAGCGTTGAATTTCTAGGCGTGGTAGAGGACGGCTGTTGAGAAGCATTCGAAGAAGAAGGCAGGACAAGTGGATGAGGGAGATATTGAAAGGCAATGGGATGTTGAAGACGGTAATAGAGGGGAGATTGATGAGAAGGTAAATATAGGGGGGAATGCTGGGAAAATGAGGTAGAGGGAGGAAAAGAACAGCCATAATGGATGGAATTAAGAGAGTAAAAAGTATAGAAAGCTAAAGAGTGAGTAACTAAAGTAAGAGTTAGTAATTAATGTGCTGTATGGATTTCAAGGATATTTTGTGTGATGGTAGTTCGAGCTTAGGAGTACAGTAGTGTTTGGTGCCAGGGTCCGTCGTAAACATAGCCTTAATTCGGAACCTTTTCCTTCTAAATGTATATTGGGTACGTGTATATATACATGCATGCATTACTTGATAACTCCTGTCCGCAGAGGAAGGTGGTTGTGCCACCGAAATTTTCAGAATAAGTAATTGTCCTTTTTTTTACGTTATGTGTATCTATATTTGTTTTGGCCAATGCCCTCTCGATCCTTCAATGCCATTATTATTCACATCCGTGAGATTTCTTAGAAAAAATGTGTATATGCATGTGTCTGTGTGCGTATGTATGAACTGAGTGTATATGTACAATATATATACGAGAGTCTCGTATATATATAATATGAACAATGGGGGAACTTGTAAAAACTGAGCCTCGGAAATAGTTGGGTAGGATACACATTTCGACCTTTTATGCAAGGGATTTTATCTGTGATACTTGTGCATTGATGGCTGGTGCGCCAGCAGCCCCCGCCGTGCGCCCTCCCACCGTCTTTTGGGGCATTGAGTAGACGAAGATTGGCGTGTTTTATTTAGCATTTCATATCCCAATGCAGAAGCCGTCTAGTTTCTCTCCTTACTCTCTCGCCCCTTCTTGACCCTCAAATATTCCGAATGGTCCACGCCCTCTCGGGGAACGCAATCATCCGGTAATGACCACTAAAACCACTGCAATCAACCGGTTTGATAGGCGAGTGTGCATCTATGCTCGTGCTCAACCCTTACGTAGGCGTGTGAAATTCTCACATTCAGGGTAGGAGGAAATAATACCTTTTATTTGACTGCCTCTGGTTTCCTAGAAATTTCTCGTGCCCAAGAAAATATAACAAGTTTATTTTATGCTGTAAAGTATTCAAATGCATCACTCGAAGCCCTTCGGTCAGCTGCCGAAAGGTCCAGCCATGAGGCTACCACATGACCTGACGACCATTATCACTCGGATTGAGGAAAGTGTCATTTCCAGAGGTCTCGGATTACCGAAATTCATTCGTTCACCGATGTGTCACCTTCCCCTTCAATTGTGGATTACTATATAGCAGCAGATACCAGCGAAATGGAATGCCTGCCAAAGTTCTTGAAAACGTTGAATCGTTCTAGGCAAGTCTACTGGAGGTGGCACAGTTAAAAACGTTAAATTAATTGTAATGATTTGTGGTAGGCTCCTTTTTTAAGGTAGGATTTTGGATGAACACAGACTCTACTACACTCCGACGTTTCTCAGCGTTGCCTAAAAATCACAAACCGAAGTCCTACTTTACAATAAACCCCTCTGCAAACTTCGCGTACTTTCTTCCTCTCTTCGTTCCGTCCAACATCCCTATCCATCTCCTTCTCCTTCCTCACTTGCCTAATATTCTCCCCTATGTCGAAGTCTTCAGCATTCCCTCGCCAGTTTCTAAAATGTGTAAATCATTTTTCAACTTTATCTTCACATTATTCTAGAGTACGACTCCTGAGCAAGAGGGCGACGATGGGAACACCTATCTTTTTTGTTCAAATAATCACTTATACATAAACAGTAGTATATTAGCACATGCATTCACACAAGCACACCTAATTACATCATTAAGTAATGGCAGTGTTCGAGTAAATTCTTAATCCAGGAATTACTAGTAGTTACGTATGATTTGTGTATTGATTATGTATCGACAAGTCGACACTAATGTGTGTGGTGGGTAGTGGTAGAACACCAGTAATATATGCACAACTATTAGTTCATATATGCACTTGAGTATATAATAGCTTGCATATAAAGACACTGATACACATGTATGCCTATATACATCATTCAGTTACTGGCATAATCATCATATGTATTAGTTAATTAAATGTACGTAGGTGATTTGGTTCGATTTTGTTTATGATTTTGAGTAGGGAAAGGAAAAAACGAGTCCTTGAATCTGTCAGTGATAGTGTCTATCTCTAATATTTTATCTCAGCGGTTCAACCTATCTAGCAATATAATTTGTGGTCATGATAATTCCCTTGGTGTTAAAAAATAACTATGGTGTCCTGCACTTTTCTAACAGTGTATGCAAGTGCCTGCTCTCTTCATGAATCAAGGGACTCCCACATTAATTCATTCAACATACCCATCACGTATTTCTTTCTTGTCCTAACAATTTTTGATTTTTATCTTGCCTCAATTCTCCAAATTGCTGATGTAATGTGGGGGCCATGATAATTTCTGGGGTTTCGCGAATAAACTCGGTAGTTCTGTGCATCTCTATTAGTCTTTAGTCAAAGTAAACTCGACTTATTTGGGAGTCATCCATCCGCGTAGCTTTCCGTTCGGTTCAGCGTTCGTGTGCCTTTTTCAGTAGTAGCAAAATTTAACTTTTAAGCTTGCTGCTGTCTCAATTGAGAATTTTACCTCGCGAAAGTAATCCTTAAGATTGATTACTAAGGTGGTGAATTTCCATAATTACCTGAGCACACTGACCTGGCCATGAAATTGAGAATTTAATGCCTGTAGTCAGAATGGATTCTTTATATGCTTCGTCAAATGAAAACTTGTAAGCTTGAGGGAATATTTTTGAATTAATGTAAAAAGGCTGATGAAAGATCTTCTGTCTTTAAAAATTGCTTTTACATAACTACGTATTACTATTTATATTACACTTTACTACTCACCTCCTGCCATGCACCTTGGCGATGGCTTGCAGGGTACATAAATAGATAGAATAAATTACAGAATTAAGTATTAATTTTGGATATATTCTTCGCCAAAATTCTCATGCTGCAGTTTGTTCGTATAGTAGCATCCTTCATGTAATGATGGAACCTTTCCGCTCCGCGGGTTTCTTTCTCATCTTCATCTCCCTGCTTCAATCACATCTTCCTGTGAGTTGTTAACACGATTAGAGTTTAATTTGACTCTTGACAATTAAGCGTCTCGGGATGGTACCAGCATAAATCGTTTACGAAATTATCCGTCAGCGTTTTAACGTGGCTAATTAATTTTCCGCAAAAAACGAAACATAGGGAAAAACTTTTATAATTCAATTCCGTTGATAAATCCAAAAATTGTATGACATTACCGAAAATCTCCCTCATTCTCGCTGGAGATTCCATAAAATTCTCCTCTATGCCTAACTTAGTTTTGACTTCGCTAGAAATTGTAGAATGCCAGGGTAATTGAGTGCGGCGTCACCACGTCATTTTCATGGAGTATCCAAGTGCAATGTGGATATTCTATGGAGATTACTATTACATCTATATAAAATTAGTTCGGCTTAATTTGTTTTATGAAATCGTTTAATTTCTGCGCAAATCTGATTCCAAGCCCATCTGGCTCAAGTCTTATTTTGGAAAACTGCCAACTGCCAACATATCGGTTTTCTCTTAAAAAGTGTTCTTTCGACGAAATCAGAAACTTTAGAATTACTTGTCCGAATTTTTAATGCGAATGATTCATCCACCAATTTTTGAAAGGGACTGAATTGCAAACGATATAATATGAACTGTGAAATACATGTTTGAATAAGTTGTCTTTTTGCCAGGGAAACATAATGTCGCAGTTTTTAAACATTAGACAGTGTGGGCCGCGCACAATAGACAGCAACCGAGTTTGCGACCCACCTTGGGAACGTAATAGTTAATGTAATCATTTATTGGTGCTTTCGAATATTTTATTACATTAATAGGAATTTCAAGTAACTTTGAAACACACAAATTGCATTAAATACAACAGCAAGATTATTGAAATTATCGGAAAATAACAAAATTATATGCAAACTTTCAAAGATGGTTAATATTTTAAAAATCAACATGCAGGTTGCAGATACGGGTCTTATAACACCGACGTTGACAGATCTGACAGCTGTATATAATTAATTGTTAATTTTTTTTAAATTTTCATTTAAAATAACTATCTAGTATACTTTTCAAGTTCGCTCATCTGAAACAAAATTGATCTATTGTCTATCAAAACTGTATTCGAATACATCGGTTATTTTACGGCGTAGATGGGCATATATTCGTGTAAAATTGTCCGTGGCATTTTGCTTTGCAAAAATACATTTATATGTAAGACTGTTGTTACGCATAAAAGGGTGATGTCCTAACACCCCATGCCACACGTCCCTGTGGTGCCTGCAATTATATATGTGTTGCTAAATATTTATATTTATCCACGAGTGAATATTTATGCACAAAATGCTGGTTGGCTTAACAACCCCGACCACAGTCGGCGGGAAGGCTTTCATTCAGTCTACTCTGTACGTAGATGCACTCTTTTTCAAAAATGCATTCAATTTCGATCGGACGTAATTATAAACGCCCGCATTGGATGTTCCATTTCCCACGAGTCCAAGCGAAAACGCCCTCCGAAGCGAAAATCCTCCCCCGTCCTTAAAATTTGGTTCCAACTTGACGTTTTAGTTGGTGTAAAGGACCCCCAAGTTCCGGGGAAGGTCGGAAACCATCCCCGGGTTACTTCCTCCTCCGACATCTGGACGCGCCCCGTACCCCCTCCCTCCCTCTCCTTGGCCGACACCGCCCTCAAACCCCCGGTGGGCGAAGTGTGTCGCTCGTGTTGCCGATAGCAGTCTGGAGGGCTTGGGCTAGGCCCGAGGAGGCCACCACGTTCGGATTTGTACACAGTAGTGGTGGTAATGCGGGAACAGTTTCGAAGTCGAAATCCCGATACAAATTGCGCGACATTCTGGTGAAGTTGACGCGTATTTTTATTCCACGGTATCAGGAATGAAGAGGTCGAACATTTCCGCAAAGACGAGAGGAAATAAGTTTTTGTCAAGTAAACTCAAACTCAAGCAAATATTTTTGTTCAACTACTGGTTTACCATTTTCCAGTTCTTGAAAATTACGTAAATTTCTTGTGACAAAGCATGATGAAGCGGGAAACCGAAGTCTCCCATAGCAGTTGTTATTCGAAGCGACAAGCAACTGAGGTGATTTATGCCATAAGGGATAGAGTGGGTAATTTGGTGTTGGTAGGATTTTCAGGGAATGGCGGAAGAAACCCGGTGTCGACCATAGCCCTGCTCTAAACGAAAGGCGCCCTTTACACGTTACGACTAAGGCGATTTGGCGCTGATTTTACCTTATTTGGATAGTTAACCGACTAAAGGATAACTTTAAGGACGGCTTTGGTCTTCACAATTTCAAAAATAGCTTAATATCCGTATGTGAATATTGCTCAATACGCTGCTATAGATAGTGTTATGGTCTGGTTGTTGTCATATTAATGTCAGAAATAATGGCTATATGTCACTGGATGAATAGTAATTTCGACCAAGGTTTTAAGACAAGGACTTCTCTTACTTCCCTATTAGAACTACTTGAAACTAGATCCTGTATGGAAACGTTATGGAAGAAAGCGTTAATGAAAGAATTAGATAATCTTTTGAGAGCATAGGGTAGGTTGGTTAAAATTGCTAGTATAAATAAGCCTGTTTGGTACGATATGCTGGAAGAATTACAGGTAGCCTGTAGGTTGGGAGCCTCTTGATTCACGAAGAGAGCAGTCAAAGGCTTTTAGGAAGGTACAGGGCACCTGGATTTTCTTGTGACCCAAGGCCAAATATTATGTCACCAAATTATTTCGGCAGACTCGACCATCGGGATAGAATAAAAGGGATTGACAAAGTCACCGACAGATTCCAAGTACTCGTCCTTCCCTCGCAACATACGCAAACATCACTAAATCGAGGCCGAACCATTTAATTTACTTCAATTCTAGAAATTGCTGAATTTATCAAACCCAACAATTATTGCTGAGATGCGCAAGTATGTTTTTCTACGTATATGTCTGGAAAGTGGAATACTGTATCGGTACCATTTCCACCATATCGCACTCGATTCTTTGCAATCCATCGTCCACAGCTCGGTGTTCGAGGATGTCGTGAATGTAAAATACCGCCACCCGAATTTAGCATCGAATCGGAGCGTAGCATCGGCTCCGACGCATCGAAACATCGCACATCCCCAGAACGCGTGGATATCATATTATACCTTTCGCAACCCGGGGGTGTTTTCCGTCTCCCGCTTGGTGGCGCGCGAGGCTTCGAGGGAGGGCAACGGGCGTCGCGGTGTTAAGGGAGAGAGCGAGAGGGTGGATGGGGAATGGAGGGGGGGAATGGAAAAGGGGCCGGGAGGGGGGCATTCTTCTCCCCTCTTGGTCGATTCTGCGCCGGCCGTAAAGTTTTATGTGTTGAGGAGCAAGCACAGCGTTCTAGAGAGAGGGGAGAGACGGGAGAACCGGGAAGGCTTTTCAGGAGTGGGATATGAGATGGCGCTGGGGTTAGGCGGAGTGTTTTTCGGGTGGGTGAAGGAGGGGAAGGAGACTCAGAGGGGGAGGAGGGTCTTTTGGAGTGCTCGAGAGGAGCAGGGGGTGTTTGGGGGACGGGGAGGCATGCCCTAACTTCCCCCCGATCCTCGCCCCTACACCCTGCCTTACTCTCTTCTCTTACTATCCACCCCTCTCCCGTCGTCTAATCCCGCGAGAGAGAGTATGTGTGTGTGTGTGTGTGTGTCTGTATGTGGGAGAGTAGAAGGAAGCTGAGAGTAACAATGCAATTGTCCGGAATTTATTTATTTTTTCTATGTCCCGAGTCAAGCACTACCCGTGTGTCTAGCGAGTTGACTAGTCATAATATTGAAATATGCTTGCGCAGGTAGACGGTGTCAGGTGGCGTGCAAGCCCTTAAACGTAACAATCAAACTTACCTTTTTGAATCAATACCACGAAACGTTTAAACATCGATCTACATCACAAAAGACGCACATTCACATCCGTTAACAACAAATAGTCGTAAAACATCTAAACTAAACCTACCATGCACGAAAGATATTCGACGTAGATTAAAGTGAGGAATACTGTAATAGGAAACATCGCAACACGAACATCTATCTCTTTCACAAAAATATCTCTCTCATCAATTACATATTCTCTCAATTCATAATGATCAAAACAAGAATCATACTGTCTTTTCTGTTGAGGGAGAAGGTGATAGAGCGGGTTCTTTTAGTTTTGTAATCCAACTTTGTCTTTGGTTGCGTTAACGTTCGAAGAATGTGGTAACGTTTTCCATATCTCGTA
This sequence comes from Hetaerina titia, assembly GCA_037158775.1. Classification (NCBI taxonomy): domain Eukaryota; kingdom Metazoa; phylum Arthropoda; class Insecta; order Odonata; family Calopterygidae; genus Hetaerina; species Hetaerina titia. The sequence goes on along the minus strand of CM073777.1, from coordinate 82,895,541 downwards.
AGCAATGCCTTGGAATGGAGCGGTGGTATCTATGCGTCCTTTGCTCGTGTTCTTTGAATCCACGCGTACTTTTGGTGGCTCTTAATTTCTTTCTCCCTTTCCTATCTAATACCTGCCTCCGCTCCTGTGTCCGACTTGACGGCGATCTTTCCTCAACCCCGTTTTCTTCGTGCAGCTTGCCAATATCCGAAAACATGAACCGTCGCAATGGTGTGCCTCAGTGGGTGTTTCGACGCCATTATTTTATTGCGCAATTGTTGAAAGTCAATTATCTCTTATGATTTTATTACTCTGCAAAGAAAAGGAACTTAGAAATCAGATTGTAAAGCAAAATGGGAGTCGAAGAACAAATGCCAATTTGATTTACAATTTTGTTTTTACATGTTCCTCAATTTTGTTTGGGGAAGGTAATATTTATATTTATTTATTTAAATATCTTCTAGTTCGGGAATCTTGTCTAATATTAAAAACGTGAAGTTCTGTTTGTCATTAAACTACGTGACTTAGAGGATTTAACAGAATTACTATATCCGAGTTTCTTCTACTTTTAGAGAAAAGATAGCGTTACCGACAGATTCAAATATTCGTTCTTCCCTCGCACTATGGCCAATTATTTTTTTATATGAGTTAGTATGCATTCAAATGAACCAATGTATGAATTAATAACAGTAAATGTTTGGCCGGTGCCCTACGTAGGTATCGTGTAGATGTATACATATTTCTGCATATATCTCTTCGTGACTAGAGGTCTTCGTATCATAGTTGCACACTAACGCTCCATTACTAACTGCAGTCTCGTAATATTTTTTTACGATTAAAAAAACCATAAACACAAACGCGAAGCTTAAAGCGTAGAGTTTACCCAGTACTAAGCCCGAAGGCCTATGAAATGCACATATCAGGGTAGCGGGGCTAGTTTCTTCCCCTGTGTCACCTATGGTTTCCAGGGAAAATCTGGTACCCGAAAGATCACACCGTTTGCTTAGAGCTGAGGGTGCCCCGGAATCGAACCTGGGCCCTCAGGTTAGTAGTCCAACTTTCTACCCCTGTACTACCACGTCCTGTTTTTACGATTATAGCCAATATTATTTTGCGACTCTTTCTGGAGATAAACAATTAATATTTTTATGTTTTCTCCAGGAGAAGGGTTATCTTTTCCAGGATTTAAAAGGTCGAGGTCTGCATTAAAATTCCCCTTCTTAATGAAATATGCTATTATCTCCGTCTCTATATTGAGTTGTGTGAAATATATCTCCTGATTGATAAATTAACTCCCATATTGCACAGGAAATATCATCCTCATATTATCATGTCAATGTGTTCAACCTCCTCGCATTTCAATGCCTATGAGCCCAGAGTAATGACATCACGAAAACAAAGGAAGGTGTTGTATTGGCTTTAGCATGGACCAGGTAATATGCTGGGCCTATTACTTTCGCAAAGGGTTCATGAAAAAGTCTTACTGGAACACCGCATATACTATCTAATGCCGTCTTATTACAACTACACAATACCCCGTAAGATACCGTGAAGGTGGGTGGGTGGGGGTATTGTGACAACAATTTCATGTATAATCATGAATGCATATTTTATTACATACGCTCACGTATCCTATCTATCTTAAGGAATAATGGTTGTGTTTGATTAAATCATAGCATTTTGTAATTAAAGTCATTCCGATTCTTAGGTTCATTTTTGTTGCCATTGAATATCATGCGTGGGAAGACGAGCACTTTAGTGTTGATGTCAAATATGTGTTATTAGCCCCATCGCACCACGGCAGGAGAGATCGTGAAAATAAGATAATGGAGGTAAAGTTGAGAGCCGAACGATTTAAGGTGTAATTTTTCCCGCCGACGATAAATAATCAGGATAACTTCAAAGGACGACGCTGGAGGGATGAATTAGACTAAAAAGTAGTCTAGTACCTATATTGACATGCTTTTTAGTATATAGTCCTTTTGTTTTCCCCATATATTAGAACACTATGAAAATCTGACGGGCATAGCAATATCTCGGATCTAGTGAGCAGGTACATTATTTTGGGTTCATATCTGAAGTGACTAATCACTTCATAGAAGTTACCAAAAATTGGAAATTTCGGCGTTGAAATATTTTGTATGGACATAATATTTTAAGGATTAATGGACTTGAAGTGGTCAAAAATACTACATTACTTCTAGTTACTAACAGCTCGCCTTTCATGAGTATTGAAGTATTTTACAATTAGATACCTCGTTGCATGCAGTTAATATTATCTCCATTATTTGAAAAATTTAACATTTGGATATTGAAATATCAGTATTCGGTGGCTAAAAAGGAGCAAAACTTAACTTTGATCTTGAATTCCTAATGTGGTATCACCCTATGCCACACTCCTTATCGACAGCTTGTAAAGTACCATGTAGAAAAAGGATAAGTGAACACATGCTGGAATCTGTCTTTTTGTTTTCTCTTGATGGTTCAATCTGCCAATGTAATTTGGGCCATAATAATGCCCCCAACATTACAAGCAAATTTGAATGTCCTTTCTGTAAGTCTTATTGTAGTAGACCTTTGGGTCAGCCACTCATTGTCTACCTTATTCACCCGGGCCATGCGAATTAAGAGCCGTAGGTGCTGCCTTCCGGTAGATTATCCGCTGCAGCCGGACTTGAAAGCGAATACACGATGACAATACGCTCCCCACTATATTAACCTCGTTTACCGAGGACATATGCAATGCAAGGCACTAATATGAGTACCTACTGATCAGAATTCTTCGCCAAAGTGATGCGTTCACTCAATCCAAAATCCTCCCCCAACCTTTTGTTCATTAAAACGCGATTTTCAGATCGTTACCTCGCAATCGAATGTCCTCTTCCAACATTATTTGTATCGGCTATGTAGGTCCCGTCGATCCGTGATTGTGACACGTGACTCTGTCATCAATGGTATCCAGGACTCATTACCATAATTTGTAATGCGCAATTCTAATAAACAGAAGTCCACAAATCGGGCGTGATTAATCGATTGGTCAACCATGGACTCGGAAAACTTATCTCTTTTAATCAAAAGTCACTTCGTCAGGCCTGCTCAATCGAAAATCGTTCCTACATTTTAAATCCGTTTCTGGTGTGTGCGTAAAGCTAATAGAATTGAATCTCGACGATTGTTATTTTTTCCGAGAGAATGAGGTCTTCCAATCCCCCCCCACCCCATTCGGATTTGTATTTCCTTCACTTCGATTTGAATTTTGAACGGAGAGGATCTCAAGGGGACGCAGCTGGAAAGCGAGGAACCAATAAGTGTAACTGATGCCGTTGTATATTCAGTGGGGGTGGGAGAATCTTAGCATCTCCGTGGAATACCCACCGAAGGAATTGATCTCATCTCCCAATGGTATCGATGTGGAACAGCTTTCGTTGCTGAGAACCGGTTGCAACTCCTTTGTGCATTTAATGGATTATAGAAAAATTATGTATTCCCGATGTGTATATATATATATATATATATATATATATATATAATATATGGCATTTTTATATTGGATACATTATATACTCAATTATATTGAAAGACACAAGAACGGAAGTCAAGGTGAAATTTATATCCCAGAATCACTTCGTGCGAGTACATAGTATTAATGGTAAAACTGTATAAATTAGGCCTAGTGTTATAAAGGTGAAACCTTTATTCAACTAGTCAGAAAACCGATATATATTATAAATATATATATATATATATATATATATATATATATATATATATGTACACACACACACACACTTGAGCTTCTCACAATCGCATCGATCCTCTATTTCATGTTCAATATAAAAAGTAGTTGTGGTTTCTTTCTAAGTTCTTTGATGGATGAATAAATTTAAAGAATTTGTTTGCGCATTGGATTCGTAAATCCCAATATATATTCTTTCGGTGTAGAGTAAAGAAATTTATTATTGAGATATAATGAGAATTATTCCCTCAGCTGCTTGCATTCTGAGACATTAATTCTCTGGTTTAGTTTCTCCATCACTTCGTCCAACCCTGGCATAATATACCTGATAAAAATGAATTTGGAAATTGACGAACTAGCCTGCTGGATAGTAGCGGGTTGGCTCAGGGATCACAGTACTAAATCCCTCCCAAGATCGTTTTGACATTGCTCATGGCTGCTTTCAATGGTATAATGTTAGAAGTGCGAAATGACTGCTACGCTTGCTATTTGAAAAGTTAATCTGATTGTACAAAATTTGTCGATGTTCCAGCTGACTAAATATTATAGATGGGTGTACGTAAGGATGGGTAATATTTCAATTTTTTTTCTGCTTATAGGGTGTGGGTATACTTATACCGTATCAAAAGTTTCTTGCTTTTTAAAATCCTCAACGTCTACGGCGATATTCAAAACGTGCAAGACTTGCAGTTAAATGTTGGAGTTAGCTATTCTCTGAGGTGCATTGGCAGATCCTGAATTGTGAACTCCTGAAAGATGTGATGTAGTCTCAAGGCTTTTCATGGCACTCCATGATGATACTTTATTTATCTATATGGTCAGGAATCTGTATACAGTGCGCTCGTTATATCAATGTCTTCAAATTATTCATCAAACATAGAGGGCACAAAACAAACATTAAAAAAAACTCCTTCCTCAATCGTGGAATAAAAGAATGGAATGAGTTACCTGAGGATATCTTTAAGTCCTTACCTTATTCATTAAATAAATTTAAAACGAGGTGTATGCTCTCCTTAAAATAATTATCCGTAACGTGTGAGTGAGAAATGTACGTGATAAAACCGTATGTACTTGTGCTATGAATAATGTGTTAACGGGACGCGATTTTGCACGGTATATGAAATTGAAGAGTACGTGATTACGGACGAAGTGTGGCGATGGACGGTGCGTAGTATGTACTCGTGTGGTGTACACCTAATCCTTGTGTGATGGTAAAGGAGAGGTCGGTAATCTTAAAAGTGTCATTGAATATACGAGCATTTTGTCTCATATCTGTTCTTCTTGTGTGTGCATGTATGTGCATTGTAAGAGTGACCAGTGATCACACTGGACCGTTGCCACCAGGAAAATTGCCTAATTGCAACGAAGTTTATGTAAATAAATAAATAATCTTGCAGTAATTATCATTTCACTAGCTTTCATAATGGTGAATAATTAAACTCTAATGCATAATGTATTATTTGTTGATGAATTTATTACATTAATGAAGAATATTTGTTGCTTTGAGAAAATGCAGCCCATCTAAAACAAAATTAATTAAAATCAATGAGATAATAGCAATTAGAGACAATTTTGTTTAGGTGATGATTGTAAAAATAGTAAATTTCACATAAGTTTCCAAATACATTTTACTCAGCGTTGTGTAATATAATAACGTTTAAAATGAGCATTTCTTCCATTTTTACAATAAACTACGTATTTTAGAATGTGATTCTTTCTGTCTGTACATGCTGTTTCAAAGCCTATTTAATAGTTTTCTAGATTCTATGGCCTTGATATTATTGAGTAGCTCATTACAAATGTGACAGTATGATAAACTGAACGATCTATCTAACGCTAATGTTCGAAATGCTCCTCACATAATTGTGCTGATGTAGTGTGAGTCTTTCACGCATGCATGTGCTCACTGTGTCGATTGTATTCTCTAAGTTAGTAGAGAATACCGGATGCCAATCACTTGAGCATAAATAAATCAAATTGATAATGTGTACGTTGAGTTAATTTTCAAATATTCAGCTGTACATATTAAGGATTTTGTATGTTTCATGTTGGCACATTAAAACTTATGGCCATCAACTTCGACCTAAGAGTCACGCTAAAACTATGTCTTAAGGTTGAAATTGTGGAGAATGATTTACTTAAGATTTAAATTAGTACAAACCGTAAACCTTGTGAAGTGCACGTGGTTTTGACGATATTGTTCACCAGGAGTCAAATCACAACGATTTTCTCTTAATCCTTTAGGTAATGTTGGTCATTGTGTAGTGTACGTTTTCTCAGGAAACATATCTTTTACAGCCAGTCTCTTTTATCTCGCTTTGAAATCACAGTGATTCCTAGCAGTAATGTTAGCTGTAATTGCCAAGTTGAGGCGCCAGTAATCCAGTAATTTATCATTCTGTCAGGGGTTGAATCTCTTGTGAATCTCCTCTTTATGCACTTATTGATCATTCCAAAAGCGCCTCGCCACCACAGTTTGTCTCCTTCTGCCAATCTATGAATAATTTCCGTTCACGTTCGTGAATTGCACGAGGTGTGACTGTAGTCCTCGATTTTCATGTTTATCAAAGGGTTTTCCTTCTCTCCGTCCTATAGCTTACCTTGTTGATGGAATAATTTATAAGTGCACTCCGGTTCACTGCTCATAATGCAAATGAAAATTTCTTTTACGGAATTCCTTGTATCCCTGCCTTATTCCACTCCACCTCCAAGTCATATATATTGACCCTTGAGATTCTCCTTGACGTTTTTAATGTATGCGTTTACTCTCAAAATCGCATTTTCTCCGCTCTTTCGCGTTTTGGACGTTAGCGCCCCGTCCCCGTTTTCCATTGCATTGATTCAGGAGTGAAACTTGTTCGCCCATGTTTGGCATGAAATGGCTATCTTTACTAGGCAGTTTTTCCCTATTGTGGTAGTTGATGTTGTATTCTTTTATCGATATATTTTATTTAGCCCATCAACCCTAAATAATCGGTTTGTTAAAGGAATTAGGTTGGGAATCACTTGATACACAAAGGAAGCGTAGGTTCTTAGAAAGATGCAGGACACCTGAGTTTTCTTGCGACATTGAGGATATCGTCATGACCACATTTTCTATTGGTAGGTAGATTCGAGCATAGGCCGCGTTACTGACAGATTCAAGAACTCATTCTTCCCTCGCATTCATCATTATGTTATAAATTGGAGCCTTGTCTTTGCAACCATATATGTCTCCTCTCTCCTTTGCTGTTCTCAAATCCTAATGTTTTTTGACTCTCATAGCATTTGCATTTTTATTTTTATGTCATCTTGAAACTTCACTCTAGGACTTCTTCTTCCTTGTTTTCCAGTACTTTTCCCGTCATTATACTTTCCAGGAAGCTATTATGACGCAGAACAGGCCCAAAAACTTAAATTCCCATCCTCTTTAATTCCTCTCTATATTTCTTGTCGATTTTCTTGTCTATCCATCTCGTTCTTTTTATCTTTCTCCAACACCACGTTTCCTTTGCTTCCAGACGAGACTTCCCCAGCTTTGCCAATGTCCACGTTTTGCATCCGTGTAGCAATGTACCCCAAATAAACGTTTTTGCAAAAGATTTTCTAATTTCCAACTTGATGTGTTTGTTTCCTAAAATATTTATTTAAATGTCCATGGACCTTCTTCGCCAAGGCTATCCTTATTTTCACTTCAGAAGTGCATTATAAGCAGTTATAACAAAATCAAACCCAAGAACCCGACTATATTTGCTTAAAAGTAAAAATTTAACGATTTATCATATATTTCATCATTTATGTAGTCCTGAATGTCTGTATGTGTACGATTGTTTTCATGTATGAGTTCATATATATTTTTAATATTTTCAAATATATGTATGAACTAATGAGCCGTTCATGAATGAATGTTGCCCTGGCACCCTACGCCACACGACTTCTCGGCGGCTTGAGGGGTGTTGTATAGATTTAGGTGTATGGTTGAGAACAGCTGAATAGATCGCTTGGTTGAGATCCTATTTATATAAGACCCCATTCATCTTGTATAGTACACCTTAGTAGTTAAGTGTAAGTTTCTCAAACGTTACGCAGTCACTCCTGGTTATTCTTCATTTCTACTCATAATCAAAAGCTATCATGCACTGGGATTAAAACTCAGGAAGGAATACACTTCTAAAAACGTTATCGTAAGTGTTAACTTATATATTGAAGATAGATTACAAAAAGTAGTTTCTCTTCCGCTTCGGCAGGAGTTAACGTATTTTCTGATAGTCAGTTCACTGTCCTTAATTTTTATATTTATTGCTATAATTTCTAATATTGGAATAAGATAATAATTCTTTGGGCCATTTAGATGGACCATTAACCAAGTGGATAATATTTATTGATTGGTTGCAACATTGATATTATTCAACATCGCTATTTCCAAGTCTGACCGTCGTTTATCTCAATCGATACGATTTAAATCACGTTGGCATCGTTCAATTTTGATAAATTATTTATTTATGATTCTGATAATAGATTCAATAATTACTCTTTGCAAATATTTGGAAGATAATTCTCTTTTGGACCCTTGAACATTGGGAATGATCAGTTCACGACATAAGAGATGCGCAATGAAGTTCTTTTTCTGTTAACAATATTTTTCTACAAGAAATCGGAAGGATAAGTTAAACCCTAAAATTAAGAGGCATGAATGAGAGCGGGTGGAGCGGTTTATCTATCTAGGCAGTGTTTTGCAACAAGATGCCCAAAGTAAGAAGAAGATGCTTCGAACCATGATCCCTCGACGTCCGACCGAGTGCTTTGTCTGAATTCCAGTCGAGGAGAATGATTTTTACCCTTTGAAATTGTTGCATTATAATGCGCATCAGTGGATGGCTCCGTTAAAAGTTACTATTGCGGTATCTCTTCAATTTATTTGAAAGTAGTGGAGACATAAGAATAAGAATTTCGTCAGGCAAAGAACCTTTCACCAGGAGGGAATAGTTGAAAGGGACGATGAGTAAGGATGTTAAGAAAAGACTTATTAAAACTTTAATATGGAGCGTGATTTTGTGCAGCACGGAAAATTGGTCATTGAAGCAAGACGTTAACCGTAGATGACGACTTTTTTGATGTGGGTGTGGAGAAGGGTGAAAATTTAAATTGGACGGAAAGGAAAACAAATGAATTACTAGATGTGGTGGGGGAGGAAACGGAATTATTGGGGGTAATCATTAGGAGAAGGAAAGATATCCATCTGCTGAGTTGAGGATGCTGAGCATTCTGATTGGCAATTGAATGCTGAAGACATATTGGGGAGAACTTTAGGCGAACGATAAATAGAATGGCCGTGTACGAATGAAGATAGGCAAAAATAATGCAGAATCGTGCAGTTTATTTTATAGTAGGGTGCCAGGTTGTGTTTTTCTAAGCGAGTTTTGAAAAATGCTGCTTTAGATGGTCCATGTCCAACCAAATACTACCTTAAACGATGGACTACCTTAAAAAAAATGTAAAACTTTTTTTGGCTTCTTGGTAGGTGAATAGTTTTATGCTCTTCACTATGGTCGAAAAAATCTTACTAAGCACAGGAATGAGGCAATAAATATATGAGTCTCGTGGGCGGTTGAGCCCAAGGGGATCGTATTAGCCAGCTATTAGGGGAGACGGCCGACAGGTGAGGTATTTTGCGGCGAGGGGGTCGTTCCCTTGCCCGCTAGACATTAGCAAGTTACGCCGGTTTCCGGCCGACAAGGGACATTCCGAAAACGCATGAGAGATGTATTGCGGAGATATATGTTTTCCCACGCACGGTTCCCGATTAGGGCGGAAACAGGATGAAATACACCAACCGAGGCACTTAAATGTTTTTAGGATTCCTGCACCTTTTCTGTGATGCCCGCCTTTACAATGGGAGGGCCTTCTGAACTCGTAATTAACGTCATTTGATGTGGGTGATAGTAATCAAGTCCGAGTTGGAATCGGAGCCAGCGGTGGAAAGGTATGAGGAAACTATTTCATCATCATCTTCGCTATGTCACGCAAGTCACCTCAAGGGCGTGAGGCAGGGGGTGTGGTAGGGCACCGGGTACGCATGCATTACTACGAGGGTGAATCAAGTGTAATCCTTGAAAGTGCACTAATATTTCAAAATGTTGTCCCGCTGTTCTATTTCACAAGGAGCGCTCGAACGCTGTCTTTAATCTCCTTTGTATTTTCCATTGCGATTTCACCGAACTCAGGGTTACATTTCTTTCACATGTATGCCACGTTAGCTTCGATTCTAATTCAATCGTGAATGTTGTAATACTTCTGAGAATCGTGAACCCTTTGTTATATTTCTTTAAGATGCCAACGCTGGGTTCCTCTCCACCCTTCCCCCATTCCCTGAACATCCTGCCCCTACCGAAATACCCACCTGTCCCCTCTAATGGCGCAGATGATGTCAGCTCTTGACATGCCTCAATTGATACAAGTCTTAAAAGTATTGCAGAAAACTTGCATTATCACTTAATTTTTAATCATTAATTCTATTAGAATTTAAAGGCTTCAAGTGTCATAAGCCATAATACTTTGCCTTTGGTCAATTTTTCTTCAAAAACCGTACTTTTGGAAATCATGTTGGAAATTTATGTCGAAGCAAAGAAGCATTAATCAATCGTTATCATTAACTCGATCGGCACGCACCCAAAATGCATTCCTTAATTTAATGAACGTTTAATCATGGATGTGTCATAATTAATAAGTTTTTTCCTTGATTATTTGTTTCGCAAAACTCTACTTTTTAGAATTTTGGTATATAATGGTAATGCAAAGTCTCAAATCAATATAATTGGGCTATCCGTGATATATGAGATACGTGCTTACTTTTCCCTCCGCCCCAGTTGTCACCACAAATTGACACAGGTCAGCACACCTGAGTTTGGAAGGGGATATCCCAACCAATAGGAGATGGGTTGACTCTAAAGAGTGTCTGTAATCCTCATTGGCCGCTTTCCCATAGAGCCCACCAATCGCATTCCCACGGAGAGGACTCTATCCCGGGACAACGAGGAGGGTGGGGGGGGGGCGCAATGCTGATCAGGCGTCGTCCTCCCAAGCAGTCTTCGTCTCCTCGCTTCGTTCTTTCTGCCAAGAGCAACCTCGGCGATGATTAGTTCGTTCCCGTGGGGGTGAAAGGAGCTCCTGGGCGCAACCCCTGGGGTGTAATTAATGCCTGAGCACACAAAACACTCACCAACCGTACACCATTCCTCCCCCGTTTCCACTCAACGGTGGTGCTCTGGTACCAGGCTGAATTAAAACTGTTATTTTTTAATGCCGCCGTAGTTTAATGCAGAGTAGACTGAATGACTCCCTGGATAAATAGTTTCTAGCTTATTTTCACATTGCCAAAGGGTTGATTTGATTTTTGAGTTCACCTAGTACTACGAAGGTAATCCCATAAGTACCCGACCCAACAAAGAAAAAACAAAAATTTTGGGAATAAAAGCATTTATTGTTCAACATAATCTTCTTTCAGCTCTATACAATTTTCCCAGCGATGTTCAACAATTTTGTAAGCTCAAGGGCGTGTGAAATTCACATAATTCCTTTCCCGATGACGCCTTTGGTTTCCCAGTAAGATCCGGTAACCGAAAAATCACACAGCATTGGTGGGACTGTAATGGAATCGACTCAATTTTGAATGGTAAGACAGATCTTGCTTAACCCATGCAGTTTTATATTAAAGACTTTTATTAAGAGCATTAATGAAAGGTGGTTAAGCATTGCCGAGTGCTTTTGTACATTTTATTGATATGCTGCAGGTTTTGGTGATCTGGGGATGGCCTTTTTTTATATTTTAAAGCCATAACTACTGCAGACTGTAGCCATTCAAACAGATTTACAATAGATTTTTCTGGTGTCGCTTACCTTTTTCAAGGGGTTAAGTACCTCCTTTGTTAAAAGTAAAGGTCGACACTGTGAGTACATTTCGCGAATTTTGGATCGATAAATCCTCCTACTATTGGTCGTATAAGAAGTTCACATTTTAACGTTACTATGGCTAACAGTTTCAGGCTTAAGTTTGTGGAATTCCTTCAAGGTGAGGGTGAAAGAAAGATAAAAGAAAACTTTGCACTTCCACACACTTTTAACGCTAATAAGACAAACGTAATTTTTGTAGCTGGCTCTTTCATCTTTAACTAGAGGAGCAAAACACCAAGGGATATTGGAGAAATATTCATCTTTAAAATTAAAAACTCAAGGAAATGAAATCATTGGTTCAAATAATCTTTCTCCTATGCTAAGTATTCGGATTCGAGTAAGGTGCTCTTGCCTTGAGAGAATGGGGCCAGGGGAAGAGAGAAATAATATCAAAATGCGAAGGGATGTGCGCATGAATGGCCTAAGGGTGAAATGCGATGTGTGAATGCGGGCCTGAGGTGAGTGTGGTAAAAAATTCCCGAATCTCATTATCTTCAAGCCGGTCCTAATTACTTCCTTTCTTGGTGTGTGTGTGTGTTCGCGAGTCATTTCTTTATCGCCGGAAGCAGAGAGGTTGATTTAATTTTTCATTCCTCGGAGTGCTTGGTTCTGGATGGCTCTCCTTGGCTCGCGTGGGTCGAAAAACGGCGGCATAAGAATTCGCATAGCCTCATGCACCCATGTATGTTTGTGTGTGTGTATATATACACACACACACTCATACATGGGTGCACGAGACTGTGAGTATATGTTCGCCATATAGTGGGTTTTCATTTTGGAAGGTGGAATCGAGGAGATGACAAGCGCGAAAAAATTGCCTATATATATTCACACACACACACACACACACACATATATATATATACACGTATATATAATTATAAGGTAATCGACCGTATAATGTAGATTTTTGGATGGACACAACTATCAAATAAACATTCGTAACTCCAAACAAAACCCAATCCAGCAACCTAATCTACATCAGGTCCCTCTTCATCTCTGTGTACTTCTTTCCTCCCTTCATCCCATCCAACATCCCTATCCTGTTCCTGCCCTTTCCACGTTTGCCTAACATTCTCCCCTCTATTACAGTCTTTAACATCCCACTGCCGCTCAATATGCCTTTCATCCATTTTTCCTGCCTCCATAGGATGTTTCCAAACAAGCCCCTCTCCTACAAGCTCCTCACCCACCACCTCCAGTACTTCCTCATTTGTTTTCCTTTCGGTCCATTTCACCTTCTCCATACTTATCCACACTCACATTTCAAAAGTCTCCAATCTATGTCTATCCTTCTGCTTCAGCGACCACGTTACCGCGCTTTACATAGCTGCGCTCCATATCAAAGTTTTTACGACTCTTTTCTTAACCTCCCTACTCAACACAAATATATATATATATATATATTGTATATATATGATATATATATGTATATATATATACATATATATATATATATATATATATATATGCATACATACATTAAAAAACAAATACCCGCCATATGGTGAACAAATTTTCATTCACATGGAAATAAATACAAGGAAAGGGATAGGAACACACATAAAATTCATTTTTATTAGAAACAATTTTTTTAAATTATTATTTTTGAAATTTTGTTGCATTTATGACCTGCTTGATTCCGGCTTCCCCTCCTCTCCTGTGTTCGTCTTTTATGTGTTCTTGTCCCTTTCCTTATATCTATTCCCATGTGAATGAATATATATATATATATATATATATATATATATATAAATATTTCTGTTCCTAATTCCTCTTGAGAAAGGTGGTTGGACCACCGGAAATTCGAGAACCAGTGAGTTTTTCCTCTTTTGTGTTTTGGTTTCTGTGTTTGTTATGACTATCAGTGAATTTACAATTACACGTTTGTGGGTTTTCCAAAAAAGTGTATATATATATATATATATATATATATATATATATATATATATATATATACACGCACACGCATGTATGTGCTATCACAGGAAACGTCCGTAAATTGAGCAGACTCCTTCGCCGTTGGGACGTTTCGAGGGCACTTCTCTCCCAGGGTCTCCAGTTTGCTCAGTGCTGCCGGTTCTACAGAAATCCCCAGCGATAAAACCCTAACGTGTGCCTATTAGTTTCACCTGCGCAGATATCCCTTGACTGAACTGCATTTTTCCGCGGAAATCGATATGACTAACGATGAAAAAAATTATGAAACCGGGGTTGTCCTCGGAAAGTCGTTACTCCCTCTATTTAGTCGTGTTGTCGAAATGAAATGTTGGTAGACCCTCAGAGCATATATAGAATGAAGTGGCGCACACGAATGTTTCGACGGACCGAGTTGAAATCACCCCATGTTGGTTTTTAACTCAGTGGATGTGCATCAAGTTCATGGGTGAGTCGTCGGTGGACGAGGGGGTTAATGCACGCCCCTTCCCCCCCCCCACGTTGAATGAATCAGATATCCAGCGTACGAATTTCCCTGGTGAGATTTCTTTTAATGTTTTGCTATTTTCGTATAAAATTTGAATAAACAGTTTGAAGAGTAGGTACACTTTTGGCGAATGCGTTGGGGTTCATTGTTTTAATATATGCTGCATGCCTCAATCTATTTAGTTCTGCAACCAAGTGGAATTCGAAATTCTCTCTTCAATATGATATAAGATAACTGAAAAATATCCCAAATTTACAAAAAAAACTGTACTGATTGCTAAAAGGGAAGATGTCATGTATGTTTGTACGTGAACATCAGAATAATTCATCTATCTCGGAATTGATAATGATTGAATTATTCACTAGTTTCGTGCTCAAATGGTGAGGATTTAGTTTAACGTTTAGTTATTACGAAAATTTCAATTCGGTAATTGACTTCATTATGGCAAAAACATTCGTGAAATCAGCCAGGTTACACTCAACTCTCCTGGTCGAAGAAAATAAAAGGTTGAAACTACGAAATCCGATACGAACTTCCACTTTTCTCGAGCATACATTTGATTTATGTTAACTATCCTAAAGTATTTAGCCTTAATAAATATAATGAATGTTATATGCAAGTTAATTCTTTAAAATTTCAAGTCGAATTTAAATGGAATAGCATAACTTCATATTGGAGTACTTTATTAAACGCGAATGTCCGGCGCCATCTTGCTGGGCGATGAAATGCGCTGTTGCACCCTGTGCATTGGAAATGTGTAGTGAACCGTTGAAAACTAAATTGAGAGCCGCACCTGTTTTCTGTGGATCGTAATTAATTGACTGAGAAAGAACATGTATCAAATACACCATGGAATTGTCAGTAATTTTAACCAACTTCCATTCAACTCGCAGAAACATGGCAATGTTTCAGCTTGAATTTTTTGTACATAGTACCATGCAAGCCACCACGAGGGTGTGTGACAGGGGATGATCACACATCATACTAATTTTAACCCAAAATAGGACAACTTATTCTGATCCCTTATCTTTCGTGGGAAAAATGATATCTTCAATCTATCTGTTCTATTGTTAATCACTCTGATTTTATTGACATGATCTCGCCTACCGTAGTAAGATAGAACTTATAACACATTTTCAACACCAACTCTAAAGGGACATCCTTCCAATATACGTATGCAAGAAATTTAATCAGTGATACAACCTTCGCTCCGTGAGTGATTCCCAAATTAGCTATTCTAATAACTTTGATACCCTACTCAGTTTATCATAACAACGCTTCAAAAATCTAGCTTCTCTACCCTCCACGTGATCTAATTCGGCAGTTAATCAAACTTCATGAAGATGCCACCTAGCAGCATATTCTGAATAAGTCCTAAGTAGTGAAATATAACAATCCTCTTGAACCTGTTCGCCTCATCTCCTCAATATTATTCTACTAATGTTACACTTTTCTCTCGTGTACTTACATGTAAAACCTCTAACCTGTCACTTCCTATTGTGTTTGCAATATGCCCAAAACGTCTAATTTGAGCAGTACTCAGGGCCCTTGATGCTATAAAAAGAGTAGGTAACAACTTTGTTGGCATCTGAATGTGAACCCAAACTTCTCCGTTTTCATTTGTTCATCCTTATTTTTACTATTGGCTGTTTAGAGTTGTTGTAGCAGCACGTGGGTGTTCATGGGGTCCTTAAAGGGTTATCTGCCGGAGGTTACGTTTCACGGGGATCGAGGGAATAGATTTGGTGCTTGAGTGAAACTTATGCGCCCCTGAATTTCTCGTGGTAGTTTCGTGGCGTGCGTTAACGGGAGATCACGGCTGGAGGAGAGTGCTTGAAGCCTCTCGGCAACGCCGCAGCTCATTTTGCGCGCCGAGTTCCGAATGCGTTAATAGGTATATCGTATATTCAGGTGCACATGTAGGTGACGTGCCTTACGAAAGGAAGTAAATTGCAAAAGAAAGAGAACATACTTCGTCACGAGAGGCTCTTCATATTCTCGCGTGTGTATTTAGGCATGCGTGTATGTACTTATTTTTAAACAATTGATTTGAAGGTAAAAAATTACTTATTCGGAAACAAAAAAAATATAAGCATACCTGTATAGAACATATTTCGAGAAAATAAATGAATTATTAGAGAAAACAATTTATATATTTATGGGCATATAACGTTTTGGGAAGATAAATTACTCATTCGGAAAAAATTAATATGACTGTATAGTCTGGATTAACTTTGTGCATATTGAATACATACGATTAACGAACACATTTTGAGGATTTATGCAAGACAATTTCGAAAAAAAAGAAGACTTATTCAGATAATCAGATAATTCAGATAAAGATTATTTCGCTCTTCCGAAACATGTTCCATGGAATAAATGATTAATTTTCTTTGAAAAGATCAGTCTAATAATTTCCTCCTCCCTGTGGGTATAGTTCGTGTTTTAAACAGCTTGTAATTTAATATTAAGATATATAATCCTCCTGTAGTATTGCAAAATAATCGGTTGGTTGTTTGTTTAGCCGAAGGAAAAATGTCAATGTCGCGTATTGTTTGTCGCATGTTTCCTCCATTGTTACCGAAGGGTTTAGTTTTCAATGGCTAGTGCAATACTGGAGTGAAATGAATGAAACTTGACACCGCATATGCAGTACAAACTAAGCTAGCAACATGAGATGAAATTATTTTTTGCGCAATGAATTATGCGAATCAAAAGGTGAAAGACCACTCTTTATTGAACACCGTTTGAAAATGTAGGTGGCGTTTCTTGACGCAGTTGGATGTTTTAAGAGGGGGGAATGGATGGTGTTTCCCCGTGTCTTTCTCCGAAATGTGGGTCGGACGGTGATATTGAAATTGGGGCGCATCCCTTTTTGGAGGGAGAAGAGGAAATTGAATCGAACGCCATCCGCCTAATTTCCTTCCGCCCCTGACCCATATAAGGGGAGACCTCTCCTAGGGCACGCAGGGGTGCACTGTGTTTCGGATGTCAACCGGCTCAACCCCTCACCCCTCTGCGGCTGTCTCCCGTCCTATTATCGCAAAACGGGGGCTCATCACCCCCTCCGAACACCCCTCGCCACTCGAAAACAGATTTCCTCTCCCCCCCCTCCCTCCCACCTCACGAAGCAGATTTGTCAAGCTGATCAATCAACTTCTGTCAACCTCCATCACCGAACAGAAACATAGCCCCTTCCCTGTCCATCAACACCATCCATCCCCATTATGTTGTGAATCCGTTCCCTCAGCGGCCCCCGAGCGTTTTTTACGGAAATGTCGACCTTTTTGGCCCGGACGAGTGTTTTTATATTAGCGTGCCTCCATTATGTTTTGTCTTACATGTATTTTTATTGCATTTAGTATCCAGACGAAAAAAAGTATTAATAAAGAGGAGAAAAGTGACGAAAGAAGCTTGAGTGACAACATAATAAATGGTCAGTAAATATTTTAATGAGTATTGCTTGGTATTCTTCCAAAACCGGATCTTTGACCTCTTTGGCTCGGGAGAGACGAGTTTGCATTTTCCCACAGGTTCCTTTTTTTAATGTTTATTTAATTAATGGCATAAAATTTAAGTATTATTATTATTTGGTAGTCTAGGGTTTAAGGTAGGTTTTGGATGGACATAGACTGAGCAACTATATATATCTCTTCCTCTCTTACGTACAACATATGACATCCTAAACTCTTCTTCCATTCCGCATACTCATAACTACTTTCATCTATCCCGTTTCAATCTCTCCCTTATTTGCCTAACATTCTCCCCTATATAAGTCTTCAACCGCCTACTGCCGATCAATACGCCCTTCATCCATTTTTCCTGCCCCATTATGATTTCTCCCAACAATCCCTCTCCTCGCCCACCATACCATTTCCTCATTTTTTCCTTTCTAACCACCACCGTCTCCATCTTTCTCCACATCCACGTTTCAAAAGCTTTCAATCTACGCCTATCATCCTGCTTCAGTGACCATGTTTCCACACCGTTCAAAATCATGCGCCATATCAAATTTTTAACGAGCCTTTTCTCAACATACTACGTATTCAACGTCCATGTCATCAATTCTCTCCTCCTTGTTAAAGCTTCTTTGTCTTACGCAATTCTCCTCCTTACGTTCCGACTACTTTGATCATTTTGATTCAAAACACTTCCGAGGCACATAAACTATTCCACCTCTTCTAGTTTTTGCCCTCCTATTTTAATGTCAAACTTAGTCCTGCCACACACCTTTTTTGGTGGCTCGCAGGGTATTTATGTAGATGTAGATTTGTCTTAATCTTTTTCTCAATCCTCTAAATTTTTCTTTTAGTCCCTTTAATTCTCATTCCATACCCATCAAATTGATTTTGTAATGTGCTCAGCAATGATTGCGACCCCTTGTGTAACTAGTGAACTAACCCTTGATCATCCCCGAACTAAGTGATTTTATGGATTCCCCATCGGACTTACATTCCTTTCTCCTCTTTTCCCATGCTACTTTTGCGAATTTCCTCCACATAACATATACTTTTAAAAATAACGGATAATCACGGAAACCCCTTTTTATGTGCATATTTTTAAAAATCACATGAAAATAAGAACTGATAAAGAATTTGGTTGCCTATAGTTCCGCTGCCGGGATCGATTCCGGGTGACGCCTCTGGGCACCCTCAGCTTCACCCTAGCTCTGTGATTTATCGGGTGCGATATCTTCCTGGGAAACCACAAGCAGTACTGGACCTCCCTACTCTGATGTGTCGATTTTATACACCTTGTGGGGCTTAGTATTACATAGGTGAGCTATACTCTCACTAATCAAACCAACCTTCGGGTTGATTACTCTGGTTTTGTTGGTTGATGGATGCTGAGGGTTCACCAATCTCCGATCACGGCCGATGTGGACAGCCTTCTTTATCCTCCGCGTATGCAAATTCGTATCGTTCCTTATTCGTTGAATGGTCATAATTCATTCTTCGGTTTGAAGAATGTTTCACGAATTCACCATTTAAGAAATCTTCGGAATCATCTTCACATTTCGGAATGCGACGGTTTCGTCTTTTTTACTCGCCGCTTATTTAATGACGTTCGCCTCTTTGCGATCTCGCGTAACTCACAGCCATACTTACACTCTCGCCCAACTTTTTCTGATTGCAAACGCTGATTCACACGTTCAGTCGCCACTTGGGCGAAAGATGCACTCGGTGAAGTAGACCTCAGGTCAGTTAAGTGTCACAGGTTAACTGTCGTCGCATCGCTGATTGAATTCCGGAGTATCCAACGACAATGGGGTTCCGCTCTCGGAACGAAATCTCGTCGCTCGCGAGACAGCGAGTAGTACGGGTATGTACAATCTCTGGGGGAAACGCGCGTCTTGCTCGAGAGATTCCGACCGACCGCGTGTGTGCCTGCCCTCCCGAGCGTGCCTTCACGACGCATTTCCTTCGACCGCCTGCATTTTTGGCGCAAAAAGAGCTTATTCTTCATCGAAAGTGAAGCGCTGGCTTGAAGTGCCAGGAAACCGTAAACTCCCACGAAGCGTGTCGCACTTGATAAATAAAAGTCGTTTGAATTCGAATCGCCTTTTTTTATTTGCTCTTTCGTCGCGTAACTTCGGCGACGCCCACGAGGGTAAGCTATTGCGAAAATTCGCGTACGTGTTCCATTGCAGTACATGGCGGACGAAATACTAATGAATGAATGAATTAAATATTCAGTCAGTTTTCGTTACCGTAGTAGTTAGCTTTCGATATTGATATACTTTAAAGCATATACACAACAGTTCAGCATTATACAACATGGATTATAACTTTATCGCCATAGGTCTGCAGGTAACTTAATTGGCCTCACGCTTAGAGTCACGCAATGATTGAACGACTGGTTGGTTCCCCAACAGTCCCCACCAGACACTCTCGGAATGGCCTTCGGAGTATTATGCAGACTTTTCTCGCATTCATTTAATGAATTTTTACAATGAAGTCTATACATGAGATCCTCCTGGATTATAGTTGTGTTTTAAATTATTATGTATAGTATATTATAGTAGAGTACGTATATTTTCTATTTTTAAGTTTTACTGAAACCCTGTGCTTTCGTACGTATGTCTCGGGTTGAGGTATTGGAAGTATGCTGAAGGTTTTGGAAGGAAGAATTCTAGATAAGCTGAACAGGGAGGTGATATCCTTCGTCGCATTACTGATTAGTTTTCCTCTTTTAGTTTTAAAAAGTTAATTTGTGTTAATTGCATCCATATGCCTACCGTAGATTAGTAGCACTTCTGATTAATTAGCATTAGTTGCAATCTCTTCTTAGCCGCCAACATGGTGGGCACAAGTTGGTGTTGTTATACCATTGGTTGATAGTGCGGGTGAATTATTTATCTTAGTTGTTAAAAAAACCCACTCACAACAACGTTGTAAATTTATGGTTGCACATTTGACAAAGCATAGCCCAAGAGACGTATACATACAAACAGTAGTTTTTAGGGAAGGCGACCGACAGGTAAGATCATTTGCACCATTAGGGATGCATAGGAAAGAATGAAGGGTGAAGAGAAACCCGGTGTCGGCATTAGCCTGCTCTTGGAGAAAGGCGCCAATGGGTACTCAGCTTAACGTCCCACCCGGTGAACGGCGTACTCACTCCCCACAAAGTACCCTCCACGAAGAACAGCAAGTAGGGATCGGGATACCACTGAAAAATATCTTCCGCCCCCGGGATTCGAAAACAGACCCTCTGGATGGGAAGCCAGTGCGTTAGCCATCGCACCATCCGGGTCTTCAAATACATGCTAACATAAAAAATAACAAGAATAATGGTAATTAAATATAAAAGAATGTTGAAATAGAAGGATCTAATTATTTATCATCGGAGGGATGAGATAGGGCTTGTTTGTATGAGGTACTTCAACGTGAAGAAGTCAGATCAGTGTTGTCAGGGAGTAAAATGAGGATAGGAGAAGAGAGGCAGGAAAAAATGAAAAGCATACGAAGATTATGCGATTTCCTAGCAAGAAGAAGGTGAAGTTAAATATCAAAATAGGGGTTCATAAACTTGAACAGTGGGAGGAGTTTACGTATCTGGGAAGTGTTTTGGACCAAAATGGTGAAAGTACAGGTAGTAAGGGCGTAAGAAGAAGTATTGCTTTAGGCAAAGAAGCTTTCACAAGGAAGAGGAAATTGATGAAAGGCTCCGTATTGAAGGAAGTTTTCGAAGTGCGTTAGGCCGATGGGAAAATAACTTATGGAGATGGTCTCTCCGAGCCTGGTGCACCACACGCTTGGATTTTGTGTAGTAAGCGGTTTACGAGGAGTGATTCGATCCCTCCCATGGGTTTGGTGAGCTGTGTCATCGGACACCCTCCGCCGAAAGAGGCGAGCCCCGCGGCTGGGGTGGGTGCGCCTCAGGGCGCCGGGGGTGTCGTCGGTGGTGGGGGAGGGAGGTAGCATGGAGGGGATTGAATTGAAGTAGTCGAGGCGGTAGGGAACTTCGGGCTCTACCGTTTTCAAAACGCCACCGTTGGCTTGCCCCACTCGTTGTGCAAGGGTGTAAAAACGTGGCTGGGGTGGCCGCCAAGAAGGTTTCTCTTTTATATATATATATATATATATATATATATATATATATATATATATATATATATATATATATACATATATATATTTACAGATATATATATATAAATGCGAGTTGGAAAAAAACTGTGTGCAGGCATGTATGCGAATGGAGTCGCGTGTGGTGCACAGTGTTTGGTGTCGGAGAGTGAAAAAGGGGGGTTGATGTAAATTGACGAGTGTGGGAGGGCCAAGGGGGAGTAGTTTTATTTTTTTTTGGACGGAAGGGGTAGGGGGTGTACCACCCTGCTAGTCTGCACGTGTGTGTAGGTTTTCTCCTTTTTATACCCTCGTGTGGCTCTCTCGCTTATTTGTTTTACTTTTTTTTCTTCTTGCGAGTTCGCCGGTCGCGAGTCTCAAAAGGCGAGGGAGCGAATTCCGTGTGTGTTCGCCGCGCCCCCCTGGATGCTGGCTGACGTCGGGAGGCCGACCGAGAAGCGGTGTGTTCAACGGGGCGTGCCCGGCCCCCGAGGAGGCAGGGCATTTCCCGCGAACCGTTCCCAACGTAGTCGAGAGGAGGGAATAAAATGAGAAATGGCATTTTTTTTCGCCGGCGGTTTTAATCTCTTTTGTTCCGAGGCGGCGATGGTGGTGTAACCAGGATTTTAATTCCTTTATTATTATTTTTTATTCGGTTCAAGCCGCGTTGGTTTGTGGAGTGAGGGAGTTAGTTCCTTGGCAAGCACGCACTCTACTGACGCCAAAATGAACACCGGAACAACACCCTACCCCCCTCTTCCTTCCCTCCCCCCCTCTACTTGGTGCCATGCTACTCGACGATACAATCCCACTCTTGTCTATATATTTTTCCCACGCCGGTAAAGTCGCTATTGATAATTTTAACGAATCGATATAGCGAAGAATAGAGAAGAAAGTAGAATGGTATTTAAGTGAGAATTCACATGATAAAAGTATAGGGTGGGGTAACTCGATAGAAACTAGATGGAAGGTATAGGGTGGGGCAACATAACTTCCTATTTTAAAGGGGATTTGCTTTATAAAAAAGGGAGTTAGATTGCTGCACCCTGTATATGAAGACTCTTAATTGCGGAAAGAGTATCGTGCTACCAAAAAAGTGGGAAAAAAGGATTCTCTTTGAGATAATGAAGGAGGAGAGTGCATTCTCATGCCTGACTTTGATACTATATGAGTGGGTGATCTCGATGTGGGGGTCATCAGTCGACGTTGATGGTCTTCCGGAATGCTCGTCGTCTTCCACTGATTGCTGCCCCTCATTGAACCGGGTTAACCACTCAAAACATGCGCTTCGTATCAGAGTATCCTCACCATAAACCTTGGTATTCGACTATAAAGTTTCCATGAAGGATTTACAGAGTTTCACGCAAAAGTTTGCAGAACAACGCCGCTCCTTCAAAGAACTCATTTCCGCGGATCCGATTTTTCGCCGCACTCCACGAATACCTCTTCACATAAACGGCCGTGACGAATCAACAAAACAAGATAGCAGCAAAGTGGTTGAAGGCGGTTATTCGGGATGTTTCCGCGGACACGACACCTTCAGGCGGATTAAAAAATAGCCAACTGGGGGCGCGGTATTATAAAAGTTCGGGAACCTTTTGAACAGACTTCGTATTGAAGTCGATATGCAAACAAGGCACCGGGCATCGATGGTAACTCTCGTCGAAAAAACTCTGGGAGTATTCAATTCTGAGACAAATGTACTAGGATCAAGTGCTTGAAAGGTGAAACAGCAGAATCTCCCCTCTTCTTGAGAAGAAAATGACAGACAATTGTGAAAAATCAAGAGTAAGTACTCTTGTCAAAGCAAGTATCTGTGACTGTCAGTCAATACCCTTCTTGGTCTATTTTTCCGAGTCCTTCAAACTTTTAGCCAAAACTATTTGACTCCCTTGATTTTTTATTAAAAGACGAAAAAATGAGCCCTCATAGAACCCTTAAAACCATACTGGGTCCAAGACAAGGATCCTTGAAAATTGGGGTGTTTTTTCACCCTGTGATACCCGCATATGTAAAAAAATAGCGATACCTTTCTAGGGTTAATCGTAGCGAGGACAATCTATCAAAATGAAGAGTGAGTGAGAAAAGTATTTTATATGCGTAGTAGTTTGGAATCAGAAGAAGTAGCGAAGCAGGATAGGCTATTCCTTCCATCAGATTCATCGTAGAGAAGAGGCTAGAGGAAGATCAATTGACCTTTAATTCACCCATGGATCTGTAGCGAAAGCTTTTGACGGCGGGAACTTGAATATGATGGTGCTTAGCCTAAAATAAATTGGAATTCATCTTAACGAGATGATATTGATAAACAGTCACTATTAATAGAGCTTGGCAGTTATTAGATAGCGTGATGGGCAGCTACTGAAGCTAGATGGAGGGCTACAATAAAGGAGTATGACAGAGTTGCTCATTATTTCCATTGATATTGAATGTATACATTAAGAAGCCAACTTTCGAGATCGGGGAAAAGAGAAAGAGGTGGAATAAGAATTCAGGAGAAAGGATCAGCGTACTGAGATTTATGAAAGACATTGCAATACTTGCAGAGATGAAAGAAGCCCTGGCACGGATACGTGCCGCAATGGTTGAAGGGAATGAAAAAGTACGACCCCAAGTGAAACTAAAATGAAATTACGGTTGCAGTCGACTGTCGAATTGGAGAAGATATTTCGTAGTAAGAATAGGGAAAGGCATGCTTCTCCTTACGCTCACCGTATTGCTTAAATAGTGTTCTGGGACGATCTCAACCCTTGGGTAAACAAAGAAGGCGAAAATATTCGAAAGCTTAAATGGGGCATGGTACTAACATATGCTTATAATAGCATGTACCATGAAATGGAATTTAAAAATATTCACGAGTAAACTATTCATTGGCTCGTATAGCCATTCGCGAACATTAAATTGTTTGTGATTTACGTGTCATAAATGTCGACTGATGGTCGTTATTTTCGTTGGGGGCAGTAAATTTCGCAATCGGTATTTTCCTCGCGGCATCGTTTAATCTCCTTCAATTTGAAAATCAGTGCGACGATAACCGCGGCCGTAAATACGTTAGGCAGTTCAGTTTGTTGTTAGCGTCTCTACACACGACCCCCATTGACTCTATGCAAAGAATAGCTCACCGATTCTTTCCAACTGTACCAGAGTGGCCAAACTGCCGACTTTTTTCGGTAGTGTGATTGATTCGCGCGACTGCCATATTTCTAGTCTGTTCCTTTGACGCAAAATTTAAGCTCTTCAGAGTGCCAATCATTGCATTACGAGTGACGCATAATTTACATTTGAAATGTGTCACAATAGAAAAACTGTGATTTGTCATTTGGTTCAGGACGCTCTTTGAGGTCAACCCGATGACTTAAATTGATATTTGAACCTATTTAAATGTTTGTTAGATCATGAGGCGTAAAACTGATACGCTTTATCTCACCTATGTTACCTACAAGAAAATGGAATACCAAATGTGTTGCGTAGTTATTTTTCGATGTAATCCATCAACTATATTTGTCATAATAGCAAGAAAAAGTTAAGTTTAATTTTACATGAAAAGTGAACCATTTTGTTATGACTTAGGGGAGGAAAATAAATTAGTTTAAATTTAGAACTCATTGGACATTTTAGAATCGTTGATTTTATGTCCAATGGTGAGGAATGTCCTATTGTCAGGTATTATATTATCATGCTGGCCGTAGTGTTTATCCACCTCGAGAAGTACGCTGTAAATTAGCTCCATCGAATTAATACAATGAACCTAGAATTTTGGAACATTCGAAAGCTAAAGAAGCTGATGCTGCCATTTCGCATGGCAGAATTGTTAAAACTGTTTAAAGCGGAGCACTGCGTGTGATAAGGAGGTAGACAGTGCTTCTTCTCCACATTTTGGTGTTCATGTCTTTTGATATTTTACAATAAAAGGTTCTAAATAGAAAAAAACACTGTTTGAAAATAGTTCCAACGTCTCTAATTTCACACATGTGAACTGTCTGTCCCAATTTTCTCGGCAAACTGGATAATGATGGAACCGCCAAGAACATGGTGGATTGCTCAGACAACAATTGCAGGCGCCCTTCGAATCGATTCAAAATGGAACGCTAACCTGTTTGTTGGCTAACTTGTAACATCGGGCCTAGAGATAAACCCGAGACGGAGGAAAAGTGCCGCGCGTCAGTCGCTATCCCAGAATTCCTTTCGAGAAGCTCCTCGAAAAAGAGAGAGAGATGTTGAGGCGATCCCTGAAGGGAAAAGGGTCGTAACTAAGATTTAATAGGTCCGTTTTGAGGTTTCTGCTCGAGCTGTAACGTTCGGGACGTGATCTTCGTCCGTGCAGATTTTCCAGTCTAAAAAATAAAGAATCCCCATTAAGAACAACCATTAATTTCGCTCCTTGGAAACGCCCCATTCCTACGTCTTCATAGATTAAACAGTTTGCGTCAATCGGGATGTAACCAAGACGCATGCCTTTTCGCCTTGGCGTCTCGCAAACTATTTTCGCGCCCGTGAAGAATTCATCTTTTGATGGGAGCAATGTGCGTTTTAATGGTTTCTGGGATCCTTATTGGTAATAGAGGGAGGGAGTTATGTGTCTAGGGCAATCGACGTCCCCTCTTGTTTCTCGAACGGGGGAAGCGTCCGGCCAAGGCAGACTACCAGGCTTAGATAGCTTACATAGGTGCTTACCCGTTGTGACATAGCGGGGAAAACACCGGCAGCATTGTTCTCTGTTAATAGGCAATCAATTGCTTAAAATCAGTGATCTCACCTCCTTATGAATCCGCGTTGATTATTCAGAAATGGCACCGAGAACCAATAATATAGACGGATGCTTGATCCTAGAAAAAAATGGAAATCTGAGCCGAAAATATATTATTTTCGCGAGTTGAGAGTGATTCAATCATTTTTAATTATCCAAAAACTGTCTCGATCGAGACTAACTACTTTTCTCCTGCGTAAAAATTTCGCGGAGTCAGTCGCGAAAATGTCATTTTTCGCTTCTATTGAAATTAGATCCCTCGATGATTCAATTTTGTCCTCATAATCTCAAACCCAATGTTAGATATATCTTTTTCTTCTCATCCGCTCTCCACTTTTCTGAAGTTCTTTAATACGCTGGCCGTACTCAATTTTCTGTTAATAGACCCAAGAACTTTCGCGTAGTAGCAATAAGTTTTGTAATATAAGTTTTTGATTTAATAAAAGTGCGTATGAGACGCCGACTTTCTTCTTTTTCAAGCAAATAATATTTGCGCGGGACATTTCCCGTAATATTCCATTTAACTCCGCAACCCTCATGAAGTTATGAATCCCATTAATTGTGTTGATCAATACTTAATGTGATTCTGAGGATACTATATACTTGTGCTTCCATAAAAGTAAGTTCTCAACCTTTACCTACTCTTTCCCATGGCAGAAGCTTTGGCTTTTGTGAAATGAGATTTTTTCGCCGGTTGTATCGGGTCTGTTTTCTTTTTCAAGGGCTGATTGAAAGAGCCAAATCTCTATTCAAGATTCATTCTCGTGTTTTTTGTGATATGATTCGGATAAACAGTCATTCTCCGAAGGAGTAAAGGAGTTGGAATTAAGCAGGCTGGAGATGTGTTACTAATTAAATCCTACCATGGAGATCCTTCCTCGGGACACAGCTGCTCGACTCCCGTTTCCTCTTTCAGCCATGGAACTGGATCATTGAGAATGAAGAGGTGACTCATACCTCTGGATATCCCTTTCCGTTACGACCTCAAGTGGGTTAGTTGCCGGTGGGGGTGAGAGAGGTGGAAAGAAGGAGCTAACAGTATCAAAGGATTGTTAAAGGAAACTCCTAACTAGATTAGACTAGAGTTATCCCCGAGACTATCGCCGGTAACAAATTGGACTCGTGATGATTAGGCAAAAGAAGAAAACTGTTGGAGGGTAGACTGAATGGTTAGGAAGACATTCCCTCCTTAATCACATTCTGGGGTGAAGGCTTTCTTCCCTAAGGATCTGTTAGGTTATAGCGCTCCCAGGTGTCTTAATAGGTCTTAATTACTCCAGTCGTCGAAATAAGACCCATGGTAGTAAATGAGAGGGTTGGCTCTTTGGGAACGTAAATGGCAAACGATTACACTCGGCAAGGAGGAGGCTTATCCTTTCTTTTTCTTGGAAGAAAAACGTTCAGTGCACGTAACAAAATGGAGGGAAATTTACGATAAAGTAGGATTTGGAGGTAAACTGAAAAGGAGAGCCGTTAAGGAGTTAGCCGTATTAGATTCATTTGAACTGGTGTTGCTTTTCGACAGACGTGATGCTTTTCCCAAATCCGCATGGGAAGACCACCAGGCAGGAATGGAAATGCTTCAAACGCAGACGAATAAACTGGGACTCGTGAACGGGGTGAATGAAGATGTTGTGACGGGAAAGATCGAAGGAGGATTGCCACGGCAAGAGTAACAAGCGTAGAAGGGCAATGTTATGAAGTGGCGGGGTTTTCAGGTCGGATGTCGACAGGTTAGATCAAGTGGCAGGAATGGAAAATCATTTTTAAATTGGACATTAAGATATATGTATAGAGAATATATATTCTTTCACATGGAAATAGATATAAGGAAAGGGGATAAGAGACATACATATATCTATTTCCATGTGAAAGAATATTTGTTCGCCGTATGCCGGGATTTCGTGTTTGAATGTGGGTGTGTATATATATATATATATATATATATATATATATATATATATATATATATATATCTTATCATATCAGGATCATCAGCAAAAGGATAGAGAGTAAGGCAAATGATAACTTAGGGGAGGATCAGTTTGGGTTTAGGAAAGGAAGAGGTACGCGTGGCGCCATTGCAGTAATGGGATCACTAATCGAGAGGAATATAGAATACAATCAGGACGTTTTTGCCTGTTTTGTAGATTTCGAAAAAGCGTTTGATAGAGTGAATTGGGAAAAGTTAATGTGTGTATTGCACAAAATAGGAATGGATTGGAGGGACAGGAGACTGATCCGCAACCTGTACATGTCTCAGACTGTTCAGGTGCGAGTGGGGAACGGAGAGTCCGGATGGGCAGTGTTAGGAAGAGGTGTAAAGCTAAATATTAAAATAGGCGGGGAAAAAATAGAGCAGTTAGAACAGTTTACATATCTCGGAAGTGTTTTGGACCAATACGGTCAAAGTGGTAGGGACGTAAGGAGAAGAATTGCGCTAGGCAAGGAGGCTTTCTCAAAGAGGAGGGAGTTGTAGACGGGGACGTTTTGTAGAGATGTTAAGACAAGACTCGTAAAAACTCTGATATGGAGCGTAGCTATGTACGGCGCGGAAACGTGGTCGCTAAAGCAGGAGGATAGACGTAGATTGGAGGCTTTTGAAATGTGGGTGTGGAGAAGAATGGAGAAGGTGAAATGGACCGAAAGGAAAACAAATGCGGAAGTACTGTAGATGGTGGGTGAGGAGAGGGGTTTGTTGAGAGAAATTCTATGGAGGCAGGAAAAATGGATGAAAGGCGTATTGAGCGGTAGTGGAATGTTGAAGAAGGTAATAGAGGGGAGAATGTTGGGAAAGCGAGGAAAGGGTAGGAACAGGATAGGGATGTTGGATGGGATGAAGGGAGGAAAGAAGTACACAGAGATTAAGAGGGACCTGATGTAGTTTAGGTGCTGGATTGGGTTTTGTTTGGAGTTACAAAATATGTATTTGATAGTTGTGTCCATCCAAAAACCTACCTTAACCGGTAGATTACCTAATAATATATATATATATATATATATATATATATATATATATATATATATATATATATATATATATATATATACACTTTTTTGGAAAACCCACAAACGTGTAATGTAAATTCACTGATAGTCATAACAAACACAGAAACCAAAACACAAAAGAGGAAAACTCACTGGTTCTCGAATTTTCGGTGGTCCAACCACCTTTCTCAAGAGGAATTAGGAACAGAACTATATATATATATATATATATATATATATATATATATATATATATATATATATATATATATATATATATAATATGTGTGTATGTCTTCGAAATAGAACGCTCTTCAGCGACGCGCAAATATATAAAAACACAGACCATCAGTCGTCTTGTGTGTGTATAGGGTGTATTTTTACCCGAGTCTGAATATAAAAGACGAACACAGGAGAGTTGGGCAAGGCGGAATTGAGCAGATTTTAAGTGCAAAAATGTGTTACTCTACCTTTTCCTGTATATCCATGGGAATGAATATCTATCTATTCACCATATGGCGGGCTTTCATGTTTGAATGTGTATTTGGCCAATGTAGCTCGTCTCCTTCTTCTGAATATACGTCAACGACGAAACGCGCTGTTCCTATTTTTTATGATGTTGGATGAATGATCTCCCTGCTATCCCTCTTCCTGTGCCCTTGTCCATTTCTCCTTTGTTGGGTAAAACAGCTTCCGAACGCGTTCTCCTGGCCAAAGATTCGGGGCACTTGGTTGCACAACCCCACGCAGATTTCAGTGTAATATACGTTTCCTCGAGAGCATCTGTCCGGCAAGTTGAAAGATCAGTGGTTCCAGTCCCTGCCAAGGAAATATTTTTGCACTTGTGATCTGCTCGATTCTGCCTTCCCCTCTCCTGTGTTCGTCTTTTTTGTATGTTCCTATTCCTTTTCCTAGAACACAACTCAAAATAGATTTCACGTAAAAGACGTCACATTGTAGATTGTTTAAACTTTCGGCCTACTAACTATTGGCTTAAACAATCTAAAATGCGAGTGTTCTTTTACGTATTATCTACTTTATTCTGCGTTCTATTGTGCCGTCCAAATGTTATATTGCTCTCGTGAGTACTCCCACGTCATCGATATACCTGTATATGGTATATATATTCTCTATTTACTTACAAGCGTGACATGTGATAAATATATACAAGTATCGTATATTTTTACAAATATATAAATATTTATATAAGCAAGTCGTGTTTGCAAGTAAATAGGGACATTTCACTGAGTAGCTTTATCTTTCCACGTGTGGATAAGACTTCGCTTTCGAGTGAATATTAAATTACCCAGTTGTGCCATTGAGAAAAGGGGTCCCATGGTTCTTATTAAGCATTTCATTGTGTCGTTTCGATTCGTGGTCCTCCGTGGATGATGTCTTTTAGGTCTCCTCATGTCGCTCGCCTAGTGGTCAGAGATGTCGGGCATTCTGGTGACCACGTGTGCAAAAAACACGGCTGCTGCCTCCTCCCCTTCCACCAAAATGCGATTCCCATCCGGTTTCGCTCTCTCTGCCCTTTGAAGGCCTGCTCGAAAAATTCGGTCCCGCGTCAGTTCGGACGTTTTAAATCGCGTCGATCGAGGGAGCGCGCCGAGATATCACGATTATTCCGAGACAAAGGACCTCCCCAATCCTCGTCGTCGGGGCTTTTGCCCGACCGGCCGAAATATTCAGGAGCTGACCTCGTGACGGATGCCGGGAAAATATTCGCCTTCCCCCACGATCTGGTTTTCATCCTTCCTCCCCCACCCCCAAATAGACCTTCTCCTTTACCCTTCTCGAAACCCCATCCGCCCCCGAATTATTGAATATCCAATTTCCTCCCCTCCCCCTTCATGTCCCGTCGCGGAAAAGGTGAAATCCTGACCGAGAGATGAGAGTCGAAAGGGGGTTTCGCAAAAAATATTTTGCGCAGCGTCCTAATGCTTTTTTCCCTCCTCCTATAGAATTTTATTCGGCGATTTTGGATTATTATGTGGATGCCATATGTCCCGCCTTCATTTTTGCGAGCGAACCTTCGTCCCGTCGACCTCCTAGCGTGGATTGGCCCTGGCCGCGTCGGGGTACGGAATGAACGGGCTGTCATAGCTCCCGTCTTCCCCTTATTTCAAAACGGGAGGCGGCGGGCCTTCAAAAGGCTGTCGTTGCGCCGTACGTACTTCATTTGCTGCAATCATGATGTTCAACATTGGATGCGAATTTAAGGTACTGAGTGAGAACCCTTTTATCACAACATCTATTGTCGACTTTAGCGCATGCGTAAATGCTTTTGCTTTATCCTTCCGTCGACGCCAGCGTCGATTCGTAAAATTATAGCGGAAAACTCGTCAGTTAGGCGTCTTATGTCGCTCGAATTTAGAAGGGATTCCATCTTGAAGGGTGTCCAAACTCTTTTGGCAGCAAGAAGGTGCGAATTTAGGCACACTATTTATGCCCCTGGATTTAGAATGCAAGGATTTTGTCCTAAAGACACCTTTATTGCGACCCAATAGTTCCAAGTGCTGGAAGCGAGGCAACCATCAGAAGAATAATCGCTATGGCGGGAATGTATTATATTTTCAACTCACAATAACTTTGTTTTTTTCTTTGAGAGAGTACACTTATTATTACTTAAAAAAAGCGAAGGGCTTCATTAACGCGTGGTGGGAACAGGCGGAGTTTTTTTCAAGTAAGATAAATTCAACGTCTTCCGCGTGGATGTAGTTTTAATTCTTGTGATAACATTATTTTATCATTATAACTTATGTCATAACTTTATTGGTTTTGGTACCTAGGAAGAAACAAATATTCATCAGAATCAAGGCACCGGTGCCAACCCCTGCTCTGAACTGAGATTTTTAAGGGCTATGGAACTAATTCTGCATATCTGTGCCTTGGTAACGACCGCTGAAGTTTGCGGTATCTAAACATACGCCATCAGCCGCAGATATCTATAGAAAAATTTTTTATCTAAAACTTGAAACTATTTGGCAATGCTCTCCTAATTTATTGTTGAAACCACTTTTTCAGAAAGTTGAAACTTCTGTTACCTTTCAATTTTACCTGCATATGGTTTCACACATTATTTCTCGTAACGTCGAAGACATGATTCCATGACCATCAAAAATGTTATTTATTGCGGTGCTTTTTGCCCATTGGAAAAACCGACTTGTCCGTGTCAAAGGCTCTTGGGTTCAATGCTCGGCCTATTCTGAACTCTTTCGTATCTACGAACGCATACTTCATGCACATTCATGGCACCACATGCCACCTTTGATTGGCGATTAAATTGGATGAGTGTCAAAGCATGTAACTGGAGGAAACATGTTTAAACGTTGTTCTCTTACCCTAAACGACGACATTTTATGTATTGAAGACGCTACTCACTCTAGCGACAGCAATACGAACACTTTGCACTGTACTGAGCAGTCTATTCCACTGTACTATGACTTGCATTGGTAAATAATGATCTAGTATTATTTTAGTATTCTATCCACGCCAAGTCCTGAGATGGAAACTAGGTGACCTTTGAACTTGAATGTCTCTAGTACCCTATTTTTTTCTTTCATCAAATACTTCCTCGTTATCTCCCAATCACTTCCAGTTGATCCCCTCTAACTCCTTGGTTTTCCTTTGTCATTTCCTTAAGTTTATAAACCCACAGGAGGTTCTCTGCTTTAAAATATACACATTTTTTCACTGTTCTTCTTCTTAGAAATCTTAAGGCTCCTTTACATTCACCTAACATGCATCACTCTCCGTGGGAAATTGTCTCGATGGTAATTCGCTCTGTGTGTTTAATCTTTGCCGTTAGCCCTTTGGGGGGGGAGTAGTTTTTTCCCTGGTGGGAAAATAAAATTCGAGGGAGGGAGCTAATTTAAAGGGGCCGAAGGATGCTTTATCCACGCCTGGTAAAAATCAAGACGGACAGCCTGACCCGTTCCAGCGGGTGTGCCGAGTAACGGAAGGAATACAGATCGGTTTCCAGAGGCGTAGTAGCGCGCTGGCGAGAGGGCGTGGACAACGGAAAGCTGGAGGTAGCTACTGTGCAATTGTCGATCCTTGTCAAAGCCGTCTTCTATCCGCTCGTTTAGAATCGCCATCGACCAAAGCCAGAGTTCATTCCACAAGATGATGTCCTTGCGCAGTCATGCGAATTGCACTTCCAACTTCATCTAAATCCACATTTATATAAGACAGCAAGCCGCCGCAGGGGCGTGTTAGGTCATCCCCCGTAAAACAATAAAACCACGTGCAAAACCAATAAATTCAGGTAAATCTACGCCCAAAGAGGCGTATATATGCATGCAAAAACCTTTTTAACGTACACACATGAAATATACTAATTTCTTGCACTAGTTGTTAATAGGGGAGGCAACCGTCAGTCGAGATCATCTTCGACATTAAGGATAGGTAGGCTGATTTAGTAGAATTTGGTTTTCAGGGAATTTGGGTGAGGCCATGGTGGAGAGAAACCCTGGTTCGGTATTAGTTCACGAATGTAAGGAAGACGCCAAAGGGTCACAGAATTTAACGTCCCATCTGACGGACGGAGTACTCCGCTTGAGGTGGTAAGTCGTAATCGGGATACCGATGAGAAAAAAACCGGCACTGCTGGCATTCGAATCCGGACCATCAGATTTGGGAAGTTAGTACACTATCTATCGTACCAACCCGATCCCCTCGAACGTCTTAGGGGGAATTCACGCGTGAGTAGAATGCGGGTTCTCCCAATGAGAGAAGCTTTGTTTCAGCATTCAGGGTACAGATAAGAGGTTAACCCTTAAATTACGTAATTCTGCTTCCGGTTCTTCTTTAAATTCTTTCACCCTTTTTTAATGTTCCTCAATATACTATATAGTATGAACCTCTTTTTACTCCATATCGCATAACTATCGGCGCTATTATCAATATATCAATCAAATTTGCAATTTATAATTTAAAAAATGAAAAAACCACATTCAGGTTTCATGAAAGCATTTTTTGTCTAAGATAGTCTACTGGTCAAATCAATAAAGTTTTTGTTAAATGAAAACACGGCCGTCAAATATTTTTTTCAAAATAGTGGTGTCAGAATACGTGCATAGGAGTTTGAGAAAAACTGAACTAATTCTATTGATTTTCTTTTTCCGAGTTTTTTTTAGGTAATCTACCGGTTAAGGTAGGTTTTTGGATGGACACAACTATCAAATAAACATTTTGTGACTCCCCACCTAGCAAACTAATCTATATCAGGTCCCTCTTCATCTCGGTGTACTTCTTTCCTCCCTTCATCCCGTCCAACAACCCTATCCTGTTCCTACCCTTACCTCGCTTGCCCAACATTCTCCCCTCTATTACCCTCTTCAGCATTCCACTACCGCTCAATACGCCTTTCATCCATTTTTCCTGCCTCCACAGGATTTCTCTCAACAAACCCCTCTCCTCCCGCACCATTTCTAGTACTTCCTCATTTGTTTTCCTTTCGGTCCATTTCACCTTCTCCATTCTCCTCCACACCCACATTTCAAAAGCCTCCAATCTACGTCTATCCTCCTGCTTCAGCGACCACGTTTCCGCGCCGTACATAGCTACGCTCCATATCAGAGTTTTTTTCCGAGTAGCATAGGTAAATGTAGTGTCTGCAACTTTCCGCAGTTTTTTGTTCGACGTATTCTACCTTCTAAATGTGGGTTTTAGGATGGTCCCTAACGGCAATTGTCTCCTGGATATCGTGAGAATTTCATTTGGCTAACTTAAAATATTTCGTCCTGATTTTCTCCGTGGTATCATAAACAAAATGTACGAGATTTAAACCCTGTCACCTTCTCTGTATGAGGCCCAGAGTATACGTGGGAGTGGATGTAGAGGGCGATCTCGGAGTCACAAAAGATTCTCTCACTACATACTAACCCTTGAACTTGATAAACTTCATCGAGCGTATTCAACAAGATCAAGTGTGATGGACGAAAGGCCGGTTGAAGTCCCCGCGGCCCTTCCCCTTCTCGTTGAAGGCTGGGCTGGGCTTGGTGTAATCACTAATCCATGTACTCATCATTTTCGTGCTTTTTTGGTGATAATACTTTAATAATGTTACGAAATACTACGCTATTAAGTTTCCAGATGTCTCTCCACTCAACGCACGAAGTTCGCTCTGGTTAAAGCAATTAGACCAAACCTCTCATTTATACCAACTTTACATGATGTTATTGTAGAAAAAAGAACTATTAACAGGCAAGGAATGAATAATGCAAGAATAGGTCAATATTACCCGCAAATTAAATGAATAGAAACTAAATAAATAAATTAATAAATAAATAACACAATAGTAAAATATACAATTTATGATTCCCGCAAAAACATAAAATAACAAAAACTTTATTAATACCACGAAGTCCATGAGTTGTCACGAAATAAATAATGTAACAAAAGACGAAGAATAAAAAATTTGGCAATTAGTATTAACCTCAACATTAATTGACAGAAATGAAATAAAATAACAATAGCTTTGTATTAACCGTAATTTCCATAAACACATGCGAAATAAATAACTTCACCGTAGTAATAAAATCCGCAACTCCCATTTGTAATTTCTCAACCTAATCCGACTACGGGTCATTTTGCACTGCAAACGATGTGAATAATCATTCCTCCCATATTCCAGTTTTTATTTCGCAAAAAGCGGCGCAGCATAGCAACGTAAAATTCCTCATCCATCACCGAATTCCGACGATGGTCTAATTCCAATTTTTTGCGAATGTATCATATATCATCGGCGTTTTTTTACGTGAACGGCGATAGAACGTCAAGAATTCGAGATATTTGGGCGTCCGGGAAAAAAGTTTCTAGTCGTCATACAGGCAAAACTAATATAACTGAATAACCCAGGAAAAATATGGCTGAATTCTTTCAGCAAATCACGGTTGTTTCTCTTCAAAGTAGAGAAGTCGATCGCGTCGCATGAAAGTTTGTAAGATCGTGAGAACCGGAATATGTTTACAATGTTTCATTTATCAGAAAGGAAAAAGAGGTGGCTGATGTGCAACATATAAGATGGTAATTTTAAAAAAGATTGAAGAAGATATTGAAATTAATGCTGAAATTTGAGAATTAAAGAAGAATGTTAGTAAAGCAAGAAAGTATTTAAATGGGCTGATGGAGGACAGGAAGTATCAGGAGTTGAAGTGAATGACGTCAATAAATAATAATGGAAGTAAAACTTTTGACCTTCAATTGTTAGAACATCGAGTTAAAGAATTCATGGAAATTCTCGGGTTATCTTCCGAATTAAAAATTTCAACATTTGGTGAAATTCGAAAATAATTTGCGGTCAAGAACACAGTCAATCAACTTGGCTAAGGAATTCCATAGAGCAGACTGCAGACTTACATCTTATATAACTCTTGGAACGGAAGCTTAGCATATCTGATAAACCGCCTGCTTTTAGACTACCTCGATAAATTTAGTCAGCCGTCAATGGAATATGCACAAATCATGGTAAGTACTTAGGCTCCCTTTGTAAATGGTGTAAACCGTCATCTTGAATGTGTAACTGCAGTGTTGATAGACCATAAGCGATTCAATAGAAGAATGCAATGCAATGACACACGGCAGGACTTTCAACGACTCTCTGATGAAAACTTAAGCCTCAAAGACTATATTCTCAATTTAAATGTTTCCATGTTAATTACAGATGTGATCTTCATATACATCACGCGTTTATTATGTTTGCATTACATTCCATGTGACAAGGACGTTGAGTAGGTATGTTAAGAAAATTTTTATTGAAAACTTTGATATGGAACGTGGAAATTTGGTCGCGGAAGCAAGATGATAGGCACAGATTGAAGGCTTTTGAGACGTGGTTGTGTAGAAGGATGGAGAGGTGAAATGGACGGGAATGAAAACAAACGAGGAAGTACTAGACATGGTGAAAAGGGTGGAGAGGGGATTGTTGGTAGAATCAAAAAGAGGCAGAAAAGATGGATGTAGAGCTTTTTGTTTGGCGATAGGATGTTGAAGACTGGTAAGAGGGGAGAATGCCAGTTAAGCAAGACAATGGGAGAAAAACAATAAGTACGGTGAACAAAATGAGAGGAGATAAGAAAGTACGCGGAGTTGAATAAGGATTGATTGTAGTGCAGTACGTAAGATTTTGTCTTAATGGACATGACTTAGAAATTCCAAGAAACTGCGGGAAATGCCACAACAATAATTTTAACCAAAATTTCAGAGTTTAAAAGGATGCGTCGATAGCTTAACTGGCTAAAGTACTCGGACGGACATCGCGGGAACCGGGTTCGAATCCCGGTCAAGTCGAATGATTTTTACGCTCTGAAATTATTGTAATGACTTAGAAATGTAACCGTATTTAGTATGTGTCCATCCAAAACCTACCTTAAATGGTAGAATAAGAAATAATAATAAATAATTCTATGTATCTACGCTTCCTAGACAGTGCTGGGCGTATCCACGCTATTTCATTGCCTTATTTTTTCATAGCAGTGTACAGCGTTGACCGTATACAGCCTGCCATTATAGAAAAAGGAAAGGGACTCTGAGATTTTAATGCCATTCTGCGAATGATAACGGATAGAAATTAAAAGTTCCTCCAGCACGTAAAAGTTTACCACTGGAATCAAACAACTCCGTATGGAGTCTCCATAATACCTGAATGCGGTTGGTCCTTGTGTACAAAATTATTGACCGAGGCCACGTCCCTTTATTCTTTTCTCACTGTCAACACCAGTCATGTGTTGTTTTCCGCCCATGCGACTTAAATGTTTGCCAACGAGTGGGCATTGCCCGTCTGGACCCGTCCGCCAGGCGATCTCGTCATCGAAGCCGGCTCATTTTCCATCTTCCTCGCATCCTGTGGGAACGAACGTTTTTTTTCCCTCACCCAAGAAAACCTTTCGGTCGCCTCACCGCACCGGTGCAAGTGCAGACTTTGGTTTTAACCCCCCAGCTCCGGCTTCGCCTGCAGGGGTGCTCCTCTCTCAACTCCTTCTGTGTGTTCTGACCGCCTTCTCCAAATATTTTCGTCCCACGATATTTACAGAACCGGGCGTTCTTAAGGCGCTCCTCTCGGAACCTTATGGAAAGCAAGAATGGAAAAGGAAAGGAAGGATAGAGAGGTGGGAGGAAAAAAACGAGGTGGTGTAGGGGAACGAGATGTGGCAACAGCCACCTCCACCACCACCCTTTCAGACCCTCTTCCCTCTCCCTCCTTTCTTCATACCCTCGCGCCCTCCACAGCCAATGAGCGGGGTCGTATGTGCCCCCTTTCCGGTGGCCGTAGGCGGCACCACGTTCGCCGCTACCCGTTCGCTCAGGAGCGTGACGCGAATTCTTGAAAGGCGGGGAATAAAATTTCAAATCCCTTTGCCCGGTTACCTCCCTCCTACTCTCCTCCCTTTCTCCTTCCCGGTCCCTCCTTACCATCCATTTGAGTGGATCCCGTTCCTTTGGGGGAATCTCCGACTTCCCCCATCTCCCCCTCCCGATCCCCGCGACCGGATGATTCGATCGATTTTGGTAAATCTCCTGTGTCCACGTTCCTTCTTCTTCCTGCCCATCCGCCCTCGTCTCCTCTGCATCGCGTGGAGCCATGGGAACAACTTGAGAAAGGTGAGAACGACTCATTTTTTGTGTCGCACAAGAATTAGTGTGTATTTTTTCATCTCGATGTCGAAATAGATAACAATTCTCAAATTTTGATCCGATGTCGAAATCACGCATACTTTATTTCGATTCGTTGTCGATTCGGTCCGATTCTACGTGATGTTCGTGGCGAAATCTGTGAAACCCTTTCCATATAGTTTCTGCTATTGTCGTCCTTTCTTTTATTTGTAAGGAATGACGGAGTTAAGGAGAGGGTATTGTTTCCGCTGTGGAAAAAATCTTTAAATTTAGACATGGATGATCATACTTACCGAAATTCGGGCTCGCTTCATTATCACTGTCAATCTGAGGATTGATTTGTGACAGCGCTCCAAACTGTTCTGTTTCCCGCCAATCTCTTTATTCCCTCGTACCTTCCTGAACCGATATTTTCTGCTACCAGCTTCTCGTAGTTCTTTGGTCTTCCTCAGTTATTATGCTCGTACTCCAATGTTTCCTTCATATTCCTCTGGGTGTACCCAAGTATTTTCCCTTTTTGGTTGTTTTAGTCTCCTCCATTGGAGAATTCTGCATATTCGGGTTTTCACCGCGTTGTTGTTTGAAGCCGACAACGCGGTGAAAACCCGAATATGCAGAATTCTTCAAGCCACCGCCGCGAAAATCTACGCAGCCATATCCTCCATTGGAGTTTCTCTTTCCCCTAAAATTCGAAGTACTTTTTCATTTGCTACTCTGTACATAGATTCGATTTTCATAATCCTTCAGTAGCACCATATTTCCATAACCTCCGAATCTTCTTATAATTTAACGTACGAAGTTCGATATGATAAGATGAGCAAACTAAACCTTTGATCTATCTCGACATTACATTATGCTGTTATAAAATGAAATCCGTATTCATAGCAACAAAATAAATAACACAACAATGGATAAAGAATAAACAATTAATAAATTAATATTAGCTGCAATTTCAATTAAAATAAACGAAATAAATAATGGAAAGACCGTTTTACACCATGCTTATCCCTGAAATTAGGATGTTCAATATTGGATGCGAATTTGATAGTAATTCTCTGATGAACCCTTTCACACGATCCATCTCTCTTCTTTTGGCTTTCGATTTGAGCGCATGCGCAAAAGCTTTGTTTTCGTTTCGTCGACGACAGTGTTTACGCGTTTATAAGTATTCAATAGTCGTTCTGTCAGATTCATTTCAGAGTTCTGTCGAGGGTGCGTCTGTCGAATTAGAGTCAATGTCAACTCTCAGACGATTAAAATCCTGGAAAAGGTAAATTTAGACAAAGAATTGGCTTTTTTTGTCGAAATAAAGAAAAAATGGATTACCTTAGGGATAATGTTGATTCTGGCGCAACAATCGAGTCTCTATAAACCGCCTGGCTGATCTGTGATTGGTTGTTGGCTGCAAGAATCATATAGAAAATAAGTATCAAATTTTTAAATCCTCTTTTTTAATTTAAGTAGCCTCATTTCAATGTGGAAATAAGCGTCGTGTGAAATTGCCTTAAGAGCAGGCTGCTCCAATGGCCTCACAACCATATAAGTGTAAAATCTACCTATAACTTTTAATGAATCGCTTATCCTTATGTCTACAGGAGTACGTAGTTTGCCGCTCGTACCTGTTTCTTCTGAGAAAAATGTTTCTTCGCCATACCTATTCTGCTGACTATGTCGTTCTATTTTCTTGCATCAGTGGTAATTCTCTTGCCTAAACAGGAAAACTTGTTCTCAATATATTGACCGAGGGCAATTCGAACGAAATCGCCTGCATGACGAAAGCAGGACAAGTGGATGCAGGGAATACTTAATAGGCCATGGGATGTTGAGGAGAATAATAGAGGGAAGGATGCTGGGAAAGCGAGGTAGAGGAATGAAAATAATAAGAATTTTGGTTGGAATTTAGAAGTAGAAAGTATTCGGAGCTAAAGAATACGTTATTGCAATGTTCAACATATGGTTTAAGAATTTTATGCGTCGTAATGATCAGGTCTTAGGAGTTCGATAGTGTGTGTAGTACCGAGGTGCATCACAATCTTACCCTAACCGGGTAGATCACTACTGAATAATAAACACGATTTCCTCTTTATTTCGACCACCAAGTCGGAAATATTTATCAAGTTCTTGACGAATGAAGCTGTCGTAAATTGCCACATATTTGTTCAATGAAGTGGGATTAGGTGCTCATGCTCACTCATTATAAACTAATTAGATGAATATCAATTTTGTCCTAAAATTTTGTAGATAAATTCGTCGTAATTAAAAAATAATATATGTGCGAATTGCTTCTGAAATATTTCACAATGACTAATAGTTTCCAGGAGCCGTTTAGTACATACTTAAGTTGTTGGACTACATATAGCATTGATCTTCAAGTAGCCAGAAACCCACAAGATAATTGTAAAGATGTTCAAGCGTTGGTATTTTGGCAGAAAGGAGACTTGTGCAGCGCATTTCCAAATTATAAATGTAGAATAATTCAAATAATATTGATGAAATAATGCCTCATAGCACGTCGGATAACCCACATAGGTAGGGGTACGTGGTCACATTCCATAGAACATCTTCAAAGTGTTTATTCACCGTGGAGTAATTTTTTGACTTGCATTTTGAACCCGCATATGTCAGTTACATGTTGGGAGTGTCACCAGGTGAACCAACATGCCATTGAGATAAATTTTAAATGCTAAATACGCATGATAAAATAGTGGTTAAGGTGCCATGAGAGTATGATAAATTATTGCCCAAGGGGATTTTAATAAAATGAATTTTTATGTGCATACGAGTAACACAACTGATTCATGCACGTCACACTTGAGGGGTTGTAGTGGGTGATCAAGTGTATGAAAATGACTTGAATTAAAATTTTCAGGTTACTTTTGTGCAAAAAAGAAACTAATTCTGTATTTTAATTCAGTTTACCCTTTCAGAAAACCTTCAAGCCGTTCCATACGATGCTTATTCAAGTTTATGGAGTCAGGATGTTTAAAATGTTGCATGCAAACTCAGTGCTAAGTCTCAGATAAATCGTTTTACATAACCCAACTCTCCTTTCGACTTTCAATGTTTACGCATGCGCTTGTTTGCGTTTGTTTTCACTTCGTCGTTTGTGGTGTTTACGTATGGAATAAAACAAACATTTTAGTAGTCCTTTGGTTAGATTCCATCCAGAGTTCTGACGATGATGCGGCTGTCATATTAGGGGCAATTGTCAATTGCCTTACCATTACAATCCCTGAAGACGATAAAGGGAAATTCGGACATGGAATTGGATTTTTCTGTGGAAAAAGAAAAATAATGGATTCCTCCAACAAGAATGTTGATTCCGACGCAACAAACGTGAGTCTCTAGATAGGGCCCTGCTCAAATGTGATTGGTAGTTGGGTGCAAGAGTCAGATAGCAATAAATATCGCTCTAATTTCTGTTTTCCATACAGAAAAATGGGTCCAACTCATACAAGGTTTTTATAAAAAGTATCGGTGATAATTTTTCCCTAGCGTGTGCATAGAGTGCTAAATTCAGACCGCCGGTTAAGTTTCCATGATCGCAGATCATATTGGCATTGATAAGATGTCATTGTACACCATTATCACCAATCCGAAAGATGTGCATTAAACTCGTCCCAGAAGTCTTGACGGGCGACTAGAGCAGGGTCGAGTATCTGCTTGCGAGGACCTCCAACAGCATAGTGACTATTCCCCAACCACCTAACAGTCCCGACTTGGCGCCAGCAGACTATTTCCTATTCCCAAAAGTGAAATCCTCCCTCAAAAGGGCATCACCATGAGACCATAAGTGCCGTCAAAGAAGCTTGAACACGTACCATTAAAGACCTTCCGGAATCCACCTACCAGGGAGCCTTCCGAGTCGTGGAAAAGCCGCTAGCAAAAGTGTGTCTACGCTCAAGGGATGCATTTTGAAGAATTTTGATGCATTTAGGCAACTTTTCCCGATACTTTTTATACTAACCATGTTAATCGAACGCGATTCCCCTATTTGTTAGTCTATTTTTATATATGTTAAGTATCCTGATTTTAGTGCTGAAATGAGTATCGTGTGAAACGACCTTTAAAAGATGAAAAATGGGGCCTCAGTTCTATGAGAAAATACAGGAAAGACCCCTCTTTTAATATCCGTGAAAGACTGGTTCGTCTTTATCTCTGAGTCTCACTTCAGAGCATTCCGGCATTTCCTCCAAAAAGAAAGGTGTTAACTATTAATAGACGAAGGCAAATGTTTAATTTCATGAGGAATTTTTAAGGGCTGCCTTTCCTTTGTGCGTTCGGTACTTGTGTCACACGTGATTAGTCTCATTAACTTCTCTCTTTCTCTCTCTCTCTCTCGCGGCTATTGATGAAAGGCGTTTTCGCTTCCCGGGGAAGTGCTCTCCTTCCCTCAAAGCAAGTGACGCCATTATACTAACAGCATGTGGCGCTCGACATCAAAGGACCCCCGGCCGCCTGTTGCTGCTCTGATAAGAGAAAGGATTACGGGATTAATCCCCGGAGCTCCTTGTGATCTTTCGCTTATCCCAAACTCCATGAAAGATGCCTTATTTATGGCGCTCTTTGTTGACCCAAGCGTCGTGTCGGCATATCGTGAAAATTGGACGTGTCGCGGTAAACGACGCGAAAAAAAATACGGATGAATGGTCCAATATGGGCCTGGGCGCGTCTATTACGGGAATTTCCCCCCCTCCTCCCTAAAGTTTAGAGTGAAAAGACGTGCATTGTTGTCAAGTTTCGCACTTGACAATCTTTCTTTTATTCATTTTTTTTAGCTTGAGTCCAGAGATCAATGTTTACGGTAGAAATGCAGCAATAATGGACGCCATTTCACTCCACACATACCTATCGCGCTCAAAGTTCCGTGAATGGACGTTGAGGCTGTTTCGTACGGAACCTTTCGAGCGATATATTTCGAGTGGAAGGGCGTGCATTGCTGTCTAATTTCTTCACCTTCGTTCCTAGTCAAGTGATGTACATTGTTGTCAGATCTGGCAAACTTCGGCTCGTGGAAAATATCGTTCTGTGCTAATTTACAAAATTTCGGTTAATTATTTTTGGGAATTCCGCGATGGACTCTCAGTCAAAGGATATCATATCATGTCCGCCCAACGCGTATAATGAGCAACTGTGCAACGGAACCTGTGAAAAGAACGTCGTTTTTGATTCAATATCACAAGATGCACTACATTTAACCTGCGTGCGTGTGTATCTGCATCTACGCCATCCCTACGAGTCTTCGTGAGGGCATGTGGCAGGGGGTGTAAGCACATCAGTATTGAATTATGTAATAATTTTCATATTTTTTTCATTTTTGT
The DNA here is from genome assembly GCA_037158775.1 of Hetaerina titia. Taxonomy (NCBI): domain Eukaryota; kingdom Metazoa; phylum Arthropoda; class Insecta; order Odonata; family Calopterygidae; genus Hetaerina; species Hetaerina titia. Next base: position 82,851,227 of record CM073777.1, on the reverse strand, counting down.
CCAGGAAATGGATGTATTGTAAAATCACCCTAATGTTTCAATTATATCGGGTCGAGTTTGGTCAAATTTTAATGACATCTTCTAATTTTTGTACAGATCTCTTCCATCAAGTTTGATTTTGCTCAACTCGATTGCTAGTGAGTCATAAAGCCCACAAAATCCCATTGACAAATGACATAAGGTTTCCTTATTGAGTTGTTGGAATTCTGAACGCTGGCCTTGCCTAAATAGAGTTGTGTGAGGGAAGAAATACGAGGTAAATAATACTATCAAAGATGGAGTCTGTTTCTCATAATTATATCAAGATGATTTAATCGGTCGGTATAGCGCGGGGTCTCAATGCTTTCCCCAGATTCGAAAGGCATTTCAGAGACTTTTGCCCTTCTTTAACTCTTATTATCGTCAGCAGTTTTCGTTAATGAAAGTGTACCTCATTTCTACAATATCCGAACCAGAATTGTTCTTGTAAGTTTTTGTTTACCAATCTAGCGAATTTTCCCTAAACTTGATAAATGTACAAGGGCTATCCAGAAAGTAACTTACGTTTAGACCTAGCTTGGCGGTGGATAAGGCTAGAACCGCCAATCTTGATATCTAAACGTCCCTACACTCAGTACGCACCCTGCTGTGATTGTTTGCAGACTGAGTTTCTTCTAATTTGCTCACTGCGAACTGTTAACATGTGCGCTGTAAGAGAAAATACCGCGAATTGTGAAGTGCGTTCTGTGATTAGGTTTTTACTGGCAATAAACCACAAGCCAGTGAAATTCATAGGTAACTTTGTAAAGTATACATAGACGGAATGATGAGTGAAGGCGGAGTGAGGCAGTGTTGTATTCTGTTTCAAAATTATCGCACCAATGTTCTCGATGAGGACCGCAATAGTCGGCGTAGCCTTGTGACAGGTGAACTGAAGGTGAAAATCAACGAAAAAATTCGTGAAAATCTCCGATTACGCATCTCTCGCCTCATTTTCCCCAAATTTCACGATGTCTATGCATTTTTTATTATATGGTGATATGATAGCGGGGAAGCTTGGTTATCATAAATTCTGTGCCAGACGGGTGGCGAATATATTGACGGAAGACCACAAAAAACAGTGTCTTGCTGTATCGCTAGCTTTCCTCGAAACCTATTACAAATATGGTAACGCGCCCTTAGATCGTGTCGTAACTGGGGATGAGACATGGATGAAGCACGTCATTTGTGAGACAAAGGCAGTCTATGGAATAGGAAGACACAAGATCTCCCAGAAAACCAGGGGGTAGATTTCTTCAGAGACGGAATTGGAAAGCTTGTGTATCGTTATGATAAATGCCTCAATTTGAATGGCGACTATGTAGAAAAATAGTTGAAGAATGTGCCTTTCAAATGTATATAGTAAAGCTTGTCTTGTCACTAGGTTCATGTTTTATTTCAAAACGTTGGTAACTTTCTGGTCAGCCCACATAGTTTCTTGATTAACACTTAATCCAGATGCTGCCGAATGTTCTGAAGCCGAATGTTCTGCTCTGTATAACTCGATTTGAGGCGATCAAGTGCACGACGACTTGTTTTCAGAATAAGCTCTCGATGAATCGAAATAACGTTGGAAATCCAGGTTTTTAACATTCAATTCATCTTAAACAAAAATAATGGCATAATTTCTCAAAACTGCTTCATGCTAACGTATTTTAATTTTAGGTCGAAGGTGATATTTATTAAAAATTAAGTGGAAATGAATTTTAAACTTTCAATCATAGGGATAAAAGTCGTAGAAATACGTGATATCTCATGATTCTAACCTGAATGTTCTGAATCAAAACTGATCAGGGGTCTTCGAATAGTCGATTTCCGTTTATCTCTGATGCAATACTATCCCAGTTATACATTCTAGAAGAAGGCTTTCTTTATTTTAATGCCTCCGTTCTTCAGATTAGGCAACTGCTGAGACAGTGTACAGTTCGCCACTGGATATTAACCCAAAATAGTAATCATTTATTGGTCGTTGGTTGAAAAATTAGAAAAAACTTAGTGGATTTCTCCAAACTTGATTGGATCGAACATATTTTATACTAGAATAGCGCTTATATTAACGTAGATTACAGGAGTCGATTAAGAGTATCTTCTATTATGCCAATCAATAGAGGCGGGTTCAGATTTATATTTGTTTAACAATACAACAATATAGGCACACATATATACAAACAACGCCATATTATTTAGGAGAAGATAGGTTTCTGTTGGCCGCGTAGCTCTTTATTTTAGCTGTAGCCCATATTAATACGAGATTTACTCTCATATATGGGATTGTTTTGTTAATTTATATACTATAAAGAGCTAAAATGCCATTATATTGGCCTTATTATGAAATAAGGTGTGAAATAAATATTCTATGAGCAATGCCATTAGAAAAACGGGAACATTTCTGCAATTAATGAAGAGCATATCTTTGTAAATCTCTCTAAACTCGGATTATCCGAATTGCTACTACTGCCGTACCTTGGTTCAACGATCTCTCTCTCGTCTTTCATTGTGTTTGAATATACCGACACTTTTCATTTCCCGTGATCGAGTGGTGTTTTTTTTAACTGAATTTTTCGAGTGCTGTCATTTTCTAATATCACCCAGACAGAAAGGATTTGCCTGAAACTTCTAGAATTCTCTTTGGAAGAACCAAAAAACCGGTTTAATTCGAAAAAAGCGATGCGATACTGAAACCGCTCAGCAGTTAAGATTTTCCCTGAATAACTCATTGGCGAATGTTTTTTCCTCAACCGCTTTGCAACCAAAACTCATCTGCCACCGATTTTCATGAACTTCTGCTGATTCGGATGTTGAACTGCTGTCCTAGAAAAATTTTAGATTTATGTGTCACGGTCTCAGAATTCCCCCGGAAATTTATCATTTCCTGTAATTCGAGCGTTGTTTGTTGGCATGGGAACTTAAATTATCCAGAGAATTCTCAAGTTTTATTTCCCAAGCTTATTAAGACGATAGAAGGTTGATTTGATAGATGAGAATGAACATCATCTCGTACTAAAAAGAACGGCGTGCCAAATTCACGTACTCCTATTCTCCGTTCCTTCTGTGGTTTGCCCGAAAGATCTAGTACCCAAAACATCACGTAGGTGAAGCTGAGAGCGTTCGAAGTCGCCGGGAATCGAACATCAGGCTTCCAGTCAGTAACCAAACGCTCGACCCAGACGCTGTCTCACTCACGTAGATTTAATATTATCAACGATGACATTGTTGTTTCACTTTGTCAAAATCTCCGATACTTCGTGAACCTAACCCTCAAATTTAAAAATGAGCCCAATATGAAAAGAAATTACTACGAAACCGATTAATTGACTGTCGTTGTCTTAAACTGTCTGTATCTTCCAAATTGTATTTTCCATTTAAACAGTCCCCGCTTTATTAATTTAGTTTGTAAATTCGAGAAATGTGTAAATGTAAACAAAACGATGGTTATGCGGTTCTCGAGAAAGAGAAAGTCCAAGTTGAATATTAAATTTGGAGCTCATAAACTAGAAGAGGTGAGACAGTTCACGTGTTTAGGAAATTTTCTGAACCAAAATGGTCAAAGGTGTAGATATTAGAAGTAGAATTGCGTTAGGCAAAGAATAGGGAATCAATGATGGGGACTTTGAGTGATGATATTAATCAACTGTTCGTCAAAACTTAAATATGGATCGTGGTTTTGTGCTGCGTGGAAACATGGTCATTGAAGCAGGATGGTAGGCGTACATTTGAAGGCTTTTGAAATATAGGTGTGCAGTAGGATGGCGAAGGCGAAGTGGACAGAAAGGGAAACAAACGAAGGATTTTTGAGAATGATGGGTGAAGCAAGATGATTGTTCAGAGAAATCCAAAGGACGAAGGAAAGATGGATTCAGGGCGTTTTGATTGGCAATGGGTTGCTGCAGTCTGAGATGAGAGAGGAGGGTTTTAGGCAAGCGAGTAAGGGGAAAGAATAGGATGGAGATGTTGGATGGAATGAAGTGGGGAAGGAAGTGTGCAGAATTGAAGAGGGACTTACTTAGTAGTGGTAGTGTCGGATGTCAGGTTGCGTTTTGTTAGGATAGGCAAGGGAATCGTCGCTGTACCTTTTGGTAGCTTATGTCCATCCAAAACGTATCTTAGGCAGAAAACCATATAGTAATTAATTTGAGAAAAGAGTTTGATAGAAATATTAGTATTGCGGATTTTTGAACAGCGTCAACTACCTACTTCATAGGAATTTTAAAATCTAACGGTAATTTGACCATTGGAATTAGTAATTAAAATTGATAAAGGTTGTCACCTCATTCCCTAATGTTCAATTTTCTAATTTTCGGGGAAAATAAAATTTCTAATCAATTAAAATGCATTAATTAAAACAAGTAACCTAGGTAAAGGAATATTTCTCGGATCTTTATATTTGCCACAGTTAAAATTGATAGGGTTTGTCACCTCATTCCCTAACTTTCAATTTTCTAATTTTCGGAGAAAATAAAATTTTCATACAATGAAAATGTATTAATTAAAACAGTTGACCTAGGTATACTTTTCCACAGATTTTTCATCTTCCTCTATTGATGTTGTCTTTGCTGTAGTTTGCCCATTTTGTATTATTTCATGAAGTGCACTCTTGGGTGTTTTTGTGCCCTGTGTTCCCATTTAAGATCATAGGATTGATGTCCTTGTGAAAAAATAAACTATATATTATTGGATAGAGAGAGAGAGATTTAAGAAAACCATATCAAAAGTGATGTTATTAACAATTCGAAATATTATTTATGTTATTGTGGAATTAATTTGCCACTACCAGTTCACTTCTGAAGTATTTTTCCTCAAACTGTGATTTTGGCTATTATTTTGTGGGAATTTAGCGGCATTACTAACCACAGACTTTTTCTTAAATTACAGGGCTATCGGAAAATGTGAGTGTTGCCTTGCAGTCACCTGAATCTTCTAAAGAAATCTTTGCTGGGAAAGAAATTGTCCTGCGTTGTGTTGCTCATGGAAGTGGAGAAATTCACTACTCCTGGTTCAAGTAAGTATTTTGTTTTTTTATATTTAATCATACTATAAACAGTAATTCTCAAAATTTGAATTATAGTCTTCAATAAGTGTAGCTGGAGGTTGAAAGGATGTTTATGTGTTGCTGCAATTCTGGTAACAAATTATTCCATTGTCCTCATTGTCATATTATTTTAACAAGTTGTATATGCATTAATATCATCTTTGATCATTATCCTTATTTTCCTGGAAGTGTGTACCGAATATTTTATCAGAATGAACTTAACAGTTATGTGTTTTTGACAGATTTTTGGTTTTTGCGCTGTCTGTTCAGTTGTCATCAGAAATGCGAAATATTAGCAATGAGAGTATGATAAATTGGGTCAGTAGCTAAATATTTGTCTCTTACTAGCATACTCTTTTCCATCCTTTTGTTGATGATTCTGAGAACAATTTTAGCTACTATACATGGGAAATCCAACTTATTGCTCTGTAGTCCTCACATGATGTAGCCTTTACCTTTTTTGGAATAGGAACTAACACTGATCTCAAAAAGTCTTCCGGCCAAATTTCTTCCTCATAGATCCTATGAATTAGTCCATATGGTCTCTTCCTCCCACATTTTCCTAAATTTTTCTGTAGTTCCACAGGAATGTTCTATACCCCCATGGCCTTATTTGATTTCATCTCCCTAAATGCCCTTCCTATTTCATCATCGAGTATGTCTGGACCTAAGCTATCTTCCTCTATGTCATGTTTCTTTTCTCTGTCTAACCTTGTTGACCTAAGTTCTTTACCATACAGTGTTTCTATATATTCCTTCCATCTCCCTTGGATCTTTTCTGTGTCAACTGTTATCTAACCCCACTTATCTTTAATTGTTAGTACAGATCTTCCCTTCTTACTTCCCGATAATAACTTAAACTTGCTATAGAGCGCACCACTTTCACCTTTCCTCTGTAGACTTTCCATATCCTCATACTGCATCTTCCACCATGCTTCTTTTGCTGTATTTGTTGCCCATATCAATTTATTGTTTAACTCTTTGTACTTCATTCTGTTTAACACTACTTTTACATTCTTCCATTTTCTTCTCTCTTCTATCTTTATAATCATCTCATCCATGATCAATGGCTTCCTAGTTCTTTTCCCATTAACAATTCCTATATTGTCTTTTGCAGCTTTCGATATCCCTTTCTTGAGAAATTCCTATTTTTACTCGCTAGTACTCGGCTCTTTACTGTCATCCATGATTTTCTCTACAGCCTGCTGATGCATTTTCCTTGTCAATCCAGTTAATGCTTTAACATTCCATTTGCTAACCCATCGTCCCTGCTTTTTCCTTTTGAAATGAACGCTACGCGTCATAACAACTAAATTGTGGTCAAAGTCCTCATCCGCTCCTGACTGTGCCAATTGATCTCACTGTTCCTAAATCTGTGTCTAACGATAATATAATCTAACTGATACCTTTCTGAGCCACCTGGCATTTTCCATGTATACCTATGCCTTTGTGGTTTCTGAACCAAGTGTCTCCTGCAGAACTTAATTGCTTTCTCCGTGGTCATTCCTCATGCCTAAACCGTAGTCCCCCACCTCATCACCATCTCTTCCTTTGCCTACCATCGCATTCCAATCCCCCATCACTATCAAATGTTTCCCTGCAAGAACACACGCGATTATGTCCTCTGACTGATTGTATATCCTATCGACTTCATCCTTATGGTTGCTCGGTGGCATGTATACCTGAACAATGACCAAGTTCATAGGTTCTCCTTTTATCTCTACTAGTAATATTCTATCCGTTGCTTGCTCTATGTTTACTTTCCTTCTTCATACCTCTTTATTCAATATTATGGTAACCCCACGTTGAATCTCGTTCCCTCCACTGTAAGTTACTCTTTAACTATCACTCCAGTGATCCCCACTATCCTTCCATCTCACCTTACATAAACCTAAAATATCTATATTTCTTCTTCCCATTTCTTGCTTTATATTCTCTAATTTTCCTGTCTTGAACATTGTTTGAACATTCCAAGTTCCTATTTTAACTAATTCGGTCTTCTTCTGCATCTTCTGTCCTGCTGCTGTCAGTTTTCCTTTGTTTTTGTGGGTGACGACTGTGGAAGCCTTGCCTCCCTTTTCCTGCGTTGGCACGACACACAACCAATTTGGCCAAGTTTAGTAGTTGCCAGGACTCATATTCTCTATGCTGTCCTTCATGATATTCTTTGGAATGATAATTGAGATGGTTTCCCATTGTCTTCCTCAATAATGTTTTTAACGTGACATCATTCATTACTAACTCATCGTTCCTGGACTCCTATCTCCAACAAAAAATATGTTAAGAAAATACACAATTCCATTCTCTCCGAATAAAGATCATGTTGATTCACAATTCTAGCAGTGTAAATCAGTGCATTTCATTATTTGAGCCATTTACCAGATTTTCCTGAGAATTGTCTCCTGTATTCTCTAGCAAAAATTTCTGATATTTTCTTGTATGCATTACAGATATTTTGTCCAAGTAAACATTCTAATCATTTTCTTTCTTCTGAAGGAACATGGAGCGACTGTCAAAAAGTGACCACATATCTCCACGTGGGAAGTCTCTGCACATCAAAAACATTTCTGCAATGGACAATGGAGTGTTCTCATGCAAGGCAAAAAATGAAGCAAAATCTGTCACCAGTGAGGAAGGATATCCCATCGTAGTGCTTGGTAAGTCAAGATATGCTAATGAAAGTATTTAACTGTTTTAAATGGTAATTAATTGTTTTTATTCAGATATTGCATTACATTATTTATTGCATTTCCATAAAGTGATGACACATTTTGCTACTAAGATGCTGATAGATGAATTTCCTCCACCCAGAAATTTTAGTCTGAATATTCTGCCAATTCTCTATATTGTCCATCATTATTGTTTTGGAAATAATAATTGAGGTGGTTTCCCTTTGACTTCCTCGATAATGTTTTTAACATGGCACTATCACTCAATGACCAATTGTGAAGCTCTATTAAATTTTAGAAATGATTTTTCTTGAGCCGTTAAGACCTACCATAAATGCAAATATGTTATGTAATTCTTGGAAAAGGAGTCAGAAGGGAATGGTTGGTGCGAGGAAGTTTCTTTGGTCTTTCTTTTGGATTTCAACCCTCCAGTGCAACTGCCTGTACATTTCTTCTCCTGCTGTCAGTCTTACCAGAGATCATAAATCACCTTGGCCAATTCATTTTTGTTTAAGCCTCTTCTAAAAAGTTCTGTGGCAGTTGAACCACTTTCGTAAATTGCTCATACAGGAATGTTTTCTTCTACCTTTGTTCCACCTCTTCTTAATTTTTCCTTGAATTAAACTCCTTAGTTATTGGTATTTTACAATATCTCAGCATTTTTCACTCTTACTACACATAATATTTTTATAATTCATTTCTAATACCACAATTTAAAGGTTAATTAACTTGGATATTAATTATTTTTTATCTAAAATAATGGCATGCCACTCCAAGAGAGTTAAGTATCCATTTCATTCTAACAAGAAACATTCTTGTTTTTTTTTCAAGGAGGGGAGTGGGCAACCATTGATGATAGGCCAAGGGATGCTCTGGTCTCTAGGGGTGCCACGACGAGGATGGACTGCTCCTATCGCCATGCCCTCTCAACCCATTGGTATTTTCTAGGGAAGGTCGAGCAGGAGGAGGGCAATGGTGAGAAAGGTGGCTTGACTCAGGTCCTCCCATCTCCTCTCACAAACACCACCAAGTAAGTCTCATTGATATAATGCTTGTATGGGAGTAGTGTCTCAATCTGTGTTATGTTGATTTGATAGGAATAGCATTTATTTGGGGAAGTGACAGCCACAGCTAAGGTTATTTGCAGGTTTTATATGCATTTATTGCACCAGTTAGAGAAGTACAATGTGGAAATTGAGTGCAATCACAATACTTTCTTACCCACATAATAATTTTTTAATTAAAAAAACATTGAATTATGTGACGTCATATCACACCATTGTTTGTACCATTGTATATACCATTAGTCACGTAGAATAATATGAACTTTGTCAAATCAAGATGTTTTTCTGTAAAAGTAGAGGCAATATCATCAGAAAAGAATCATCCACTTAGAAAAGGAAAGAAAAAAATACTTCATAGTTATTGTAATATTTGTAATATTAAAAAGGAAATGTTTTATTTAAAAATGAAACTGTGTGTATGAAACATTGAATGGAATCAATCATTGCACCGTCATGTAAACTGATGCAAACATAGAAAAAATAGATTGTTTCAAAGGTACACATCAGGTAGTGTGATTAAGTAGTCTTGTGTATGGCTTCGTTAGTTCATTTAATGCTTGGGACTTTTCATGTTGATTGTTGATAGGACCATCTTGTTGTGGAAAATAATCCTTTGTTTTTGGTTTGGTTTCAAAATTTTGAATTGTGACATTTTTGTAACAATGAAAATCTGGGTAAAACTCTGACTTGTCTATACTTTATATTTTTTGTTAACTTGGTGTATTCTTTGTGAATATTTAATTTGTATGCACACACATATGCATAGACCAGCATGCATAATTTATGAAGTTTTAATGGTGCGTCCAAATACATCTTCTTGAATGCAGTCTCTTTTATTCTTGTTTGTGAGTACTCAGTTTCTGAAATAGGCAATTTTAAAATAAATTTTAATTAAAAAATGGCAAATTAGTTAAATTTTTTAAAATAATAATATATCTTAATAATTGTGCATACAAATGTGTATATCAACAGTGTATGCAAATTGGTGTCTATAATTGTGCTACTTCGTACAGTATAAATGCCCTCTATAGGTATGTTACCATTATTCACTAAGGACATTAGTCTTAGTCTGGTTGACATAAGTGGAGCATAAAATGCAAAACATATTATTAAATAGTACTTATCCTTTTCAGTGTGTCAATACTATTGAATGGAACTCTGATAATCTGGGGTGCGGAACCTGAAGATGAAGGTATATATGCTTGTGGTGCATTATGGAATGATGCAGTACGCCATCAACAGCAACGCACCATGTACACTGCCCATCTACGCCTCGCATGTAAGTTGGATCTTGTGTTCTTTTTGTCATTCTAATATTTTTTACTCACTAGCATTACTAGATACACCTGTGTGTGAGTATACGTGAGCATATGAGCTGCTTTATTTGTCTGTACATGGAGATTAAGTTATGAGCAGCTGAGAAATTTTAATATTGCAGGCCAAGTTTGAATGTCATTTGGAACTTCTTAACTCCATTCAAAAGCAAAAATGAGGGATTCTGTATAAATTTTCACTCCATCATCTTCCTTCTCATTCTGAATCATATGCACAAAAGGAAATATGCAGTAACCTTTAATTCATCCTCCATAATTTTGTACCATGAACAGAATTTATAATAAGTGCATTATTTGAGTGCAATAGACCATTATTATTACCATTATTAAATTTGGCAATCTACCAGTAAAGGTAGGTTTTTGGATGGACACAACTACAAAATAAATATTTTGTGACTCCTAACAAAAACACAATCGAGCACATACTCTACATCAGGTCCCTCTTAATCTCTGTGTACTTCCTTCCTCCCTTCATCCCTTCCAACATCCTTATCCTGTTCCTGCCCTTTCCTTGTTTGCCTAATGTTCTCTTCTCTATTACCTTTTTCAACATCCCACTGCCGCTCAACCCACTGCCGCTCAATATGCCTTTCATCCAATTTTCTTGCCTCCATAGTATTTCTCCCAACAAACCCTTCTCCTCGCCCTTCATTCCTAGTGCATTCTCATTTGTTTTCCTTTCAGTCCATTTCACCTTTTCCATCCTTCTCCACACCCACATTTCAAAACCCCCCAATCTACGTCTATCATCCTGCTTCAATGACCACGTTTCAGCACCGTACATAACTATGCTTCATGTCAAAGTTTTGATGAGTCTTTTCTTAACATCCTTACTCAATGTCCCTGTTATCAACTCCCTCCTCTTTGTGAAAGCCTCTTTACCTAGTGCAATTCTTCTCCTTAAGTCCCTTCTACTTTGACCATGTTGTTCCAAAACACTTCTGACATACATAAACTTCTAACTGCTCTATTTTTTGCCCCCCTTTTTTAATGTTAAGCTTAGTCTTTCACTTTCTGGAAAATTGCATGACTTTTGTTTCATTAAATTGATTCTCATCCCATACAAATCGCACTGAAGTTCCAATTCACTCATCAATACTTGCAAGCCCATGGCTGATTGATGGACTTCCTCAGTCAGTGTTATGAAGTATAAACTAAGCAAAATTTTATATATATATATATAACTTTTGGACGGCACAATAGAACACAGAATAAAACAGATAGCACGTAAAAGGACACTCACACTGTAGATGATTTAAGCTTTCGGTCTACTCCGAGGCCTAGCAGTCTGACCTGAAGAAGGCCTCGGAGTAGGCCGAAAGCTTAAATCATCTACAGTGTGAGTGTCCTTTTACGTGTTATCTGTTTTATTCTGTGTTCTATTGTGCCGTCCAAAAGTTATATTGCTCTCGTGAGTCCTTCCGCATCATCGATATATATATATATATACAAACACAATAACAATATTATCAATATTTGTGTGCGTAAATTATGCATAGAAGATTAAAATGTACTCATAGAAATCATACAAGAACATGTTTCTTCTTCAGAAACCTTTTCAATGAGGAAAAAGTTTTGAAGTGGTTATATCTAGAAGGTTAATTCAAATTCGACAATAACATATTGGGAAGATTTTTACCGATTTTATTAAAACCCTTATTTCCTATCACATTTATTGATTTCTATAGTCTAAAGAAAGGCGTGCCCTGTTTAAGTATTTTTTTAATGAGAATGAATATTTTTCTTGTTAAAGATTTTACATAGTGCTTTTTGTATACACCAGCACTGCCTAAATATACAGGGTTATAACAGGCATAATTGCTTCTCTGCCTAGTTACAAGGTTTGTATAAAAAGTATTGGAAACAATTTTTTCCTGATGTGACTGTACATCGCAGCATACACTGTGCAGGCTTGTTTATGGGGGGTCTGGCTTTCAACATGCACCAAGGGCAAATTGCCTGCAAGCATTTGTTTAGGCTAGATCGTGTTTTTAGTGGATCCCTGTCGAGTGCAAGTGCAAATGCAGCAAACAATTGAACAGTGGTAGGCCATTAAATGTTGTGTTGAACTGGGGAAATTAGGTATGGAGATGCTGAGCATGACTTTCCAAGTTTTCAAGGATGACAGCATGTCACAAATTCAGTTTTTAAGTGGCGTAAGTTCTTCAAAAATGGCTTAGAGAGTCTGGAGGATGAGCCCTGCACTGGAAACCCATCAATGTCAAAAACCAATGACAGCATGCAACGTGTGCATGAAGTGCTGAATTCAGACCATCAGTTAATTGTGTGCATGATTGCCAATTACATTGCATTGATAAGATGACATTGCTCACCATTATCTCTGAAAATTTGGCGATGCTAAAGATCTGTGCTAAACTGGTCCCAAAGGTCTTGACTGACGACCTAGAGCAGAGTCGAGTGTGTGCTTGCAAAGACCTTCTGCAATCGCATCACAATTCACCTGCTCTGTTATAGTCCGGAATTGACACCAACAGACTATTTACTATTCCCTAGAGTGAAATTCTTCCTAAAAGGGCACCAACATGGGACCCTAAGTGCCATCAAAGAAGTTTACACGTGCACCCTTAAGGACCTTCTGGAATCCACCAACCAGACATCCTTCAAGTTGTAGGAAAGCTGCTGGCAAAAGTGCGCTGATGCTCAATGTATGTACTTGGAAGAATTTTGAGGTGTTGTTGCAATATCTGAAATAAACCTATTTTTCCAAAACTTTCTCTGATACATGTTATACAAACCTTGTATGCTCTCATTTAAGCATGTTTGTAGTTTCAAAATGCACCTGTATTATGAATTTTCCTTTGTATTTGACGACTCCTATACCTACACCATATGTAAGGTCAGTGGACAATAAAAATATTATTATTATTACATCAAGGCAAATGCTTGCAACCTTATTATATTTCTTTTTTCTTGGATTTCCTTTCAGTCATTGACGAGCTGAGCCCTCAGTCGCTGGAAATCTATCCCGAGGTGAATGAGTGGCGGGGTGGGGAGTTAGAGAATGGCGTGGTTGTGGTTGCAGAGGGGAAAGAGCTTGAGGTGGAGTGTGTCCCTCCCCAGGGAAGGCCGGTGCCATCAGTACACTGGCTGCCTCATCATGGAAGGAACTCGCTTGAGTCACGACTTGTCATATCCTATGCTTCCCACTCGAAGCACCAGGGGGAGTACACCTGTGTGGCCAAGAACACAGCAGGCACAAGTCGCACCTCAATCAAAGTCATTGTTTCTGGTGAGAAATTTGGAGGTCATAGTCATGTGATTTGGAAAATCTTTTTTGGGAAATATGGTGTAGTTGGGGATAAATTTGATGCGGTGAATGGTGTACTGACTGCCCACCCTGAGAACCCTGGTTTGAATCCCAGGAGTGGCAGAATATTTCAGTTGTATCCCAATCCCTACTTGGGGTGTCATTTGGAGGAGACCACTTCAAGTGGAATATTGCATTCTGTGGATGGGACGTTAAATTTTGTTACCCCTTGGCATGTATCATTTTTAGATTAGGCTAATCCTGACATCAAGTTCCCCTATGCCCTTCCTCATATTGTGAACATCCCACCCTTACAATATTACCCTCCTATCTCTGATGGCAAAAATGACCTCAATTGTTGGTCGCCTCCTACAATAATGCTGTATTAAACCCTTAAGTGTGATTTATTTTCTTAAATCTATCTAAATCTTCATTATGCTTGACATTTTGCATATTTTTCAAGGTAAAATGGATTTATGAGAACTAATGAATCAGTATTCTCAGTATATATACAAATGTGCTAGTGATAAAAGATTTTCTTTCTGTATTAATGATATTGAATTCTCAGTGCATACTAACGTAATAACAGAACAGAATTCCCTGTGTCATGAGTACCTAAATCAACCATGATTATTACAGTCTTTTTCTGAATCATTTCTCATTTGGGTTACCACAATTTATTTTATATCATTTCTCAAATTTCCAGTTCTTCCGAAGATTGAGATTGGGCCAATTGATTTGGCAGTGGAGGAGGGACAATGGGCAATGCTGCCATGCAGTTTCAAAGGGTCCTCCTACCCGGCCACGAAAGTGAAGTGGCTGAAGGAGGGTTCCACTGTGGTGGTAACGGGAAGTCATCCTACTCCGTCCTCTGCCACCTCTGGGGCAATGGGTGTTCCGTCATCGCCCACACCCCGAGTGAGGGCCCACATTAACAATGGGTCGATAACTTTCTCACCGTCCCACCCAGGTGACACTGGCCGCTACCAGTGCTCAGTGGAGGCCCATGGCTACCCTCCAATCTTATCATCCATTGCCACTTTTGTGGTGAAAGGTGCGTGTGTGAAATTGGGTGATCAGATCATGGTTCTCTTTCAGTTTTGTTGCACTCAAAGATGGCTCCACTCTCGGAGTCACTTATTCCAGTTATTCTGAAAATTTCAATGTAATATCCCTGAAATGTTTTTTTTTACTGAGATCATTAAAAAATTGACCTTCCACAGGTACTTTTTGTGTAATTCTACTTTAAATTTGGCTCTTTCAATATGTCCTCTTTAATGACTGCTTTCAACTAGCTCCCAAATAACTTTCATTTGAATAGTTCAACATATTCCAGATGTTAAGACAGAGTGATAGTCAATATCATAATATATGCATCAACCAGAGTTTGTTTTGCTGGTATTGTATTTTCAATAATTGAACTTTTTGAATACAAAGCCACCGGATGCAAATTATGCCCCATTTCTCATTCAAATTAAGTCAATTCTAGAAAATATGTACAATCATTATATTTAATGTTGCTATAAATACTTAAGGCCATGTTTTTTAGTGAGCGTACAGTACAAGTGAGAGGAATTTTAAAGATACAAATACTTAGCTACAAGTATTTGAAAATTAAACATTTATATTAAATTTCAATTAATAGTTATTTATTCCCATTCACTCAGGTCTTATTTTCATTTTTTATTTTAAGTACGCTGGTTTGTGAGAGACAGTCATGTGAATAATTCTTCATTTATTTTGTGCTTGTGTGTTTGTTTTTGAGATTTTGTATCCTCTCCTTTCATTAAATTTTTTCCCAAGTGATACTGATGCTTGAATGCAATTTCTTCATCAGAAACCCCAAGCATATAATCCATGGATAATGCATTCAGAGAGTATGGCATAAGATCCGAAGAATCGATAATTATTATACCAATATGTCCTAATTGGAAGTTCATGTATCAAATCTACTTGAAATTCATTTCCTTTCATAATAAAGGGGGAAACTCCACTGGCCGTAAAAAACAGTCGCAACTCTCGTCAGACCAAATTGTTGTGTTGGTATTCGCGGGAACCAACCACAACCTCTCGACCAAGAATACCCTCTGTGGTGGTTTACGGGAAATTAATCCACGCCAGGGACCACACACAGCCACACACACACTATCCTGTCTGGAATCCTTCACGAAGCTGTGAGACTTCGTTAAAGATTCCAGGTGGAAATGTAATCCTTCACGAGGCTGTAAGGAAGACCCCGTTAAGGATACCAGGATGTATTACAAGCACACACTCTGTGACTATCCACGAAGGACGAGCACAGACCAATCACACACACTAGCACTCAAGAAGCACACACACACGCACTCAAAGGGCCCAACTTCTGGGAGAATCTGAAACGATAGAGCGCAGACGAGGATAGCGTCGAACACGCGTGTTTCGGCCACAAAGTGGCCTTCTTCAGCGAACTGAAGGGAAAAAACACCTCCAACACAAGGTTGAAAGTAAACTACCGAAGACAGACGTCAAATATATATAGTGACTGTGAAAGGATGTAGGAGATAGGGGACCAATAGGATTAGTGGGAAGATGGAATACTTTAAACTTATTGGCAAAGAGGAAGGGGGGGAGGGAGGGGGAAGGGAGGAAGGTGGGGCGAACAGAAACCAATGGGATGGGTGGAACGGGAAGAAGTAATAAGGGGGGGGGGTTGAGTACTAAGTCCAACGGAAATTTGAAATGATACTTTGTAATTCCACAGACTCTGAAAATCTGCGGAATTACAAAGTATCACTTTATCCGCTTAAAACAGGAGTTAGAAATCATTTCAAAAGGGAATAAAGAGGAGAGAATGGGATCGGCCCTTTATCGCTGTTAACTACGACCTTCTTGAATTTGTGAATAAAAATGCTTTCATAGGCGTCCAAAAGGTGGTTGGGAGTCTGTTTGATAAGTTTCATTTCGTTTTCTGATGTTTGATGGTCTTCCTTGAGTAAATGTTGGGCAATGCTTGATTTGTCTGGTCTGTTATATCTGTAATGGGCTATGTGCTCTTTGAATCTAGTTTTAATGTTCCTCCGAGTCTGGCCGATGTAAGATGAATCGCAAGAGGAGCAATTGATTTTGTAAATACCGGACTTGTTTGAGGCGTCGATTTTGTCTTTAGTATTACCTAATAAATGTTTTAATTTGTTATTGCTGCTAAATGATACATTCGTATTGACGGTTTTGAAAATCTTTCCTAACCCTTTTGTTAATTGTGGGTGGAATGGAAGTTTGATGTACCGGGGGGTTTCATGCTGTGTGAGGGTGGTTGTGTTTTGAACTAGTTTTTTATGTTTGTGCTTTTTTACTAGGTTATCGATAATCGACTCTTTAAAACCATTCTTAATAGCGATCAGTTTGATGTTCTTCAATTCTTTGAAATAGTTGTTTCTATTCAAGGGAATATTTACTAATCTGTGTACAAGAGCATGGAAGGCGCCAAGTTTGTGACTGTGGTGTGTGAACGAATCATGGTGTATGTAGTTGTTGGTATGTGTTGGTTTGCGATACACGTCGTATGTTATTTTAATATTTCTGGTTAATAGCAGATCAAGGAATGGGAGTTGGTTATTTTTTTCTAGTTCGTATGTAAATTTAATCGATGGGAAAAGGCTATTTAAGTCATTGATGAACTGCTCTATGTTGTATTTCGTGGTGTCGAAAATTGCAAAAATATCGTTGACGTATCTAACAAAAACGGAAGGGAAATAACTGAATTTATTTTTGAACTCCGTCTCAAAGTGGGTCATGGGTCTGTTTTTTACGGCCAGTGGAGTTTCCCCCCCTTATTATTATTTAACCTAGAGGCCGTAGAGCTCTTGAATTCTTGCCTCATTTCCTTTCATTAATATGGTGGTTGTGTGATTAAACCTTCTAATTTAGATTGCATAATAATATGTTTTCTCTCCATGGACTTATATTTTGACATGTCTATATTAATTCAGTTTCATTTTCTGAAATAGGCACTTGTTGGTTGTAGATAACCTGGAGACATTCAAAATTTGTGCAAATTTTCTTGAAAAAATTGGAAAAGTCATGATGAATTTCCAGTAGTACATATTTTGGGTCATAGACATTTTAAAGCCTTTAAGTCTCATGTTTTATATCTTCACAATGCTTTGCATTGTGAACTTTTATTTATTGAATCGTTATAATACTTGCTAGTTTGATAATGACAAAATTTTTATAAATCTCCTCTTATGTTTTTAATAGTGTTGAGTCTGCAACAAGATAAAATATTTTTTAATCTTTCAGAGCGCCTGAAATTTCTGCCAAGACCTGTCAACAAACGTTTGGAATTGGGATCTCTGGGGAAATTGTATTGCAAAGCTCAAGGTGCAACACCACCTGGAGTCCGATGGATGAAAGCTGGTGCTCCATTGTTAGAGTTTCCACCTCATGTTCATGATAACAATGGCATTCTGATTCTGAATGGGGTGCAGAGGAGTGATGCAGGCCAGTACACCTGCATTGCCACCAATGAACAGGGCATTATCAACGCCACAATCGAGGTGGAGGTCATAGGTAGGTTGTCATCTTTGAATAAATAATTAATGACAATGATGTTTTTTGGTCCTTTGGGACATGTATACAGGGTTCGTCCAGAAAATAAGTGTACTGAGCTCAGGAAAAAAAATTTATTACACTTTTACATATCTTAAGCTAATATTCCTCAAAATAGGACCCTTGTGAGTCGATACACTTGTTCCAGCGGCGTTCCCATTCCTGGAACGCTCCCGCGAAGGCATCATCGGGAACCTCTCGAAGACACATCGTCACGGCCTCTTTGATGGCGTCCAAAGTCCCGTATCGCGTTCCTTTCAAACTCCTCTTTATCTTCGGGAACAGAAAGAAGTCCGGTGGTGCCAAGTCCAGGCTGTAGGGCGGGTGCGGCAGCGTTGCCACGCCGTGCTTGGCCAAGAAGTCCGACACGACAAGCGCAGTGTGAGACGGCGCATTGTCGTAATGCAGCCTGTAGGACACGTCACATTGATTGCAAATATTTGCGATTTACAAATACAATTTATTGCGGTTAGAGTTTGAATACAAATGTACAGTCACAAATAAAAAACAGTAAACATGAGCATTTATGCCTCCAAAAGCAACCTCCACCATGCACTTTGACTCCAGGCTCTGCTTTAGTTGGATAGTGACCATGACTTTTCTTTTGTCTGCCTAAATTTATTGACGAAACAAAAAGTTGGAGAGAAAATAAAATTGTTTGCACTTTGGTTGGATGGTTATATTATCATTAAGGGCTTGGTCCCAAGCATTCCTCTCCTTCTCTTGTTAAAGCTTAGAAAGTCTCGAATAAGTTGATCAACTGACAGCATTACACACCAAAACTGTTTTTAAAAATTTGTTAAAAGTCTAGTGATTCAGATTTAAGATAGTGCATCTGTTTGCATTGCATCTGATATTATTTCATGTTGACTGTTTATTTAAAAAAAGGAAGTTAGAGTTTTTGTGAGAAATGAGTGCCAATACCATGATACCTTCAAAATCATTACATGTAACTTTTCAGTACACAAATGTTTAATGGTGTGCATTCCATGTGGAAAATTTCAAATTTAATGCCCTGTTTTCCAGCCACAGGACCATGTTCATTGTTTCAAATTACACTGTGTATTTATATTGGTTTATTAATACTATAGAGCTCTTAATGTCTTATGCTTTTGGTTCGTACTTCCTTAGCTTCTAGTTATATGATATTTCAAAATAAGTGGGAAATTATGAAAAATGATATTTGCAAGTAACCAGCAGAGGTTTATTAGTGATAGTCCATGTTTGTAGGTCAAAGGAAGCATAATTATCCTGTAATTAAAAAAATATGCAAACATATATAGTCCATTATTTTTCTGGACTTTTTTGAAAAGAAGTAAAAAGTTTTAGAAAAAATAAAAATTTCAATTATTTAATGGCCAGATATAATAATATTTTTAGTGATCATTTTTAATGTCATAACAACTCAATTCATTCAATTGTGGCAACAACATTAATAATTCATAAAAATGTCTTTAGAAAAGTGATTCATTATATTAATGTTGATTGGTATTTAATCAGTCCATGTTATTTAAATTAAGTGTTTGAAAATAGGTGCATAATACAATGTGAAAAGTCTATGCATGGCTTCCTATGGATTTTTAATTTATATTTCATCTATTACAGTCACACCCAAGTTCACTGTTGTGCCACTAAATCCAACGGAGGCCTATGAAGGGTATCCAGTAATGATGAATTGCAAGGCGGAAGGTGATCCTCCTCCAACCATCCAGTGGGACAAGAATAGCGTTCTCAATGGGTTTGACCAAAAGAGGTATGTGGGTGATATTTCATTTTGTCATCCAATGCCTCAAAATCCCAAAGTTCATAGAAACTTCAAAACATATTTATGCTTACATGAATTTGACAGTCCGAATGAATTCTACATTACTCTTTCTTGCATGTTAAGTCTCTGAATTGGGATGCATGCATGGAAAAAATGAATCCATGACCTAACACTGGATTGTACCCTTCTAAAAATGCAGTGCAAATTCCTGTGTAGTCATAATTACATAGAACATACATCAATTTAACAGCACTAATATGCACTGTTGAACAATGCATGTGCAGTTTCTACTTTTACTTGTTTGCATATGGTATGAGTTTCATTAGGTTTTCGGTTAGCGTTTTTTCTCTCTTGTGGATCAGGGGGAGATTTTTCAAACCTCTAAGTCAATTTACCAGCCCTCTGTACATTAATAAATGTAAAATTCAGAGCAGGAGTTCAATGAAATATGGTATATTACATTTCCTGACTCTAATGCTGTGGGGAACCCTTACATTATGATTATGATTGATCCATGACCATCAAAACACACATGGTACAATATTTTGTAACAATGTGTTTGTGAGGCTGCATGGTGATGCCAATTACAAATACTTGTAAACCTACCTGTAGCTTTGAGAAACAGGTCCACAGTCTCATGGTCAGGCATATGTGGGTAGTCTGAAAAATTTCCAATCTAAGAGATAAATGAGACTTTTTTTCTTCAAATTTATTTTTAATTTTTAACTTAACTCTCCATTTAAGTTGATACACTTTTTCCAGAGATGCTCTCACTTTTTTTACTCTTCCAAATAATGGTTGATGTTCTCCACAAAATGGACATTTACGTAAGCAATAGCCAAAGGTGTCAGCATTTCACATGTGTCATGAAATTTTCAGATTCATTGTTTTGGAGAATGGCAGCCTCTATGTGAAAGAGATCCAACCTGGAGATGATGGAAAGTATGGTTGTACAGCTGGGAACAGTGGTGGATTTAAGAGGGAAGAAGTTACTCTTCTTGTCCGATGTAAGTTTTAATCCATGTTGTACCTTATAGTAATGATAATACATGACTCCTGAGGATGTGTGCAATGAAATGGGAGCCGTATAGAAGATGATTTTATATTTGCATGCAAATAATGATGTACCCATGGGGCTCTTTGTGTTAATTTGATTAAAATTACCAAACCAAAGCCAAGTAGAGTCATGGGTTAAAGGAGAAAATAATGGATTCCATTTGTTGATACAAACATATATTACGATTGAATTAATTTAAAAGTTATGGAGAATTCATGAAACAATAAATGGTTCACTGTAACTAAATTAACACCTCACAAAGAAATAAGTGACCCCTATCTGGTTACTTCATCATAGGCCTGTTCACATAATATGTACAGTCAGATATTATTGCAAGTCTTGACCATATGTCAATTCAATTCCATCAATACAAAGATAATTTGATGATAATGAATTGGTTCCATTATCCACCCCCTAATCTTAGCTTATTTGTGAAATAATGCAAGACATACCTATTTCATATTAGTTAAGTAAACTGCCATCAGTCACTTGAGTATCCACTCAGCCTTCCCATAAGATCTGATGAAAAATTGAAATTTTTTTATTCACTGAGAAACAAAAACGATTAAACATTCTGTTAATTATCACATTAAGGAGATCTATGGAGTGTTAGATCATAATACTTAGATAAAATCTTTTAACATGCTTTGAATTTCTCTTTCTAGCTGGAGAGGGAGAACGAGGAGAAATTGGTGACGAAGGGCTTAGTGATGGGTCAATGATGACGAAAACAGTCACCATTACGCTGAGTGCTGCCGCAGCCTACATGCTCCTCGTTGTTGGGCTAATGTTTTGGTGTCGGTATAGAAGATTGCGCAGGAAGCAGGCTTATGCGCAAGCAAATGGTGCCACTGATGCTGATGGCCCTGGTGGGGGTGTAGATGGAGCAAGTGCCTTGTGTGAGTTACTATTTTCCCTGTTTAATTATGGTGAATTTCCATATTCACCTTGGGCTTATTAGATTATTTTAGGTAGTTACATCTTACTCAAGAAATTCAAATCCCATAGAGAAATGTCATCTCCCATTTAAAATATTAACTATTTTAATATTAGTTAACCTACTCTAATATGTGGATTAGATTTTTATGGCTCAGAAATGTGGCCATTGAAGCAAGAGTGGAAGCATTAAATTGCAGGTATTTGAGATGTAGGTGTGGAGAAGAATGGGGATGATAAGACGGACAGAAAGGAAAACAAACGATGAAGTTCTAAGCATGATAGGGGAAGAGAGATAGTTGCTGGGAGAAATTCAAAGGAGGCAGGAAAAATGGACGTAGCAAATGCTGAGAAACAGTTGGATATTGAAAACAGAAATAGAGGAGAGAATGTTAGGAAAGCATGGTCGAGGGAGGAAAACAGTAGATGTAGTCAGTTTGGATATTTAAATTAAAAAATTACTATTTTTCAAAGAAATGATAATAATTGTATCAAAGTCACAGCATTGAATGGCTAGTTATGTTTATCTCAAAAAAATATTTGAAAATCAGTATCTCATTATCCTTCAATCTATCTCATTTAACATTAAAGTCCAGGCTTCTTCTTGGAGAGTGAAATCTCTATAATATGGAATATTCTTACTTCCTTAATGCCTAACTTACTGCTAGATGGCATGATGGTTTCCATTTCTTTTAAAGTCAGTTTGAGCGTTCTTGGAAAGTCAGAAGCCTGATACAATATTTCAATTTGTATTCATGGAGGCAATTGCACCGTACAGCATTGTGTGTGCAGAAAAAGGCTATACCAAGAGATATATTGTGTTTGGAGACAAAAGAACAAGCAAATGTTTTATATTCGATATTTTCAGGTTTAACTTTGTGGAAATCCATTATCACTGAAGTAAAAATAGCAAGTATCTTTATAAAATTGAGTGGAAAGATACACTGTTATTTTTACTTCAGTGAAATGTTTTACACTTCACGAGTCTTTACCACTGTGTTGAAAATTCATCTTGAAAATTTGTTGTGATATAAAATTTTGGTCATTTTAAATCCTTTAAGAAGATAAAACAAAGACAAAAAATACATTATTCAAAAAGTTACTACACCAGAGGTATTAAGCAGGGTGGGTGAAGAGAAAAAGTCACTGGGGGAAATACAAAAAAGGTAGAGAAAATTGATGGAGAAATATTAAAATGTAATGGACTATTGAAGGCTGTGATAGAAGGGAGAACGTTGGGGAAGAGGAAGGAAGAGAGGAATCTTTTTGGACACCATGAAGGAAGGCTATGAAGAAACGAAGAAACACCTGTCATAGGTTAAAGAAAGAGTAAGTTGTCACGATTCTTAGAAGTAAATAGTTGTTAGGAACCATCAAAAACCTCCTGAAATGGATGAAGTGAGTATTCCCACAGATAATTGGAAGTTAACTGTTATTATTTTTAAATATGATGTTAATCCACAACTCAGGTTGTCTCCCTGTGAATAAACAGGATTCAACAGTATTCATTTTCAGACTTTATTTGTTGATTTTGTTGGTTTCAGTGACCAAGGCTGAGAATGGGGAGGCTGGAGGGGTTGGAGGGGAGAGGGAGTGCAAGGAGGGTGGTGGTGGAGCCCCTGGAGACTCGGGTGGGCACTCGTCGTCTTCATCACTCAGGAAAGCACAGGGCCGTGCTCCTGCTGCCCTCGACCGCATAACATTCCCCAGGAAGGACCTTCATTCCTTTGTGCCACTGGGTGAGACTTGCTTTCCTTTAAATTTTTTAACCCTTTGCTTAATTCCAACCTTGGTTTTCATGAGTTCTTGATAGGAAATAATGTTTTCATTATCAGAAAATTTTGAATACTTACAAAGTCTTAATTAATCACTATAAATTTTTTCCTTTGCCCCAATTAAACCATTAATTTTCTTAGAATTTATTCTGAAGTCAGAATAAATCAGAATGATGAACTGAAAAATTGCTATGTGACATTTTTTACTTTAAAAAATCTAGAGCAAAGCTTGTTTCATGTTTATAAAACTATCAAATTTTAATAAAACTTACTCCTAGTTTCCTTTCAATTGAATTTCTATACAATATTAAATGCTTGAGCGGGTCGCGGTAGTCTAGCAGGTAGAGCGTTGGACTACTGACCAGAGGGTCCCGGGTTCGATTCCCGGGCAAGGCACTTTGGGCACCTGCAGCTCCACCCAAGCTAGTTGATTTTTCGGGTACCAGATCTTCCTGGGAAACCATAACCGGCACAGGGAAAGGAACTGGCCCCCCTACCCTGATGTGTGAATATTCACACATCAGGTTTGATTGGTACACGGGTGAGCTCTACCATCACCTACTAAACCGACCTTCGGGTTGATTACTGTGTTTATGGTTTTTATTAAATGCTTGTTAGATATTTATATATAGGTAAACAATTTTATATTAGGAATATATGATTAAAACCTTTGATGACACTGGAAAGGCTAAAGCAACTCTAAGATTTCACTTATTCCAATGGTATATAATGAAAAAAGTAAAATCTTCACATGACTTACTAGCCATTACCAAGTGGCATAGCTTCAGTTAAGATATCCTACAAATAAAAATAAGACTAAAAATCCTTTTAGTACCAATTTACTTAATACCAAGGAACTTAGGCTTCATTTTGTAGGAGTTGTGATTATCCGAGATTAGTAATAAATTCAAGTTTATGCAATGTAGAGTTTGTCAGGTCCAGTGGCTGTGGCATAACGTCCCTGCCTGCCAACCCAGAGGTCGTGAGTTCAATCCCAGCCTAGGTGATTTTTCCCCCACCTAGGGCTTGGGTTCATGTGATTGTCAAATTATTATATCATTGTCCAAAGTCCAATGTAAAGGTCAAAATGCTGCTTTTGGACAAATTCAAAATTAATAAATCTTTATGCTGTTAAATCTGCCGCAGAAGTTGTGGTGGTTTGAAATACATAGAAATGTTTACAAAAATTATTATGAATCAGATGTTAACACACAAAAATATATGCTTCTCATTGAAAGTAAGTTGGGCGTGTTTGAATCACGTGTTTATGCTCATTGTTTTTTAATATTACTGAGCATGTTACATAGTTTCACAGTTGCACCATGTCTTCATTCTTTTCAATAAAAAGTTGAACTTTCAATGCATAAAAATAAACCCAGGCCCAACTAGAATGTTTGCCCCAAAAAAGTAATTAACAAAATAATGTAGTAATTAAGAGACTAAAAAATAAGAGTGTGGTTCTGCATTAGTATTGAAAGTTAATCATTAAAGGTATAAGGAAATGCAAAGAATAAATAAAAATTTTAGAAAGCAAAGCAATGAAGCATAAACTTTATTAGCAAGTGTACTCAGTAGCATATAGTGGAACAGTTTAATTTTTACTCTCTGTATTTAAAAATTATTGACCCAGGAGTTACTTTAATATGTGACTTCATTACAAATTGAATTTGGGTTTATGTTGTTTTGAATAAATGAGACTTTTTTAAATTTGTTAGTGAAGACTTGCAGTTGGTTGATATTTGATTTATCCAAAAGTCTCAAGCCTCACTTTGTGAAACTTATTAAATATTTTTAAAATAATAAATGACTATGTTTACTAAATGTCTTTCATTTACAAACCAAGGTATCAGTATCATTCACTGTCATGGTGAGAGTCAGTATCCTTGAAAAGTATAGTGTAAGAACTGACCTGACAGTGTTATCATCAAAACCTAGGTCAGGAAATTATGAAAAATGTAGAGATCTCTATCAGTATTTTAATTTTAAAAGAAAACTTAGTTAAAAAGAGAAGCATTTGGTAATGGTGACAGTGTTATTTGAATGGGGAAAATTTAATGTTGGAAAAATGTAATATTGATAATTGAAACTGAGAATTTAACACTATTTCTGCATTCGATTTCCGTGCCTTCTATGTGCAGGTAAAGGAGAGTTTGGCGAAGTTTTCTTAGCCCGTGCCAAAGGGCTAAGGTCATCACGACATGCAGGGTCAGGAGGTGAGGGATCGGAGAGTGAAAGTGGGTCAGATGTGGAGAAGGGGTCGGTGGTGGTGATGGTCAAGGCCCTGGAGGTGAAGGAGGAATCAGCCTTGACAGAGTTCAAGCGGCAGTTGGATATGTTTGGCAAAGCCAGGCATCCGAATGTGGCCAAGCTCGTAGGGCTGTGCAGGGATGCTAACCCACATTACATGCTCCTAGAATACTCTGCCTGGGTAAGACATGACTTATTCTACTCCTCTACTCTTTAGTTGAGTCACATTGGTCTTTCACAAATATAAGATATGGCAACATTTATATTTATTAGGGCTGTTCATCTAAAAATAATCAGGATCTCGATGGCGATGGAGGTTTTTGCACCACAAAAGTTGCCCATCTCTTAACCCTTGTTTGTGTAGTAAACTCCTCATCCTTCCTGTAATTCAGATGTAATCCTAGGTGTCTCTTTTCTGTTCCTCAGTGTAAATACACAACATCATGGAAAGCGTTTTTCACTATCAGAAGGTGTTAACCAATTGAACATGTTTCAACTTGCAATGGCTACCACTGGTGCAATACTGGAGTCAAGTCAGTTAAACTTGTACCACATTAATCTAATAGTATAGCAAATGTAAATTTTGCACAATGAATGATGCAGATTAAAAAAATCTATTTAAATATTTACTGAAAAATCCTTATATATTTCCAAATGATCTCTTGGCCAGAGATTTAGATGAAATGACATTAACTTTTACATAATTTGTTCTTCAGACTAATCAAGGAAATGTCTTTAGTGAAGCGAGAGATGAAATAAGTTTTATTTTATAATGCCAACCTTGTTTGTTTCTAAATTGAAAATTACAAGCAAATTGTGCTAAATTAATTCATAAATTTATTTTCTTAGAGTATACATCGTATTTGTAATAAATGCACAAACTGGTCCTTCACTCATTGCTTAATCCATGCTGCAGTGATACATATACTTAGTGTGCCCAATAAATACGCAAACTGGTACCATCTGGCTGGCATGACGCAAACTAAAGCCCCAACCACTTGCGGTGCTAGTTGCTTGAGATCCAATGAGTCTTCTGTCCTTGGTGGATCGTCGAGCTGTGCGTATCGTGCCAGTTATGTTAGTTTCTGTTGTCCTTCTTTTTACTTTTGATCGAAAGTGGAAATTGACAAAATCACGGAGCAATGAATCAACATCAAGTTTTTTGGTGAAATGCGGTAAAAGCTATCAAGAAGTTACTGAAATATTGACAGCTGTTTACGGTGATAATGCTCTGAAGAAACCATTCATTTTCAAGTTATATAGTATATTTATAACCATGTGTATATATACATTTATATATATATATATATATTCATGTATAAATATACATCATTAACATGACCACTGCATTAATCCTCCATATTTATCCACCTAGGAATGGCTCATTTAGGATCGTAAACAGAAATTATATGATTAGTTTATCAACTTCAAGAGATTTGAAAGAGAATTTAATGATATTTTTCACAGCACTAACATATCCTTGGGTTTGGTTTAAATTTTATTATTTTAAATTATAAAGTTGTTTGTTGTTGAAAAATTTAGGTTCATTATATTATATAAATGCTGGTCGCGGTGGTCTAGCGGGTAGAGCGTTGGACTACTGACCGGAGGGTCCCGGGTTCGATTCCCGGGCAAGGCACTTTGGGCACCTGCAGCTCCACCCAAGCTAGTTGATTTTTCGGGTACCAGATTTTCCTGGGAAACCATAACCGGCACAGGGAAAGGAACTGGCCCCCCTACCCTGATGTGTGAATATTCACACGCCGTTGGGCTTGGTACACGGGTGAGCTCTACCATCACCTACTAAACCGACCTTTGGGTCGATTACTGTGTTTATGGTTTTATATTATAAATAATTTTAATCACACATTATTTCTTATTTTAGGGGGATCTGAAGCAATATCTAGTGACAACTTGCAAGAGTAGCAAAGCAAGTGAAGGCAAAGAAGCTGGCACAACGGCAGCCAGTCCCACAAGAACCCCATTGACTGAGAACCAGTGCGTAGATGTTGTGAAGCAGATTGCACTTGGAATGGAGCACATTGCATCTTTGCGCTTTGTGCATCGAGATTTGGCGGCCAGAAATTGTCTCATATCTACATCTGGTGTCAACATAAAAATTTCAGCTCCATCACTGTCAAAGGACACTTATTCTGCTGAATACCACACCTTCCAAAATCAGGTACAAATAGCTGGACCCATAAATAAATACCCTCTAATGGAGCTAATCATATGCTCTACAACTGGGAAATTTTTTTAATGTAAAATATGTGGTATATACTTTTGTGTACATGATTTATATAAAAAGTATTGGGAAAAGTTTTGGAAAAATAGATTTATTTCAGATATTACTAAAATGCCTCAAAATTCATCTAAGTCCATCCCTTTAGCATTGGCACTCATTTTCCAGCAGTATGTAGGTATTTTAAACTTGTATTTTTAAAAAAGTGTATCCCAGAATTTAATTATCCTTATGACTGTAACTTAATTGAATTTTTGAGGTTCTGGGAAGAGAGAATAGCTAATAGTACTAGTGAGAATTTACTGTATTCTCCACTTTGAGGCCATCCATAAGCATTCTTTGCTTCAATTATATAAATTTGGCCAAATATTCGAATTTTTATAGTTTAAAAAAAATATATAAGGTGTCCTTCTTAGTACTGTAGTCTTCTATATTCCATAAGCAGCAAGCAAGTGTCCATGTATCCATCTATATATCTATTGATTTGTCTCTACCCATCTCATTATTATTATTTTTAATGGGTTTCCATCTCTCTCTCTCTCTCCGATTAATGCAGCTGATCCCGATTCGGTGGATGCCTCCTGAGGCTGTCCTGGAGGACGACTCATCCACCAAGTCTGATGTATGGGCTTGGGGTGTCTTAGCAAATGAGGTGTTTTCCGGAGGCGACCTGCCCTTGAGTCAGCTCACCAATGATGCTGTAATTGGCGCAATGCGCGACGTGGGCAAGACGGCAATGCACCAGGTTCATGCCTCTGTTCCAGCCTCCCTGCGATCATTACTGGAATCTTGTTGGGCAACATGCCCGCGTGATCGACCCTCATTTCCAGACATTGTCGCTGCCATCGGGGCAGACACCCAACTCTGAATGGCCATGACATAGGGAGGGTTTCAAAAGAGGGTTTGGAGGAAATGTATTTATGCCACTTCTTTGGTCGTTCACTTAACCTGCAGTGCACACTTGAAATCGTCACTTGAATCGGTGACAGAATTAGGAGATTGAACATTTACCCAATTTCAAAAGGGAAGTGGGAATTCAGTTTTGCACTTCTCTCCCCAGACTAGTCATTTGAAGACAGTACTGATAGGGTTTCGCTGAATGTATCTTTTCGTGCTGATTTTTACTAGTGAATGTGAATAATCATGACAGTGGAACAATGGAGCAAGGTGATATCTGCTTGGATCCGGACCAATGAAAAAGTATTGAAAAAAAAGAGAAAATGCCTCACTCTATGAAGATAAATCTTGAACAAGTAAACTCTATGAAGATCATCATCAATGTATGACGAAAAATTTCTCACATCCATTGCAATAACCATTGTTGGCTCCAGTACCAAACGTATATGCCCGAATAACTTGTGTGAAAGGGAGTGTCCATTATTCACTTTTTGTTGACCAAGCTACAGTTTTGTATACCTTTTTACACAGTTAACATTTTTCAATGGCCTACCTTAATGGCTTTTGTGCTTTTGGGTGGCTTCACTGTGTTTGATGTAACTTGTAATTATATTTTTTTCTCTTCAATCAGTATGATGTACTTCCTAATGTGGTAATCCCCAGGAAAGTTTATCCTTTATGCGCATTGGGAAGAGGTTGTAATTCTGATTTCATGTTCAAACTTGTCACATTAGGTATAATATTGGCTTGGTTTTTGTCTCCACTCTGCTAACTTGTCGTGCATGTCAACTGGACGTGGGAATACGTATATATAAGGATGATTTGCCCGAATTGATGATGCTTTCGTCAGTAGGGTGGACTGTGCTGTTGGACATGAACAGATATTGATTGAGGGAGTTTGATGAGAGGGGCTGGAGTGTTGCTTTAAAAGGCACAGCGTACTTGTAAGAATGACTCATTGCTGATGGCCATCTGGCCTCAGTTACTGCATATCCACTTGGTAATATATCAGCTCATGCTTTTAACCTTCTCTAGAGGAAACAGTTTTTATTCAGGTATGTTTTTTACCTTTTTCTGAGGTATTATGAAAATTGTTAGCCTAGATTATTTTCTCCTTTGATGCCCTTGTAATTTTGTATTTTAATACCGTTTTCTACAATTTTACTAAATGGGAAAATAAGTGTACTTTGTAATTTATGACCAAAAACTTTTGTATTTTGGAAGCATTTGTTTATTTCCCATTTTATTGCCTATACCTTGTTTTTTTTAAAAAACAAGAATGTAATTTGTTTTACATTTTAAAATATTTGTGAGATACCTGTGCATATATTTTTTCATGAAGTGTTTTACCATATTTGTATGTGAAGTGAATTATTTATTGTCTAGTCAAGCAATAGATTGTAAGACATTAACCTTTTTATAATGTATGATTATGATGATGTTTTTGTAATTTTTTCAATGGTTGCTAAAAAAAATAGTAGTTTACTCCAAATTTAAGAATTTCTTTTGTTTAGTAAAGAAAATTATGTAGGGTTTACTTATCATTCCAGTTTAATGTGCATTGTTTAACAAATTTAATGTTTTCTTCCTCATCCAAGCATGTTAGCTTTTGGTAATTTTGTGTTATTTTTATACATACGATACATAGTAAAGTCCACTTGTACAAAAATTATAATTATACTAGTTGGGTGCAGGAAGATATTCTTAAAAATTTTTGACTCAGGTTTTGAACAAAATTAAATTTGGACATACTTATATGCTTTTCATATTTAGGCTAACGAAAATCACCTTTTTAATTTTATATATACCTACTGCCATTTTGTGGTTGCATAAAATCACTAGTTACTCTGTGATGTTTTTTTTTGTCTTTTAATAAATTAATCATGAATCAAAGTATTCTTCTTTATTTTCCCCAATCTCTACATTATTCTTACCTATGAATCAGTAATGGTTTTAACACTTGGATATAATCATTGATCTGTGGATTGAAACAATTAGATAGGCTACTACTAACTGAAGTTGATAAGAGGGTTCAATAAATTTAACTGCCTAATTTAGTCTATATGCATGTACACTACAGGTTCAGATTTCACATTGTAGAAGTATTTGATATCCATATTAAAAGATTTTGTACTTTTCCACAGACTTTATTTTAAGATACGTACATCATTAGGCACAAATTTCAGTGCTGCATGTGATTGAAAGTTGTACCTGATGATGTTGCAAGTCAGTGAAACTTGTTGCATCTTAAAATAAAGTCTGTGGAAAATACAAAATATTTATTAATATAATATGTTACTAACTTTGGTTATCGCATTAGAGGAGAAACTGAAAATATTTTTGTTTATATGTTTGTAGTTATTTCTCTATGAAATTTTTGAAACTGTTGTCCATTGCGCTTTCTTAATATTTAATTATTATTTTTTTTAGTAATCTGATCAGCAATTAATTGTAGGGATCTGAATCAAGACTCACACCATTCCCATGTTCTCCGATATAGTTATTGATGTAGCAGAATATCTTCAAATTGAATGCCACAAGTTATAATGAATGTTGGCATAGGAGTATCCTGTTTTAAAAGTTTTTCTTTTACATAGCTGAAAAATTGTGACTCTCCGATCATTACTCTGACAAACACATCACACAATGGTTTGAGTTGTCATTTAGGGCAAATCAATCATTAAATGATGACATTCATTCATAGGAGCAAATGAAGAATGACAGGCAAGTGGACTATTCAAGTTAAACAACTAAACTTTAATTAAACAACTAAATTTCCTAAAAAACTTTGGAAGTTTAGAAAGTATTTATCATTTGATTATGGCCCCTGGTTTGGATTTAATAAAATAACTATCAGTTAATTGCTGTTTATACCACTAGAAGAGTTCATATTTTATCAACAAAATATTTTGAATTTCATTAATTCAATACTATTTATTAGGAAATGTCATTTGATCATGCATTTCTCTTTCAAGGAACGTTCTCCCCTTTATCACAGTCTTCAACATTCCATTGTCACTCAACATGCTCTGCATTCATCTTTCCAACCTCCCTTGGATTTCTCCCAGCAATATCCTCCTCTCCCACCATGCCCAGCACTTTCTCATTTGTTTTCCTTTCTATCCACTTCACCTTTTCCATCCATCTCCGCACCCACACATCAAAAGCCTCCAATCTATGCCAATCATCTTGCTTCAGTGACAATTTTTCTGTACCGTACATAACTACGGTCCATATTAGAGTTTTCACGGGCCTTTTCTTAACATCCTTTCTCAGCATCCCTGTCATTAATTCTCTCCTTCTTGTGAAAGATTCTTTGCCTAATGACATCCTTCTTCTTATAGCCCTAATATTTGAACCATTTTTGTGCCAGACGAGCATAAGTAAGCTATTCCATGGGCTCTAGTTTATGACCTCATATTTTAACTTAGCTTTAACCTTTCCCTTTTTCATAACTTGATAACCTTTGTTTTGTTTACAAAGAGTCTCATCCCATTCATATCACAATGATTTTATAATGCTCTCAGCAATGGTTGTGACCCATTGGTTGACTGACTAATTAAAGCATGATCCACTGCAAACCGAACTGATTTTATAAATTCCCCACTAGCTTTCATTCCTCCTTCCAGTTCTTCTCACACCTCTTTTACCATTTCCTCTACATGTTGAAAAGCACAGGAGATAATGGACACCCCTTTCTTACCCCTCTTTCTAACACTGCCCATCTTGACTTTCCATCCACCATTCACATCTGAGCACTCTGTGAAATGTATTGGTTGCAGATAAGTCACCTATCCGTCCAATCTATTTGTATCTTCTGTAATGCATTCATAAATTCAACCTCATAGCATGTATTTATGTTCAAGAGAACCATGTTGTTATTTGATTTATAGAACCGGGTTAGCAGCATTTTCTATACTAACGATGGAGATTCAATGAAGAAAACCAAGTGTTTGATAATTCCAATCATCTTTGTATGCCAATTAATGCGGAATAAACTACCACTTTTAGTAAAACACCTGTAGTGAAGACGAATTTTATGCTTATGTGCAGAAAATGGTCAATATTGATGAAATATACAAGTTCGTAATTTGAGAAGTAAGCTCATTAAACTAAAACTGAATGCTAGTTTTGCCTGCTCATTCCCAGCCGAACAGAGCCAACTATGTGACTGGTAGAGGTGAGTACAGGAGATTGAGGTGGTCATTGTGGGGCTTAAGTGACATCTTCAAGAGGCACATATTTGGCCGGCACTCGCACTTCATTCTAAATACGTTTCAGCACCAGCCAGGGGAGGCAGGAACTAAAAATCAAAAATTGGTAGCAGCACGAAATCATACGTTTTGAGGACAGTCGCGCCTGAAGCTTAGGCTACCGGCGTTTTATAACTGAAACCGTCGGTTGCAGAGATATCAGGGTCGAACTTATTTGATACACTATTTAGCAACGATAATCCTTAGTCTAACAAGGACAACAGATCTTTTCCGAACTTACGGAACGCATTAGTGAAATTGTAGGGAATGTAGAAAAAAATTGTAGAGTGAAATTCTTTTATTTTATAAGGTTTATTACTAAGAATGAAGATTACTTTAAGTGAGGAAGAGAACATTGATGAGTGAAACGTTGAGTAGTAATTTAAAGATTGGTTCATTGAAAACTTCGATATGGAGTGTGGTTTTGTACGGCGCGGGAATATGGTTGTCGGAGCAAAATGATAGGTGTAAATTGGAGCCTTTTGAATTGTGGGTGTAGAGAAGGATGGAAAAGTTGAAGTGGATAGAAAAGTAAACAAGCGAGGAAGTGCCAAGCATGGTGGGTGATGAGAGGGGATTGCTGGGATAAATACAAAGGTGGTAGGAAATATGGATGAAGAGCGTTTTGATTGGTAATGGAATGTTGAAGACTTTGATGAAGAAGAGAACGTTGGGCAAACGAGGAGGGGTAGGAAAAGGATAGGCATGCTGGATGGAATGAACGGACGAAGGAAGTGTACGGCATGGAAGAAGGGTTTATTTTAGCGTCGGCTGTCAGGTTGTTTTTTTACGAGGACAAAGGCGCCATTTGACCATTTTATCGGCCGTCTCCGTCCAAAATCTACCTTATACTATAAAATAATAATTATTATTTTAAGATAGAACTACTTACAAAATAAATCTGACCACTTTGCGATGCAGTTCGCTCAATATGCCTGCTTATCTAGAAATGTGTAACCCTGCCATACCCCCGTCAACTGGACAACAGAAGCAGTAGAACCCGATTCCTAGTCCATGAAGGACAATGTGCTACCCAAGACTTGACTCGTATGAGACAACGGATAAAATTATATTTCATGTGAACGGGATTCTTCAGGAATAGCATTCCCGGAAGAATAATCCTTTGCCCTTGGGCATTGAATGCCTAACATCTGTGGCAGTCTGAAGAGTTATCTCTTCATCGTCTGAGAAAGGATATTGAGCACAGATAGTCAACGTGTGTACGCTGAACTTTCAATAGGCATGCCGCAGTTAGTACGATAGATAGTTAGTAGATAGAGTGATATGAATGCTAATTTCCATAATAGATATTGCGCGAATAAATCGGAAGAAATATATTGTGAAGTGTAAAGCCATGTTCTGGTCATGCGGCTCAAAAAATATCGCTTATTTCCAAATATTTCCCCGAGACTGCGTGTCATTAAACATTTACTATTGCAAAGTTCTTGGATTCATTGTACAGGTCATCACGTTTCTTTTCAAACATGTAACGCAATAAAATCTCCCGATGAGCGACAACTTTTGTAATTTTCTTTTGTTTATTTCATTTAAAAGTGAATTAATTTCGCATTCAATAGTCGGAAGAGGCTCCTTAGAATGACATCAAGTATCAGAGTTATTATTAATGAAGGCTACCGATTGATGAGGTCATTTGCTTCATTAGTTGTAGGAGGGTAATTCGGTAGGAGTAGGTGGGGGAAGGGTAGAAAGAAATTCACCGTTAGAATTAGCCTACTCTTCATTAATGGCGCCAAGCGGTCAAGAGTTTAGCATCCCATCCGATTGACCGAATACTTCACTCGTTTTTAAAGCTGTAATCCAGTTCTCAGAACAATCCCAGCTCAGAGAACGGTTGTTTTTCCCGATATTCACAGATTCCATAAAGCAGAAAATACACCTACAACTACAATAACTATTGCGTAGCTACACAGCTAGTACATATTCACATACGGGAATTAAACTAAACTTCATATGATCTCTTCTTTTTATTTAGTATTATTTTTACGTATACTTAAATATTTCCGAATAAAGCCGTTTATATGTGCCACGGTCTTCCAACGTACACTTTGTACTTTTTCATAAATCTTTCTATAGCCCCCTAGCCACTTGTAACTGTCACAGCGTGCCAATTCTATCATCATGACTTTCCGCAATTAACTTGAAATGGGCAGGATGACAAAAACTCTTGAAAAAATATATTTCCAGTGATAAACGCCATAAAATTCGTGCTTCTCTGGCAAATAACGAGTTATTTTAGTAGTAATACCTACTAATTAAATTGAAAATAATCTCATTTGATTAATTTTTAAAATCAATGTGCACTTCTCTTCACCCATCCGGCAGTAATTTCATTTCCAAAGGTCATTTTCAAGAACTGTTCCAGCGAGGATTTACGATGAATTGGCAGGATTGCCGGAATTTTAAAGTTCAACTGTTTTTGTCAATTCAACATTTTCAGCAAGATTAACTTCAAATAACTTGCCAAAATCGTTTACATACCTTAGACCGTGACTTAAAAACAAATTCATTTGTAAATAATTCCATATATCAGCTGTAACATAAAGGAATAACCTAAATCTTATTTTAAAACGACCGCCACAAACAGTAGAACTGATGAAAGTGCAATGAATTGTGTATATTCAGGCGACATGTTTGAAAATTATTTCTCTAAGTATAATAAGGGTATAGGTGCAAATGCCAAGGGCGCTTTCAACCCAGACCTCTTTTGGATATTTTATCATGTCAACAGAAGTAGAAGAGAATACTAATTTAATTACTACACGGTAAGTTAACGAATGATGTGGCTAATTAACCTTATTTTCTGACACGTTAGCTGGGAATTAAATCAACATTAACTCTCTGCAGACGTCTTTAATTACATTTAGCGAAAGTCTAAATTAAATTTAAGTTAGATTTCACTAAATTCCGCAATCACCAATATTCAGTTATTTCAATTCAGCAATGCCAGTCGAGTGATGTAAAATTTTACTGTAAGAAATTTTTGGAACATTTTTTGTTTCGTTTGTATTTGAAAGACGACCTTTAGTTTAGCATATTTTTTATCTAAATTTTAGTGTGCTAAAGCCCATTTCATCCAATTCTTTAATGTATTATTTGGAGAGTTAAAACATTCCTGTATCTCTGTTTCATAATCGGAATTACTTGCATGGTCTAATCTTTAAAACTGAAGGCCTAGCTTTAATGGGTTACATAGAGCGTCCAGCAAGTCTAAATTATTTTGTTCCACATGTTTTCCAAATCATTTTTTAAAAATTACCTCGACAATTTTTGATACACTTCCAATTGACTTTTTAGTAAAACTGTCATGTAAATTGTAAATTTTATAAGCTTTATCTGTAATGAAGAAGAGGATGGAGAAGTTGCATGCCTGTTTTCAGCTATCTGTGCTCAAATTTTCCTCTATCTGTTTCTCATAGTTCATCCATGCCCTTCCTCTGTAATTATTCTCCTCCATATTTCCTTACATCATGATCTTCAGTATGCTATTGTGCCTCAGGATGTCCAATTAGTTTCCCTCATCTCCTTTTAACTGTCTTATAGAGGCTCCTCTTTGTCACCCAATTTTTGAAGTACTTCATTTTTTATCCCAATCCACTATTTCATTTTCAGTATTCTACTCTAGTACCAGATTTCCAAATTTCTTTTCTCTGCTGCTCCTATTGTATAAGCTACACATTAGTAGAAAAGGATACTCCACATATAAGTTTAATGTATTGTTTCTTTATATCTATCCTATTTTCTGTTAGTAGTTGTTTCTTCTGATAGAAAGCCTTCTTTGCCATTCAATCTCCACTTAACAATATCCCTCTTTGTCTGCTACTAACATCACTAGGTAGAAAAACACTCCCACTTGTTCCATTTTGTCTTTCCCTAGTCTTGCTTTGAGATTATCTTCCCTACTTTCACTGCAGCCTTATCTAATCTTGAGGTAATACTTGTTCATTCTCATCTCCATATTGGCTATTATCCTGGTAAATATAAAATAAATGGCAACAGAATTATCAGCACTGGTAGACTTTTTATGGACCTCATCATCACCTGAGTAACTTGGCTGTTTTAGAAAACTCTTCTTTGCTTGTAACTCTTTCCATTTTAAAGAAACCTTTGTTTTACTTTCTTTTATGACCTTTGCCCTAAGCATTGCCTTAAAATTGATGCATGCGCTCTAGAAGCTATGTTCAATGAAAGAAGAAGAAATGTTCAATTGATATGAATCAATCATTTATGGATGTTAACCCTGCCAACCAATAATATAGTGTCATGAATATTATGCAGGCCAACCAGAGATGTCTCATCAAAGTTTCAGCAAACCCAAATGGACGACCTAAATAAAATGTGTCCTATATTTTACCCACAAATACTAAAATACTCTGGATTTTTAAGTCTGACAATACTCCTTCACTTCTCCATGTTGCTGGAAACCCTGTTATAGTATCTGATTGATGTACTCTCCAGGGTAATTCCTATACAAAATAAAACAGTTTCTGGCATAACTTGGTGGAAAATCTTCATATTGACATTTGAAAATTAAACAACTTGGCTTTTCCACTTCAAATTTTTTCTCACGACCTAGGTTTTGTTATGGTATAACATCATCAGGTGTTATACCATAACATCAGGTGATAAAACATGATGTTATACCATAACGAAACCTAGGTCATGAGAATAAAAAATTTAAGTGGAAAAGCAAAGTTGTTTAATTTTCAAATGTCCTGTACAAAAGAACTGAATTGGAAAAAAATTACTCCCAGAACATTTACCTGAGAGTTCCATTGTACCTTTCACTAATAAAAACTGAAAAGCTAATCTGCTGCTGCTCAGTTTCACATATTGCATTACTACAGGCCTTGGGAAATTGCTACCATACTTTTAGTTACAAACAAAACATCTACCACAGCTTCAGCCACCTCCTTTGAATTGTCAAAAGCATACTTGCTGCTGGTTCCCAGTTGCCAATTATTGGAGTCATGGTGTAGTTTAATTTCATATAACAAGTTTAGCTTACCTGGAGATAAACTTGTGTAACCTCTTGTCACAACTGCTTGCATGTTAAGTACACTTATTTTACAGATGACCTCTCTATTTAGTGGTTGACTTACTACCTGTGAGCCTGTATGACTGATGTAATAATATAGCCCCCTGCAATCCATTCATTCATTGTGGTTATTAATTGTTATCAAAATTTTATTTTTATAAGTGGAGTTAACACTGCACAGCACATTTCTATTTTCTGGACTTAACGTGTATTGTATTGGTTGTATTCTTGTCATAGAATAATACTGTTCTTTAGTTTTTTGGAGATATCTCTAGCACTATAGAGTATATTCATAAAATCTCAAAACTCTTATTGGTCTTCAATTTCTTGGACAAAAATTTATATTATTAGATAAATTGGGTACAAAAAATGAATGCATTACAGAAGATACAAGTAGATTGGAGGGATAGGTAACTTATCCATAACCTGTAGATCTCAGAATGATCTGTTTTGTGTGGCAGATTGAGTCTGGGTGGGTAGTGTTAGGAAGAGAAGTGAGACAGAGATATTCATTATCACTCATGCTTTCCGATGTGCTTTCTGCATATGCAGAAAATGGATGAGTGGCACAAAAAGTACTGTAGATAGGAATCAAAGTCAGAAAGAAATTTATAAAATCAGGTTTACAGATGATTACACTTTAGCTTGCAAATCAGCCAAGGGGCTACAAGCATTGCTGAGCACATTGGAAAGTCAGTGAAAGAGGTATGTGATGAGAAAAAATGTAAACACAACAAAGGTTATGCAATTTTCCAGAAAGACAAAGGTTAACCTTAACATTGAAAAAGGAGGCAAA
Organism: Hetaerina titia; assembly: GCA_037158775.1. Classification (NCBI taxonomy): domain Eukaryota; kingdom Metazoa; phylum Arthropoda; class Insecta; order Odonata; family Calopterygidae; genus Hetaerina; species Hetaerina titia. Next base: position 82,812,234 of record CM073777.1, on the reverse strand, counting down.
AACTAGAGCAGGTGGAACAGTTTACATATCTCGGAAGTGTTTTGGACCAAAATGATCAGAATAGTAGGGATGAAAGGAGAAGAAGTGCACTAAGGAAAGAGATTTTCACAAGGAGTAGGAAGTTGATGACAGGGACGTTGTGTAAGGATGTGAGAAAAGACTTGTGAAAACTGTGATGTGGACCGTAGTTCTGTATGGTGCAGCAGAAACATTGTCACTGAAGCAGGATGATAGACGTAGATTAGAGGCTTTTGAAATGAGGGTGTGGAGAAGGATAGAAAAGGTGAAGTGGATAGAAAGAAAGACAAATGAAGAAATGGTGGGCAAGGAGGGGATTGTTGGGAGAAATTCAAGGGAGGCGGAAAAGATGGATCGAGAGCATTTTGATTAGTAATGGGATATTGAATGCTGTGATAAGGGGAGAATGTTGGATGAATGAGGAAGGGGCAGGAAAAGGATGGGTATGCTAGATGGAATGAAGGGAGGAAGGAAGTAAGTGGAATTGAAGAAGTGTTTATTATAATTTATAGGGGTCAAATTGTTTAGTAAACCTAAAACATGTAAGGGTGTCAAGTTTGTGTTTATCCTAAACTTACCTTTAACAGTAGACTACCAAATAACAAACACACTATGGGTACATTAATGAATATCAGAGGATGTTAATGCCACACTTCCTATCCTTACTTACATCCAAATTTTCTTTGCTTAGTGTACAAAAATTTAATCCTTTATCCCAGGGTTACTTAGTTCATGAACCTCTAATTTCTGCATTATATCTCAAACTCATTTCCTAGAAGACTACTAATTTGGTGCACTGACACAAAAACAAAGCAAAATGTTAAATTTTAACAGCATTTTATTTAGATGAAATTTCATTGAATTGGAGGATACTGATACACAAAAGCATTTGGTCAATAGCTATAGAAATGCAATACCAAATATGAATCGGAAGAAAAATAAAGTGAAAACTTTTTTCAACATCCTTTACATCTTGTAACAGGGTTGAAGTCAGAGATTTCATATTTTTAACTTTTCAAAATTATTCAGACAGTTCATTTGATAATCATTTATAGGTAGACAGGAAAAAAATATAAACTCTCTAAAAAATAAGTTTACATCCAAAACACTTAATCATTAAGCACAGACCTTGAAAATTAATACAAAACATGGCAGCACTTTGCACACTGAGGCATCCATTATGGTATGGTTTACAATTCAACTTTCAAAAAGACAAAAATTCTGTTTAGTAGAGATGACATTTGTTGATCTAAATAACCAATTCTAAACTGTCATGCAACAAAAAGCATTCCAGTTTACATAGGTCCTAAAATCACACAAATGATATTACTCAGGGTAATATAATTGTAATGGATGACTTTAAATAATTAGCATCTTGTATTACATCACTATCAATCTTATTTACATAGAAATAATAATATCAGTGGACATAAATGAAAATTTCTCAATGATCTGAAATTATAAGAAGACAATCAAAGGAAGTGATACAGGGATAAAATATTTTCTGTACAGCCAAGAAGAGATCATAAAGCTAATTTTGTAGTTTAAAAACTAAGTTCGTGAAAATAAACAAAGAAAAGCAGAAAATATACTTAATATGGCAAATTTTAACAGCCTAGGATAATATTAATAAAAATGATTACCAGAATGCAAGACAAGAACACTGACAACCAATACAGAGAACACTTGGAGAATTTCTTAAATATTTTATGCGAAGGACTGAAGATATACATCCCATCCAAAATTAAATGCAACAGTAAGGAACCTAGATGATACAACGGGGAAAACAGATCGGCATTAAAAAGGTAAAGAAGGCTACAGTCAAATTTTAAAAAGAGCTTAAAAGTGACGATATAGTTTATGTGAATACATCCAAACAGAAACTTAAAGAATGTCGTAGTAAAACAAAAAGTATCCTGCGCACAGCTCTACACTCTTTAAAATCTAAAATGCTAAACTAACTATGGCCAAACAAGTTAAATATTTGGAGGTAGTTCTAACACCATGCCTTTCATGGAGAGCACATATCAGGACAATATGCGGATCCGCTTTAAAGAAACTTGGTTTCATTAAATGGGTGGTGGGAAAATGTAATGAGAAAGTTAAAGAGAGGTGTCATTTTGCTCTACTTAGACCTCATTTGGAATATGCCACAAGTATTTGGGATCCTTGGGAGAAAATTTGGCAAAAAGAATTAGATGAAGTCCAGAGAAAATCCACCAGATTCGTTAAAAATTTTTAAATAAGAACACAAGTGTGACATGTCTCTTAGTGGATTTAGGCTCGGAGCCACTGGAAATACGCAGAGAACAAGCGAGACTTAAACTTTTAGAAAGATTCAGAACAAAGGAGTTTAACAATAACACTAAAGGAATTATAATGGCCCCACACTACTAAGGTAGATCAGACCACAAAGATTGATTCCAGTGTAGATAGATACAAATACTCATTCTTTCCCTGAACAATCAGGAATTATAATAGTAAGGAACCGAAGTCACTTCAGAAATATGAAAAACATTTAATTTACAAGTCTGAACAAAATTAAACATTCCAAAGACATCATTTATATTTGTAGGTGCATGTGTATGTCAGTTGGTAGTTTGTGTTCTTGCATGTGTGAGTTGAAAGGATTTTTGCATGAATGTATACCCTGTTTTGTTTGTGAATTGAATAAATTTGTGGCTTTTGAAGTATTCCCTTAGAAAACAAAACATCGGAATTGGGTACAAATCATTGTTTTATCCTGACCCCTACCATTCTCTCACCTACCCTTGTTATATGTAGTATAAAAAATATTTTTCAGTTAAAGACAGAGTGATATTTTGTCACACAACCATGGTTTCAGAGTAATACTCTGTCCCAAGAAGGAGTAGGCTCTTCTGGAAGAAGGTTCCAAAAATTTCACTTCTTGTTATAGTTAAAAAACTTTGAAACAGATTTCCTGTTTGTTTGTCTCAGGAATCACCTTGTAAAAATGCCAGACTACAAATGAACAGATAACTCATCATTTATTAACTACCAATAAGTTATGATGTATAATCATCACTCTTAAAGTTGAAACTGTATTTCTGTTTTATGTATGACAGTATAAAGTGTTATTTATACTCTAAAATAAAATATTCATACATTGAGAAAGCACCAGCAGTCAATAAATAGGATATAAAAATATTGCATAATATGTTAATGCACAACAGTCCCTTATATGAATCTTAACTCACTTGTTCCACAGGTTTCAAACCTCTGGCATCCAATGCATTTTGATTTAATTCATTATTTTCCTTATGACAACATATACATAATCCTTATGATAACATGAATGCACAATACTGCATCAAACTATACAAAACTAATTCAACTTGCAATAATTCACATTGAAGGTACCCATCTTAAAAAATCATAAAATTATGAAGCATCCAAAGTTAGCTGAAATAAGCAGTTTCCCTGAAACAATATGGAGTTGATTCTCTTTTTTTTTGGATTAATACAAACTCCATTAATTATCACAGTATCACAAGCATCACACAATTCACTCACCATTACTGATAGGTTTCAATATAAATAAAATATGCATCTATTGAAATATTCAACAAAATGATTCGACAAAATATATATACACTATACATATACAATATATATGACACTAAATATCAAAATCAATGTCATCATCTTCATAATCGCCTGTGCTGAACACTTGGGAACAACTTTGGGTATTTGGAAAACTTGAAAAGTCCCTCTGGCTTTTAGGAAATGAAGGTGTTGAGGCAGAAAAACACTTGGCATACATGACTAGTTCATTCACTCTTTTAGATTTGCTATCTGTGCATCCCTTACCACCAAGCTTGTTCTGCCTGCAGTCATTGGTGTTAAATTCATCTTTTGCACTCGTAGACTTTCTGCTTGATAATGCTATTTCATCCTTGCCAATTTCATTTTCCGACAACTTGCATTGGTTGCTTGATTGGACACAAAGTGAGTCTACAGTATCACGGTTTTCATTTCCCGTAAGACTCACATTGTCACCCATTGTTGATAAGCTACTCATATCCACATTATTGAATGTACTTACTCTCTTTTTACTCTGAAAAGAGAACCTATTTTTCAGCTCTGTAACTTTGCCTGCCATATCATTACCTCTCTTACTTTTATTCTCATCCAAAGAAATGATACACCCTCTTCCATCCTCAGTTCTATCAATTGCTTCATCAACTGTATGTGTTCCATCATGGCTAGTTTTGCCTACTCTTTTGTCTGCAGAGCCCTTTCCCTTGGTAGTATCGGGGTTTTTGCTTGAGTTGGTATTTTTTACAGACTTCTTCCTTTCATTGCAACCATTATTATTTTCCACTGCTCTCTTCTTGTTAACATTTGCCCGTGGTTTAATATGCTTCCCTTGGCATTCAGCCACACCATATAATGTCTTGTCTTTATTTCTCTTTATCCCCGCAAGCACGGTTTGCAATTTGTCCGACAAAAGTAAAGACTTTGTGCTCTGACTCTCCCCTTCATTGTTGCATTGTGTCTGTGTTTTGATGGTAGAATTATCTGTTAAAATACACAGGGTTGCTGGATCCAGGATTTTTTTGTTCTGGCAAGAGGGTGAACTCACTGTTTTATCAATATTCTCTTTGGTGGGTTTTATTAAGTCACTGTCAGTACTTTCACTCACATCGGGTGAATCTAATGGTGAATAGCTTATAGCATCTTGGATATCAACATGACTAATGCTACTTTCAGAAATGAACGAGGAAGACTGAGAAACGATATCTTCCATTTCTTCCTTCAAAAGATGCATTAATCCTAATTTCTTGAGTATTAAGTTGACTGAAAAGTAAAAAGACATACATTAATAAATGAAAAAAGGCAACATTTTCAAGTACTTGTATCATACTACTTATAATTGATAGACATAATTGGGCAGTCTGAAAAGTTTCTGACTCAGAAAATTTCAGAAAAAATGTCTTGTGTCTTTGTTAGGTCGAAAACTTTTCAGATCACCCTTGTACATAGAATAATGTAATAGAATGTCATAAAATTATTTTGTAGCAGTGAGAAATGGAGTAATATTTATAACTGAACAAGGCACTGAAATAGTTGCAGACTTAAGATCCAACCTGTGTACGCACAGATACAGTCACTACAATCACAGCAAAGCATCCACTGGAATCAATGTAAGAGCATATACTCAAATCATATAGGACAGCTGTTACTTAATGAATATATATTAATTTTGTGTAATTATTAAATATCAGTAAAATGAAAAATGGGAATTCACAGCCATCATGAATTGAAAATCAAATTGTGTGTAATATCCCTTGCAGGAGTTTAAGTGTACCACAGGACTTCATACACAATTGCATGGTCATATTGAGACAAGCATCTTGACACAGGACACTTGTCTGTGGACCCAATTGACATTGGTGCTCCAATACATCCTCTGTGCATAAAACTTAACTTTTCAAAATTATTTTGGGTATGAGATTAGAACTATCAGGCTTTCTATACAGTAAAACACTGTCTCAAAAAAATTAACATTTACCAAAGAGATCTCTAAAGTGATTTTGTTTTCTGTTACCTCTTAATAAGCGATTTATTAATGCTTCTTCTTCTATCTCCATACATTCAAATTATGTCTGCCCTATACCTAATCTCTATATAAGAAATCTCGAAATTTGTTTTGGGGCAAGGGTGTACTATAATGTTTGAAACTGCCCCCACGTGGGGTTTCAGCTGTAAATATGACACACTGCACAATTAGTATTCTGATAAATTATTAGAATAGAATTTATGACTCAAGTGGGTTGACTATTAATATTAAAATAAAGGTTTAATTTCATCCAGTTTTGTTCAACTTTGACATAATGATAATAACTCCTTTAACTTTCTGTGTATAAAACATATTTTTTTCACAAAACATTTTTACAATGCTCAGGACAAACACAGAACTACCTAGCTTAGCTGTCCTCTTTAAATACAGTTCTACATGAGAGTTTACATGGTTGGAGTGGCAGCCCATAAATATATATTATTGAACTGACTAGTTAAATTCCCCATGGGGCAACCTTACACTGCCCTATCCACAGTTTCTTTTTATCCATAACAATGAAATAAATAATTACCTTGTACTTTGTATTCATCAGTGGCATTGTCAGGGAAAGAAGCATGAAGTGCATTGACTCCACTGATCAAAGCTGCACCTTGCATGGAAGACTCCACTAATGATACTGCCACAACAGCATCCATGATGGTTACTTCAGGATGATACATTAACCTTGCATGTCCTTGGGATAACCTGAGAAGGTATTCAAAAGAGAGCGTCTTGAATTAGTAAAAACTAAGATTAGAGTGAAAATAATTCAAAATGCAAAGTATGTAGTCAACTAAAAGATGGAAGTTAGGATTTTGTTCAAAATGCTAATACCACATCAAAGTTTAAAAACTGGAAAGTTGATACACAAATACAGTATTGGAGTAAACAGCTAGAGTAGGGGAAGGATTCATTCCAATGAAATGAAGATTGATATCTCATTACTGATTTATGTATCTGGCCTGTAAATTACTTGCTCTCCAATTACTTTCCATGGACAAAAAATATCTTCCAGAATATCAACTGTTTATCCAGAAATTTGACGATAATTTCAATGTCCAACTATGAAAAATCTGTTGCATAAATAATTTGACATTAATGTTAGTTTTTAAAATATCAGTTGCATAAGGATTCATTTTTTTAGTTTGAATTAAACATTTGGCAAACAAACAGGTATACATACAAGCTATATGCCACTGAATGTTTATATTGTACTTTTGATAATGAATTGAAAACATCAAAACCAGTAGTCATGCATTGCAAAAAATAAACGTGGAAAATTACCAAGTGTTTTGCGATCAAATGAGTTAACTCTACCACATCACAGTGCCTATAATTAATTTTGAAAGGCACACAGTTTTCATTGGGAATTCCCATATCATAATCCTGATATACATTTCATTTTACTGACTTTTTAAACAAAATTCTGAACTTGACTCGCATTTTTCCACAATTTTTGAAGAAACAGTGATTCACAATTCTTTCCCAACTTGGTGGCCACCCTAATGTTACTAGTAGGTAGTAATTACTATGGTCAGATTACCCCTGATCACTGCTAAGTATACATAATGAGCATATATCTTCTCAGAGAGAACAGAGAAATTCTTTGATTGGTCATTTTGTATGCAGCATGCTTATGCAAAAAAGACACTAGACATATGAGTTCTCACATAAAAACATATTCTTGCTTCAGGTACATATGGACTTACCTTACCAAACTTTCTAGCATACGAACACTTGTTCGGGCGGCATTGCGTAGATCTGCTTTCCTTTGGGCTTGGTAATACTCTCTAAGTATTTTATTGGCTGCATCTGACATGGTTGGCTTAAGGTGCTTGATGACACAAAAGTAAGCTTGAAGTTTTTCCAAACTCCAGAGATTAGCTGACTTTTTTACCTCCATGGATTTTAAAGGATCCTTTCCCTTCAAAATAAAACTGGAAACCATGCTGCAGAGAAACATATTTATGCGAATAAAAACAATGATATACATACACTATAGATTAAGTACAAACAAGGATATATAAACACTAAATATTTATGACATACTTGTCCCAGTCTTGATTTCGGGAGTCAAGCATCACCAGTACAAGATCAAATCGGCTAAGTAACGGACTAGCTATTGCGATGTTAACAGTCACTGGATGATTTGAATCATATTGACCTTTAGGGTTTGTAGCAGCAAGAACACTGCACCTGGTACTTAGTTTACACACAAGTCCAGCCTGTAGAGAAAAATATGCAGTAACAGTTGAATTTATTTCATATCAGACAGATACTTGCTCAGATTCATGTATATTATCAATCTCATTAGCTTGAATGTAATGTAAATATTAGTATTTAATTTAAGAAGAGTGAACATTAATGTATAGTTTAAGTTCACTTTGTTAGTGCACACCTAAATATAATGTATATGATTAAATTGAAATTTCTCTTCAAATTCAACAGGAAAATACCCCTGACCAGCTATATCATCTATGTTTAGAACATTCCCTCTACCGTAAGTCCAATGAATCGTACAGCAACTACACATGTAAGTAGCAAGCTGGAAATAGGTATTGTGTACTATTTCCAATTATAATACAAGTGTATGATTATGCCTCATCCTTATTGATTAGTGAATTCCCGAGGACAGTGAAAACTTAGAAAACATAGGGTATGTAAGTGGAGATTAAGAGGTCTATATATTGTGTTGGTAGTGCATTATGTGTAGGTTGTCCTACAGATGTATGCTCTAGACAATTTACATGCTATTCTTAATCCCACAGAAATAAAAACTTATGTTTTTGAATTAAAAACTTATGTATTAATATTAGTATAAATCATTAAAATATTTAACACATAACATTTACTGTAACTTATGACATAGCATATAATATAGTATATATTGCTTCCCAGAAATTAAAAAACTAATAGCACTTCATTCATTCATCTCAACAATTGTCCTTCCCATAGTATCATATTGCTTTCCAATTTGGTCCACCTCAGCCCCAACTAATTTAAAATCCCTCGATTGTATCTCTCACTTCTTTGCCAAAATAGTCAAACACCGAGTCCCACATTTCCACAGTATATCCTCAAATAGTGTTCCGTCTTCTTTATCCATTTCTATCTCCCAAATCTGCAGACTTAAAGCTGATTTAAAACTCCTCCACAACACCCTAAACTCGACTATTGATTGCCCTGAACAGCTCTCCTTCTTCAACTACAGGATACCAACTCGATCCATCCGCACCCACTCCATACTCCATCTGCCTATTCCAAGGATATCTCTCACCAAGCGCTCACCTTTATTTCACCCCTCCTCCCTTCTAAATTCACTCCCTCACACTGTCAATCCTTTTCATTTATCATGTAACAATTTCACTACCCAAGCTATATCCCACCTGACGTAAATTAAATATTTCCCCAGTCCATGTTTAGTTCTCATTGTTTATTGTTATGCTGTTATTGTATTTCGTCCTCTTCCATGTTCTTTTTATATTTTTCACTGTTAATTGGCACTACTGCTGTACGTGAATAATGTTTTAAAATAAATATATAAATAAAATAAAAATAGCATAGAGTTTATAACACTTAATGAAGTGGAATCATCCAGTTCTATCAGACTAATATGAAATTAACAATTACATTTCTTCCTCCCCATAAATTATCTGCATGTCATCACTCCAATATCACTATAACCAAGCAAGAGAGGAACAAATAAGTGACCTTAGCAACACTGATGGTCTGTTGTTCCATTGCTTCATGGATACTGGCTCGATCATGTTCTCGAATAGAGTTGAATTCATCAATGCAACAAACACCACCATCAGATAACACCAGAGCACCAGCCTCTAACTGCCAACCACTGCTTTCCTAAGATCGGGGAAGGCAAAAGAATCTCTTCAAACTTAATGACGATTTTAAGCTAAGAAACAGTAGTACAATCAGCAAAATTCCATGGTAGAAAATAGATTGTTAAAATTGATTTTTATTATAAGTGGATATTGATAGCACACCTAAAAACTAAAAAAAAACTACTTCTAACCAACTACAGTACCCTCACAAGATTAAAAAAAAGCAGGAGAAAACATAGGTCAACAAACAAATTTGTTTGAAATTTTCTTGAGAATTAGAAATGTTTGGAGAGAGAATGCCTCAACTCAAAAAATAAAAATAAGGTTACAAGAAAACCAACCACATGAACATTTTATTTCTGTATAATTCTAGAATGTACATTATGTTGATAAACTAAATGACTCCAAAATAGGAAGGAGAAATTATGTTAAGCAAAAAACTGAGAATTATTTTTCCTGTACAGCATGGGAGTTTCCCCACAGAAAATATTTTTTTCAAAACATGTACATGCATGCCCAATAAAATAACTATATAACCATTATAAAACAAATAGTAAACCCAAATATAACCATATAAACCAAATAATTAATAATTATAATAACCATTATGTCATGTTTTAAAAAATAAACTTTCAGTTTTCATTTACAAATTAAGTGTTTCTTTGAAACTGCAGAAACTCTGTATAAATTAAGTAAAGACGTACAAAATAAAAAGTTAATTAGGTCATAATTTCTTGATCTTTATGGTGAATGTGTAATGAATACAATAAACATGTAACACATGAACAGTAACCCATACAATATGATTATGATTGTTGCATTTAATGTATTAGACTATAGCATTTTAACATTAATGACTCCTCAAGGATCCTGACCCCAGTGACAGTGCAGAACCATCAATCTTACTCGAACGGTAGAAAATTTTCAGCAGGTTTCCCAGTGTTTCCCAGCACTAACCCAGAGTAACCACTCATTTTCTTGTATTCCCATTCTGGATATTTTCCCAACTCTCCTGACAAACTTACTGTAACTTTCCCCAATTTTTCACCTGAGGGTTTGGAAGCTAATTATGTATACTTGTACTAATGTTATCACTGAATTTTTACAAATCAAACCACTTTGCTTTTCCACATAAACTTCAAAGCAAAGTGGTTTGATTTATGAAAACTTCAGTATGAAGATTTTCCACCAAGTTACGACAGAAACTGTTTTATTTTAGTTATCACTGAATTTGGTCACACTATAGGCAGTTTTGATTTGGGTATGCAGGCTTAATGGCCTAATGACAAACATTTACCAGTGTACATGTACTGATACTGCAACTAAAAAACATCTTTTGCACTAAGGATTCTGGAATACCATGTCATATTTCCAATTTGAATGTCTACTCTTGAATTTAAAAAAAATTGCCCTTATCCCCATTTTTTCTGAATGCCTGAAGAAATTGAGCTGTTGAGCCTGACTTTTCCTTGAATGAGTAGCCATATTGTGACCATGGTGCTAATATAGCCCTGAGAAATGGTGTCCCATGCCCATTTGTATGAATCAGTAGAGAGTGAGTCATGACTAGATCACTCAATAGGTTATCGTCCACCCTGAGTCAATACTTCATCCTATCTATTCTGCACGTTAGAGTACCTGGTAGTTAAGGGTAGATAGCTACATTTCATTTACAATTTCCTATCAAATAAAACAAAATTAAATTATAGCCAACTTTCTTATCATTATATGACACATCATATAGTTAATTCTGAGCTTTTCAAGAGGAGGTTATAACAGCAGTTACCTTTACAGCAGTCACAGTTAAGCCAGCTGACGTTGAGCCCACCCCTGTGGTGAAGACCGAGCGTGGACAAATCCGAGCAGCGAAGCGTAAGAGGTGGGACTTGCCCGTTCCAGGATCGCCCACAAGTAGCATATGAGGCTCACCCCTCACCTTTGTCCCCGAGCCTGGGTCTATCCTCTGCACACCACCAGCCAAAATCACAGCTACTGCCAGCTTAATGAGGTACAGCCCATATACCTGTTCATGGTCTCTTATTAGTTACACAACACTCGCGCACCACTACCTGCACTTTTCTTTAATCATAATGTATCAACACAATACACAAACTTAATGGACGGACTGGACCTTACACTATGGATATTTTGCTTTCAGAAAAAAATGCTCAGAACCACTAAGCTAGTCCTGTTTTAATTGTTGAGGTAATTGAAAAAGAAAAACAGAGTTTATAATGATTGAGGTGATTTGCCTTAAGTGACTTTGTTATAATCCCTTTGTTGATAAATCAGCAATGGGATTCTAACAAAGGCAAAGTATATAGGGAATTTTTCATAAGCAAATCAGGTGTTAAGATCAATCTATCTAAGATGTGGAAATTAAACTATATTGCTGGTTTGAAATAACACTATCTACAGCTTTAGAAAGAAGAGCAAGGCAGGGTTGTTCATTAACAGATGCACCGTTCAATGCATATGCAGAGGAAATAGTTAAAGAAGCATGGGAAGAACTGGAGAAGTAGAAATGAGTGGTGGTGGGAAATTCATAAAATCAAGTTTGCAGATGATCAAACTTTAGTTAGGCAGCCAACCAAGGAGGTACAAGCACTGTTGAGCACATTAGAAAGTTAGTGGGACAGATATAGGATGAGAATCAATAAAGGTTACGGTAGGGTTCATGATGGACCCAGGTACTACACACTAGTGTACTCCTATCCCCTTACTAATTTGGTACAAAATATTCTCAAGCCAAATACTGCATATCACAATGATTCATTCTTTGTTTCCTCCTACTTTATACTTCCCATTTCATCTTAAATGCCTATTCTTTTCCTCCCTCCCCCTCACTTTCCCAGCGTTCCCACCTTATTAAATATTACACAGGCCTACAAAAAAAAATTTTTTTTTTGGTGCCGGGAATCTTTGTGTTGATTTTAACTATATTTGTAGAGCTGAATCCAAATATGAAATCCGTTTTTATTTAACAGGTCTACTTTTTTAGATATGGCACATCTTACGATTAGTTGTTTTAATATTTGATATATTCCGGAAAATAATTTTCAAAGTTAAATAAATCTATAAGTATACATGGGAATATATGGTAAAAGAAAATAGGAAAAATATTACAGACTTTGTGAAACATGCATACTTGGGATATTTTGGTGTTAAGCTTGGTGACCAAGATAAAACATGGGCACCGCATTTTGTGTGTAAAACAAGTACTGAACATCTGCGGCAATGGACAACAGGACAAAGGAAAAGTCTAAAATTTGGTGTGCCAATGGTGTGGAGAGAACCTGTGAACCATATTGACGACTGTTATTTTTGCATAGTAAATGTTTCGGGAATTAATCGAAAAAATCGCCACAAGTGGACATATCCAGATTTGCCTTCAGCTAGACGCCCGGTACCCCATTCAGAAGAAATACCGATCCCAATATTTCAGACGTTACTAGATATATCTAAGGAAGAATTTGAGTTATTTGAAAACATTTCTCATTCTATTGACGATAGTGGCAGTGACTACGAGGGGGTATCAACAATTCCTCAACTATTTAATCAAGATGAACTAAGCGATCTAGCTAGAGAACTGAACTTATCGAAGGAAGCATCGGAGCTACTAGCATCAAGACTGCATGAAAAGAATTTACTGCAACCTGGTACAAAAATAAGTTTTTATCACACAAGGGAAAAGGATATGCTACCCTTCTTTACTCAAGAAGACAATCTTACATTTTGTTTAGACATTAAGGGTCTTTTGGAAAAAATGGGATTACTATCACAATATGATGCTAGTGATTGGCGTTTGTTTATTGATAGCTCCAAGCGTAGTTTAAAATGTGTACTTCTTCACAATGGTAACAGGTTTGGCGCAATACCAATCGCTCATTCAACTAAAATGAAAGAGGAATACGATACAATAGCATTGGTCTTACAGAAGATAAAATACCATGAACATCGCTGGGTGATTTGTGTAGATTTAAAAATGGTGAACTTTCTTCTTGGGCAGCAAAGTGGCTACACAGAATATCCTTGTTTCTTGTGCCTCTGGGATAGTAGGGACAGAAAAAACCACTGGATTAAGAAGGAGTGGCCTAAGAGAGAAAACTTGGTTGTTGGGAAAGAAAACATCATTGCTGAATCTTTAGTTGAAAGAGAGAAAATCATCTTACCGCCTCTACATTTCAAACTAGGCCTAATGAAGCAATTTATAAAGGCTCTTGACAAGGATGGACCATGCTTCGGCTACTTAAGACTAAAGATGCCCCATATAAGTATTGAAAAACTTAAAGCTGGTATTTTTGAGGGGCCACAAATCAGACAACTTACAAAGGATCCTGCTTTTGTCGAGTCAATGAATGAGATTGAAAAAATTAGTTGGATGTCATTTGTTGAGGTCATAAAATATTTTCTAGGAAATCACAAAAGTGAAAATTATATTGAGCTGGCAAACATCATGCTCAGTAACTTCAAATCACTTGGATGTAATATGAGCACAAAAGTTCACTACCTACACAGCCACTTAGACAATTTTCTTGGAAATTTAGGAGACACAAGTGAAGAACAAGGTGAAAGATTTCATCAGGATATAAAAACAATGGAAGCTCGCTACCAAGGAAGATGGGATAACCATATGATGGCAGATTACTGCTGGTGCTTAAAACGAGACTGTTTGAACAAAGTGCACTCAAGAAAATCACGCAAAAGAAGCTTCCGATGTGTTGAGTGATGTTTTTATGTATTTTTTTCTTTTCAATTTGTTTTATTACAGTAAAAAATTTTAGTATTTGTGTTCAATTGTATTGTAAAATTCTGTTGTGTTTGTGGGTGATTTAACAGCCCTGGAAATAAATCAAGTCTTTATAATTAGTGGGTTTTATTATTAATATAATATTCCCATATCATCATGTAGAAGATTTTTTTACGTAAGTAACAACACCCCAATTGTTCTTTAAATCAGCATTAAAAGCTCTGGCACCCAAAACCACTGTTGGCCTGTGTTATCATCAGCATAGCATTGTATCTCAATACAAATCTTCTGCATCTACTAATCAGGCCTTCTTTGAATTTCTCTCTGCAATCTTTCTCTCTCCAACTATCATGCAAATTAATCATTAGGTTTTATGTAATATATAATAATTGAAGCAAATGTGTAAAGCAAAAGTAGCATGGTGGAAGATGCTGGGCGAGGAAAGTTTGCAGAGGAAGGGTGAAGGGCAGAGGATGGGCATCAATACAAGATGGTTAAAACACTCAGGGGATGTAAGAAGGGAAGATCTGTGTTAACAGTTAGAGATAATTCAGATAAGATAAAAGTTGAAATATAAAATATTCATGAGATGGAAGGAATATATAGAAGAACTGTATGGTAAAGAAATTAGGCCAACAAGCTTAGACATAGAAAGAGAATATGACATAGATAAAGATAGCTTAGGTCCAGGCATACTTGACGATGAGATAGAAAGGGCATTAAGGGAGATGAAATCCAATAAGACCGTTGGGAACTGCTAAAAGGTTTAGGAAAATGTGAGAGGAAAAGACTACATGGGCTGATTCATAGTAACTATGAGGAAGGAATCTGGCCAGAAGATTTTGTAAAATCAGTTTTAGTCCCTATTAAAAAAAAAGGCAATCACAGCCATATATACGGGATAATGGTCAGTCTGATTATGCTCACAAGTAAGTGTTTCTCTGAATCATCAACAAAAGGATAGAGAGTGGAGCATACGATTACTTAGGGAATGATCAGTTTGGGTTTAGGAAGGGGAGAGGTATGCATGATGCAATTGCAGTAATAGGATCACAAATCAAGAGGAATATACGAGGGTCATCCGGAAAGTAGTACCCGTTCGTGCCGCATGAAGTGCTGACGACGCGAGTAGCCGCTGGACGAGGTCAGATAGGTTCAGTGGCTTGTCTGCCTTCTCTGAGCCAAGTTGCGTGACGCTAGCATTGCCTGTGTTGTTTCTGTGATTGTTTGCAATGTTTAAAAAAATTGAGAATGCCACCAGTTGTGAAGTGAGGGCAGTGATTAAATTCCTCAATGCAAGAAACGTTCGCTCATGTGATATTCATCGCCAATTAAAGGAGGTGTATGGAGACAATGTAATGGACGAGTCGTCTGTTCGGCGGTGGTGTAGCAACTTCAACATAGGGAGGGGGAACACACACGACGATGAGCGTTCGGGGAGACCGTCTGTCATTACAGACCAACTGGTGAGCTCAGTTGACGAATTCGTGAGGAACGATCGGCGCGTCACAATTGATGACATTTGTGAGCATTTTCCCAATGTTTCTCGAACAATTGTTCATGAAATTGTTAAACACCATCTGCATTATGCAAAAATTTGTGCAAGATGGGTCCCTCGCATGCTTACAGATGAGCACAAAACCAAGCGTATGGCTGCAGCACTGACGTTTTTGGGTCGTTATTCTGATGAAGAAGACTCTTTCTTGACTCGCATAATTACTGGTGACGAAACATGGGTTTGTTATGCATCACCTGAGAGTAAACGACAGTCAATGGAGTGGCATCATGCTCATTCACCAAACAAACCAAAAAAATTCAAGACAGTTCTGTCCACCAGGAAACTCATGGCAACCATTTTCTGGGATCGACGAGGTGTATTGCTTATTGATTTTATGGCCCGTGGAGACACTATTAATGCCAATGCATATTGTGAAACATTAAAGAAATTACGGCGGGCAATTCAAAATCGGTGGCGAGGTCTATTGTCTACTGGTGTCATTCTCGTTCATGACAATGCCAGGCCTCATGCAGCTGGGATAACACAAAAACTTTTGCAGCAATTCAAATGGGAAACTTTCGACCATCCACCGTATAGCCCGGACTTGGCCCCTTCAGATTTTCATCTCTTTACAAAGCTTAAAGACTTTTTGGCAGGAAAAAGATTTGACAGCGATGAAGAACTTAAAGAAGGAGTGACCCTGTATCTCAATGAGCTGGCGGCGAAGGACTATGCAGCAGGAATACAGAAACTTGTCACACGTTATGACAAATGCCTTAATTTGCTTGGAGATTATGTTGAGAAGTAGTTTAAAGTATCCTCTTTCAAATAAAATTTTTTATGTTTGTTAATATTTACTTTTGTGTCTTTATTTCACGAACGGGTACTACTTTCCGGATGACCCTCGTAGAATACAATCAGGACGTATATTCCTGTTTCGTAGATTTAAAAAAATTCATATAGTGAATTGGGGAAAACTAATGTGTATATTGCAGAAAAAAGGATTAGATTGGAGGAATATGAGACTAATCCGCAACCTGTACATGTCTCATACTGTTCAGGTGCAAGTGGGAGATGGATTATCAGGTGAAGTAGGGTTGTTCATTATCAGTGGTACTGTTCAACATATATATGGAGGAAATGATTAAATAGGCATGAGAAAAACTGGAGATAAGTATGAAAGTCGGTAGGAAATTTGTAAAAATCAGTTAGGTTTGCTGATGACCAAGCTCTATTTTGTCAGTCAGCCAAGGGGTTGCAAGCATTGCTGAGTAAATTGGAACTTCAGTGCGATAGATATGGGATTAGAATCAATATTAATAAAACAAAGGTTATGCGAGTTTCCAGAAAGACAAAGGCTAAGCTTGACATTAAAATAGGAGGGTAAAAACTCCTAAATGTTTTGGACCAAAATGGTTAAAGTAGGTAGGACATAAGAAGAAGAATTGCACCAGGCAAAGAGGTCTTCACAAGGAGGAGGGAGTTGGTGACAGGAACATTGAGTACGGATGTTAAGAAAAGACTCGCTAAAACTTTGATATGGAGTGTAGTTTTGGATGGTGTGGAAACATGATACTGAAGCAGGATTATAGACGTGAATTAAAGGCTTTTGAAACGTAGGTGTGGAGAAGGTAAAATGGACCAAAAGGAAAACAAATGAGAAAATGCTAGGCATGGTGGGTAAAGAGAGGAGATCATTGAGAGAAATCATTAGGAGGCAGGAAAAATGGATGAAAGGTATATTGATCGGTAGTGGGATGTTGAAGACTGTTATAGAGAGGAGAATGTTAGGCAAACGAGAAAAGGGCAGGAATAGAGGGCAGAATAAAGTTCAGAGGAAATGATGGAGGTGGAGATTGGGATGAAGAGGTCTGGCTCAAATGGCTAGAATTCTCATAAACGGAATTATTGGATGGGGGAATGGCATTCACTATCTCCAAAATTAGTTGTATTTGACTTTGCCTAGACATCAAAACACATGCATCAGATAAATAAGTGGATCATAAGAAGTGTCTTCTTCATTTACACTAGTGCTTATGGCTCTATGAATTTCAAAGAGCTATTCATTAATAAATTTTGTCTTAAAATTACCCAAAAGTAAACCATTAGAACACGAAGAAAACAAATACTTCAAGGAAAGGTAAAATAAAATCATATGAAATACCTGGGGACACAATGAGGCCAGAATAGTATTTCTGCCATTGAGTGGATGATGTGAATGATATTTCCAAAACTGTTCAAACTCATCTTTCATTTCTGGTGTAACTAATACAGAGGCCTTTTGGTCATTGCACACTTGTAAGTGATTTGCTTGCAGCGAAAGCTCTATTTCACTCTTATTCCCAGCACTCAGTGTGCTCCAACGTCTTCGAACAGTGCCACTAGAATTAAATGGGTAAAAGAATTCAAGGTTTCAATTTCATAGAGATTTAACAAAAAAATTATGAGCACTACAGACTAAATAAATAGGAATATTACATGCAGATAATAACTATGGTGATTTAATCATGATGAGAGTGATAAAGTTTTTCCTGCAACATGTACAACGACAATTCCACTGTTGATTTAGTAGAGAATATGTATTTGAGTTTGGAGAAGGACTCATTCCTTGAAATTTTCCCAAAAGTAAATTTTCAGATTCTCTCAGGCCTGTTGACTTGTATTTTTTCAGAATTCCTTGTGGGATTATCTTAATAATAACTATTTGATTCATGTAACCTTGTATACAGGTTCTTACTCTTATACAGGTTGTATTCATATAACCTTGTATTTATGTATGTATGTATATATGCTTAATCTCAGATTCTGAAAACAAAAAATAACCCACAGCATTCAACCAGAAGGTTGGTTCCATAGGAATGATTAGAGGACATCTAGTACCCAACGGCATGTGAAATCCGCACATCAGGGTGGATGGGACCATTTATTTCATAATCAAACTTTAGCCCCACCACAAATTCAAAGAAACTTAAAGAGATGCCACAAGAGTAAATTTTAATGCAGTCATCCGCTAATGTGCATTATATTCCAACAATTTCAGAGTGTAAAAATCATTTACCTTAACAGCTTAACTGGCTAAAGCACTCAACTGGAAATTGAGGGATCCAGATTCGAATCCCAGTCAAGGCGAATGATATTTACTCTTTGAAACTGTTGTAATTTAGCCCCACAGTTGGAAGCCTAGGTCACTATCCACAGGGTTACCTATTCTTTCCCCATCAAACAAAACTAAAGCAGAATCAGATACACATTAGAAATAAGAAACAATCCAACTTGATCTAAATATATTACCAAACTGTAACGTCATCACCAGGCTTGCATGAATCCACTAAGTCATCTTCTAGGGTAACCCACATAGACCTAGGTATTGTGCCGATGCTCAACTTAGACGCTTGCTCCTAATAAAACAAATTAAATTATCGAATTAGCAATCAAAAAATCTCCCTTCTTCAAACGTTATTTTCAACAATGAACTAAATGCTAGAAATCAAAAATTTCTTTAATATGCCCAGTATGCAGAAAAATACTCTGATGCGACAAAATGCGAACAGATTAAAAAGAAATGAAAAAAATGATCCTCAAGGGACTGTAGGGGCATTCATAGAATATTTAGGAGTGAAGGCGATATTGTTGGTTAGACAAAAGAGCAGTTTTCGTGCAATAGTTTTTGCCGCACACACGATGTTCAAACTTAAATGTTATGCATGAAGGAAGAATCAAAGACTGCGTTTTCCACTGGAAAGAATTTATTGTCGTTGACTAGTTTTGCTACACTGTAGAATAATCTCGACTGATTACAAAAAGTTGTCACCCATTTATATATCGTCAATGGGTAAGGTTGGGGAGGTGATGATGGGGAAGGGAGGAAGGGAGGAGGAAACTTGGGTGGATGTGAGTGGATAGAGGGTGATCAGTAGGGGAGGAAGGGTTTGGTATATGGTGGTTAGTCACCGAGCTCAGTGAGGGTGGAATGGAAAGGGAGAAGGTAGTCATTGGTGATGGTTTCCTTTCTCTGTATACTGGTCAGTATGGCCAATTGTTTGTGATTGTCCATCCATATCCCATTCCTCTCCTTGACCTCATTTGCAGTGTGAAGTCTGCATAATGACCCTCACTGAGATGGATTGAAAACTGTGATACTCCCATTCCTATGTTGAAGTCCCGGCGATGTTCCTCTGCTGGTACCTGAAGACTTCTTCCCATCTGTCCATGGATGACACCTTGCAACCCATCCTGGTTTCCTCCTCCCTCTACCCCTACCTTTGCCGCCATCACCCATCCACTGACAACATATACGAGTGTGAACTTTTTGTAATTCGTCCAGATATTGCTACAGTGTAGTGAAACTAATCCACAACAATAAATTCTATCCTGTTGAAATGCAAAGTCTTTGATTCTTTCTTCATGCTTTACAAATGGATTTCCAAAAAGTATCTCAACAATCCAAAATTTCCTCAAATATCTCTCAACTCAAATGTCATCTTAAGATCTACTTTTTCTCACAATATCCTCACAGGATAATGCCAAAATTGATATTCACATTATTTCTCAATACACATAATAGTTTCAGGCTTAACTTTGTGGAATTCCTTCATGATGATGAGGGTAGAGAAAGGTTAGGTAGGGAGGGCTGTGAAAAAAAAATATTATTTATTTTTGCCACAATTTTATTCACATAAATTTATTTTCTTAATATATGATATTTTAAAATCAAATTCTCTGGATTCTGATTATTTTTGACACATCAGGACAAGTGAGCTTTGACCTAATTAAGCAGCTGCCCCAATATTGAGAAATGTCCTTAACGTGTAGATATTATTAGATAATCAACCAGTTAAGGTAGATTTTGGATGGACGCAACTACCAGATAAATATTTTGTTTTTCCCAACAAAATACAACCCAATATCCTACTCTACAACAAGTCCCTCTTCATCCTTATTTACTTCCTTCCTCCCTTCATCCCATCCAATATTCCTATCCTATTCGTGCCCTTTCCTCGTTTGCTTAACATTCTCCCCTCTATCACAGTCTTCAACATCCCACTGCTGATTAATATACCCTTCATCCATTTTTCTTGCCTCCTTATGACTTCTCCCAACAATCCTCTCTTCTCGCCCTCCATACCTAGTACTTTCTCATGTTTTCGTTTCGGTCCATTTTCCCATCTCCATCTTTCTCCACACCCACATTTCAAAAACCTACAAAATATATCTCTCTCTTCTAGCTGGAATTGCAAAGTTTCTCTCACCACTCTCATTATTTTTTAACACATCCAACTCTCAGTACTTTTAATCTTGAAGTAATACACAAAGCAAAGCCAAAAATTACATAAATGCAATATTGAACTGCAACACTCTGCTCTTAAATAATGCATAAACAGCTCTGTTTGGTGACATTACTATCTGACATCACACATGACTTGCATCAATGCAGAGCATCATAGCAATGTCTAAAGTGGGTAAGGTTGTTATTTGCTTCCAGTGAATACCTCCCCCCCCTGCCACACACCTTTTTGGTGGCTCGCAGGGTATTTATGTAGAAGTAGAATAGAAAACATGGAAAAAATTCTAGGCACACATTGGGAAAAGTGAATGTTGCAGGAGGTGATTTTATGTTGAGTTCAGAAGTACTTGTCAAAGACACAAATCGAGCCATATTTCAAGTTTTACCAAAAATATTAGCGGTATTCCAGCTTACAGCATAATGAATGCAGGAAAGGAAATAATAATAAATTTACTCAGAAATCCAGTCCTCTCTCTCTCTCTCTGAAACCAATACTTTCTGAATATTTTACTGATTCTCACCACTAACACAAGTAATAAAATGAAATTTTACTCATGGCCACCCTTAAGCTGCTTAACTATCAAATTTACTTGGACGTGGTTTGCCTGGAAGTCCTTGCTCCACAAATTCAAGCTAAACATACCTGTATTTTTATCTCTTGGAAATCCTTAAAATTTTCAGAGTTGATCACTTGCATGGCTGAAAAGTTTGTTCCTGGACAGCTTTCTGGATTTTTACATTTTGACGGGATAGAAATTGCATAGAACTGGTCATAGTCAGCCTGAAATATTTTATTAATCAATGATAATATGTAACAACTGTAAAAGGAATTGCATTAACTGTATAAAATCATACAACCTTTGCCACATATGTTAGGCCACATTTTGTACACCTATAGGATCTTTGAAACTCCAACATTTTAGGCGTTGTAGTCCTGACTACAGTGCCGGTAAACCGTAAAAAACAACCCACATCATTATTTCTAGGCAGGGTAATTCGATGCAATTCAGGACAAACTGGAAGGGCTGTGAAAAAAATAATGATTTATTTTTGCTACAATTTTATTCACATAAATTTATCTACTTAATATATGATATTTTAAAGTCAAATACTCTGGATTCTGATTATTTTTGACACATCAGGACAAGTGAACTTTGACCTGATTAAGCAGCTGCCCCAATATTGAGAAATGTCTTTAATATGTGGATATTATTATTATTATATAATCTACCGGTTAAGTCAGATTTTGGATGGACGCAACTACCAAATAAAATTTTGTTTCTCCTAACATTCTCCCCTCTATCACAGTCTTCATCATCCCACTGCTGATCAATATACCCTTCTTTCATTTTTCTTGTCTCTGTATGATTTCTCCCAAAAAACCCCTCTTCTTACCCACCATACCAAGCACTTTCTTGTTTGTTTTCGTTTCGGTCCATTTTACCATCTCCATCTTTCTCCACACCCACATTTCAAAAGCCTACAAGTATGTCTATCCTCCTGCCTCAATGAGCATGTTTCGGGATTGTACATAACTACGAGCTCTATGTCAAAGTTTTGACAAGCCTTTTCTTGACATCCTCCTTCAACGTCCCTGTCATCAACTCCCTACTCCTTGTTAAAGGCTCTTTGCCTCGTGCATTTCACCTCCTATTGTCCCTCCAACTTTGACCATTTTGGTCCAAAACACTTCTGAGATACGTAAATGGTTCCACCTGCTCTAGTTTTTGCCCACCTATTTTAAAGTTAACCTCAACCTTTCTCTTTCTTAAACATCACATTACCTTAGTTTTATTTATGCCGATTATCACAACATATCTATTGCACTGAATTTCCAATTCAATCATCCATGCTTGCAATCCCTTGGCTGGCTGACAAACTAGAGCTTAGTCTTCAGCAAACCTGATTTTACAAATTCCCTGCAAACTTTCATTCCTATCTCAAGTTCTTCCCATGCCTCTTAAATCATTTCCTCCAAATATACGTAAGTGGATATGAAATAATAATTATTTGTTGGTAGTTAAGTACAACACACCACGATAAGGACAAAAGAAAATAAAAGCTTAGAGGTGAAATGCACATAATGAATAGGAATAGAAGCAATAAGAGAAATTAGTTATCCCCTGAATAAAATACAGCAGATGCTCATCAAGAGTTGATAAACAGTTTTGAATTTAATAAAGTTAGCCAGTCTTGAGGTAAGAGATAGATGACTGAATCATTTGATAAATAAATTAGTTAATGCTGTGTTTTAGTTATCCTACATCGGTTAACAGATAAATAATTTTGCTCTGGCATTACATTCATGCGTTTCACACCTTGTGGGGAATATATAGAAACTTTCTTTATTAAATGGAACAGCATTTAATATATATTCTGAATGAAATAATGAGAAGAATAAGCTTGGTAATTAAGAAGACCTAGCCTTAGGTAATACAGCTTAGGATATACAAAACTTAGGATATATAACTTAAGACACAAGCTGGAAAAAAATAACGTTTAATTTCCCCATGATTGTCCTCAAGAATGTACTGCAGTCACCAAGTCCCAAATTAATGGTATGCTGTCCCAATTAACTGAAGAGAACTCAGGCTCTTATTTCAATGAGTTCAGTCCCTTAAGATTTGTGTCAAATAGGCGGCTATCATGATTAACTGGTAAATTGGCAGAATTCACTGTAAATCATTACTTTTCTCAAACCAAGGTTTAAATTAGATAGGTGGAAGAAGGATCAATACTATGTATTTTTGTATTCCACTCTTCTTGAGTTATGTAGCTCTGAAAATTCTGTTGTGGGTGATTTGCAATCAATAAGCTATTACTGACCTGTCATTCTGGCATGAACCTTTGGTTTAATGGTAAAATTCTTTGCCAAATTGGTGCTCTGCATAGTTAGAATAGCTTGCTGGGCATCAAGCAATGCTCCATCACATAATGGGATCAACTTAGTTGGATTTGAAAGAATTCCATCACCCAGAATCGTACTGGTTTCAAATAACTTGACAAAACTGAAATTAAAATTTCAATTAATAAAAATTAATTCTATTTTATATATTATTCCTGCATACATCAATTAGTCAAAATATATTTAAATGAATTGCTTCAATCAAGACAAGTTCTGGTTCATTCCAGTACCAGCTTCACTGTGACCTTCCTTGTATGAATTTTATCATCCAAAATGTTTGCAGGGGTAACAAAGTTTCAAATATTGTCCTATAAGGGTATTTTAATGTCTCATAACTTCTGTTAGACTATACGCCATGGTAGTGGCTTTTTTACCCAAATCAAAGTTTCAATGCCTCTTAGCCCACAAAAAGAGTTTCTTCTAAAATGGATACACTAATATTATTGGTATTCTACCAGCTATGGTAGGCTTTGGATGGGCACAGTTTATACAACTACAGAACAATATATCTACTTGTCTCTTCTAACAAAACACAACCTGACATCCAACACCAATAGCCTGACATCCATCCAAAGCCCATCTTCAATTCCAAATACTTCCTTCCTTCCATCCAACATGCCTATCCCATTCCTGCCCCTTCCTCGTTTGCTCAACACTCTCCCTTCTATCAAAGTATTTGATATCCCACTCAGTCAATATGCTCTGAATCCATCTCTTCTGCACCAATTGGAATTCTCCCAGGAATCCCCTCTCCTCCCCCACTATACCTAGCACATTTATTTTCCTTTCTGTCTACTTCATCTTCTTCATCCTTCTCCGCACCCATATTTCAAAAGCCTCCAATCTAGGCCTATAATCCTGCTACAATGACCATGTTAGCATACCTTACAAAACTAAGCCCCATATTAAAGTTTCGATGAGCCTTTT
Source organism: Hetaerina titia (assembly GCA_037158775.1). Classification (NCBI taxonomy): domain Eukaryota; kingdom Metazoa; phylum Arthropoda; class Insecta; order Odonata; family Calopterygidae; genus Hetaerina; species Hetaerina titia. The sequence goes on along the minus strand of CM073777.1, from coordinate 82,787,429 downwards.
TTAAACCCACTTACTCAACGTCCCTGTCATCAAATCCCTCCTCCTGGTGAAAGTATCTCCCCCTAATGCAATTTTCATCTTGTCCCTACTACTATGACAATTTTGGTTCAAAACACTTCAAAGATAGTTAAACTGTTCCACCTTCTCTATTTTATGAACTCCCATTTTAATATTTACCTAACCTATAAATTCCCCAACGACTTTCATTCCCATCTCCAGCGCTTCCCATGCTCTTTTACCATTTCGTCCACATATATTTATTTCACTACTTTATTGAGACTTTATAGTCCCTTCTTCCATCGAACCCCTACATATTACATTAAAGACCATTACTAACATCCAAGCCCTAGGTGGAAGAAAACCCAACTAGACGGGAATCGAACCTGCGACCTCTGGGTACGCAGACGAGGACGTTACCCCGTCGCCACCGGGGCTCAAAAAAGACCGACAGCGAACAAGTATGGCGAGGGAAAGTTGAAAAGCACTTTGAAGAAAGAGTTCAAGAGTACGTGAAACCGTTTGGAAACAGAAGGGTGGTACCCTACATTTCCTACTCGGAGAGAAGCGCGTGAAATAAAGACATGCTGAAAACAGGTTTCGGCTGAAAAGCAGGCAGGTAAGCTGTTGTACCCCTCTTCCTAACACTGCCTATCCGGACTCAACGCCCTCCACTCACACAGGATCAGTCTGAGACATGTACAGGTCGCGGATAAGCTTCCTATACCTAAAATCTATTCCTATTTTCTACAGTATATTTTTTAGTTTTTCCCAATGCACTCCGTGAAACGCCTGAAACCAAAGTGATCACCCTCTTCTCTGACACAAAATTATGTAAATAATGACAGGTTAATTTGATTCACTTGTCCACCTACTTGACTGTAACCGAATAGTGAAGACTAACATCAGCCGCTTTGAGGATTTCATTAAGTTCTTCCTGGTGGTTATCCAGCGTATACGTAATAAACATATCTGTAAATGATCAAGGCAAATAAATGAAAACCGGAAATATGGAATCATGGCATTCATTTCTTGACTTTTCCACTTAGAAATTGGGAATCACAGCCTTTAATGTATTAAATGCCTAATCAGCTAAAATAACTAACCTTTTAAACTATCATCACTGAGGAATGGCATTGTGAATATTTACAAAGTATGAACTCACAAAAATCTAGCAAGAGAACTTAAAATTATGTCGAATTTGAACCTAATTATTTACATATATTAACATTTAAAGTTAGGCTAAAGCCAAACTTATATATAATAATTAAAATTACTGATATCCTAACTATTCATCGACGTTCCCGCCACCCCAGAAAAATATTCGACGGCAAGATCGATAGCATCGATAACAGTTGTTGTTTTCATCGACCAATCACTAAACTAAATACAATTCGCTCTGACCAATGACCATTATGCATTGCGGAATGCCGAGATGTCGAATCTCGAAGGAAATCGAATCGAAGCCAATTTACGATATCAAAAGTAAACATGACTGTGGCTACTGTTAATCAGAAAGAATACTTGAAGAAGTATTTATCTCGAGGATCGGATAATAAGAAAAAGAAAAAACGGAAAAAGGTTTCACAACCAGAAAGGTGAGGAGTGATTTTACAGGGTAGTATTTGTTTTTGCTTAAAACTTATTTCGTTGTTGGTTTTACACGCGACTGTGTTTATGTTATTTTAGCATTTTCAATCTTAATTTGCAAATTTTCCGAATGTAGTACTGTTTTATAGCAATACGGGTCTAATATAGACGGTTAACTTCATCACTTTTGAAACTTGAGTGTAAATAAGTTAGTTTTTATTGCAATATTTTTACCTCCAGACACGGTTTTGGCTTTGTGAAAGTATTCATGATGGTTTCTGTGCTATGTGCATGTATTCTTCTAACCCCACATTATGAGACGTCTTTACGTTTTCAGAGTTCAAATAGTTGACGATGACATTGATTTGAAGACCATGCAGCCCTTGGACGATGGTGATTACAATTTATATGAGTTAGCAGAAGATGCTCCTCAAATTGCAGGAATTGTAGATGAAAGACCCGAAGAAGTGAAAGCACTCGAGGTTTTTCGTGGATCCAAATGGAAAATTATTCAAGATGCGAACGGGATTGAAGACATTAAAGTGACAGAAGAGCGAAAGATTTCGAGTCGTGACAATGCAGACGATCATTTTCGTGACATTGAAATAAATTCCCCAGTAAGTAGAAGCCAATCCAGGGGAGAAACGTCCAGTAAGTCCCAGAAGAAGATTAAATCAGGAATCAGTCATGATAGAAGTGCGGAGTATGATGAAGACTCTGACGCATCACCTCCCAGGAGGTCACATAAAACTATAGACAGTGACGAATCTCCTCCCAGAATTTCTAGAAAGACTTTGGAAACCAATAACCCAAAGAGAAATGAAACACATTTACCTCGTAAAGACAGGTCCTCGCGTGATACTGGTGATAAACATAGATCGGCTTCCCACGATTCTGATGAATCTCCTCCAAGAAAGCCAAGTACAAAATCGATCTCGGCCGAACGGATAAGAAAGAAATCAAGATTTAACAGTGACTCAGATATTTCTCCTCCAAGAGGACGTAGAAATAAAGATGATTCTGATGAATCCCCACCGAGAAAGTCTAGTGTTAAAGGTAATATACATGAAGTTCCACGTAGAAAATCAAGATTTGATAGGAATACTGACGAGTTCTCCTCCCAGAAGACCAAGAAATAAGGAAGATTTTGCTGTTTCCCTCAAAGAAGACGTGGGCCTCTTCCGAAAAAATCAAGGTTTGACAGTGATTCCGATGGATCGTCCAAAAGAAAGTTTCATAGCAAAGCTGACTTTGATCAATACCAAGAGAGGTCAAAATGGAAACAAAATCCAGACAGACCCCAGCAGCAAAAGGGTCCACGGAATAAGGTTGAGCAGGTTTTTCAGCGACGTCGAAGCGACTCGGATGAGTCACCGCCTCGTCAGAAGGGGGGAAAACGGGAGATATTAAAGAGAGAATGCCTGGTATTGGACCTAAATATGATGATAGAATGTTTAAGGAGAGCAATAAGAAGTTGGAGAAACAAGAAAGAACGCTTGAGGGCAAAAAGGCTGGTTTGCAGGATGCCAAATCACTGAGAATGGAGAATTTAGAACATCAATTGAAGGAAAAGGAAGCATTTGCAAAGGTATGTATAAGTTTGTTTTAGTTCCAGTCAAATACTTCAGATTTTGTATCCCTAGGCATTTTTAAGATATAGTGCCAGAGTATGTCAGGGGAAATAGGTGAATGTACCTAATAAGACTAGATGTGTGTCTGTCTATTGCATTGTATGTCATTTGGGCATATTCATAGACTTTTATGACAGTAATCTATGCTGATTCAATTTTCAGGTTTAGTGTTATGATATTTTACATTCTTGTCTAAGACAAACATTTTATTGCCCCAAACTATGTATTTTGTTTATGTGGGTGTTACTAAATGGTTGCACATCCTCTGTGGTTGATCTTTGATAAATGCTATTGCAAGTTTCAGTGCAAATTCAAGGTTTTAGTAGAATTTCTGTGAGGTTTTATTAAAGTGTGATAACAATTTTCAGTGGGAAGCATAAGACTTATTCTCATCAGTTGGGCAAAAAAATCCAATTACCTCAGGCAGGGACAAGGATTTTCTCCTGCGACATCAAATTTGTATTTACGGAAGGCAAATGCGTAGTAAAAATGTAACCATTTATTATAAACATGACAAATTTTTCTGCATATCAACATCATCACGCATTGTGCCACATTTCTAAAGCATGAACTAGCTACACAGAAATGGGGGCTGGGCTAGAGTTACTGGGAGATACTGTTTCAAAGTAGGCATCATTTGGAGGTAATACTAGGAAGGAAAGAGGAGTGCATTCAGAGAAAATAATCTGCAAATGTGATGATGGCAGACTAGAATACAAGATTCAAATTTTATACTGCATATTATTGATCATTTTGATATATTGTACATATTGTGTGACGATAAGTTGTATTGTGGTGTTGTCAATCAATTCTGTTCAAGTGAACATGGTATCTTAGCACTTCTCATAATAAATACTAAAGGATGATGCAGGACTGGCACTTGCTCCCTGATTGAGATATTGTCCCCTATTTTCAGTCAAGTCCACAAAAAAATTGTTTTTGTACAAAATTTCGCTTAAAGTCCTTAAAATAGCAGAAATTGTCCTAAATTCAGGGACCACTCTCTCCTATGGTAACCTACATTACTCCAAAACCTCCACCTCCCTATTTTCTCTGCTTTCCATGGCATCAGCCATGCTTTGTTGTATTAAAGGTATAGTGTGGGTTAGTTGTATTATACTGTGACAGGCACCTTAAGTGAAGATACAAAGATAAAATTATTGAAAACTTTGATAGAGGCCAAAGATAAATTGAAGGATTTTTAGATGTAGGTATACAAAGAAATAGACAAAATAAAATGGGCACAAAAGAAATCAAACGAAGCATTAGGCATGGTCAGTGAAGAGAGATGTCTGCTGGGAGAAATTTGAGGAGGCAGGACAAGTGGATGCAGGAGATACAAAAAGCCAATGAGATGTTGAAGACAGTGGCATATGGATGGGGGGATGCTGGGAAATAGAGAGAAAGAAAAGAATAGGCATTTTGGATGGAATTAAGGACTATGATAAGTATGCAAGAGCTAAGGAAAGTGTAACTGTAATATGTGGAATGGGGTTTTAGAATATTTTGTTTCATGTTAATCAGGGCTTACAAGTACACTAGTGTGTGGTGCTGGACCCATCAAAAACCTAACATTAACCATTAGAGTACTGTTAATAACTCCTCATATATTGAATTGTAATGCTGTAGGAGGACCGTTTGCTTTTATGTATTACTAGTACTCGTGAAAATGGTCTCCTGTCGCAGGCTCCACAATAGTTTAATGGCCTTTTTTTGCACCATACACATGCTATTATTTGTTTTTTTTATGTCTGTTGTATGTTTTAATTATGAAGTGGAAATTGCACTGAATATTTCAGTGTAGAATTGAAAAACAATAAGTTCTTTTGAAGAACTATCTCCCAATTATGTGAAATTTGTGTTTAGCTATTGAAACTATTTTTGATAAATTGCATTTCTTTGCAACACCTCGTTTTCAAGAACAATGACAAAAGTAATGTGCCGGTGTTATTAACTTTTAATGATGTGTGGGCTAAACTATTAAGTAAGATGTAGTTTTGTCATAAACCGAACGGTATTAGGGTTAACCTTGTGAAATTTATCCATGATGGAAAGGAGACAAACTATGCAAATTTCACTTGAATAGAGATTTATTCACGACCCGGGTTTCAAACACTTAATGTCATCTTCAAGTGACTGTACAGAGTTACGTATCCTATATATATGACAAGCAATTGGGGGGGGGGTAGGGGGTTAAGGGGCGGGGGGAGAAGGGAAGAGAGAGGGGCTAGAGGGGGGGGAGAGAGGGAGGGAAGGAGGGGAGGGGAAAAGAGTGTAGAGTGAGGTTTGAGAGAGAGAGGGGTGTTAGGGTTGGGAGGAAGGGCCCTGGTTTCGTCTCCTCTTCATCAGCGTCTTACATTGGGTAGTCCCATGGACTCAAACGGAATGGAGAAAATTGGGGAGTGGGATGGGAGAATTTGGTCGTTAACCAGTAACGTCTTTCTTCGGGAATGCTGGACGATTTCCAATGCTTCGAGAGCGTCCAGTCTCCTCTCCTTATCTACAAAGTACAAAGTTTGCATTCCGTTTGAGTCCATGGGACTACCCAATGTAAGACACTGATGAAGAGGAGACGAAACCAGGGCCCTTCCTCCCAACCCCCCCCCTGTCTCTTCCACTCTCCGTACCCAACCCTAACACCCCTCTCTCTCTCAAACCTCACTCTACACTCTTTTCCCTCCCCTCCTTCCCTCCCTCTCTCCCCCCCTCTAGCCCCTCCCTCTTCCCTTCTCCCCCCGCCCCCTTAACCCCTACCCCCCCCCCCCCCCAATTGCTTGTCATATATATAGGATACGTAACTCTGTACAGTCACCTGAAGATGACATTAAGTGTTTGAAACCCGGGTCGTGAATAAATCTCTATTCAAGTGAAATTTGCATAGTTTGTCTCCTTTCCATCAGTTTTCTCATATTTTTAAAAATTTTGGTCTGCTTGGTAATAAAACACTCCCGTTGGGCTTTTTTTATTCTGAAAGCCATCAATTTTGTGCGCCAAGCTGCAAAAGAGTTGAGCCCCATTGTGGGCGTTTTCTTTGCCACTCTCTTTTCATATGACGTAATAATGATACATAGTATGCATTTGTAATGAATAGTCAATGAAGATTATTCCTTGTGACTCTCGAAACAACTATCACCATAAATGGAATGGTCTCTGCTTGCATTGGTGCAGACTTCTGATGAAAAACGTTGTTCAAAGTGGTGCACATTTCTCTGAAGCAGCTGGAAACTGACCTTGGAACCTGTCTCATAGCTTTGATTTTGGCCAACTGTGAGTGATTTTTTCGCCCATCTTATGAATAGCTTTCTCAAGTCCAAATATTAATGCAAAATATTGTGCCTCTGGTAACTCAACAGAATTAGCAATGTCATGCACCTTTATCCTTTTATTGTCCATCACCAAGATTTTATAAATTATTTCTCAAATATGGACCTCGATAGAGCATCCAGAAAATTCATGCATTAAGCAATATATTACCCATTCTAATTGAAAGTACAGATTCATCATAATATATATAAAGTTTTTATGTAGTCTTCTGAAGTGTTCAGTCTTTCGTAAAATATGATAACGTCCCATCAGCACACAATGTACACTTTCAACCTTTTTGGAAATCACTCGCCTTATTCAATTCAACTGGTTGTCAAACACAGAATAATGGACCGATCTGACTGAAACTGGGTGCGTGTTCCTAGGAATAGATACTACCAAAGAAAAATTACTGTAATATGCTTCATTAATGGATCTTTCTGACTAAGCATGGTCTTTTCAAATGAGCCTCATATTGGAACACTTAGTGAATTTTTTCTGAAAAAATTAATAGATACTTAGCAGAAATGTAAGACTGTGTAGGAAGCAGGAATCTAGCAGAGGTTATAACGTAGCATATATAATATGAATCCTTGCTGAAATAGAAATAAAGTGACATGGCCCCTGGTTTTTTATCGGAATACAGATGAGTGATGAAGTCTCAGGAAAGAATGCTGCTCCAGTTCTGCGAGATCGAGCAACTGGGAAGAAGAGGGACCTTGCAAGGGAGGGCCGCAGAAAAAGCAGCAGAGAATGAAGAGGAGAATAAGAAGAAGGAGAAATATTACAAATGGGGAAAAGGGTAAGTTATTGATTTTGGAATGGGCGATTAAATTGAAAAAAAGTCTTTCAAATATCAGCTGCTGAATTGTTTAAATTAGCATAATAAGATTAACGTGGAAACTAAACCTAACATATTAACAATATTAAACATTTGATTGAAATTTTCTCGAGTCTTTTTCAACTCTTTCTCAGGTTCCATGTTGGCTGACTTTTTGAAACTTGACTCTAGCATCGTCGTCAGGGCAGATGGGTGGGTGAGAATGAGCGTGTTCAACATTCTCTCACTTTATCAAAGTTGGGTTGAAATTTCTTGGCAAACCCTAATTTACTATAAGTTATGAAAGTCAAGTTGGTATGCTAATTCACCAAGGAAATTTGATGGATGCAAACACAGTTTCTGCTAGTAAGAATATTTCATGGGATCATTGGTATACATATCTTAAAATATTTGTAAATTGTGGTGCATGCAATCCCCAGATTTTGTCCAAAATGTTTTTCCATACTCTTTAAGCCACTCGTCATCAACCAGTATCAACTTTGTACCCAATAGACTGATTTCTTTATAATTTTTACACTCCATTTTCCCATATAAAATGGTGCAATCATTGCATTCTTCCAAAAAAGAGAAGAATTAATAGCCATAAATAATCAATTTGTAGTTGCAGTAGTTATTAGAGGAGGTGGCTGAAAGCTGAGGTCATTTGTGCCATTAGGTATGGATAGGAAAGGTGGAGAGAAACCCAGCATCAGCATTATCCTGCTATTAACGAAAAGGGCCAAGGGGTCCACAGTTCAACATCCCATCTGACACATGGCATACTCAAAGCGCTCTCCACAAAGAACCTCAAGTGGGAAGCATAAAGTGTGCCCCAAATGGATTTCATGAAGAACTTAAATCTGTTTTAGAAGATGGTTTGGCAGTGCATGACGGGTTCAATCAAACTCTATAAGATTCTTTAAAAATTTTTGATGCAACACTTTCAGAATGTAAAGATCATTCACCTTGACCAGGATGCCGGTCATGGCGATCCATGGTTATGCAGTTTCTTGGAATTTGTCTTTAAAATATTGGAAAGGGAAATATAAGACATAAATGCTATTGCTTTTGGACTTGGTTCTTGGAAGTTTTCCTCTAATTGAATTTTTTATGAATGAAAGGTAGCTATTTTCCACATACTTTTAATTTGGTACTACTAATTTCAAGGCATGGGCATCATCTTCAGATACCTCTAATATATCTGAAGATGATGCCTATGCCTTGAAACTATTAGTACAGAGTAAAAAAGTGTTGGGAAAATACCTAGCATTATTCTTTCATTCAAGACGAATTTCCACATAGTCAAACTTGATACCATCGAGTGAACTGTTATATGCATAACAATTAATGAATTAATAATGGTGTTAATTGTTTGAAAAAATTGTCTTAATGTTTTCATTGAGTAATTGATCTGAATTTCCTTAATACCACTCTTTCTCACAAAGAATTTGTAGCAAATTTGGCCGAGGTTGTTGATAGCATTTATTTATAATGGTTGAATTTTTATCTATTCAATTTGTAACTTCTTTGGAATTACCATATATGTTACAGGCTGAAGCAGGTAGAGGACCAAATGTCTCGTTTGCATGAGGACCTTTATGAAATGTCCAAGCCCTTGGCTCGTTATGCAGATGACAAAGATTTGGAGAGCTACTTACGGGAACAGGAAAGGGAGGGAGACCCAATGCAAGAATATATAAGGAGCCAGAAGTTAAAGAAGGAAAAGGAAAATGGGGGCAAAGGTGGAGATGGTAAGTTAATTCAATTTCCTATAAGGTAATACCAATATTCCATTTGATCTCTTTTCAGTATTGGCAGCATATGGATGCATGCATGTTAATAATGTTTATACTTGTGTACTTAATATATATCTTTATTTAGAACAAGACGACTGTTCTAAGACGTAGATTCATGAGTAAAGCATTTCACTTTTTTTAGTTGTGCATAAGTTACCATAATTTTACTTCATTTTATGATTTTTGGCTCTTCATAGTTCATCACTTTTGTTGATATAGGTAAGATTATATGTCAATTGTGGTTTTCCATGAGGTTTCTTTCCTGTTAGGTGTAAAAAGTTTTGTGATTCAAGCTCAAAGAGCTTTATTGACAATAAAATGTTGGATCCAAGTATTATTTTGGAAATTTCCAGTACTTTGGGTGGAAGACTTTTAGTGTTTGTTTCTCATGTCGTGGAATAATGCATAATCGATCATTATGTTAGCACTAACCTTTATTAGTACACCTTTCTGTAGGAATCAGTTATGCAAGGAGTAAACTATTTTGGATGACATAGTTCCACATTGAATTATAAGTTTTCTTCTGTTAATTTAATGACACTACACTGTCTAACTGTTAATGGTTACCATTAATTCTTATTTTAATTCTACAGTGAAACAGCTTCCAGTTTACCAGGGTCCTCCGCCACCTCCTAATCGTTATGGAATCAAACCTGGTTATCGATGGGATGGTGTTGATAGATCCACAGGGTTTGAGCAAAAGTGGTTTCAGGAACAGAACTCAAGAAAGGCATTGCAAGAAGAATCCTATAAATGGAGCACGGAAGATATGTGAACCTGATGTGAATACCCATTGGAGATTTTATGTAGCAATGAAATTGATTTACGAATTGTGTCAAATCATAAAAGGCTAACTGAATTGCAATTTTTTATCGATTCTCCATTCCTTGTGTTTGTACATAAATGATCTATTCTCAAATATATTTTTAATACTTTTTTTATTTCTGGGTACTACCTGATTGATCTTAGAAGTTTCATCAAATGGTTTTAGTCATATATGTGTAGGCATTGTATTTTATCCGTGTCATTTAGATAAATTTCTGGAACTGGTATATATACAATCTCCTCTTCAGCAGCAAATTCCACACAGCAGTTTATATCAAAACCCTCAAACAAACAACTGTCTCTTTACTCCAATAATTGTCATCCTTCGTACACTAAACAATTGCACTAAATAATCCCATAACAATCCTGGCGACCAACGCATATACAATAACATTGATTTCTAAACGAATTCCTTTCACAGCTTCATACCTTTTGTCCAACATGGTTGTCCAAAATCCTTCCCACACAAAAAATGTATGGATATAAATAAACCCATTAAATGCCCCATAAGAGCAAGAATGACTCCCTCCATTTGCACAAACTACTTCCATTGTGTGAAGTCTCTAGTGGTCATCCTTTAGAGATATTTTCTCCGTATTCCTAACCAAACCACCACCAACCTACTTTCCAGGTACCACTCGGTCATGTTTATGTCTCATGAGACTGCAGTATTCTTAAATCCACCTGCTCATATATCTCCTGTTCCTTCCGACTCCTTCATGCAATTTAAAAAATGTCAATTATCTACTGTAATTTAGAAAAAAAAATTATTACTACAATGTAACAGTTATTTATTACATCACGTACATGTTACCTCGCATCTACGACAATGGCTCGAATGAAGATCCCTGGATTAAGCTTGTGGTTGGCAGTTTAATTCTTTCGTCCTACTGGCTCAACCTTTCCTATTAGGGCTCCCCCTTCCTCCACAATTATACATGATACATGCCCATTTGTTTATCCTGCCCAATATCCCCACTTCTTCCCCTTGATCTTACCATCAGTTATCTGATACTCTGACAAAGGTGGCTGGGTCACCGAAACATCGAATCATCAGTGTTTATATATATATATATATATATATCTGTACGTATTTTGTCAAAAAAAAAGTGTTTTTATGTAAAATATGTGCATGTGTGCATACTCCTATATATTATATATATACTTAGGTGTATGCACACAAATTTTCCACACACAGAGCATCAAGGCAAGTCGAAAGATCCATGGTTCAAGTTCCAGGCAAGAAAATATTTTTGCACTTGTTATCTGCTCAATTCCACCTTCCCCACCTCTCCAGTGTTTGTCTTTTTTATGTGTTCCTATCTCTTTTCCTTATATCTATATCCATGTGAATGAATATATATACACACACAAAATTCAAATGGAGAAACAAGATAGCGCTAGGGGAAAAAAATGCAGAGAAACACAAGTGAAACTCGCATGTATTCTGAATTTTTGGCTGCCAAACCACCTTCCTCTGGGGAAAGAAGGAACTGTGTTATTGTGAAGTTTATATGTAATGTGCCCAATGTTTGTTTATGTATGAATATGCACTGAATCTCTGGACAAAAAATAAATGCATTCTTATTATGTGTCAGTTGGAAAATTCAGAATACGTGTGAGTTTCATTTGTGTGTGTTTCTGTTGTGTTTTTGTTCACTATCACTGTCTTGCTTTTCTGTTTAAATTATTATTCACATCTATGAATCTTTCCTTCAAGATAAACATGTATATGTATTTATACAGATGCATACAAACACACACGTATAGGAAAAGGGAAAAAAATGTACAAGTTTCAAAAGAAACTTGTACATTATATTCCCTTGCAATTGTTCATCATCTGAAGAACAAATTGTAACCATTGTTGATATTTTACTGTGGAACCAGAAGCACTAGTGGCCACAACGTGACAAATATTTTTGGAAGACACTTAAAATGTATACCAATTGTATTCCTGAGAAATATAAAATTGCCAGAAATCCAAATATGAAGAACATAATTTACCCTTTGTAAAAATGTTGTTAAAAGGCATTTTCCATGACTTGTGAATGTGTTCACTGTGGCCAAGTAAAATGTTAGTTTACCAAGCATTTGTACATGCCACATTTAGATTAATGTATGAATATCCAAACTGTGAAGATTAAATTTTATACATGAATGTTAGTCATATGTATATTTTATTATATGTAGTGTGTATCTACTTATACACTGTAAGGCTCACACCGGCTGACCATGTTTTTGTTGTTTTGGTCCAAACCTGAACTACCACATCCCCATTATTTATATAATTAATATGTATACATACACAATCACATGGATATAAATATAATGAAAAGTGTAGGAAGGCATCAATTCCCTACCATCTTTTCCTCTGGTTTCATCATCCATTTCTCCTTTGGTGGCTGAAAAAGCTAATGCAATCTTCTAGCCAAAGAATAGAGGTACTTGGTTGCCTAAACCCCCTGCAAATTTCAGTGTAATTTATGATTCCTTGATAGTTCCAAGTGGTTAAAAGCATTGGCTTGGCAAGTTGAAAGGTCCGTGGTTCAAGTACCAGTGAAGGAAACTTTTTTACAATTGTGATCTGCTCGATTCCACCTTCCCCATCATGTGCTCCTGTGTTCATCTTTAATGTGGGATCACTTTTCCTTATATCTATACCCATGTGAATGAATGTGTGTTTGACATATGGTGTGTTTTTGTGTTTGAATGTATAAAAAATGTATTTATATATATACCTCCCATGGACTACAAACCTTGACGTGGTGGAAGGGCATGTGTGTTCCGCTGACCCCTAGAGCTGTGCTGACGGGAGTAATAATAAATGCTCCTGGTAGGGTAACCCATGACAGATAGGTTGAACGTTAAAAGGCCAGACGAAAGGTAGTCCATGCAGTGTCTGTTCCTCAGTGAGGCAGCGGCAAAGGCATCTGACCCGAGTGGGGCGGCCAATGAGTGATGGTGTCACGTTAAAAAACTATTGAGGAAGGCTAAAGGAAACTACCTCAATTATCATTCCCAAGATTTCTATGACGGATACAATAGAGTATATGAGTCCGGGCAACTGTGGTATTTGGCCATGTGCCTGGCAGTGGGGGAGGCGAGGCTCCCACAGTCATCATCCCATGACCAAATTGGTTAGAATAGCAACTTGGAATGTTAGGGCAATGTTGAGGACAGGAAAATTAGAGAATATTAAGTGAGAGATGGAAAGAGGTAATGTAGATATTTTAGGTCTATGTGAGGTGAGATAGAAGGATAGCGGTGATTACTGGAGTGATACTTATAGAATAATATACAGCGGGGGGGGGGGGATGAAAGTCAACGAGGGGTTGCCATAATATTAAATAAAGAAGTAAGAAGCATACAACATAGAACAACAATGGATAGAATATTACTAGTAGAGATAAAAGCAAAATTGACGAGCTTGGTCATTGTCCAGGTATACACCACCACTGAGCAACCATAAGGAGGAAGAAATCTATATATATATTCCTATATATAGAAGGGTGGGTCATGGTAGTCTCGGGAGTAAAGCACTGGACTACTGACCGGAGGGTCCAGATTTGATTCCCGGGCAAGTCACTCTGGGCACCTGCAGCTCCACCCAAGCTATGTGATTTTTCGGGTACCAGATCTTCCTTGGAAACCACAGGGAAAGGAACTGGCCCCCCTACCTTGATATGTGAATTTCACATGCTGTTAAGCTTAGTACTGGGTGAACTCTACCAAACCGACCTTCAGGTTGATTAATGTGTTTATAGTTTATATATAGAATGGCTTTCTCAAGGAGGGAGTTGATGACGGGGACATTGAGTAGGGAGGTTAAGAAAAGACTCGTGAAAACTCTGATTTGGAGCGTAGCTATGTATGGCACGGAAACATGGTCGCTGAAGCAGGAGGATAGACGTAGACTGGAGGCTTTTGAGATGTGGGTGTTGAGAAGAATGGAGGAGGTGTAATGGACCGAAAGGAAAACAAATGAGGAAGTACTGGAGATGGTGGGTGAGGAGAGGAGTTTGTTGAGAGAAATGCTATGGAGGCAGGAAAGATGGATGAAAGGCATATTAGCGGCAGTGGGATGTTAAAGAAGGTAATAGAGGGGAGAATGTTGGGCAAGCGAGGAAAGGGCAGGAACAGGATAGGGATGTTGGATGGGATGAAGGGAGGAAAGAAGTACACAGAGATGAAGAGGGACCTGATATAGATTAGGTTGCTGGATTGGGTTTTGTTTGGAGTTACAAATGTTTATTTGATAGTTGTGTCCATCCAAAAATCTACCTTAACCAGTAGATTACCTAAAAAAAAAATATATATATATATAGAATGGGAAAGGAGATGTAACATTTACCTTTAATCACAAAAGTTGGATCTCCATCCTCTCCAGGACTACAGTTTGTACGCAGTTGATTTACTGCTGTTGCCAAAATTTGAAACACATTCAATGTACATATCATTCTTTTACTAATTGCATTATCTAGAATTAGCAACTAATATTTCCATGGAAAATATTATTTTACTTAGATTGCAAAATGGATATCTTAGGGGTCTCTTCATTGTCAGAGTATCTATTTATGCATGAACTGTCTTAATTCATGGTTTTGTTCTGGTAACTATGTATGCACTAAGAAATCCATGGGGAAAGTCATAGGTATTGTTTTTTGAGATATAGACCATGCAACAAAGATAGCTTAGTATCATACTATTAACTGCTCAAACCATTTACGCTGGAATTGTGTGCCAGAATCAGACCATTTGTATTGTGGCATAAAATTTTCTGTAATATGTCTTTAATCATTTTTTGTGGAAATTTAAAGTGAAACAAATTTTTTAACCTATGTTTGGATTTCATATCTGTATTTATATAGCCTGATTCTTTTATTCACCTGGAAATCCTTAGATCTCTTCCTTTTGCTTACAGTTTAATCTCCCATTATTTATCCTTTGATAGTGGATGCACTGTCATCCTTAATGTATCTCAACAGAGCAATAATTGGCATAGTTTTTCATAAAGCTGTGGTGCAGCCTACTGTATCCAACATGACGTTAAAAGTGTTATTTTACAGGTTCATTTGAGAGTTTTTTCATCAAAATTATGAAAAATATCATTCAGTTCTAATATCCAAGATTCTGCACACATTGAAAGAGGAACAAATATAACAATTACTCTTTACGCTGAGTTTCTTACTACTTTTTCAAGAGATTACAATTCATATGCACGTTTAATTTGGAATTATCATAAAATGTGATAATATATTGCTTAATATCATCATCAGATTCAGGATCTATGTTACATCATGTACAATGAAAATCAGGAGCAGATTCTTTCCGTTTTTAGGACTAAAGAGACTCATTCTCACCTCAATCTAAACAATTCTTATTCATTATCTCTGTCGTAGATATATATTTAATTACAAAAAAGATATTGCTAAGCGTCAAGGTTTATTTGGAAAGAGTATTTCTCACAATACAGTGAGTTAGAGGAAAAAATCATGAAGCTACCTTAATGATGTATACAATTAGTGAGTGGCTATAAACACACAATGCTTTTAAATGTAAACATCACTGTGATTAGGTAAAACTTTTGCAGGTAGGATGTATCGATGAAAATTCTGTTAATTAAACGAATCACCATCATACGACGTCTTTAAACTGAAAAGAACGAGTGAGTTATACGGCTGCTATTTGAGGGTTAATTAATGTGCTAACGTGAAATTTGAAATGAATGGCGGGATTTTTGAGATGTGCTAATTTACAATGTACGGTGTTTTAAATAAAACCCTGAGAAATTTAATACTAATGCAAGTGTAAATTATTATAAATTTATTTCTAAGCGTTCAAGGGTATTGAAATTTTATCGTTGAAAGAACCAGTGTAAAATTTCAAGTCGCAAACAAAAACGCATCGCTAAATATCGAATACTTCCGGAAATAAAGGTTTCTCCTGCCTGACGTATGCGAAGAGTTATCACGTGTAAGTGAAAGAATTTTATCCCTTCATATTTTGTTAGTAACTATCCATCGGATAATTTATGCTTTAAAATAGTTAATGTCAAGTTTATTTCTTCGGTTTGGTCGATATATATAGGAGACATACGTTTAATTATAATGTACTGGTTAAACAACACTCGGTTAAAATTCGCCTGTTCGTCTTTGCAATTGTAATATTTTAAAAATTGAAGTTCTCTATTTTTTGCTTTTATTAATTATAGCATGGCTCCTAGATATGAAATGTGTGTTGGGCTCAACAAGGGCCACAAGACTACGAAGATCGTAATTGGGAAAAGTAAACAAGACAAAAAGCATAAGCTTCGACCATCCAGGCTAAAGGGAGTAAGTATGATTTAGTAGATTCTATGTAGTAGGTTGTCCAATATAGTAAGTGCATTAATTTAGCCACAATACCATGTAACAGAATATCACTTCGTCAGCACCTATCTTTTGTACCATCGCCCAGATTTTTTGTTTTATTTTGTCATACATAAGCCATTATTTGATCTATAGTTTCAAATCTAATAGCAATTTTCACTCTCATGCTGTCAGCGGTGCATGGAGGAGAAATAATAATTTATTTTCGCAATTCTGTTCGTAGGTTACTTATCTATGCACAGAAATTTCTCTGATTAATAATGTTAATGCCATCCAAAATTTTACCTTTGACTGGATAATAGGAAGGTATACTTTTGTAAAAATTAAACGTCATATAGCCAATGGTACCCCGTTTCACTTGGTCGGCGTAATCCTGACACCTTTATTTCGTAATTAGTACATTATTTTTTCGGTGTATACGTCTTGTATTGCATTTCTTCTAAATTCTAACTAGTGAAATGGTTATATTATAAAATCAATGAAAAACTTGAATAATTATTCTTTGAGTTTTCCAAGACATCTTAATGTGTTAACTTTTAGTAACATCTATCATGTAACTTAGTAATTTAGTAATTATGGACTAAATTGTAAGGCCATCACTCCAAGTGCAAATTTTTGTGTAAAATTGTTAATATCTCTGTCATATTAAACGCAATACATGCTATTTTGTGGATGCATTGTATCCTTTTTAAAGGATAAGATAATGTTGGTCTTAATGGATCTATGAATGGAGCATATTAATGTTGAATTGTTCAGTGATAGTGTTTGTGTAATCTGCTGATAAATATTATACTGTTGTACAATTGAAAAGTAGGGTAGACAACGTACCAGCGGAAGTATTGAAAAGCTTAGGAAAATATGGAAGGAAGACTCAATATGGACTTATTTGTAGTATCTAAGAGGAAGGAATCTGGCCGGAAGTGTGAGGTCTGTGTTAGTTCCTATTCCGAAAAAGGTAAAGGCTACATCATGTGAGGTCTACAGAACAGTAAGTTTGATATCCCATGCAGCTAAAGTTATTCTCAGGATCATCAACAAAAGGATAGAGAGTAGGACAAACGATTACTTGGGGGATGATCAGTTTGGGTTTAGAAAGGGGAGAGGTACGCATGATTCCATTGCAGTGATGAGGTCACTAATCGAGAGGAATATAGAATACAATCGGGACGTATTTGCCTGTTTCATTGATTTCGAAAAAGAGTTTGATAGAGTGAATTGGGAAAAACTAATGTGTATATTGTAGAAAAAAGGATTAGATTGGAGGAATATGAGACTAATCCACAACCTGTACATGTCTCAGACTGGTCAGGTGCGAGTGGGGAACGGAAAGTCTGGATGGGCAGTGTTAGGAAGATGTGTAAGGCAGGGTTGCCCATTATCGCTGGTGCTGTTCAACGTATATGTAGAGGAAATGATTAAAGAGGCATGGGAAGAGCTGGAGGTGGTAGTGAAAGTCGAGAGGGGAGTTCGTAAAATCAGTTAGGTTTGCTGATGACCAGGCTTTGTTTTGTCAGTCGGCCAAGGGGTTGCAAGCATTGCCGAGTGAATTGGAGGTTCAGTGCAATAGATATGGGATGAGAATCAATATTAATAAAACAAAGGTTATGAGATTTTCCAGAAAGAGAAAGGCTAAGCTAAACATTAAAATAGGAGGGGAATAAATAGAGCATGTAGAACAGTTTACGTATCTTGGAAGTGCTTTGAACCAACACTCAAAGTAGTAGGGATGTAAAGAGAAGAAGAGCTTGGTCTGAGAAATAGAGGGAAGAATGTTAGGCAAACAAGGAAAGGGTAGGAACAAGATAGGTATGTTGGATGGGATGAAGAGGGGAAGGAAGTACAGAGAGATGAAGAGGGACCTGATGTAGAGTATGTTGCTCAATTGTGTTTTGTTTAGAGTCCCAAGTTATTTATGTGATAGTTTTGTCCGTCCAAAAATCTACCTTAACTGGTAGATTACCTTATAATAATAATTGAAAAGGCTCTGTCCACCCAAAACTTACCTTAACTGGAAGAATACCAACAGAATGTAAAAAAATTCAAAATATCCTTGGCAGCTGTTCAGACGGCTGTCTCACTTGTGATTCTTAAACTACCTGGGACATACACTTACCTCAGCATTGTGGCATCAGTGTTTTAGTTTTTCCAACACCCACTAATCCCTGTAGCAAAGGCATGTAGCATTAAGCATCCTGACCCATGCAGATTGTGGAAGCAAAATTTTTTTTTTTAGCCTTTATCAAGGAATGTTGGCTTATCTTTCTGCTTATTTTTTATCAAACCGTAATTGCACCAGACTCACATGAGGTGCTTATTCTTTTCTGTGATTTTACCCGTTGGTAATTCTTAAAAATTGCAGGTAAAAGTACAGAATGTAGCATTTGCTGTACATATTTTATATTCATTTCAAAATTTAGCTACTGTATTAGGTACATGATTGGTATTGATGGAAGGCAGCATTTTCATTAATTCAATTACTAGGTAGCCTACCTATTAAAGGTTAAGGATGGTGTTTAATAAATAACTAAGTGTTAGGCTGTATACTTTTTCCTTCCTCAGTTCTTTCTGCCAGCCTTCAGAGTACTTGCTTAAGAGTGGATAAGTGTGAGACCTTTTGGTTTGTTGTGCCATGAAGGAAAAAGGATCTCATTTATAATTATTGAAGTGAATGTTACGATGTATCTTACAGTCTTAAAGTATTGTGTCGACAAGATAACCACATAGTGGTGAATCTATGTCAGTCATTAGATAAACTGAATAAAAATAGTAAATTAGTTTTCAGTCTTAGTAGCATTAGAGTGAGTTAACAACATGTAACTCTGAAATTTGATATTTTCAGAGGCAAACAAAGCATACTAAGTTCGTGAGGGACTTGATCAGAGAAGTGTGTGGCCATGCTCCGTATGAGAAACGTGCTATGGAATTGCTGAAGGTGTCCAAGGATAAGAGGGCCCTTAAGTTCTTAAAGAGAAGGGTAATTAATAAATTTTTTTTATCAGTTGTTAAAGTTTGTGTGTGAATCACATGAATTAGCAATTTTATAAAATTGTCTTTTGAATTTCAGTTGGGTACCCACATTCGTGCCAAGAGGAAGCGTGAGGAACTAAGCAATATTTTGACACAGATGAGGAAGGCCCAAGCACAGAAGTAATACTTTTGTAGCTTATCAATAATAAAATGCAACATTCAAATTCCTTGTTTTATTTGGATTGGAGTAATTACTTGGTGGTTCCAGTGAAATGCAAGACACTTCTACAGTCACAATATATTTATTCAACACGTAATCTAAGATCTTGCCATGTTACAATATGTATTACACCAGATGGAAGCCCTAAACCAACCACAATTTCATTAGGTTGCAGGAAGGTAAGCCCATCACACCATGATACATTACCAATGGTTATCTGAGCCAGGTCAGGGGTAGCAGAACTGGAAAGAAGAATTAGCATGGGTTTGTTATTGTCATTTTCACTTTTTAGCTAATAGCTAGTAAAATAATGAGTTGTTAACATGTAATTGACTTAGACTATCAAAAGAATGCAAAGAAAAACAGACGGCAACAGCAGAGAAGAAGACAGAATTAGTTAGAAAAGGAACTTGGAATGTTAGAACTGCTGTGGACAGGAAAATTAGACAATGTAAAGTAAGAAACAGAAAATGTAATGTTTTAGGTCTATGCAAAGTGAGATTGAATAGTGGGGATTACTGGACTGATAGAGAGTAATATACACCTGGGGGAAGGGTAATCTGGCCATTGGTTTTCTTGATTTTTGTTGATGATTTGAAAAATGAAGTGACAAGTAGGTGTCCGTGGTGACAGAGTGATTTATCAGGAGATATCTTGGGATGAGGATTGATAAATTCTAGCACAGGATCTAGATTGCATTACTAAATGGTGTTCATAATGGAGATAGTCATTAAACCTTAATAAATGTTCGGTGGTAAATTTCTTTCATAGGTCAACAGGATTTATTTACAAATTAGCTGGAGTTAGTAGATGATACCGTAAAATACCTAGGTGTAACAATCACTAAAAACTTAACAAGGTTCAACAGCCTAAGGCAGCCCATTTCGTTAAAAACTCGATAAAACGAAAAGTGTCACTGAAATGCATCTAGAGTTTGGGTGGGAATAATTAGAAGGAAGACAATGCGAGGTTGAACTTACTTCATTTCAGATCCACATGTTTCAGTGCTGAGGTATTGCAAATCATTCGCATGCCAACATGGGTCGCTTGTATCATGTATATAACATTCTGAGGGGAGAAAGCAATCGAGTTTTCAAGGAGATATGGGGGGGGATAGTTACCACCAACACTTGGTTTAGACGCCACAAAAGGCATAGGTATGCATGGAAAATGCCAGGTGAGTCAGAAAGGTATCAATTAGATTATATTATGGTTAGGCACAGATTTAGTGTGATCAATTCACAGTTTCCTGGGAACTGAGAGGGGCTCTGATCACAATTTAGTACTAAGTGTAGCATCCGATTCAAAACGATCAGGTTTCGGAAATGGAATGTAGAAAAATTAACTGGATTGACAATGAAGGAGTAGTCAGCAGGCTGTAGAGGAAATCAAGCCTGGGGAAGGGAGCAGGGTACTGTTGAGTGAAATAGAATTATGCCAAATGAAGAACATCAAAAGCTGCAAAAGAAATTTTAGGAACTGTTAATAGGAAAGGGAAAGGAAACTGGATAATGGATGAGATGAGTGAAAGAAATGGAAGAATAAAAATACAGATATAAAGGAAGAAGAAAGAGAGAAATAAATTGAGAGGGGTAACAAATAGGGCAAAAGAAGTGTGGTGGAAGAGACTGTGAAGATATGGAACGTTTGCAGAGAAAGGGTGAAATATGAATTGGTGGTTAACAATCAGAGATGGTAAAATAATAATTGAAGCAAAAGATCCAAGTGAGATGGATGGAACTTATAGGTATGGTAAGGAACTTAAGACCAGCAAGGTTACACATGGAAAGAGAATAGGAAGTAGATGAAGATAGCTTAGGTCTAGGCATACCTGACTGAATAGAAAGGGCGTTAAAGGAAATTAAATCTAGTCTATATGTCCTTTCAGATATGAGGAAGGAATCTGGCCAGAAGACTTGGATCAGTTTAAGTTCCTTTTTCGAAAAAGGTAAAGGCTACATCATGTGAGGACTACAGAACAAAAAGTTTGATTTCTCACAAAGCTTAAGTTCTCAGGATCATCAATAAAAGGATAGAGAATAGTGCAAATGATCACTTGGGGGATGATCAGTTTGGGTTTAGGAGGGGGAGGATACTATTACAGTAAAGAGATCACTAATCAAAAGGAATATAGAATGCAAAGAGGACAGATTTGCTTGTTTTGTAGATTTCGAAAAGGTGTTTGATAGAGTGAATTGGGGAAAACTAATGAATATACTGCAGGAAACAGGACAAGGTTCAAGGGACAAAAGGCTAATCCACAACCGGAACATATCTGACTACTCTAGTGTGAGTGGGGGATGGAAGGATCGGATGGGGATTGTTGAGAAGAGGAGTAAGGCAGGGTTGTCCAATGTCATCTGTGCTATTCAACATATGTGAAGGAAATGGGAAAATCTGGATACAGGAGTGAATGTTGGTGGGAAATTTGTAAAATCAGGTTGCTGATGATCAAGCTTTAGTTGTCAGTCAGCCAATGGATTGCAAACATTGCTGAGTGAATTTGAAATTCAGTGCGGTAGATGTCGGATAAGAATAATTGGGAAAAAACAAAGGTTATGTGGTTTTCCAATAAAAGAAAGCCCTAGTTAAACATTAAAATAAGGGGGCAAAACTAGCACAGGTGGAACAGTTTATGTATCTTGCAAGTGTTCTGGACCAAAATGGTCAATGTAGTAGGGACATAAAGAGCAGAATTGCATTTGGCAAAGAAGCTTTCACAAGGAGGTAATTGATGACAGACACTGAGTAAGGATGTTAAGAAAAGGCTTGTTAAAACTTTGATATGGATCGTAATTATGTATGGCATGGAAACATGCTCAATTAAGCTCTGTAGATGGGAGACTTTTGAAATATTGGTGGGAGAAATCATGAGGAGGCAGGAAAAATGGATGAAGAGCATATTGATTGGCAGTGGTGAAAACATTGCCCTTTCAATCCATCAAAAAATTGCCTTTTCCTCAAGTAGAGCATAATTTTAATCACTTCCTGAAGACATTTATGGCTCTTTTTCCTAGTTTAGGTTGCTCATTCAACTTGTTACAAAAAATCCATGAAAACAATGAACTATCCTAATCAACTTCAGAAAAGATTTTACTGTATCATCATATGATATTACATATGCCCCTAGGGTTCCGAAACATAGCATTATTATTGGTAAAGTATCTGTTAAGGTAAGTTTTGGATGGACACAGGTTACACACCAGTACAATGATAATGACCTTGCCTCTCCCACAAAACAACCAGAGACACTACATTTAGGCTTGTCTTCAATTCAGGGTACTTTCTTCATTCTGTCCAACATGCCTATTCTCTTCCAATGGTTGCATTGAAATGCCTATTCCATTCCAAACCCTTCCTTCTTTCCTAATGTTCTCCCCTCTATCACAGTTTTCAATACCCCATTGTAAATCAAATTGCTCTGCATTCATCTTTCATATCTCCTTTTGATTTCTCCAAGCAATCTGCTCTTCTCCCTCACCATATCTAGCACCACTTCATTTGTTTTCTTTTCTGTCCACTTTACCTTCTCCATCCATCTCCACACATTTCAAAAACCTCCAATCTATGGTCACTCTGTTGCTTCAAAGACAATGTTTCCATTCAGTACAAAACCATGCTCCATATCAGAGTTTTCACAAGCCTTTTATTAATCCTTACTCAATGTCCATGTCATCAATAGCTTCCTTGAGAAAGCTTCTTTGCCTAATGCAATTCTCCTGTGTCTACTACTTTGACCATTTTGGCCCAGAACATTTCCGAGATAGGGTGACTTCCACCTGTGCATTTTTTATGGTTTAATTTGAAAAGCAAGTCTTGTATTGTGATTGTTGATTCATGAAATCTTTAATATGACTGCAGGGAAATTATTGTGCAACTAAACTTCATATTGGTTACTTAGTGATCTCTGATGTGTTTCAGTGTAGTTGGACAATAAGTAGTACTTAAAACTGGAATGCAGTTAAGTCATTTGCCACTTTGGGCAGGAAATTCTTGTGATAAAATAGCATTATTTTGATACCGACCTCTCACAATATCTGGATAAATGAGCCTTATGTGATAGTGGGTAAGTTGGTGCCACTGATAATTACATCAACAACAGGAAGAAGGACTATTTTGTACACAGTGGTGTATATCTACAAGTTCTCTAATGGAGACATTCCAATTATGGTTTCAGCAAGGATTTGCAGGGAAAGGAATAATCTGGTATGAGCAACAAGGATGGCTTTTAGTTAGTGCTTCGCTGGATTCCCCTCTTGTATAGCAACTTCAAATTACTAAGAGATTTCACTCCATATATGTGCATGAATAACTGCTTAATTTAAAATTTAACATATATAGTTGTGCACATTTTAATATCAGGTGATGATAGGTTGATAGCTAATGATTGCAATTAAAATCAATAATTTGACATCCAATAAATGATGGTTGAAACCATGATAAAAGTTCAAAAACTTTCATTACCTTGAATGTGGGACGTAGCACCCTCCAACAATTTCACCATTTGTGATATTAATCACAGTCAAATTAAAATGCTGCTGCTGGATCCATGGTTGCAAGATGAGAGCGAAGACTTTTCCAACTGCCAGCAGTTTTCGAATTTTCAATTTGACACCAATTTTCTTATTACACTCCATCCTCTCTGTATCATGGAAGACTATGTCTGCGTGCCCATCACGCCCTTGAGCCAGTGTCTGTCGAACAAAAACTAAGCTTTTCCCCACAATATGACATCCAGAAGTCACAAAGTTACCAACTGGGTGGAGTGAAATAATTTTCTTTGAGGTCTCCATTGATGCAAAGTTAACATTATTTGCATCATCAACACTGGAAGAATGTTTTGACCAAGTGTACAAGTGAATGCTATCTCTAGTTTTTGTAATCAGCCTGTTCGATCCCCTCTCATGTGCCCCTGTTTTGTCATATTGTGAAAACAGAGAAACTTGGATAATCCAATGAGTTTGCCCCAATAATGTCTTTATAAGTGTGCCACTTTTAATGCTCCATAATTTGGCAGTGAAATCTGTGGAACCACTCACTAACAAGTCCAACTTTGTACAAGCACTGACAGACATTACCACCCCTGTATGGCCTCTGAACTCTTTAGTCATATCTGCCCTACACCAGTCATTAGCTGGTGAACTATGTAATCTGTCAGTCTTGACACACCAAGCTGTGGCACATCCATTTGTGTGCCCAAGGATTAATGTTGAACGGTTTAAGTGGAGACATGAAACTCTGTAAGGGGCTGAAAATATTGCCACAAGTTCATAATCAGTTGTTCTCCATATACCCACTTGGTCCTCTGCACCTGAAATTAAATATAATGGAATTAAAATGGGTTGTGTAGAATGGTTACATTCCTGTTGAGGCTATTTGTTGAAAAAGTGTTTCTGACTCATTTCAAATTTGAAACATGCAGAAAAAAATTTTCCTTAATTAGTATTTTTAGTATATTAATTAAATGAAATGGAATCAAAGCACATGATAATAAAACAACGGAAAGGATTCTGTTGACGGTAATGTAAGAGGAGAATACAGCCTTGGATCTGACTTTGACACTGCAATATGTGCAAACCAAGCATCTTTCATTTTCAATCATGACACCTTTGGAACAAAAAACTTGGGAAACAAGATTCTGTCGGATATTCAAATTGGTATGTTTTAGAGAGGTGAAATAATGATGCACGAAGATAAATATAATTGTCTCTACACATAAAAAGAAAATGGTTAAAACTTCAGTTTGATGACCCATGCATCAAAGATTACAGCAGGAATGTTTCATCAAAGAATGGAGAAGAAAGTGTAAAAGTAGTTGAGTAAGTACCAATTTAGAGTTAGAAAAACCAAAGGTACTTGAAAAGCTCTGTTTACTGTCAGACTCAATACTAAAAAGAGGAAACCGATAGATCAACAAACTTTTACTGCAGTTGTGGATCAAGGGAAAGCATTTGAGAATATGGTCTGGAATACAATGACATCTATCCTTAAAGAAATTAAAGGGGACTATCATAACGGGAGACTGATCCTGCCGCTTGGTCTCTTATGCAGAGAAAAATTGGGAAGGATTAAAAGTGGTGAGTGCAAGGAAGCAACTCAAGTAAAAGAGCAAATCAGAGCAGTTATTAGAACCCCTGATTTTGATGTGCACATTAAAAAAAACCAATAAACTAGATCAAGGCCGTCCCCGGTGGTAGCAGGGTAACATCCTCATCTGCCAATCCAAGGGTCGTGGGTTCGCTTCCTGCCAGGGTGGGATTTTTTCTACCTAGGGCTGGGTTGTTACTGTTGTGTTGTCATTGTTATCTGATGTAAAGGCCAAAAAGTGCTGTTTTCAGACCAAGATGAATAAATAAATAAGGGTTAGATAAACGGTGGAACTGAAGTATGCGTATGGATGACGGTAAGTATGCTGTGATTTATGAACATGACGGCTGTGCTTGCTGAGGAGAAATACTTGAAAAAATAGTAGTCTGTATTGAGAAGAGGATGACAAAGTAAGACCTTATGATAATATGAACAGAATTAAGGTCATGATGTGTAGTAAAAGAGGGGAAGACAGTATCCAGATAAGATGCACTGGAACAGATGGGAAAATATGCATTGGTCAAGATCATTAGTGTTGGGAGAATCAAGAGGGAAAACAAAAGCACAACAGGATTGGCTAAGAAAGCCATCAGAAGAAACCACTAATGGCAAATATCTATGCTTAAGATAAGCAAATATCTACCTACTGAGAGATCATTTCATTAAAACTATATGGAATTTACTTTTCCGTGGATTTTTGGAGATATGGACAATATAATCAGCCAAGTATAGGAGATTCCAATTGATAGAATAATGTTACAATACAAAAGAATGATAAAAATAATTTGGATAGGCTGAGTAAAAAATACAGTAGTTCCAAGAGAGAGAGAGGCTTTCTCAAGGAGGGAGTTGATGATGGGGACGTTGAGTAGGGAGGTAGTGAAAAGACTCGTAAAAACTTTGATATGAAGCGTAGCAGAGCTTTGATATGTACGGCACAGAAACATGGTCGCTGAAGCAGGAGGATAGACGTAGATTGGAGGCTTTTGAAATGTGGGTGTGGAGAAGGTGAAATGGATCGAAAGGAAAACAAATGAGGAAGTACTAGGGATGGTGGGTGAGGAGAGGGGTTTGTTGAGAGATATCCTATGGAGGCAGGAAATATGGATGAAAGGCATATTGAGCAGCAGTGGGATGTTGAAGAAGGTAATAGAAGGGAGAATGTTAGGCAAATGAGGAAAGGGCAGGAACAGGATAGGGATGTTGGATGGGATGAAGGGAGGAAAGAGGTACACAGAAATGAAGAGGGACCTGATGTAGAGCAGGTTGCTGGATTGGGTTTTTTTTGGAGTTAAAAAATATTTATATTGATAGTTGTGTCCATCCAAAAACCTACCTTCACTGGTAGATTACCTAATATAATTCCATTGCCTACTTGCATAGATTCAGTGGCAGTTTAGACACTACCATTTACGGGAATGCCAAACTAGGGGATAAAATCATTTTGTTTTTCCAAATATGTTTCTTTTATGTCATACATCTTTCCATCGATCTAATATGCTATGTTTTTTAATTAATTAATCAGGAATTTTAAAATGTTTTCTCACTTTTCAAATTATCTGGAGAACTTGAATAATTTCTGGTTTTCTATCTCTCACACATGGGAATTAATTGTCAGTTTTGCCAACTGTTGATCAGTTTAGCTTTCATCAGGAGTACTTTGAAAACTACCATTTTCTAGTACAATCGGCACTCACTCAGAAATTTGAGGCAAAAATCCCACGCAAAAATCATAAGAATATATAATTAAAAATCCAAGACTTTGTAAAGCTTTGTTAATTCATACATAAGCCAAGGAAAGATAGTAAAAAAAGTAATGACAGACTGTAAATAATATTTCTTGAAAAATCAGAAGTAACTTGATCTTCACAAAAGTTTCATACTACATAAAGACATACTACATGAAGAATGTAAACAAGAGAGGTGATATGTATTCAGATGTGTTACCTAGGTGAAATGGTTTCATTAACCCATTACTCTGTTAGCCAATATTTAGAAGTGAGAACTTACTTTACTCTCTTACTTACTTCCAACTAGCAATCCATCCGAATAATGAAGACCAGTGACATGATCCAGGGTTAGGCCAGTTGCAGGAAACTCTCGGTGTTGAAATGCTAAGCCATTACACATACCATCTATAACTCTTAATGCATTCAAACATTCCTTTTTCCAGTCTATTTCTCCATTGTCAACACGGCCTATACCCAAACTATTACCTTTGTTTTTCCATACATTCCCGAGGGACGACACTATTCTGTAATGAAGTTTTGAGAATATTAGAATGTGCCCTAAGACAACCAATTGGGAACTCATTAAAAACATACTCACATATTCCATTTTTTACTAACACAACAAGCTGTGAGTAAGGATTCAACGTCTACATAGTCGCATATCAATTCTTGTAGTTCTCTAGGGAGAGAGACTAGAATGTCTTGATGTAAAAACTGCGAGATCTCCCTTTCTAAAACAAACCGCTGTTCAGGGCAGCTCATCTTTACAAGTGCCACTATAGTTTCTACTTGTTGAAGAGGCATTAACTTTTGATAAGTGTAGGACACATTTGACAACCAATTATCAAAGTGTTCATTCATCATTTCAGGTGCCGTGGACGATACAGGCGAAGGTCTACCGCAATGCATTTTAAAATGTATAAATAGTTACTTATATGCCTGACAAACTCGAAAACCGTGCTTACTTGTAGAGCATAATTGGATTCTGTTTTAACGCCGATCAACCTCAAGGGGTTTTCTGTGAAATATAAGTTATTTTGTTTCCGATTGTTGGAACTGTACTCCATTAAAATGAGGATGAGCGTAGACAACTAAATAGAAAATGTAGATCCTAATATACCCTCCGACATTGCGAAAAATTAACCCAGCGTATACAAGGCAAAAACTATTCTCCCTCGTTATCGTTGAGAATTGAAATCAACACAACCTCTCCGGTATTGAAACTTGGAAAACCGAGATGTAAAAATTCATACTTCATCATTTAATCTAACTTAGCTCTCTACCCACGAATCGATTTCAATTAATTCACTAATTGAGATTTCGCTCTTATGATTTAAGTGTTGCAATTCGTTTTTTGCTTGTTTATGTGGATTTCGCTTCATTTTTATTTTAAATGTAAGATTATTTAGGGGCGGTAATCATCAACTGCGGGATGCATTTGAATTTTCGGAAGTTAATTAATGTAAAGTATGTGTTTTGTGATGTACGAAAATTAATATTTCCAATTGATACCAAGTTCGCTTTGACTCCAAAGTTTACGAATTCCTCCTGGCCCTATTTTTCATCCACACGACATTATCGTCGTTTTGAATAGATGTATTTAAAATTGTGTTCACCAAAGCAGATATCTTGTTAATGGCTGCATTCGTCTTTATTGACCAGAGATGTTGTCGGAGACAGAGTTCGTCCGCATTAGCCAGAGAGGATAAATAATTGAAAGCGTAATCTTAAAGCATACTTGCTTATTAAACTTTGGAACTCCGTGAATGAATTATGTGCATTTTGCAAAGAAAAGACTAAAATGTTGTTTGTAAAATATCCCTATGTAATGTAAAGAACCTTTTTTTTCATGTTGTGTATGCTAACAATATTGATTTTTTTATGAAGGAACAATGCCAAACCGGCTTATGGCGGATAAAGCAATTAATAAATACTCTAGAGTTGAAGTTAACTGAACTTGTCCCACAGAGAGCTAGCCCACGACTATCTACTGGCCGGTGAGGATCTGGATTTTTCAGTCATACCAACGTACACATTTTTGCATGAGGTAACCAAGTAAATACTATGTTCTTTTGATTTTTGATGTGAAAGGTCGCCCCTGGTGAGGATAGTGGGCCCTGGATCCTAAACTAGGAAATGAGCATGGGGTAAGCGATAGCCTGGAGGTAGAGTGAGTTGTACGTAGTGTTTATCCCAAATTGAAGAAAAAAGTTCTAGACTAAGAGATATGTTTAAGTACTTTTTAATTTTTGATGTGAAAGGACGACTCTGGTGAGGACAGTGGGCCCTGGATCCTAAACTAGGGCATGAAAATGGGACAAGCGAAAGCATGGAGATAGAGTAAGTTGTACTTAGTATTTATGCCAAATTGTAGGAAAAAAAGTGTTCTAGTTTAGGAGATATTGTTGAAATAGTTATATTATCACAAAGGCGCAGTTGTAATCTTCGCTCGTTTAAAAGATATGTTTCACGGTGTTTTTACTACTCGGCTTTAATTTTTTTATCATTGTTTTCGCCGTAAAAACTACTTTAGCAATAGTTTTGTTGATTTGTAGTATCATTGGCAACCGAAAAATAAAATTAATGAAGAAATTGTTCTGAAAATTTATGGTGATATTAAGAAAATTTTGAACGTTGCAGCACTTGGGGGGAAAACGTATGTACCATTTAATCATTTGCGTGGAAATCGCTGGGATTAGCCCAAGTTACTGCGGAGAAAATGTATTGACTCTATAAAAATGCGGGTGAACTTGCAGATGACGGTTAATTTTTAAAGTACCTGGAATCATGGACGATTGGTAACTAATCTAAAATGTTTTCAATGGTCGTTTCTTAATTGTACTCTTTTAATATGCGTATCGCTTGAAGGCATCGAAAATATATGTGAAGAGCCCCATTCGTCTGTATCCGTAAGTACAAGCCATCTTCATATAAAATGATTCCTCAACATAGGTCTGATGATGACGAAAGTGATGAGGGGTATGATGATAAGTTCGAATATGAAACGAGTTTCCGAAATAGCTTACCTCGAAAACATGACGGAGAATATAACATGCTTCATCCTCGTCGTGGGAAAGCATTGATCTTCAATTTCTTCAAATTTGAAAACAATCGTTACCACATTAGAATCGGCTCGCCTAAAGATGTAGAAAACTTATCTAGTACCCTTTCTTATCTCGGCTTTGACGTTGAGACCTACGACGATCTGACTTCGGATGCTCTGAAGGCTGTTCTTCAGCAAGGTACCACAATAATATGAAATTTGTCTACATTAGATAACTTATTTCCAACAAAAGCAAATAATATTTTATTTTCAGCTCATATTGTTTAAAATTGCAGCAATATTTCACAAATATTCTGTGGGACTCGGGTTTTACATTTTGATTAACAAAAATAAGCGTGTGCACTTGTATTTACGAGTGTACAGCAAATTGGCATGGTGAAATGTCCGATATTACGTTCTCATTTCTTGACTGTAACTTAATCTAATCGATTTTCTCTTCTAGTCGCTTTCGAGGATCACTCCGATGCCGACTGTCTCTGCGTGGTGGTCATGACACATGGACATAGAAACGGCGAACTCGCTGCAGCCGACCTCAGTTTCAAAGTCTCAGATCTGTGGAGTCCGTTCACCGCTGACAAATGTAAAAGTTTGACTGGGAAGCCGAAGCTCTTTTTTGTTCAAGTGAGTATTACCAAACAAAATTCTTTCTGGATGCTTGAATCATGAAATAGTTCCATATTGAGAAAAGGAGTAGTATTCGTATTGCTCCATTAGTGGGTTAGAGAGCTCTGACTCTTACTTTCTCCAAAGCGGCTCCAGCTGATAAACTTCAATCAAATCCAAACGATATAAAAAAATTTATTAGGAATAGGAAATTATGTGGTGTTTAAGGCGCAGTTGGAGCAACGGATATAAAGTTTGCGCATGGAATATTACAAAATTATTTTATATTTCCCGGTTAATGGAATTAGTCTGAGTTAAGTTCAACAGATTCAGGCTTGAGGTCGTGGAAGTTCTTCATAATGAAAAAAGGAGAGTTTGCACTTTTCCACATACACACACCAACGTTCCATCTCCTTCGTCTCCCAATTTTCGGTTTTTCCTGTCATTAACCCTCCACTCTTCGCTCTCAGTAACCTCACCGCCTCCCCCTCCTTCCCCCCCCCCTACTCACCTTCCCTTCCCAACCGTAACTCAATATATAAATATGGACTCCTCACTGTTAATTTTGTCTTGTACCTGATGATGACTCTGTGAGTTGAAACCCGTCGTACGCATAATAAATCTGTGGAAAAGTGCAAACTCTCCTTATATTCATTAGTCTGAGTTATTAAAAAATTGTTTGGCCCTCTCATTCACCTCAGTCACATTGCGTCGAAATGATTTATTCCAGCTAGGAGGGGGAACGGGAAGCTGCGATGGCTAATTTAGTGGCTTCTCATCCAGAAGGACCGGGTTCGAATCCCGGTGGTGGCCGAATTTTTCAGTGGTATCCCGATCCAGACTTGGAGAGTTCTTCAAGTGAGTACGCTCTCCGTCGGGTGGGACGTAAATGTTTGGGCCCCTTGGCGTCTTTCGTGAATAGTAGGACTCACGACCTCCCCTGGGTCGTGGTGGACGGGGAATATCTGAACAAACTAACGAATCATTAGGATTTATTAGAAAAGTATTGGGTAAATGTGGTGAAAATATTAAAGAAAAATGACATCTTTCGCTGGTTAGGCCTCATTTAGAATGTGCTGCTAGTATTAATGGGATCCTCAGGAAGTTTGATTGATTGCCGAATCGGATCGCTTACAGGGAAGGGGATCTACATGTATATTTGTGAAACGTTGTTATGATTAACTGAGTAGCATATCAAAATTATCAGTGGAGCTAGGCTGGAAATTACTCGCGGAGCGAAAATTAAATTATTATAGATTAAATCTCTTGCACACGGAAAAATGTCTCTTTATCAATGATGTTGCAAATATATTATTACCCTCATCGTACCACGGTAAGAGAGATCATGCCAGTAAAATTAGAGAGATTATGCGTTGAACAAATAGAGTTAAGATGTCATTTTCCAACGAACGATAAGGGATCAGAATAACGTTGTCCGACCGCAGTAGGGGTCAAAATATTCGTGTCAAATTACTCTAGTGTGTTATCACCCCCTATGACACACCCTAGCGGTGGCTTGCAGGGTACTAAAAAATACTAAACATGCTACTCCAACCAGGAGCCTAATCAGTTTGGGACAAAGTGCGATGGGGAACCGTACTAATTGGGGTACCTCTTAAGTGGCCAAATCTCTGGTTTTATTCGACAGGACAAAAAGACAAATAGGCTCAATCTATTTAAACATAAAATTTACTTGGGCCATTTTATAAATACTTTTCAAATTCTGAACGACACCGGGAGTCCCAGGACTATCTTTCCTTTCGAACCCCTGTTTCTATCCGAGTGTTTATGCGAGACACTAAGAATTTCTCTTTCATGTCGCAGGCTTGCAGAGGAAGCAGACAGGATCCAGGATCGCTTGTGGGAAGATCAATCAAGAAAGCTAGTAAAATCAAGTGTAAGGACCACAAATCAGACAGATACAAAATACCCGCGTTCTCGGATATACTTCTGGCCTTTTCTTCGGCTCATGGTAAGGATATTTTTCGATTCCAACTCATCTCACTTCACACTAACTCTACTCAATAAATTTCATTTCACCCCTGGGATTTGCTAAGTGTGTAATGCCTGTTCTGAAGGTCTCAGGCTTATAAAAAGGTACGGGCAGCCTATAAAACGTTATTTTGTGGAATTACACACTACATAGGGTTGCTACCACATCTAGCTTTCGAAGAAACATCCAGAACTATTTTCTATGATACCTACTACAGGGCAAACATCAGGATTTTGTTTTTTATTGCTTTTGCTGACTTATTGCTGACTTATTGCTATTGCTTAGAAGCAAATTTAGGAACGGATGTGAATTCATACCATTCCCGAGGGCCCTTATCATTCGGGGCATAAATAGCGACTGTGTATTATTGCCTAAAATTGAAGAGGATGAACACGGGGAGCTTAGTGCAAAAGTCGAAGGACTTTGGTTGAAACAATAATGAAGGATTGCCTTGAACCAATTGACAACATTCCATGAGAGAACAATACATAGTAAAAACTTGTCCTGCTTACTGCCCCCTCCCTTTCAGCCCTCCCTTCATCCTACGGGACTGCTTAAGTCCCACCGCTTCACTCTTGCGTCTTACAGGTATGACACAATAGTGAAGCGGTAGACCCAGGTTTTGCACTGCTACTTCACCTTACCTCGTGACGGATATACACATCCGGTGCTAGGCGCCCGCTCCTCCTTTTCTTTCATAGCTCTTTTCTTTACTTTCTTTCATTTTTCAATTTGTTTTTTTTCTGTATTCATTTCTGCCTCCTGTCAAGACAGAATATTAATAAGTTTGATTTCGCATGTAGCTAAAGTGGTTAACAGGATCATCAAAAGAAGGATATAGAGCAGAGGTAATGTTTACATAGTGAAGATCAGTTTTGGGTTCAGGAAGGGGAGACGCACCCGTAATGCCATTGCAGTAATGAGGCCACTAATCGAGAGGAATATATAATACAACCAGGACGTATTTGAGAATATTGCATGAGCATATTGCAGAAAATAGGAATAGATTGGAGGGACAGGAGGCTAATTCGCAACCGGTATGTGTCGCAGACTGCTCAGGTGCGAGTTGGGGATGAAGATACCAGATGGGCAGTGTTAGGAAGAGGAGTGACGCAGGGTTGTCCATTATCACCGATGCTGTTCAACGGACATGAGGAGGAGAATATTAAAGAAGTTTGAAAGAACAGGAGGTAGGAATGAAAGTCGGAGGGGAATTTTT
Organism: Hetaerina titia; assembly: GCA_037158775.1. Lineage (NCBI taxonomy): Eukaryota > Metazoa > Arthropoda > Insecta > Odonata > Calopterygidae > Hetaerina > Hetaerina titia. The sequence continues at coordinate 82,753,216 of CM073777.1, read as the reverse complement.
AAAATCAGGTTTGCTGATGATCAAGGTTTAGTTTGTCAGTCAGTCAGGGGTTGCAGACATCACTGAATGCATTGAAAAGTCAGTGTGATAGATATGGGATGAGAAAAAATGGGGGTAAAACAAAGGTTTTGTGGTTTTCCAGAGAGATAAAGGCTAAGTTAAATGTTAAAATAAGAGGGCATAATCTAGAGCAGATGGAACAGTTTACGCATCTCAGAAGTGTCTTGAACCAGAATGTCCAAAGAAGTAGGGGCAGGAAAAAAGAAATGCGGTAGGCAAAGAAGGCTTCACAAGGAGGAGAGAATTCATGACAGGGATATTAAAGATCTTAAGAAAAGGTTCGTCAAAACTTTGATATAGAGTGTGATTTGTAACGTGGTCATTGAAGCAAGTTTATAGGCCTAGATTGGAGCCATCACCAACTGAAGTAAATCATTGCCGACTGAAATGTATAGAACATCAATTATTAAAAATATAATTTAATGCTTTCCGTAGGGAAGCAGAAGAATGGTCGGTAAAAATAGTAAAATTAAATCGTTCCATTTTTTTCAAAATCTCTGTGGATGAAAAACCTTGCAATGATAACCTTGTTCAAGGGCTTTCTTATTTTGAGCGGAAATGTTAATTTTTTATATTTCAAAACCTCGTGGATTTATAGTTCCAATTAGTCAGGTTGAAGTCCAAGTTCGCATAGCATGCGACCCTATATAAATCGCGAAATAGTGAAAGAGGTGATATTGGAGCCCGTGAAAAACTAGGTGCATCTATAATTGAAAGCAAACAGCAAGTTTTTCATTAATTATTACAATTTGTGGTTCGCCTCCAAATGCGTCGCCCATAAGTACTTAATATCCTTTTTCGCAGCTTAATTTACAAGCACGCGAAATTTTTCAAGGAACGCGAAAGAAATCATAGGCGTATAATTTTTTCTTCCTACTTTTGGAAAACTCTAGGGTTCACGTCCGTGAGGGATGTCAAGAAAGGCTCCTGGTTCATTCAGTGTCTATGCCAAGAGTTGCGGGACAACGGAAGTAAGCATCACTTGCTCACCATCCTCACTTTCGTGTGCCAGAGGGTGGCTGTTGATTACGAGACCGTGGGCGGAGAAAAGCAGATGCCGACGGTCGTCTCAATGCTCACGCGTTTGCTATACTTCAGATCGGTGACCAAGAGCAAAGACTCGGTGAAGCGAAGATATCTGGACTGCGTGCCATATCGAAGGCCGAAGACATCCCGCAGGAGGCGATAACAGAGCTCTCTGATGATCATTTTCCTCGTTACTTAATGAAGGTCATACTGAAATGGAGTACACGAGGGTGAACGCGCCCCTTCATAAACTTGTATTATTTATCGATTCAAATGTTTCAATTATTTGAGGGAAAACTTTGAAGGTGAAAGAAATAATGAATTTCACACTGTCACAATCATTCTTTCAGATTACTGCAAAATGTTTCATCAATTAAAACTATTGCAAAATTGAAAGCCATAATAAAGAAGCAGCATTTTTGTTAGAAAACAGCTCAGATTTTTTTGCCTTTTTTATTTTCTCTCTCTCTCCGCTAATTCTACTTTCCATGTAATTGACAGTGTTCGGCTACTGATCGTGTAAAGGTTTATTTTTCAAAATGTAGAATCTTATGATATATATATATTTTTATAAACTGATATAGATTTTCAAAACATAGAAACACAAAGAAAGGACACTCATATGTGGTTTTGACATTTCGACGGTACCTTGGCCATCATCAGATCTGATGCCGAAATAGAACGCTTTTCGAGAGTTCACCCGGTACTAAGCCCGACGGCATGTGAAATTCATACATCAGGGTATGGGGGCCAGTTCCTTTCCCTGTGCCGGTTGTGGTTTCCCAGGAAGATCTGGTTCCCGAAAAATCACATAGCTTGGGTGGAGCTGCAGGTGCCCAGAGAGGCTTGCCCGGGAATCGACCCCGGACCCTCCGGTCAGTAGTCCAACGCTCTATCCGCGACTCATCACATTTCAGTTTCATTCAGTGCAAATTACGCTTCCTCGATAGCTCAAGTAACCTCGATAGCTAACACACACACACACCTACATACATACACACATTCAAGCTAGAAAACCCACCATATGGCGAACAAATATTCATTCACGTAAAAATATAATTTATTTATGTAGGTGCTTTGACTATTTTCCGATACAATCCAATTACTCCAATATTATCAATTAATGAATAATTATTACAACATAAATTTAAGTGTATTTTGAATTTTTGCAACATTTTATTTGGTGATGTGAAATGGTTGAAACACTTGACATCAACAAATATGGTAATTTTTAGACGAATGTTTCTTTATAATTTTTTTTTGATATTTTTGTTTTCTTCGATTATATTCAAACATTTTAATCGTGCAGCTTTTATCATGAGGTCTGTGTGCACCATTTGTTTAAAGGAACGCAGATCAATGGCTTAGTAAATATGTGTTGCAATAACTGTATATTTAGATAGGTGTAACGAGGACAGAAAGCATAATGTTGTATAAAATTATTAGATAAGGTACAATGTCCTATTCGTACACTGTAAACGTGAGGGCAATAACGACTCCGCTTAGACTTTCTCTGCACCACATCTGCCCGTGGGTCTAAGGGCACGCCCGCGCCCCGAATGGTGCATGCTGTCTGGCTGGACGTGGAGGTGAGAGGGAATGGATAACGCGGCGGTTCGGATGTGGTGGTGGTGGTAGGGTCCCGAGGAAGTCGCGGTCGTGGAAGGAAGCCGTGTGATTCGCCTTCGCCTCAGCGTAGGGTTGCGTGCAACGGTCACCGTTCACTTTCCGAGACGGGTTTCATTAGTCGAGGACTCCGTTTTATTTTGAGAGAAATGATCGCCGAGCTTTTCTCGAGCAGCCGTCGCCATTTTCAGTGAGGTAAGTCGACTGTGATTCTTTCGTTGTACCGGAAAAGTGCTTCATCCTGCACTCTCTCCGTTTTGATTAGGGAGTGCCGCTTCGGTTTTTTTGAGACGAAATGATTCATTTTTGGTCAAGCGGAAGAGGATGAAGAGAAGAGCCTCGACGCTAAACTTTGTCTGAAGATGTTAACCATGTTAGCATATTAATTTTGTTGGGGAAGCGACCGACACCTAAGGTCATTTGCTCCATTAGGGATGGGTGGGAAAGGAAGGGTGGAGTGAAACCCGACGTCGGCATTAGCCCACTCTTGACGAAAGGAGTCAAAGGGGTCTGCAGTTTAACGTCCCATCCGACGGACGTCGTACTCACTCTAAGTGCTCTCCACAAAGCACCTCAAGCAGGGATCGGGATACAAGTGAAAAATATCTGTTGTCTCCAGGGTTTGAACCAGGGTCTTCGCGGTGGAAAGCCTGTACATTAGTCTCCGCACCATCCCAGTTAACCATTACTAACTTATCATTAATGTTTAATGTGGGGTTCAAGGCATTTTTTGCTCATCTCAATTAGGGCTTAGGAAGTAGAGTGGTGCGTAGTGCTAGGATCTATCTAAAATCTATCATAAACCGATAGAAAACTGCTAATAATAATGTGTTAACTCTCGGGGGATTATGAGAGGAAAAGAAGGGAAGAGAAACAGGAACTTTGAAGAACGTAAGCGGAATGCCAGGTTGACCTCACAGTCATCTAGTGCGAATAAAGTGCACGAAGTGCAAAACTGAATTGCCCCCAAGGGTGTAGCGGGACGGTTAGAATCAATTCATGCAATCAAAAAGTATAACCTTTATTTAAGTTACATTTTGAAGTGCGAACTTCGAAAAATTCATTACAATCGTTTACCTATGTCTCGTACACATAACTAGCTCATTAGGTTAAAAAAACAATATTAGTGATGCTTCTTGGTACCAAAATTAAGACTTGTTTTAGCCCGAGTTACCACCTCTATTTAGCTGTAGTTGAAGTATTCAGAGATCAGAACGCAAGTTAGTTATCGGCAATAAAATTTGTCCTCAATTGACATGTGGTAGCAGAACGAATGGTGGTTCTGCTTTAGCAAGACAAGAATTTTGGTTGTGTGGGAGGTTCGCTCCTCCTTAATGGCAACGGAAATGAAACAACCGAAGCAAGTCATGGAATTGGCAGAAGACTCATGTGCGTGCATGGATTGAGATGTCATAAAATAATATAATATTTGCATTTTGACCCTCATTTTCCCCATCATTACGGTTTGTTCCTTATTTACGTTAACGACATTTACTTTTTTGTCAATAATAGCAAGATACGTTAATTTGCCGACGATGCAGTGGTTTACAAAGATATCCGTAATCCGTAGGATCCAGCGGCTTTAGCAGATTACAGAAATGCTATCTATGCAACACTGGTGCGACACATGGACATTTGAATTAAACTTAAAAAAGTGCGTAGTGATGAATTTTTGGAAAAAGAGCATTTCGCTCCCGAACGCCTACTTCATCAAGACCACCGAAATGGAATGTGTAGACTCGATTAAATACTTAAGCGTAATACACACAACTTCTCCTGGGTGAAACACATACAGGAAATATGCGGACAAGCTAACAAAAAATTAGGATTTATTATAAGAGTACTGGGCAAATGCGATGGAAAGGTTAAAGAGAAATGCTATCTTCAGGTCGATAGACCTCATTTAGAATATGCTACCAGAACATGGAACCCTATTTGAGTTGGGTTGAGTACCGAATCGGATCGCGTACAACGTAGAGGAGCTAGATTTGTGAAACGTTTTTATGACGAATTGAGTAGCGTATTAAAATTATTAGAGGATCTAGGTTGGGAATCACTCACGGAGCGAAGGTTAAATTAGAGATTCCTCTAGCATTAATTGGAAGGATGTCTCTTTAGCAATGGTGTTGAAAATGTGTTATTAACCCCTTCTTACTACAGTAGGAGAGATCATGCTACTAAAATCCGAGAGATTAAATCCAGAACAGATAGATTTCAGATGTCATTTTTCCCACGAACGATAATGGATCAGAATAAGTTTGTCCGACCGCGTTAGGAGGGAAATGTGTTTTGGGTAAAGGGTAGTCTGGTGTATAATCACCCCCTGCCACACACCCTTATGGTGGCTCGCAGGGTACTAAATGAAACTATAAAACTAAAAAAATTACGAGCGAGTGAAGTATTCGGTAAATAATCTCTCCACTATAGCACACCTTGGTTTTGAATCGCAGTTCTTATTATGCGAGGTATTTGAATAACTTTGTACTTGAACCACGCATTTTTATTGGGTTGGCCAGTTTCGCCTGGGTACGTAAGGCATCTTTTAACATATTTTGAAGTTTAAGGTAGTGCAGAGAAAGGCAAAGGGGGTGTAAAGTGCGATTGAGGAGAGGCGGAGGTCAATTGAAAAATCCAACCAGTCTTGGGTCGGAGGACGAAGGTAGAGAGAGGTCTGCAATGAGACAACATCTCTACAAAAGGCATGAGACCAAGAGACTTGAAGTGTAAGAAAGACACGAGGGTGCTTAAGGAAAAGCGACGTGGGGAAGTGGTATGTTTGTGGCAAGACGATAAACGAAATGGGAGTGAAGTTAAATGCTGAGAAGGCCATTCCGTCAAGGGCCAGGGTCTAATAATGGGGGGAAGTTGACATGCGTACGGGCGGGGAGAGGAGGGGTAGGTGGTGAAAGACGGCGTGGGATAAGGAAGATTGATGAAGGGATAAGGGGAGAATGTTAACTTGCGGAACGAGGGGAAAAAATACTTTTAACTTCGAGAAATACGAAAACATTTGTTCGCACTTCTCAGTATAACATTGCGTGCGCGAGAGTGTTGGCGACTGTCGAGTGTCGGAATATTTCTCATATTGTTTAATACAATAAGCATCAAATTCATCGTTTGAATTGTAATCCGTGGCATTCCTCTGGATTTGATCCCAGGGTGAGGTTGGAAGAGTAAGTGATTGAGAGTGAGGTTGAAGCGGATCAGCTTGAGCACGGCTTTCATTGCTTGTTTTTGGAGGAGGAGAGATTTTCCGCTCATGTCCCCGAAAGATGGTGCCTTTGGAGAGGTAAGATTGCATGGTAGCATACTACAAATCACAGGCAGAGCAGAGTATTACGTTGATAAACTAGATGGAAGAGGCTTGACGAGTGCTGTAGGTCTCTACCTAAGCTCAATGGGAACTAAAGTTACCCAAAGTGATGCAGTCTCGTAAATTCACTCAGCTCAGTGATTTCCTTCCGGAAGTGCGACAGGAACCGCAATCCAGGTAGTGCGTTGCGGTATGGTGCGTGCAAAATGGGAAATGTGGCGGATATATGATTTTGCATGCATTATAGTATAATAGTTAATGTATGACGGCGTGAATATCGGTCGTGCGATTAAATTCACGATCGATCTTCACATAAATTTATCGATGTGTTTACTACATGAATCACAACTGTGGAACATTCGATGCTCTAAATATCCCGAGTTAATGATGACGAAAGCAAGACGAATCACTTGCTGAGCACAAATCGTGGCTCCAAGTCGAACACTTCGGTTGTGGTAGAAAGGCCGCCTGAAAATGAAAACAGACGTCATTTTGCAATGAGTCTCCCCAATGCTCTCTTTTTCTATTTTTGTTCCCACAGCTACGCATTTCCCTTCACTACTGCACAACCTTTGGGTCTGTTCCATTTGATTCCTACTCCCAGAGCCATATTTTCCCTTCTCTAGCGCTCAATCCCCCCCTCCTCCCCCAAACATCTCCCCCCCTTCCACACCTCGACTTGCCTCAGTTGTAATCCTTCCTATCAGATGGGAGGTCCTCCCCAGCTGGTAGATAGGATTATTGTTTAAGGAGCCTTTTCTTAACATCCTTACTCAATGTCCCTGTCATCAATTCTTTCCTCTTTGTGAAAGCCTCTTTGCCTGCTGCAATTCTTCTCTTCATGCCCCTACTACTTTGACCGTTTTGGTCCAAAACACTTCTGAGATAAGTAAATTACTTTGTTTTGTTTGAATTGATTCTCATCCCATATCTATTGCAGTGAATTTCCATTCACTCAGCAATGCTTGCAACCCCTGGGATGACTGACAAACTAGAGCTTGGTCATCAGCAAACCTAACTGATTTTACGAATTCCCCGCCGAAATTCATTCCCATCTGCAGTTCTTCTATGCCTCTTTAATGGCCATCGAAATGTGCCTCGTGATTTTTGCATTTGCCTTTTGTGTGCTTGTTTTCAAAACTTACATTTGGATAATATGTACTATCATGATAGTAAAAATTACCGGTAAGAATAATATTTTATTTTGATTACAGACTACTTTTATATCAAGAAATCATGATTAATAATCCACTACTGCACAACCACATTCATTTTCTACTGTACTGATATCTATTCCGCTTCATTAAGTTTTGATAAAAATTGAGTTTGTGAGAAATTGAGTTAAAATAAAGATATTTTATCATTTGTAAAGAAAACTGTTCTTGGATTATGCTCAAATGAAATGTAATACAATGTTTCAAACAATGAATCTTCATTAAATTGTGGAAAAAGCAGTAATTTCAGGCCAAATTAGTTGTATAGGTTGTATTAGTTGCTATAAGGTTTGTTATTAGTCATAAGTATTACTAAGTGTTTCTAATAACTCATACCAGGTCTGCTGTAGAGTTTCCTGAACTTTTTTATTGTGTGCCTCAAGTTAGTTATTTTTTAATCTGCTTGGAAGCATTGTGTCTGCAGAATCTCACCCTACTCACCAGACATGGCACCATGTGATTTTTCCTGTTCCTCAAACTAAACACCCTGCTCAAAGGAAAAAAAAGTTGCCACCATTCCAGAGATTGAGAAAAAAATTGGGCGGAGGAGCTTTCGGAAGAAATGTTCCAGGACTGCTTCCAAAAGTGGTAACACCGTTAGGATAAGTTTATACATTGGGGAGGGTACTTTGAAGGGTACCCTGACCAATAATTTGTCAGTGAAACATTTTTTTATAGTAAAAAAGTTCAGGAGATTTTAGCACATATCTTTTATAAACACTGTGTCATTGGTGCCATAATCATTCCTGAATACGAAAACAAGTTTTATTCAGGTGATGAGCCATGCAGACATGTATTGCACTTCAAAGAGAACATTACAAAATTTGGGTATTAAACTAATTGGCATTTAATTCATTCATCCATTCATTCATTCGCTCATGCATTAATTTTTGTCATTATGAAAATGGCCAACTTCCAGTTCATTAACTGATTCCTCGGCCCTTTTTAATGGGTTCTTTTTGTTGTATTCTTCAGGATGAAAGCTATTCCTCATCTGTTGCTGTTATATTTTCTAAAGAGCTTTCAAGTTTTCACTGAATTTTTCTTCAACTATTATTTCTTGATGAGTAAATTTTGTTTTTACAAAAATGATTCAGATCATAGCCTATGAATGGTATCTGTAAAAAGCATGGGTAATTGTGGTTATGCGACAGACATGCTACATTTTCTGACTTGAGAACTAAATTGAACTCTTTAGAGAATTCATTTCATTTTATATTAGGCATTACTCTTACTCCAGTTTTTCTAATGGCTTCATTAATTCTGCATATGAGAAAATCCTACTCATTTGATTATATTTTAGTATTTAGTAATTTAGATTATGTTTCAACTTTGTGTATCTTTGTGTCAAGGAAGAAATGCATACCAGGGTACTTGAGAAGAAGCTATCAGGGATGATAGTGATGAGAAAGAAGGCCATATGCTCTGAGTAGAAGTCATCGTTGCATTTTATGTATGTACATTGAGGAAAAAAAATATCAGGGATTATTGAAAGGAAATTTAAAACCAGTAACAAAGAGTTTGATGCTGCTGTAAAAAATAATGTGCAATGTTTAATTGTGAGGAGCTGTACAATGATGTACTTGAAGAAGAATGTAATTCCTCTAGACCAAAAGAAATTTTAGAAATTAATGAAAATCAGTAAGATGATCTATGCACCTGAAATTTTCACATTAATATTTTATCACTATGTGGAAAGGAAGCTTTTAAATTGAGTACCAGCTCACATTTGGAAGAAGTGTACAACCAAAGAAGCTGCTCCAGCTCTCAGACTTATCACAAAAAAAGATTAATGTAAGGTTAACTGAAATTTATCTCATTTATAGATATCTACAGTTAATGTTTAATTTAAATAATGCTTCATGTTGTGAGTAAGCAGCAGTAATTGAATGGGATGAAAATGGAGAAGAATCTAAGATTAAAAATGGGTAAGGTAGGAATACTGTTTGTTTCCCTTGTTATTTAATGTGTACATTAAGAAGATATTTTAGTGTTATGGAAATAAAGTTTTGGCGTGAATTTATGGGAAGAGGATGAACATTCTTTAATTCAGAGAAGCTATATGCATATTTACTAAGAAGAAAGAAGACCTAATTTTAATGTACTGAAAATATGGAGTGAAAATGAACTATTAAGATTTTTGTCAAAAGAAAGTGGTACTTTTGGCAAATAGAAACAGGCTAGACATACAAAATCTCATAAAAACTTATGTAAGGAATTAATTTGTGTGTAGCTGTGAAGCAGGACAAGAGTAGTGTAAAGAAAAAAGGTTAAAAGTTATGGAAACATGTTGCTACAAAAGTATGATGAAATTGTTTGAATAGTTTGAGTAGTAATTGAAGAACTCTGAAAAATTAAATTGACACACCTTGATGAACAATAATTAATGAAGGTCATTAATGGAAGCAAATGTAGGGGGAAAGATCCTTGGAAACCCCCTGTGGTTTTCCTAAAATATCGTGGAGCCAAAAAATCACAAAGTTTGGGTGAAACTGATGATACCCAGGGGAATTGCAGGGAATTGAACCCAGTACCTCCAGTCAAGAGTCCAATGCTTTCACCCTGGACTACCACGTCCCACTTTAACTTGACAATAATGGTTAAATAATAAAAATAAGCAATGATATTAACAAATATTTTGTAAAAAATAATCCCTGAAATTGAAAAGTGCTCTGCTTCTTTTCTCCAATTAGGATGTCCACCATGGCCTGTTCTGCTTTGATCTTGTGCTTGATTCTTGTCCCAAGCATAACTGCCCAACTCTCAGACCATGGAGATGATGACAAGATAATGCTTCCCTCTGGACCTCGAAATGAAGATGAACTTACTGGGGAAAGTAAGTGTTTGCGTTTATGATGATATTTTTATCATAATGTTAAGTTATATAAGTTACATTTGTGCACCTCTGGCTCATGATCATTGAGAAATTTTTTAATATATCAGCCATGTAATTTAATGTATAAGTGAGGTGTTGCTAGTGTGGGTAAAATCATAAGTGGGATAAATAGACTGGCATAACTTTCTGTTTAATCCAAAGGTCATCTATGGTTTTCTGCTATATTTTTTAATATTTGCGTGAATTACATTTCTGTAATTGTAAACCATAACCTTGTTTTTCAATATTTGATTTAGGTGTGTTGTAGAAAGCTCGTCAAGCAATATTTTGCCTTTTTGGAATGGTGCTAGCAGTTCATTCCTTGTTTTTATTTTGATACTGTTAATTAAAATTATCACTAACAGCCCTTAAATGATATGAAATAAATTTATGGTATTTATTTCTTGGATACAGTATGTATAATATACATACTGTAGCCAAGAACTGCAGAGAAAAAATCTGTTGTTAAAAAGTGTTGAAATGCCCTCTGAATACTGTATTTTTCTCAGATAAAATATATATTTTAAAATTAGTTTATAATTAGGGGGGATTGGGATGGTGTGGTAGCTAATGTATTGGCTTCCCACCCAGAGGGTGGGGGTTTGAACCCTGTAGGGGGAAGATATTTTTCACTGGTATCCTGATCCCTACTTGAGGTGCTTAGTGGAGAGCACTTTGAGTGAGTAAGCTGTTTGTCGGATGGGACGATAAGCTACGGACCCCTTAGTGCCTTTCGTTAACAGAAGCCTAATGCCGTCGCCAGGTTTCTCTACACCCTTCATCCTTTCCTACCCATCCCTAATGGTGCAAATGACCTTGGCTGTCGATCGCCTCCCCTAAAAACTACTGCAACTACTAATTTATATTTTTTGTAATATCCATAGCACACCTGAAGCTTCCATACTGTATTATTAGATGGATTATAGTTAATGCATTAACTACAATCCATGTGGTTATTCTTGGAACTGACATGTATTTGAAAGCCACTGATATTTAAAATTTATTGATTAGATGATTGAATTATCTATTAAGACATGGCATTCCAATTAATTATTTACAATGTGCTTATTCTTTATTTATTCATCATGTATAATATAACATTTCAATACACAATACATTTAAAGACAATGTTCATCATATACAACAGTAGTTTAAATTTAATAATCAATCTAGTCTTGCTAAGCCAGTCATTTCTGGCTTGACAGCAGGTGCCACATAAACAAAAAAGATGGCTATAAAATGTTGCAATTATAAACCTACATATTTTCTGTTACAAGTTTTGTTCCAAGCTCTAGTCCTTTCTATATAACAACCAGAAATGGAGAATAAAAGACTGGATAGCCTTTTAGGTATATCATTAAAAATTGGAAGGTACAGTAACCCCCATATTTCCTATACCTTGATTTATATGAAAAGTTTTTTTATATACTTGATATTGTCCCTTAATGGTAATTCCTCTTTTTTGTAAATTGTGTATTTTATATTTGGTTTCCTATTATAATGACATATCTATATACAACCTGTCAACAGGTAGAATTCGTATTTGTTGAAAGATAACTTTTCCATCTAGAATATTTGTATTTTTTCATCTACCCTCAGACATTCGCTCTAGGAGTTTTTGCTGTTTATTTTTTAGTTTATTAATTTTTGTGGAACCAGTGGATCCCCCTACTCTTATGTCATATCTTAAAATACTCTCTAACAGTTTAAAATACACCATCTTGATCTCATTAAAACCTATGAGTTTTACTAGTAGTTCACCACATTACTAGTTTTGTACGAAAACGTACAAAACTAGTAATGTGGTGAACTGTAGTGAATGACAGTAATCACGATAATTACACACCAGAAAGATGTAAATGATTATTATTATTATTAATGAAGTGTTGATTTATTTAAGGTCAAGAAAAGCACATGTAGCACAATTTCTGGGACATCTAAACATATTAAAAAAACATCTTTTCATCCCATCCTCATTTCAGATAAACCCAATGTTCCATGTTTTTTCACTTCTTCTAAACAGTTTTAAATTTGAACTCTCACTGCAAGCTGATATGATGTGACATTTTCTGTTTTGCATTAACGTTAAACTACCTCATGGTAATTGCAAGTTTTAAAATTAAGGTCTTTCATTTAGTAGGTGTAAATGCAAAGTTTGAAGTAATTTAATGAAAATCAATTAAATATAGTAAATGAATAATCAAACTTGTCTTTTAAAATGAACTTATGATATTATTAATTTGAATTAATTAATTAGGATTCAGATTTTTTCTCATTTAATCTGTTTATAAACTTCAGTATATTTACATGTTGCTTAATGATGATTATGGAAATATAGAGTATTATAATTGTATTTCCCACATTATTACAAGCCATATTTGTGTGTGATGAAACTAATTTTATGATACAGTGACATCCAATGAATTGAGATCCATTAACATGGTGAGAAAAATCAAGTAACTTTCAAGCTCTTGAAGTTAATTGATAAATTGAGGAACTTGGAATAAGAAATTAAAAAGTTAGTTTTTTGGAGTGACTACAAACATCCTGGATTATGTTTTTAGCTCCTCTGCTCTTATTTCTTGCCTTGATGTGTTCACTGTTTCTTCCAGAGTACATACAGAAGCCTGAGCCAGAAGACTGGATCCTTGGAAGTAATCAGCAACAGAAGAAAGGCTTACTTAAATGGCTTTTGGATGGCTGCTGGGGGAGATATTGGGAAGCCAATAAGAGAGAGTGCATTGTCGCTGACAAGAAACCTCCAGAGTATCCAGGCTATGATGGCTGGTACAATAACATTGCCCATCCTGAACTAGGCGCTGTAGGTATGTTCTGTCAGATTTCACCTGAAATGTTTATGTAACAATAATATTGAGTTTCTTCCTTCAAAATATCTCAATAAGTAAAATTCCCCCTATGCATTAGTTTAATTTTCATATTTATGGTATCATTTTGCTGGCCCATAAAAGCACTTGGAATTTGCCAATTCAAAATGCCAATTTTAGCATAAGCTCTTGATGATTATGTTTCCTTTAGAAAGAAGTACTGCTTAAAAAATCACATTGTTGCTGGGGCATAGTGAAGCACTTCATCGGGACTAAAACAAGAGTTTTTGAGCCACCTATTAGAAAAACTTGTGGGAAGTGATGCCGTGACACAAGATTAGCAACATCTACTGTTCTATCATTTCCAAAAATCTTCAGCCAATCACAGGCATGCTGATAACTGAGGATAGGAGAAGTTTTTCATCATGTTGGTAGTCAATAGCTGTCATTGGGGTTATAATAATGTTATGTCACTCTGAAGGGCAATGGCAATATAGAACATGCATCAACGTTTTTCAGTTGTCAGAGCACTAGAGGTTGTATACAAGCTTTTGGAATTGATTGTGCATATGACACTTTATAATAATTTTCAAGGCTTCTGAGAAGTGGCTAAATATAATTCTTCAACAATCTGTTGTTGACATTGGTGCAGGAGAAGGCTGTAACTTGATGAATATGCATTCATTCTTGATCATTCTGTTTCACTGGTATTCCACCTACCATTAGCTTGTGCTCAGCTTAAATGTTCCATCAAATTCAGAGGGGAAAGAGGTGAGCAGGAACAGGTACTCCCAAAGGTGTCTGTTATTTTACCTGGGACTACTTTGAAGAGGAAAAATTAACACTTATGACAAAATATAGATTTTTCTGGAAAAAATGTTCCCCTGTATCTAGGATCTATTATGAAGGAATTACTTGCAGAAATGCCAGGGATCAAATAACTTTTCTGATGGGTGGTCAAGTCATAAGTATGTTAATTTTTAGAAGTGTTCCATTATTCCCTGTGATAGTCAGAGCTGTGTATGCTTTTCTTTGAAGAATTAAGGGAGGTACTGTTGCAGGGAGAATATTGACATTTTAGCCAATGCCAAATGAAAATTAGCTAATGCTCCCATTTCATTTATGACAAGGTTTTTCAAAGAAAAGGTAGCATATTCATGAGAGAGAATATTTAAATATTTGAATGCAAGAAAAATCAGGTTTAGGTGGGATGTTCTTCATTTTTGTAGTGTATTCTGATTTTCAAGTTTGGCATACATTTTTATTAAAATAATGGGTTTAATTGCAGTATTTATTAGAATCACAGGGTGAAATCCTCATTTCAATTGGCAGTGATCAATGATTGATTTATTGCTTTATACTTAGTTCAGTTAAAATTTAGAATTTATGATTGGTTACTGCAATTTCTATTATTAATTCTCCATAACTTGTAGTCAGAGTCTTACAATCTGTATAATTGTACTGGTTGTTTGTGATCAAAAGGTGCAATGCAGAAATCAATAAAATAATGTGTAAAAGTATTCTTTTTGTTGCTCATATTTTGGAATTTTTCAGACACACCTTTACTTCGTCATGTGCCAGTGTCATATGAGGATGGAGTTTATAAGCCTTCTGGCAGCAAAAGACCTAATCCTCTTGAACTAAGTGAGGCTCTAATGAGGGGAGACAATAGCAGCATGTCCATCTCTGGAAGAACAGCTTTCATGGTTTTCTTTGGTTGGTTAAGGAACATAACATTTAAATGTTGTTATAGTTTATTTATGTTTAATATATTATTTCAACTCTGAATATTAATGTTACATCAAATCTTACCTTACAAGATTTGTTAAAAAAGTAATGGGAAAAGTTTTGGAAAGTTAGATTTATTTCAGATATTGCTATAATGCCTCAAAATTCTTCAAAGTACATCCTTTGAGCATTGACACACTTTTGCCAGTGGCTTTTCCATGACTTGAAGGCTCCCTGGTAGGTGGATTCTGGAAGGTCCTTAAGGGAAGTCATGCAAGCTTCTTTGACAGCACTTAGGGTCCTTTGGTGATGTTCTTTGAGAGAAGATTACACTTTTTTTTCACATTTTTGGGAAAAGGAAAATGTCTGCTGGTGCCAAGTCGGGGCTGTAAGGGGGTTGGGGAATCATCACGTTGCATTGCAGATGGTCATTGCAAGGAGACACTTGACTCTGCTTTTGGTCGTCCATCAAGACCTTCAAGACAAGTTTAACACAGATCTTTCACATCGCCAAATTTTCAATGATAATTGTGTGCACTGTCATCTTATCAATGTCAATATGATCTGCAATCATGGACACACTTAATTGATGGTCTGAATTCAGCACTTCATGCACATGTTGTCATCGGTTCTTGATGTTTATGGCTTTCCAGAGTGGGGTTCGTCCTCCACACTCTCTGCCATCTTTAAAGAGCTTGTGCCATTTAAACTGCAGTTTGTGACATGCTTTCATCTTCCAACTTTTTCCAAATCATACCAAATTTCTCAGTATTTGATTTCCCAATTCCAACACAAAATTTGATGGCATACCACTGTTCAATGGGTCACTGCATTTTTCTCTTGCATCAAGTAGCTCAGCATGGGTCCACTAAAAACATGATCTAGCCTAAACAAACACTCACAGGCGATTGGCCTTTGGTGCATGTTGAAAGTCAGACCTCCCACCACCGTGCTGCATGAGCATGCTGTGATATACAGTCACAACAGGAAAAAACTGTTCCTGATACTTTTCATATAAACTTTGTATATGTATTTCAAAACTGAAAATTGAATTATGCAAGGATACAATTTTGCCTTTAATAATCTAATGTTAATCAAATAAATGTAGTGCCTGGTCGATGAATCTGGAGCCATTCTGCTGAAAGATAGAAAATGTATTCTTTAGAATTAATTGAAAACTGAAATAGTTAATGTGTGGGAGAAATGTATCTGGGAATTTGACATGGTGAGCATTGGCCCACATGATGTATTTTAACCCTTCTCTGCCATCTTAAATTAAGTTTCAGCTATTTTATGACTACTGATACAAAGCATAGAGGGAAAGGAATGAAAATGACCACTATCCTGATACTTATCTGGAAAAGTCAGGGATTTTCATTTGAGTAAGAAATACCGGAAGTCTGGGCATTTGGGAAAAACTGCTGCGAAAAAGATTTCTTCTATTTTTGTAGAATATGTTTTGAATAATTGTTATAAAAATAATTTCAACAAACTTGTTCAGATTGACAATTTGAGTTTCACTCTTTATACTGGCTTAGTACGTAGTTCATAAGGAATGTAGATATTTAATGAGGATTATACTTGGAAGCCATGCATTATCGGTAGATTTGAATTAAATTTTAAGGAAAGGTATGGAGAAAACATTATTTTTGCTATGGAAAACCTGGAAAATTCAGGGAATGTTGGAATTGGAAACATGTAGCAATTCTGTATGGGAATTTGAGCAAACGTTAGATCTGCTTGATTAAGAATTTTACATAAATTGCCCTCCAATATTGGAAACCATTAATAGAGCTTTCTAAGTTTTATTTCTTAGGAAAAAGTATGATTCCGGAAATGTGTAAGTTTATCTATTCACATTGATAAGATATGGACTCCTTTCTACTAATAGTTTTGCATTATAATTAAACATTCACATTCAGAATGATTAGTGTGATGCAGTTTGTTAGAGGCTATATTCCAGTAAATCAGACTAGATACGAGGGTCATCCGGAAAGTAGTACCCGTTCGTGAAATAAAGACACAAAAGTAAATATTAACAAACATAAAAAATTTTATTTGAAAGAGGATACTTTAAACTACTTCTCAACATAATCTCCAAGCAAATTAAGGCATTTGTCATAACGTGTGACAAGTTTCTGTATTCCTGCTGCATAGTCCTTCGCCGCCAGCTCATTGAGATACAGGGTCACTCCTTCTTTAAGTTCTTCATCGCTGTCAAATCTTTTTCCTGCCAAAAAGTCTTTAAGCTTTGTAAAGAGATGAAAATCTGAAGGGGCCAAGTCCGGGCTATACGGTGGATGGTCGAAAGTTTCCCATTTGAATTGCTGCAAAAGTTTTTGTGTTATCCCAGCTGCATGAGGCCTGGCATTGTCATGAACGAGAATGACACCAGTAGACAATAGACCTCGCCGCCGATTTTGTATTGCCCGCCGTAATTTCTTTAATGTTTCACAATACGCATTGGCATTAATAGTGTCTCCACGGGCCATAAAATCAATAAGCAATACACCTCGTCGATCCCAGAAAATGGTTGCCATGAGTTTCCTGGTGGACAGAACTGTCTTGAATTTTTTTGGTTTGTTTGGTGAATGAGCATGATGCCACTCCATTGACTGTCGTTTACTCTCAGGTGATGCATAACAAACACATGTTTCGTCACCAGTAATTATGCGAGTCAAGAAAGAGTCTCCTTCATCAGAATAACGTCCCAAAAACGTCAGTGCTGCAGCCATACGCTTGGTTTTGTGCTCATCTGTAAGCATGCGAGGGACCCATCTTGCACAAATTTTTGCATAATGCAGATGGTGTTTAACAATTTCATGAACAATTGTTCGAGAAACATTGGGAAAATGCTCACAGATGTCATCAATTGTGACGCGCCGATCGTTCCTCACGAATTCGTCAACTGAGCTCACCAGTTGGTCTGTAATGACAGACGGTCTCCCCGAACGCTCATCGTCGTGTGTGTTCCCCCTCCCCATGTTGAAGTTGCGACACCACCGCCGAACAGACGACTCGTCCATTACATTGTCTCCATACACCTCCTTTAATTGGCGATGAATATCACATGGGCGAACGTTTCTTGCATTGAGGAATTTAATCACTGCCCTCACTTCACAACTGGCGGCGTTCTCAATTTTTTTAAACATTGTAAACAATCACAGAAACAACACAGGCAATGCTAGCGTCACGCAACTTGGCTCAGAGAAGGCAGACAAGCCACTGAAGCTATCTGACCTCGTCCAGCGGCTACTCGCGTCGTCAGCACTTCATGCGGCACGAACGGGTACTACTTTCCGGATGACCCTCGTAAATGAAGAAAGCATTGTGGGACATGATTCTAATCTAATTTCTACCCACAGAAAAAAAAGTGTCTCATAGGGATTATAAGGGAAGTCCCAGGTGTTTTATGGCACCAATTTAAATAAATGTGAGACTTCCTTTTGGAGACCTAATAAAATTAAGAGAAAGAGTGGAATTAAGAATATTATATTCTGGAGGCAAGGCATTGAATATTGTGATAAGGATGTGACTCAATTGACATCCAGACAGGAAAAATGAAAATCTCCGCTGAACACTGAGATATTACTGAAAAAGTCTCAAACATGACTTATAACATTTTTCCTCTGTGTCCTTGGAGATTAAACTTGGCATATCTAAGACAAATGGTACATAGCTCATTCAATAAGTCCTTCAGAAAAAAAGAAATTATTTTCAGTAGAATTTTTTATTTTTTAACAATCTACTTTTAGCTCAATGGACTTCCCAGAGTTTCTCCAACTAATTTTGCCATCCAAAAAGTAGGATTTTGGAACATTTTCTCCATAGATATCTATATTGGCAAAGACCTTGTTCAACATAAATCGTTTTCTGGCAAGTCATTTTTTCAAGTTTGGAAATAAAAAAAGTCACTGTGGGCCAAATCTGGTAAATACCATAGATGTTGTAATAATTCCAACTTTAATTTCATTACTTATGACATTGAAACTAACCAGGTGTGCACCCATGTATTGTCTTGATGGAAGAGAATTTTTTTTCTTCGCCAAATGAGGACGTATTTCTCTTCTCAAAATCAGCTGGTGCAATAACAATGCATATTACTCTCCATTTATCATTTGTCCTTTAGGCATGTAATCAATGAAGATGATTTTGTGGACATCCCAAAAAAATGTGGCCAACACCTTGTCAGTTATTTGTTAAAATTGAAAATACTATGCCTTGTGATGTGCCTGTGGTCTCAACTATTTAGTGAACTTTGATTTGCCGATCACTCAAGACCATATCATGGATTTTTTTTAATCATTCCCGAGGAAGTCACTTCCACTGTATGTCCCGAAAAATGTTCATCATTAATGGATGTATGGCTACTTATAAACTTATATATCCAATTGTAAACAGTCACAAACACAGGAGCAGATGTGCCATGAACTTCATCCAACTTGGTTTTGATCTCTTTTGGCGTTAAGCCTGTGAAATAGAAGTGATTAATCCCTGCACAAAAACTGATAATTTTCCATATTTCTAAAAACTAATATTTGTTGCTTCAATTGACTATGAAAATGATACCAAGTGATGGATGAAGTTGAAGCTGTAACTGCATTCTAGTGAGAGATTACGCATTGAGATTGGGGAAATGAGGTGATTTTGAGAAACTTTTTTCACATGCCTCCAATCATTTTCTTTAAGCTACAATGTTTGTGTGTTTATACTCTTTTTCAGGGCAGCAGGTTGTCGAAGAAATATTGGATGCTCAAAGACCCGCTTGCCCCCCAGAGTACTTTAATATCGCTATTCCAAAAAAGCACCCTTACAGAAAGCATGCTCCAGTACATTCTGAAATGCCTTTCCTGAGAACTCGGTATGACATGCGCTCAGGATACTCACCAAACAATCCAAGGCAGCAGGTAAATTAAATGCATTCATGAAGACAAGAAGCATACATTGTGTCTTTGTTTAAAATTAAAGGGAACTTATCACATTAGTAGAGCTAGTAGAATTAGGGCATACCTTTTAAGTATAATTTTTTATAATGAGTTACAATGGAAAATTAATCAATGATAAAGGACTGCAATTTTCACTGGATGAAAAGTGTAATTAGACTTTTACAGAAAGGCTTTTGATGCCATGCCTATTTAGATTAATTGTATCACCACCAATTTAAGAAGTGCAATGCAAAAAATTTATGTAAATTATGTCTTATTATATACATCGTTCAAGTCCCGTGACAGGCAGAAATTTTTCAGCTTAGAAAAATTTGTTAATGGTTTCAGAATATTTTTTGCTTTATTCCATTAAATGCCCAGCTCAATGAGATAACCCCATACATAGATGGTGGGTTGGTATATGGAACGTCGAAAGCATGGTCTGACCAGCTCCGTCGCCAGAGAGATGGATCCAAGTGGAAAATGGCTCCTGATGGGCTACTGGCATCCACTGCTGATGGATTGTTTCCAGCATACAATGTTGAGAATCAGCTACCCCTCGCCAATCCACCTCCCCCGTTTTACCATGACCATTTCACTGGAAATCATGAGACATTTCCTGTCTCAAGATTCTTTAGTGAGTATGACTGTCTTGCCATAATACTTAAACTGTAAAATAAATTTGCCTCTCATAGATGTTCTTCCATTGTAAATATCCGCATACCTTTTTGTGATTTATAAAACTTCTGCTCTATCTTGATCAATGTACAATTTCCATATTCATAGTCTTACCAGGCAATGCAATTGATTATTAGATTAACATTTTTGCGTAACTTCTAGCCACAACCTGTGTGGCTGAATACGTAGATCATAAAAATTATATTTTAATGGTATTTTGAAATGAGTGTGTGCCTGATTCTATCAATATCCTAGTGACATTGGGTGTTGGTGGGAATGGTATGGAAAGCAGAGGGAAAAATTAGCATTGTAAATTATTTTTCTGTAACTCTTTGATAGGCATTAAAACAGCTATAATGGGAGGACTTATGCCAGTAATAAATCCAGAAATTGGAGACTTTGAAACAATATTTAGTGATCCCTTGTCAACCTTTGTGCTCACGTTTGGGGATTTTTACTTCCCAACTTTCTGGGACATGTCCCTTGTTCATCCCATTTCCAATGTTTGCACCTTAAGAACATCCTGTATTTCATGTGACTCTCACAGGCTTGAACTTCATGTTGAGTTACCTGGAAGAAAATGTTCACTACATTATTTAAACTCACCCTTGTTCAGTTCTATTAATAGTAAATTATCAGTCCATGTGGTTTAGTATGTGTTTGTGAGTGTAATAACCACTCAAATTTTCATTTCAGAGCTTGGGAACCCAAGAGGTAATGAAAATGCCTTCCTTTTGTCATTTGGAGTGCTGTGGTTTAGATGGCACAATGCAATTGCTGCTCATTTACATCAAGTTATGCCTGCTTGGGATTCCGAAAGAATTTTCTCAGAAGCTAGGAAATGGGTCATAGCAACTCAGCAGCACATTATAGTAAATGATTGGCTTCCTCAGTGGCTTGGTGATAAACTACCTGATTATGAAGGTCAGTTAATGTCTTACTTAAAAATTCCCCAAGGTGATATGCCTCTCTTGACCAAAGAATTGAGGCATTTGTTTGCATAAAACCCTGTGGATTTCAGTGGTATTTATGTCTTCCTGTTAGCTTAGTGGTCTGAGCATTGGCACAGTCAGTCAAAGGTCCGTGGTTTGATTCCTGTTTTAGGTAACTTTTTCATGCTTGTAATCTGCACCCTTCCACCATCTCCAACAACCTTGTGTCCCTTTATGTACATTTCTCTCTTTTCCCTATATCTTTATGTATCCCCTATATGTATTCCCTATATCTTCCCTATATCGTTATGAAACTGTAACACTGGTTGAAGGGGGTGTTGTGATAGGAGGGATATTTTGGGATGGGGAGACCTGCAGATGGGGAGGAGGGATTGCACGAGCAGTCAAGGAGGGATTGTCGTGCAATCCCTCTTCCCCGTCTCACCATCCCAAAACATGCCTCCCACCACAACACTCCCTTCAACCAGTGCTATAGTGTTTCTGTTCTGGCATCCCTTGTCCCATCTGATAACCCTATAAAATTAAAAACGATGGAAATGGCTTTTATATGGCTTTGCAAAGCCTACCAACATCTGGGTCTCAATGTCGTTCACTAATTATAGAGGGTTGAAGTGGATAGGTGTGGAATTGTTTCATTCAGGGTAGTAAGATAGTTTGTTCATCCGCATGTATTGTGTTATTCTTGTCCTGGGTTTTGACTTGCTAAGTCCTAATGATGGCTTTGCAAGTTGACACTTGGGTCGTGGATGTTGTAGTATCTGTGGATAAACTAATTGCTTTCTTTTCCATTTGTGAATTATTTCCACATCCTCCCTCTCACTCCTATCCTATCTCCACTCCCCTCTGGCCTCCCTTCTCCCTTTTCCCTTCCACAACCCTTTCTTTCACCCCTCCCCCACCACCTGTCCCCTCCTCTCTCTCACATATCTCACCTCCCCCAGTTCAGCAGTCAGTCCTAGCAAATCTTCTGATGAAGACGGAGTTCAACTCCATCAAAATTATCAAGAAATAATGTGTGAGTGTTCCTTTTATGTTTTCTTATATTTTTGTTTACCTAAATTTTCTTTATTGCTTGGATTATACTGGAATCAGGTTATGATCCACATATTGACCCCCAAATTGAGCAACCCTTTCAAGCAGCAGCTATGAGATTTGGCCACACTTTGGTCCCAAAAGGTTAGTGAAATGCCCCTAATTTTTAATGTCATTGAAAATATTTGGAAGCATTTCTTTTTCTCTAAGGATTAATTTGCACAATTTTTTTCCCTAAGGAGTGTATTTACGAGATTATGGAAGATATGGCTGTTCCAATAAGCTTAAGGGCTGGAATTCTTCCTTTGTTAGAACATGTAACATATACTGGCGTCCTCAGGTAGCTATATCTCTATGGTTTACAATGAAGTTGATTTTATACTAATTTCCTGCACCTACATGTCTCTACTATGCTGCATTGCAGTTTTTTATGCTGGAAACATTTTGTTTAATTAACTGTGTTGCTTACAAGGGAAAAATAACTATAATTTTGGAAATATTTTACAAATAAAATGGGATTTTGCTTTATGCAAGATCTTGCAATTTCAAATGTCTCTATGGTAGGGTAGCACTTGTAAAATCCTGTTGTCAAATTGTAGAGCAACTTGTTCCCTGGAGGTAATTTATTTGAAAATAATTACATATTGATTTGACAAATAATGGCCTGTGTAACTAGGCTCTATTTGTGGTTTGTGCCTGGTGGCTGTCGCATATATGAAGGATACATTTTGTACTCAAGTTGTTTTTGATACATTGCGTCAATGTATGATACCAGTAATCTCAGTGTTGTTGCCACTCACTTCTTTTGCTGATATCTCTCTCACTGAAATGAAATGGCAGTTGACTTTGAAATGTTACGATTTCTAATTGAAAAATCTATTCCTTTGAATAATGATGTTGCCCCTTAGTCTGTTGGTAAACTACAGTATTTTGGCAATAAAACTAATATTGTTTTACAATGCAAAAATTTCAAAGCATAAAAATCATTAGTCTTTTTACCCTTTGAAACTGTTGAGTAGTAATACATATTTTGGATGACTCCATTAAAAGTTACTGTCACCACAAAAAACATTTTAATGCCTTAAGTTTTAAGTTAGGCATAATCAATTGTTTAACACATACATTTTTAATACAGTAATGCTCCATTCTGAGGATAAATACAGAGTTTCACATTCTTAGTTTACCCTATATACTTTCATCTGTACAACCATCTGCCCAGTTCTTTTTAATAAATTTTTGGTGTTTTAAAATTAAATTTTACCTCTAAGCTTTTCTATGAACTAATTTGCATGATATGATGTCTGCAAATACTTTGAAATTCAAGTATATATTTTCTCTTCTTTTGTAAAGTTTTGATGTATGCCATTATACAGTATCTCTAATTATCATCTCTGATATGTAATATTTGAGAATTCTGTTTTTAAAAAGGACACCTTTATATTGGCATTAAAATTGATAATCATTTACCAGCAGGCATAAAAGATACCAACTCATATTAGATGTTTACATCTAGGTTAACATCTTTTTAATCAAGAATTATTTTTATGGCCTAAATTAATATTTTTTGTCAAGGTAGGACAAGGAGTAATTTTATTATAACCATTTCTCAAAATGTATGTATACATTTTTTTTGTGATATATCTTTTATTTTACCTTTGCAAAATCCCTTGATGAAATAATAAATCTGTAAATAAGATATATGATTAATGACTCATTACTTTTAGGAACCTATATTGTCAAATTATACCTCATCAGAATTCATGGACATTGACCGCCTCTTGATGGGAATGGCTATTCAACTTGCTGAACATGAAGACAACAGAATTGTGGAGGATTTAAGGGGTGAGACATAGAACATTGGAATAGACCTAAAATTCATTGTTGGTAGAAAGTAAATGATCCAAATTTAATGGATGCAATGAAATGAAATAATAAGTGTAACCTGGTAACTTTGGTTTTTATTTATGCATTTGTTTAAAAATGACAAATAAATATTGAAAATAAATTGGATTATGGTAATTGTTTTACAATGCAACCAAACATTATTGTTAAGTCACCTTTCTTAGTTTCATTTGTTTTCCAGGTAGTGTCTTCGGACCACTTGAGTTTTCACGAAGAGATTTGATGGCTTTAAATATCCAAAGAGCAAGAGATCATGGTCTTCCTGATTATAATACAATTCGTCAATTTTATGGTTTGGAGAAAATCAAATCTTTTGAGTATTTCAAGACTTCGGAAAAAACTATTGATGTGAAGGTAAAATGACAATAGTTATTTTCATATTTTGAATTCACAAGCGCAAAATATATAGTACATTATACATACTATTGGTAGGTTGTTTCAATTCTTCAGTTCATGGTTCCTCGGGGTCTTGAATCTGGAATATGAAAAACATCACCTCCAGAGCCAATGTTTGTCAAGGTTGTTTTAATATGCTAAAACATCATTCAAGTTCACAATATCCACCTAAAAGTATGAAGATCTCATAAAATGTTTTTATATCAAAGAATCACACCAGATTGCCCTTTGTATGTGCTCTTAATAATCCAGGGTGCCTCATAAAAAGCTAATCTTGCAAAACTATGTAATATTTTGAAATTGAAGATGTTACTTGGAAAATGATTCACAAATGGCAATAATACATTCATACCTTCTTGTACTCTGTTTGTTTGAAGAAGATGCATTCGAATGTTTTATGAGCTTTTTACATGAAATATATCTAATTGACTGAATGGATATAATTTTTTATCTGAGTGGGTGGCTGCAGAATGATGTGGAGAGGATCATGCTCAATTTAATATACTGTCTCTCCTGACTCTATAAACTCTGATGACCAATGTTGACAGAAAGTCTATTACCTCCTGTAAAGGCCATCTGGAGTCCTACCTTTTTGGTAATTTATTACCAGCATGATATTTGATAAATATTTGCATCTCCTAAAATTTATATGGTAGAATTTTCACAATCTAGATTTTTATGCCACAGGCTTTTTGGGGTCTTTTATGAAAATATGCACAAAATATTATTAATCTTGCTCAAAAAGTCACAAATAATTTGTCTGAACACAAATTTGGAAAAATATGTGATCACTAGCAATGCTGAGATGCTAGCAAAATGAGTGTTAAACACAAACTGCAATAGCAGGCATGCAATGAAACCCAGAATTCCCCACACCTTGTCACTCACTATGCAAAAAGTTGCTTGTTAAGTGAGTCCTTTGCAGGACCAAGGTGTACTTGTTATGTGAATTACTTGCTGCACGAGGTGTTCCTTAAGTGAGGTTCTACTGTAATTGAAAAGAAATTATGACCATGAGCATGATGCCATTGCTGGTGAAAAACCTCTTTCTCAATGGATGATATGTAGAATAATTAGACTGTTGAGTAGACTGAAGAGTAAACTCTATCAACTGACAACACCTTGGGTTCCAAGTGTACAAAGAATTGAACAATGACATTAGAAAATAAGCTGTGATCTTTTTAACAATTTAAACCCATTTTCAAAGAAGTTTCCTGTGAAGTTTGATATTTTGCATAGTGTGTTTGTTTGATCAACGATGATTCTAACCCCAATTTTTGAAGGGAATTGTGAAAATTCTAGTATATAATGGATATAAGTTGTCGTAAGGAGGTGTGTGACTGTGTGTGAGCATGGTTTAGGAATCTGTTTTCAAATTGATATATTCTGATTCAATAACTAGTTTACATTGAATGACTGAAATTTATGGCAGTACAAAAATCTTAATTTTTAAAATTGTTATTAATATTGTGATGACACTCAAATGGCACATTCTTTCTTATGTTTTTGAAATGAGGGATAAACTTTCTTACCTGCCTGTATGAAATATATTTGCAGATATTGCCAGAACTAATCAAGCTATACAATAAATCCTTGGATGACATAGACCTGTGGGTTGGAGGTCTTTTAGAAACGGCTGGTGGACCGGGTGAATTATTCAAAAAAATTATCATGCACCAGTTCAAGAGAATCAGAGATGGTGATAGGTTTTGGTATGCCAACCATAATAATGGGTGAGTCAAAGACTTCTCAATTTAAATTAAAACCCTGTATCATGAAGCAATCAATCCCTTTTCTCCTTTCAGCTACTAAACACTGTTTGGGTGACATTTGCTCTGGGATTAGTATCCATTTGATTCAAAATCAAAATTTTCTTTCTCTTGCTTTAAAGTGATCTGTTCCTGGGGTCTTTCTCTCTGATTGGAACTTTGCCAATACTCAGTCTGTCTATTGGGTAGTTTCTGGATTTTAGTTTGCTGTCAAGAGCCAAATTTTTCCTTCCACACTATTCATGCAAATGTACAATTTTCTTTGTTTTTGTCCTTGTTGCCTGCTTGTGGCAACACCCTGAAATACTGAGTAGGACACAGATACTTGATCTGTGTAATAATGGATGCATGATGAAACACAGATAATCAAAAAAACACATATCACCTAAATACATGGACAATACGGTCATGATATAACTGGATACATATAGCCATTTCATAAGGGTGGAATACGAAAGCATTTTTATTCACAAATTCAAGAAGGTCGTAGTTAACAGCGATAAAGGGCCGATCCCATTCTCTCCTCTTTATTCCCTTTTGAAATGATTTCTAACTCCTGTTTTAAGCGGATAAAGTGATACTTTGTAATTCTGCAGATTTTCAGAGTCTGTGGAATTACAAAGTATCATTTCAAATTTCCGTTGGACTTAATACTCAACCCCCCCCTTATTACTTCTTCCCGTTCCACCCATCCCATTGGTTTCTGTTCACCCCACCTTCCTCCCTTCCCCCCCCCCTCCCCCCCTTCCTCTTTGCCAATAAGTTTAAAGTATTCCATCTTCCCACTAATCCTATTGGTCCCCTATCTCCTACATCCTTTCACAGTCACTATATATATTTGACGTCTGTCTTCGGTAGTTTACTTTCAACCTTGTGTTGGAGGTGTTTTTTCCCTTCAGTTCGCTGAAGAGGGCCACTTTGTGGCCGAAACACGCGTGTTCGACGCTATCCTCGTCTGCACTCTATCGTTTCAGATTCTCCCAGAAGTTGGGCCCTTTGAGTGTGTGTGTGTGTGCTTCTTGAGTGCTAGTGTGTGTGATTGGTCTGTGCTCGTCCTTCGTGGATAGTCACAGAGTGTGTGCTTGTAATACATCCTGGTATCCTTAACGGGGTCTTCCTTACAGCCTCGTGAAGGATTACATTTCCACCTGGAATCTTTAACGAAGTCTCACAGCTTCGTGAAGGATTCCAGACAGGATAGTGTGTGTGTGGCTGTGTGTGGTTCCTGGCGTGGATTAATTTCCCGTAAACCACCACAGAGGGTATTCTTGGTCGAGAGGTTGTGGTTGGTTCCCGCGAATACCAACACAACAATTTGGTCTGACGAGAGTTGCGACTGTTTTTTACGGCCAGTGGGGTTTCCCCCCCTTATTATTATTTAAGGGTGGAATTAGTTTTCCAGATTAGAACTCTGATCACGTGTGGCAGAACTAATTAATTTTTTCAGAATTTTCCTCAGAAAGCTAAACTAATCACATAGCCAGGAGAAAAACAGCTGTCAACAATTAACTGAACATTCAAAATGGCCAAACTTCTTGATATAAGTGAGAGACATAGCACAGGTTCGAGAGGTAGCGGAGGCTATGGGCATATCAAAAGAATGTGCTTGACATACATTGACTGAAGAATTAGGCATGACACAAGCTATCTGCGCATTGGTGCTGTGCTTGCTTACTTTGGACCAAAAGCACATTTGAATAAGTATTTCCAAGATGGAAGTTTGCAACAGTTTAAGCGAAATGAGCCAGATTTTTTCATTAATTGATTACTCAAGTAAAAACTTCACCACTACACTTCTGAGATGAAAGAAGTTAACACAAGGGATTGCTAAGGGTTAACCTGCTCTGAAAAAGGCAAAGATGGTTCCATTGGCTGGGGATGATGACTGTTCTTTGGGATATTCATGAAATTCTGTTCATCGATTATCTTCAAAAAGGTAAAACAATAGCAGGAGAGTATTTTGCATCATTATCTGACAATCTGAAAGTAGAAATTGCATAAAACCTCTGCATTTGAGGAAGGAGAAAGTGCTTTTCCAATAGTACAATGCACCAGCTCATGCTTAGATGGTCACCATGATTAAAAATCATGAATAGCACTTCAAATTGGTTGACTACTCACCATATTCACCAGATCTGATCCACAGCAATTTTTCCTGTTTCCTACCTAACAGTTTCCGTTGGAGGGAAGAAATTTTCATTACATGAGAAGATTATTGAACGAGACTGCTATTTTGAATGGTTAAAAAAAGTTAAGAGCACCACTGTAAAAAGTGTATTGACTTAAAAGGAGACTATGCTGAAAAATATAAATAAATTTGAAAAAATATCTGGTTTATTTGTTGGGTCAGAAACCTTTCTGACCACCCTCCCACATCGTTAGTGGTGATGGTAGAATTTATAAGATTAAGAATTTCTGAATCTGGTTGAATATTTTGTTTCCTTTCTTTTCACTGTAGTTTTACCTTGTAATATAATGTTATAAAATTATTCTCTCATTGTTAATTTTTGTCGTATGGTTTTTCTCTTCCAATTTGGCTACAATTATGAAACTAAGTCCATGTTGGTATGAATTCCCATATTTAATCCAATTATTACTCATTTTAGTGAAATCAACTTTTGTAAATACTGCTTTTAACACATGAAATCAACTCCATTTATTATTGCATATTAATTTTTATTTTTAGTTTGTTTACAAAGGAAGAAGTGCAAAGAATTGAGAAGCTGACAATTTATGACATTGTAATGACTGTTACAAAAATGGAAATTGGTGACATTCAGCTAAATCCTTTCATGGCTCCTGAAAGCAGTAAGTTTGAATTTTTCCTTTAGTATTCAGATTTTAATGGTCTACCATGTTGCCATGGTTTCAGGGAACATGCCTCTAGGAAATCAATCTTCTTTGATGCTGTACATTTACTGGAAAATTTCTTTAAGTAATGAAAATAA
Organism: Hetaerina titia; assembly: GCA_037158775.1. Classification (NCBI taxonomy): domain Eukaryota; kingdom Metazoa; phylum Arthropoda; class Insecta; order Odonata; family Calopterygidae; genus Hetaerina; species Hetaerina titia. Next base: position 82,723,946 of record CM073777.1, on the reverse strand, counting down.
ATCATTTCCTTGCATCACCAAAGTGATTGTCTTGTCATATTGTATCATTATATGACCCTACAATCACAGATACATCCGTTTAGACTAGAATGAATTGTCAACTATGAAATCCTCCATTTAACATGATCTTGAAACTATAGGAAGTCCTCTAGTTATTATAATTGATGTAATTTAACTTCAACTGCAAAGCAATCTGCCCATTGGTTAATTTGATAGGTGATGGTATAACTTATGTAATGTCATCTAAGCTCAATGAAGTGAAATTCATGCATCAGGTTAAGGGGCACTAGGTATTTTCCCTGTGTCACCTCTGCTTACCTGGTAGGATCTGATATAAAATATAGATTTATTCAGCATAAAGCATTAATTGTAATAGCATAGTTGTATAGGCTTTGTCAGAATATCAAATATACAAATACATTAGATTAAATATTGTTGGCTCTTTCTATATACACTTGGATTCAATAAAATATATTTTTTAAAAAGTCAACATTTTTTGGAAAATTTTTTTTTGAAATTGCTAATATGAGTGTGTAATTATTTAAATTGTTTTGGTCACCTTTATTCTTGTAGACTGGAACAACCTTCTCCAATTTAAGAGTATATGGATAAATGCCCTTGGATTGGTTCACGAGCATTAGCAATGGGCTTGGATAAGGTCTCTACAGTCTTTTAATAATTTGCTTGGCACACCATCAATTTCAGCCGAATTTTCATCCCAAATCTTCTCAAGACAATAGCATAATTCTCTCTAGAATTCAATGGATACAATATAATGAGAAACAGATTTGAAGAATTGACAAGTATAGATTTCATAGTATCTACTATTAGAATATAAAAGTTGATTATTCTTCTTCTGTTTGAGGTCTTCCTCCATCTTTCACAAAGTGTGGTTATTGTCAACTATCCATGAAGAAGCAGGCACGTACAAAATAAGGAGAAGCAAACAGAAACTAAAACTCACCTAAACTGTGAAAATTATGTCTATGCTAGTTGGCAGAGAGAGAGAGAAAATCAACAGGGCTAAGTAAAGGTCCCGTTATGTGGAAATAAGGAATATTGGTAGAATTTTTTTTTGTGAATGGATCTATTGGTTTTGATGAGGAATATTGTGGAGGTTTTCACAGCATTCACAAATTGAGTTTTTGCTCAAGATATCCTTATCAAAAGATGAAAACAAAATCACCTTTCACTTTCATTGGTTTTAGCCTCATGACTGCAAAACAATATTCGGACCCCTCTTGATAGAATACCTACTCAATTTTTTGACCCAATGCAGATTTTTTTTTGAAACCCAGTATCCCAATCTTAATAATCAATCTAATGACGTGTGTTCTGAGTCTTTAGAACATTATTTCTTGCACTTGTGGAAACTTTTGGGAGGATTTCAGCTTATTAAATGTATGATTTGTTTAACTTTATGGAAGAAAGTTTCTGCAATTTTTCACTGTGAATATCTTTTATATGTTTACCCATCAAGGTTTGCGTATTGCTCTTATTGTTATTATTTGCCTATATGTTATTGTAATGGTCTTTTTTCTAGAAAATGAATTGCATGTCAAATGTCGACCCAATATGGAGAAAAGAACCTGTAGGAGCATTCCAAATCAAGAGGAACGAGAATGTTATTCTCTTCCTGCAATTCAGGATAAAATAATTGAAGAATGCAAACAACCAAAAACATATGATTACTTTTGGGGGAGTGAAACTGCATTTGCTATGACCTACACAGGAATAGGAGTTATTATTGTGGGTGAGTGAGTGCATTTATATTACCAAATATATGTTACCATTGAAAATTCAGCCCATCTTTTAACTTAAAAACTTAGGGGACTCAATAGATTCCATAGAATTTTAGGCTTTTAGAATGTTGGTATGGAGAAATAGTATAATGAAGCATGGTTTTGTACTGCCCAGAATCATGGTTATTGAAGTAGGAGGATTGACATAGATTTGAGGCTTTTGAATTGTGGGTGTGGATAAGAATGGAGAAGGGGAAATAGACCGAAAGGAAAACAAATGAGTAAGTTCTAGGTATGGTGGGTGAGGAGAGGGGACTTTTGGGAGAAATCCTATGGAGGCAGAAAAAATGGATGCAAAGCATATTTATTAGCAATGGGATGTTGAAGACTGTGATAGAGGGTGAAAGTTAGGCAAACAGGGAAGGGGCAGGAATAGGATTGGGATGTTGGGCAAAATGAAGTGTGGAAAGAAGTATTAGGATATACGGTTTTTATTGTAGTGCTGGATGATTGTGTTTTGATAGGAGAGGCAAAAAAAGTATTGTTGTTTAGTCTTTGTCATCCAAAACCTGCCTTAAATGGTAGGCTACCTAATAAGTTCATAAAAAGTCTATTTCCCTGTCAATACAATAATATTCCTTAGTCACAGTTATGAAATTTACAGCTTATATTTGTTAATTAGCTGAGATCATATCTAGGATATGGAAGTTCTGTTCATGTGATACAATTTTTGTAGATTGGCAATGAGCTTTCCAAGTTCATCTTTTGTAAACAAACAAACAGGCATGGCAGCAAAATACTTAATCCTTTCAATGGGGAAGGTTAGAATTCTTTTTTATAAATATTAGCGAAAAATAAATATTTCAGAGATCTAAATACCTTCTGCTTTAGTGTTAGTTACTTTTTCTTGTCTAAGTACTCTCCTACTATTCTAAATACTCTTTAAATGTGTGGATACATACACCGTGGTCTGTATTAGGATTCACTATTTCAAAGAAAATTGGCAAATTACTGCTGTGAAACATTCTTTTGAAGAAAATAATACATTAGATTTATGTGTTTGATATGCTTGGACCTCCAATAATGTAATTGATTAATATGCATTAATAATTAACTGTGCTTGTAAAGTTTTATAAAGGATTCCATTTTTATTAGGAGATAAAAACACACTTCTGACTCTTTTGAAGGCTTGATTAGTCTTCTTCTTTTGATGATCAACTGGAAGGAGCAATTGGAATCCAAGAAACAGCTGGAGATAGCTGGACGGGTTCGGGAATCATTTTCAGATCTGGATGCAAGCACCCCTTTCTCTGGTGAGTGCAGCAACTATAGTATAGTGGACTTTTCATCATAGAGTAAACATTTATGTTTGATGAACATCCTTATAGGTCATTTCTGTAAGGATTAATTTATAATCTCTGAAAAATTTCTCATACTGTCTCCCTTGGATTGAGTTACCTCATGAAGATATGTTTGTAGACTTATGAATTATATGCTAATTCATGTGCAAAACATACTAATGGGTGTAGTGGTGATTACCCTGGAAAAGTGATGAATAATTTAGATTTATATAAATATTCTCAGGTACTCATGTGCACCCAATGGGGTTTATTTGCAAAAGGATTGAGAGAAAGTGTTTCAGTGGTAGGAAAATAATAGATTATATTTTATTATAAAAAATATTTTGTTGTGATCTCGGGCTATGAAAAAAAGAATTTGAGACTTTTGTTATTTCATGTTAGTAGAGTTATTGATAGAAGAGGATGGTGGAAATAGAAAATGTAATGCAGTGTAGATTGTCTAGGCTCTAACTATTTTTAACTCTATATTTTTCATTGATTTAATTATTTTGGTGACTCAAATGTGTTCCATAGAATTTTGTTTTAATATTAGACCTTTAATTCCTCTTACTTTAAAGGCCTCTGCTTATAAATGGCATGCAGCTTTGAATGAGGAGAAAAATGAGGAGCAATTGTAAAATAGTTTCCAAATTCCTTTAATCAAGAAGCCTGCCCCATGCTGCATAGACAGCATCTCTAGAAGTAAAATTTCATGTGTATCAAGGAAATCCTATGTACATATTCCTCTAATGTGAATTTCTACATTGAGAGTGTGTTACAAACTCAGCAAGTCTCCACTCAGTCATGAAAGCAAGTAAATAAAAATTCTTAATATGCTGCCTCCTGAAGCCAGGTCAATTTAGTAAGATAAATCTGTAGACTTTTATGTTCCTGGCTGACATCTAAAGCCCTATACTCAACAGAAATATTTTGGAGCTTTAAATGTAAAAGAATTATTTTGTTATTTTGCTTTTCTCTAAGCAAAAATTGGCTACCCTGGAAAAAATTGTTGTTATTTACTTTTATCTCAATGTTCTTGTGCTGTCTTTGATTGAAAGTATTTGTAATATTTGGTCATTGACTCAATGAATAAAAATTATATATTTATTTCTCCAGAGATTTGTTAAAACAACAAATGTAGGGCATGTAAAGGGTCAATTTGGGTAGACAAGTATAGCATATAAGGAAATAAACACAAATTAGAAAATAGGCAGAGTATATTTTAGATCTACCAGTTATAGTATCAAAAAAGGTTCTTTTCAGAATAAGATTTTATTTTGAAGACATTTTAATAACTTTTTCTTGAAAACACATCTTAGCTTCATGTTTAACCTTGGGGGTAGTTGTTTGTAAACTTTAACCCCATAAATTTAGGTCCACAGAGTTGTTGTGTCTCTGTATAAATAGTTATTGTAAATCTTTAGAATACCTCATGTAGTGATGGGGGCAATAGTGATTAGTTACATATTAAGAACATTCATTTTTTGGTATTCATGATTCAATGTAAATGTGTAGACATGGATATGGCAATATACACAGTTATTTTTTAATGAGGGTGACCAAGAGAATCAGGAGCAGCATCACTTATAATTTTTATTTGTTACTCACAGGTTATGGGTTTTTGATCATGTAATGGATGATAACCAAATGATATTTTCCTATATTGCATCGAAAATATCCTCACTAATGTGTCAGATTTGAGTATAGCTTCTTTTTGTGTGTTTGGTTGGATATTTGGTTTAATTGCTATTGCTTTGATGTAGTTAGAAAAATTGTACTGGTAATGACTGTCACAGGCATCACCAGCAAACATTTCATCAACTTCTTCAAAACAATAAGTATTAAACCATGTATTATAATTGCTTTTTGTTAGTATTTAGTGTTCTATCCCAATATGGTCCGCATTTCTCATTTTCAAGGATGTTCTTAGGAGTGATGTCCATGCAATATGGAGTGCCTGTTGTGATTAGTTGGCGTGACTTTTACAAAAAAATAATGATGCCTCAAAAAGAAAAATTTTGAATCAGGAAATAAGTTTTCAGGAAATACCTGATCTCAAAGGGCTTATTAATCACATTTCTATCATTTAAACCCACAGAATAGCTGATGATTTAACTGTTTTATTTTAATCCTTGCAATTATTTTCACAGTTGAAGAATGGTTAGGTAGAGGAGAGGGCTCTCGAAGAGTTGTTCTGATGTTAGATTCAGCCAAGAAGCAGATACAGATTCTGAGTCAGAAGGGCAGCCTTTTGAGATTTATGGTTGTTGCACATACTCCACACCTTGAGATATTCATAATAAATGGGAGCCCTCATATCCTGTTGAGAGTCAGCCATGATTATGATTTGGTAAGCTCTTAATTTTAGTAGCCATAATTTTTTAATTTAAAATAAATTGTGTTGTTCATAGAGCCCAATATTTCCAGCAGCAACCCTTTGTAGCATGCTCACCTCATTCATAGCATAATTGTGATGTTTTTTGGCATTTCCTTTAAAATTTTCTGTATGACATTTACATACAGTGATTTACTGTCAACATAGAGTTAATGGCCATTACTGTGTGCAGTTAGTAGCTTTTAGGGGAGATGACCGACAGCTGAGTTCATTTGCACCATAGGGGATCAATGGGAAAGGATGAAGGGTGGAGAGAAACCCAGTGTCGGCATTAGCCTACTCATAATGAAAGGTGCCAAGGGGTCCGCAACTTAACGTCCCATCTGACGGATGGTGTATCAACTCAAAGCACCCTCCACAGAGCACCTCAAGTAGGGATCGGGATGCCACTGAATTAATCAGTGTTTTTGGTCTAATATATGTGCTATAATGTGGCAAGTTAATCAAAATGAATTCTGTTGGATCCATATTTTTATAACCATTATCACTCATGAATCTACCTAGGCCTTGAGCTCATTCTCATTTCAAATTCATTTTTTTGCCTAGATGCAACTTTTAATGGACCTAAAATTTGTAAGTTTTGCAATGACTCATAATACATGTCTTACATAACACTATTATATTGTAATGTTTCATGCAACAATTATTTTTCAAATATTTGTGACAATATTATTTAAAATATTCACAAATTCTTCTGTCCATCATAATCTTCTAGCCATTGTAAAATGCTTCTCATTATTGACATATTCCCAATCATCAAGTAAATTGAGACTGGCCAAAATATTGGAAGTGAATGGGAATACATAATGAGAAATATATGTCGTATAGCTAGATTATTGTATGGTACAGCTATGATAGTAGGATTGGCACATTGAGACCTATTCACAAAACTACATAAGGGCAATGTTTGGGCAATGTTAATTCCAGCACTGGAAGAAGAACACATTCCATGAGCAGTATGATGAGAGACTAGACTGCTACATAACTGCACATAATCTTTCAGCTAGACTTTCTCCTTAAACCTTCCATTCTTTCCCCTTTTCTAACATGCTGCTGACTCTGCTGCGATATATGGATTTAAAAAAATCAACTTTAAGTATACTTGAACACAGCTTACTAGAAGGTTTGAGGATCCCACTTAGGAAGCAAATGACTCCCTTCAAAAGATGAAGTCATACCACTTAATTCTTGCCTCAAATTGTGATAATTTTGGTGATGCTAGGAAGTGATTATGGCTGGAATACTTACATTGTAGTTATTCAGTAATGACAGTCACTATTCTGAGTTACTGGAAAGAAAAGGGGTTACATAGGCTGGTTATTGTCTCAAATATCTTTCTCTCTTACCCTTGCTAAGACTTTGGTGTCCCCACTTGAAGCTATGTAGTTTGCAGTAAATGACTATTTATACACCAGACAAAAAAGTTCATTCAGGGTATCAAAAATCTTTTGTAGATTCAGTGCAGAACATTTTTATCCAAAGGGAGTGATCATATATTACAACTGAACTACATTTACAGAATGCAGGAGAAAAAGCTTTGATGAAAAATTAAAAATCCTAAAAACTGCAGGAGATGCCACAACAGTAACTTTTAACAGAGTCATCCGCTTATATGCATTTCAATGCAACCATTTCAGATTATAAAAATCATTCGTCTTGCCTGGGATCCGAACCCAGATCCCTTGATGTCTGGACGAGTGCTTTAGCCAGTTATGCTATCAAGGCATCCTCTTATACTCTGAAATTTGGGGGCTTAAAAGGAACGAGATGTTGTGATAAAATACTGTGCATACATGTCATGAATAATGCAATGCAATTCTATGCTCTTCAAAATGTTCATTCTTATTGATTCACACTTTCTCTTGAAGTGTTCGCCTAAGATTAATTGCAGAATATTTATCACTAGCTAGTAAAATACTAGAATGTTCAAACTCCAATAAAATAAAATATAGTATGCTAGGAGAAGTAGTGTTGCTATTGTGTAACTATAAAGTGTCTTCTTTTCTTCCCAAACTTCTGGGATAAAAGGAGTTTGCAATTGAGTATTGAGGATTTAATAGTGTGAAAGATATTTTCATTTGTAGATCATGTACCATATCATTATGTATAGAATTATGATAGTAGCACTTTTTCACTGTATAAAATTTTTTCACGACTGGGTTTCGATGTATTACATCATCATCAGTTAACAAAATGAAGTTGTGTGCCGTCTTATAAACATTGAAAATTCTGGAAGGAGGGGGGGAGTGGATGTGACAGGAAAAGAGGGGAGGGAGGGAGAGAGAGAGAGGAGGGAGAGAAGGGTGGAGCAAGGGGGAAAGGGGGGGAAAGAGAAGAGAGACGTTTGCAGAGGATAGGGGAATACAGAGTTTCAGCCTTGTTAAAAACAGTACAAAGAGTCTTTAAGTGCGAAGTGGTCCACATGCTCTATCCCTCCCTCCCCTCTTTTCCTGCAGCATCCACTCCCCTCCTTTTGGAATGTTAAATGTATATTAGATGGCACACAACTTCATTTTGTTACCTGATGATGAAGTAATACATCAAAACCCAGTCATAAAATACATTTTATCCAGTGGAAAAGTGCTACTATCAGTTATTCATTATGTTCGATTTCCATCACATCATGCCTAAACTACTCAATTTACCATTTCATTGTTCATGCTTTGAAAATAAGTAAGATGTGGGGTGAGAAAAATTATATTACTCAATGAATCAAACTCAAACGTTTACTAAATTGCTGATGGAAATTTGTTCAAAATCATTGACTCCAATGAGAGTCAAGTACAGCTGCAATTGTGTTCATGTCATGTGTTCTGAGCTCATTCTAAGATTTAATTTTAATTTTTTTGGGCAATATAGGTTGTTAAATTTGACAGTGAATTTCAGCGGGAAAATTTCCTTCAGCTGTTGGATGTTTTTGTTGCGGAGACACACATTTCAGAGCAACGAGTTTTTATTCGTCTTAAGTCGGCCCTTCACCTAGCTGTTACAAGAGCAGATCGACAAAAACGACTCGAAACGTTCTTCAGAGTTGTTTTCTCTCAGGTTAGTATGCTGTTTTTGGGAATGTTTTACTTTGGTTATTATACATTAGTGTTGCAAATGGGAGAGAGGAATATTATTATATTTTATTGGGGCGATGTGCAACATTTTGCAAATAATATTATTCCATTGAAAAATCAATTGGTATTGATAACAAAATGTTGGGTCATCCTTTGAAAAGAAGTAAGATCTTGAAAAAGTTGCTCTTGGCATCCGTCAAATGAGAAACAAAACTGTTATAAAAATATACCAGCTACTTTATTCACCCTGAGTTCATAATCTGAATTCCTCTCTATTCAGGCTTTCAATATTGGTAGCTCAGAAGAGGAGATTTTGAACCTAGATTCAAATGAAGCCAGAGAAGTCATTTACACTGAGCTAACTGTCAATGAATTTGCCGATGCACTAAGCATGAAGCCAGAATCGGAATTTGTCAGCAAGGTAAGACTGATGAAAGTTTGAAAGAATGATTTAAAAAAAATGAAGATTATTACATAATTAAATTAATGGTAATTCTTAATATGATTTCAGATGTTTACTCTCGTGGATAAGGATAAGAATGGATTTATTTCATTTCGTGAATTTCTGGATATCTTGATTGTTTTTGCTAAAGGTAAGCTTTTATTTTACTTAGAAATGGATGAATTTTATCATCTCAAAATGCTCTTATTTTAGAATTTAGAAGGTTACCTTAACATATGAGCACTCAATCAACACTAAGTAGTTATCCAATCAAATTTAATATTCATCTAACAATACTGTGTAGAGTACAATCCTGATATAATTGATATGGCATGTAATGAGATATTGTGAATACAGCCTGAGGTGAAGAGCCTTATTATTTAATAATGTGTTTCACCCTACTGTGGGTACAACATAGACCGTGTTTGACAGCATATAGGATGCACCGTTATTTCACCATTGAACCCAAAAGAAAAAATTGTTAACAGTCTATGTGAAACATGGATAATTTATTAGGGTAATTTTATTTAAAACAAATAATTCCACTCAGTATGAAGGGCACATGCAATTTGCTTATGGTCAGCAGTGATAAAATGTTATGAAATCAATTCAATATCTCGCTCACAACTCTTTCACCAAAAATAACATTCAGTATTGAATGGTGACCCAGTGTGTTTGAACCTTTATGCACAAGAAGTAGATGATTTTTTGAGCTATAATTTTGGAAAAAAAGGTGTTTCTTATATGCTGTCAAATAATGTAAATGGAGGTACATTTTCCTCTGTTGTAATAGTATGGTAATAGTACCACACCTGGAATAAACTCAATTGATTATTTTATATAAAATTCATGTTGGATGAATTTTAAATGAAGTGTGATATGCCTTGTTGAAAAAGCCAATAATGTTTTACATGTGCCTACTATACGATCTCGTACAGTGCCATAGCTTTAGCTTGCCTAGCAAGGTGTAGAAATGAAATTTAAGGAGGTGATTCAAAATTGTAAAGGAGCTACGCTTATATTTTACAGGATCTGCTGATGAAAAGGCTAAACTTATGTTTGATATGTATGACATTAATGGAACGGGTCTTCTTACAAAAGAAGACTTTATAAACATGATTAAGTGAGTTCTTGCAATGTATATGTATACATGCTTTATGCTTTTATTTTTTGAGTGGAATTACTAATTAAAATAATTTTTATAGGTCTTTAATGGACACAGTGAATGCAGAATTGGAAGAAGAACAAATTCAGAATGTCATTTATTCTATGATGCTCTCTGCTGGTTTATCTGATAAGGTATGATATGATTGTTTTATCTCATTTGAGAAATATGTATATAGTTTATGTTTTTGTAGTTATAATTAGATTTATAATCCTATTTTACTGATAAGATTTTTGCGAATGCATTGTGAAGAATGTTCTATTTGTTCAAGTGTTCATGATGAACTATTTTTTAATGGAATGATATATGGCCACATTGATCCCAATTAGTGCACTTGAAGGTCTTTGCCTTCACCCTCCCAACACTATGACAGGAATACTTTGCTAGATTTTTGTCCCTTTTGCAATCGTTTAAGGTTACCCTAAAGAAAATTTTTCTTCACACTTCCCTTGTGTTTCTTCTTTTCCACATGAATGACCTTTTTCACAGGCCTAAATTCTAACAGAAGATCACTCAGTAGCACTTTTGCCAAATATTTTTCCTTCATGGGTGTGTTGAAGTCTTCATTAATGTACCTAAAATGTGTATGAAGTTAGAAATATTATTGTTTCCAAAAAGTATTGGTGACAGCTAATGTGCAAAGCATAATATAAAGAATGCAGTGGATGCTATTTATTTACTGTTGTTTACTGACTGATTTTCCTATTTGAAGTTTTCAGCTTCTGAAGGGTGTCCTAATACTTTTTTTACACTAACAAACATCTTTCATGTTTTAGTTTTATATTTTCCTCATTTATTGGTGTTTGTTTATATTTGCCTTCTGATATTTGAAAAATCGCATATTTGATGTGATGAAAACATTTGTGTTCTTGTGGGAATGGTAATGTTTTGAGATGCATAACATCTGTAAGCTTAATATTTGTGTGATTGAAAAGAGAGAGAGACTTTTCTCAAGCATTTTTTTTTGTTAAATTCATTAACTGAGATTACTTCTGCCATATGCTTATTCTAGGAAGCATTGGATATTGAAGATTTTCAAAAACTCCTTGTGGACTATAAGGATAATATTGGTTATGCAGGCCTTAGTTTTGCAGGACTTCCATCCCAGAGCCAAATTCCGATGCAACAGCAAACTCGACGGATGTCATCTATTCAAATGGCTCATTTGACCCTTAAGAGCATGTATAAGTAAGTCCTTTGGCAGAAAGTATAATGAAAGTAAAATAAATACCTTCTATTGTTCCCTGATAACTGTGCTTATCAGATCTTCAAAGATGCTAAATTGAGCAAAATAGTCAACATGCTATTTGGTTTTATTTTGCATAGTTACTTCTGGATTTAGCTGACTACAATTAATTAGAGATAAACCATCTTTTAAATCCTTGTAGAGGATGAAGGAAAAAGTGGAGGAAGATATCTTTTGGGCATTGAGTTCCTAGAAAAGACATTATATTCATTACAGTGTAACGTCTGGTGAAGTGTAGGCATGTCATGAGCAAATACTATTTTAAACTCATTTATTTTTCATTTGCAAACAATTCCCTACAATTGAAGGTGATACTTCATCCATCCTTAAAAGCTTCCAGTGTAATTTTAACATTTGTTTCTTTTCAGGGAAGAAGACCATATGGATTCCTCTCCCAAAAGTCCAAGCTCAGATGATGGCAAAAAAAAGAAAAAGTCAGATACACCACGAGTGACAACTGTCAATAAAACAGTCCAGTCATGTCTACCGCTTAAGCGGTTTGTAGAAATAAACTCCAGAATAATTTTTTGGACCGTCCTCTTTACTCTTCTTCTACTGGGAATATTTGCAGAAAGGTGTTATTGTAAGTCTACATGGAATAATTTGGCTTATTTTAATATTATTGTTTTATGTGGTAGATGTCCTCTATCTCTGAGGCTCTTTATGACTCTAAGAGTTAAGATATCATGCCTAACCTAGTACTTGATGGATTGCGATGGTGCAGCTGCTAAGTAATGGCGTCCCACTGAGAGGGCCCGGGTTCGAATCCCGGCGGGAACAGATATTTTTCAGTGGTATCCCAATCCCTACTTATGGTGTTTTTGGAGGGCACTTTGAGTGAGTATGCTGTCCATTGGATGGGACGTTAAGCTGCAGACCCCTTGGTGCGTTTTGTTAAGAGTAGACTAATGCCGACACTGGGTTTCTTTCCACCCTTTATCTTTTTCTGTCCATTCATAATGGCACAAATGACCTCAGCTGTCAGTCGCCTCCCCTAAATACTACTAGTACTAACTGAGTACTTGCCATCAAGTTATCATCTTGTGCCATGTATGAAGATGGATGCCTTGATATATGCCTTTTTTATTCTCTTTGTTTCCCTCTTTGTTCTTTAATAACCTGTTGAGAATGTATTATCAGATGAAATCCTCTATAGATTGTTTAAATAAAATTCTGCATTTTCTCACAAAAGTACATACATTTATTAAATAGATTTTTATGTTCACCTTGAGGATGTATTGAATGAGTGGAAAATGTTTAAAAGCACAGCAGTGGTCATAAAAGTGCTGCCAGGAAGTATTCTGTGGACACAGGCATCCATTGATATGTTCCCTTCCTACCATGGCAGACACCAATGACCACCAACAAATAAAAAATAAAAATTATGCGTTTTAGCCAGAAAATCTGAAAAATTTCCTCAGTAGTGTATGAACTTAAAGGCTGTAGCAAACACAGTAGAGGCATCACAGTGCAGTAGTAGCAGTTGCTTGGCGTATAATGATGAAAATCTTTCAGTGGACACTGATGTCTACCACAGCAGGGGACAAATGTACTTTTAGACACTGGTGTCCACCTGCAGCAGCCAGCCAGTGTATGAAATTGTAATAGTAGATTATCTAGATGGGTTAATTCAAACCTTTGATCATAGGATACCCATAAAATATATCACTGGAAAGACAGCCCACATATTTGAAAATGGCATGTGTGCCAGGATTAAGTCTACTTTTCAGGCTAAATACCACCATTCCTGGTTTTAGTATCAGTTGAAAATAAGGAACTTATTTTTTTGCAGTTTAAATATAAAATAGGCACTAAAAGTGCATGCAAAAATAGCTGTTTAAAGAAATTATTTATTAGAAAAGTCAAGGGAATGCTGAGTTTCATCATGAGTGCTGTTAATAGTTTAGGCATGGAACCAAAACGTTATGATTTTGTTTGTCATATTTTGAATTACTATACAAGATTATTATCATTTCATGTTAATTAGCAGCGTTTAAGGGTTGTGAAAACCTATCTTTAATATGTACATTACCTTGAAGTGAGATTTGAGATGAGCCAACCTAGAGAAAAGCCAGTGTTATAGTATGTCTTGAAGTCAAGTTTGTTGGAATGGACTAACATTGTCTTTGCATAATTTTGCCATTAGCCTTAAAATATAACTTTTTTATTCACTGTGCATCCATCATGTTCCATGTATTTCTTCAATATACAGAATAACCACCTATTATGTGTAGTGTATTATGAAATTGCAATTTTTTGTCCTTGCAGACTATTCAGTTGAAAGGGAGCATGCAGGATTACGGGGCATCACTGGTTATGGGGTTTCTGTGACCAGAGGGGCTGCATCCGCAATGATGTTCTCATACTCAGCAATATTACTCACGATGTGCAGAAATACTATTACTCATTTGAGAGAAACATTTTTTATTGAGTACATTCCATTTGATTCGTTTATATTCTTGCACAAGTACATTGCCCTGTGGTCATTTTTTTTCACAGGTAAGAATTGAATTATGCTTATTTCAATACATATGATTAGTTCTTATGCATTTTGCTTTAGTATGATTATGAAATGATTTTGAATACCAACTTTTTCACTTGCGGCATTAATTGCCTTGGGAAATAAGATCCTTATTTTTGTCACATGCCATGTCTCCTGACTATGTACAGCAGAAATGTGTATGTATAATGGATTGTAATTAGTTATCATGAAATTCTTTGGTTCTAGGTTCTTGGTAACAGAATTTGAGCCAGAGTTTAAATAAAAAATATCTGGAAGTAGTGTCTATACCAAGGTTGTTTTAATGTGTGGAAATCTCCCATATGCTTGTTCATAATATCCACCATGGAATTCAAAGATCCCATGATTTGTTTCTAGGTCCAAGTATTATACCATGTTGCCATTAATAAATGCAGTAAATATTTGATTAGCCAGGATTATCAAAAATTCATAATCATATTTGCGATCAAAGAAGCCAGCTCGAGGAAAATAATTTACAAAAACCAATTTTGAATAAATGGTTTTTCTGTCCTGCATATGATGAAGGCACTAATTAACTCATCACATTGTATATGCTTAATGTTTATAGACATCTCCTAGCTTGTAAGTAATTTGGCATATGAGAAGCTAGCCACTGGAAAACAATGCATAACGTCCAGTGGTACTTGCTTATGTTCAATGACTGTGTGTTCTTGTTTGTAGATTCATTCATCATAGCATCTGTACAGGTACAGGTGCTACATGACATAAGCACTTAAGATAGATGAAGAGCTGGTTTTAAAATTAAGAAGCCTAAAGTTTAGTGTAATTTTTGCCTATGCCAAATAGTCATAGTAAAATCAGTTTCCTGCAGTGAAGGATTATGCCTTTTCATAATTTATTACCCCTCTCCATGGCCTAAAACCTTGACGTGTGGAAGGGCTTGTGCATTCTGATGACCACTAAAGCTGTGGTGGTGGGAGAAATGATAATTGCTCCTGGTAGGGTTACCCATGCCACTTAGGTTGTACAAGGTTAGGATAATGTTGAAAGCAGGAAAATTAGACAATATAAAGTGAGAGAAGGGAAGAGAAATTAGATATTTTAGGTCTATGGAAGGTGAGATAGAGGGATAGCAGGAATTACTGGAGTGATAGTTGCATAGTGTAATATACAGTGGAGGGGATAAGAGCCAGTGAGGGGTTATGATAATATTTAATAAAAAGGTAGGAATAAGCATAGTCAACATAGAGTAAGCAAGGGATAGAATATTGCTAGTAGAAGTAAAAGCAGAACCGAGGAACTTGGTCATTGTTCAGGTATGAATGCCACCAAGCAGTCATAAAGAGGATGAAGTTGATAGGATAGATGATCAGTTAGAGGTTAAAATGAGGTGTGTTCCAGGAGGGAAACATCAAAGGAAAAGATGTTGATGAGATGGGGGATTAGGGTTTAGGAATAAGAAATGACCATGGGGAGAAAATATCTCTTCCAAATGGTCTCTGTTTTCATCATTTCATAAATTCGTGTTTTTATTAAGTTAAAATTGTTTATTTTATTTAAATAAATTTAAATATATTACATTTAATTTAAATATAAATTCATTAAATTTAATTTAATCCAGAGGGTGTGAAAAGAGTCATTGGACCAAATTTCTAAGCACACATGGTTTACTGAATTTTTTGTCAATATTACCACAATCTATTTTTTTTCAAAATTTGCAATAATATTTTTCTTTTGTTCTTTTAGGTATCCATGTGATGGGACATGCTTTCAATTTCTACCACATATCCACTCAAACATCAGATGATCTGACCTGCTTATTTAGAAATTTCTTCCATGCGTAAGTATGGTCAATGAGTTTTGTTGTTACAGTTATGTTACTCAGTATTAGAATTTTACTTTATATGACATGAGGGTACTAGGCCTCACCTTACATCTATATAACTGTTATGTAAATAACTAGTATACAATTTAAATCTACATTTTCCTCATGCTCATTATAGCTACTATAAAGCTTAAACTTTAGTCAAGGAAATAGTTTTTTTGCGGTAGCTGATTCTGTATTATAAGACTCACTCAAATATTTCCTATCACACATTGAGACTCTAACTTTAAGTGGATATAATTTCAAAGAACAGTAGTTGCTCAAATCCGCAGTCTTATGGCATTAAGGAGTTTCATTCCTCACTATGTAATTTGGTTGCCTGTAAAAATGCTATAAAATTTAATTAAAAAATATAATTAAAAGTTTTTCCTCCATTCTGCTATATGAATGACATATTCAACATGAAATTGCTTAAGAAGTTCCCATTGGCAGGCATTACCTTGTGAATATAGAGCATGGCTGCAAAAATAAATTAAACTTTGTTAGTGTCCAAGCGTCAATTTAATAAAGGAAGGCTGTACTTAGTTTCACTAATTGGAGCATAATCTGTTACAATTGCATTGCAATCAATTTTGAGTGGCTGTATATCGTGGGGCAAATGGATGGAGGAGTCAGGGTGGAAGTCATAATACTTTTGAAAGTGCTGTTTTCTTGGAGGTGGTTGTATAAGAAGGCACAGGTGTAGTGTTGTCTGTAGGTGCTCTTTGGCCCTCACTTTGAAGATTCTAGCTTTTGCTCTCATTTTGAAATTAAAAATGTTAATTTTGTAGGCATTAAACAGCAATTAGTATTTGTTTGTGAAACATTTATTTTAATAAATTATATTGTTTTACAATACAACAGTTTTAGAGATTTTGATAGTATTACTTATTTTTATAATAAATCTTTTCAGCAGATGCAGCTATTATATAATTTTTGAATCTTAACCCCAGCACTGAATGTGAATCAAGTGAATAGCCAGTCAAATGATTAAGAAATCTAAGAGAAAATTTTTATGTTCATCCATTTGTTTTTAAAGAGCTTTTCCTCGAACACTGCATTTTTCTGTGCATTTGTTGATGCACCCACCAAATCAGGTTGTTTTTTGTTAAGAGAGACAAACAACTGCATTGTTGAGGCATAGTATAGTGTCCATCCAAAGTCTATCTTATGGTGGAATACCAATAGCCCTATTGGTCTATTCCTTTAGGGCAAGTACATGTTGAAAGATAAGTTAGTGATTACTGAGTAAACTGTCTTTCATTTTGGCCATTCCCCCCAGTTTTTTCAACTTGCTGGTTTCCATTATCTTAATTTCCCTGTCATTTTTTGTTTCAAAATCTGAATCCCTCATAATTATCAAGATATTTATTATTATTATTTCCTGATTAGTTCAGGTAGGCAATATGTTGCAGATTATCATCATATATATGTCTCAGTCTTAGATTATCATTATACGAGAATTCGTATGAATGTCTATGGAATGGAGAAAGAGTATAGAGACACCTGGCATTGGCATTAGCCTTCTTTAAGTGATAGGCACCAAGGGATCACACAATTTATAATCCTGTCTGATGGATGGCACACTCCACATGAATGCTCTCCACCGAGCAACAATACAAGTAGGGATCCGGATACCAGTGAATAGTCTTGCTACCTCCAGGCTTCAAACCTAAGGCCTCAGAGTGGGAAGCCATTGCCTATCACACCTTCTCAATTCTTTTTTGGTAATGATATTCTATTATTTACCACACCATGTGACCTGTCATGGCTTAGAAAATAATGGATATTTTTTAGGAAAACTGAATGGTAGCCTTCACTTTTTCACAATTCATTTAATTTTCCCTTCTGTTAATGCACACTAAATGCATTTTACTCATTACCCAAGTATTCTGAGTAAACATTGCTATTTATAATGGTTTTTAATTATATTGATATGACCCTGTAGCGATAGAATAAATTGTAATATTTTTTTTGTTCTAGATCTCATGAAATCCCCAAGTTTAGATATTGGTGCTGGGAAACCATAACTGGAATTACAGGAGTTTTTCTTACTATACTAGTTGCCACAATGGGGATTTTTTCAGTGCCGCTTGCTCGAGAAAAGCTGTATAGTGCCTTTTGGTGGGCTCACTCCTTGCATCCCTTGCTCTATATTCTGATGATACTTCATGGGATTGGGAGATTTGTTCAGGTGAGGCAAATTATGAGCATTTCTTTCATACCTGACATTCATCCATTGCTATAATTCATTTATTAATTCCCTTTAGAGGCTATTTTTTATACACATGTACTATTACTTATAGAATGCATACAAGTTGATGTTTGGACTAATGCAGTTACTCTTGTTAGGATGTTACTTGGGAGCAAAGTTTATTCATTTTATCATGGTCATTTCTTTTGATATGAGACTCAACCATGTGAAAAGTTATGGTTAACATGTTCTAGTTACATATTTTGTATCTCTCTCGTCACAATATGGCCATCATCCACTTGGGTGGTAGATATTCTGACCATTAATTAATGAAATAAATGGAGGATTAACCAGTGGCCATTAAAATAAAAAAGTAAAGCCAGTTAGGCCATAGAACTCACTGCCGGCATAGTTGGGAAGAAGAGAGAATTGTACAGTGATATATGTTACAATGCGTATAAGATATTATTTGGTTTGAATAAATTAACATTTCATTTCTTATTTTTAATTTAATTTGTTTTTTGTATATCTTTTGAGAAATTCCACCTTATTCTCTATTGTGTCTTATGGGAGTGGGTAAATGTTTCTCGGAATTTTCTTAGGGTCCATAAGGATAATAAACATGGAATTGCTCCCTTATGATTCAGTCGCATTACTTTCTAGTCAAATTGAGTAAATGATGCTCATTCAAGAAAAGCCAATCACTCTCTCTCACCTCATTTTGCTGTTCCCTTTATGGGAATGATGGATGTCAGGGGCTGGAAGGGAAAGCACTTTTTCACTGTTCACTGCAGCCGGTGGTACAGTGAACAGTGTGAAAATGCATTGACAACTGTGGGTTGATAATTCATTATAATTATGGCTTTTCCATTAATTCTCAACATGGGGGAAGGAAATAGCTGTAAGTTCTAAGACCTCTCATGAATGCCCTTGCAAGATAATCTGATTGCATAATTACTGAGGAAATAAATGCATTGTAGTCATTGCTGTTCAATAGTTTCAGTTAACCACAGTAGGTATCAAGACATTAATGCTCCACTGTAGAACTTCCACACATAATGGATGTGGGGAGTACAGTACAGTGTATGTTCAAGCCAATAATTAAGGCCTTGGATTAATAGAAATTAGCCAAGTTCATATTTATTGTCTGCTGATAAATTAAGGTTCAATTGGTAGATGATTCTTTTTATGCAGCTTTAAAGTAATTGATAAAAATATTTGTGCATCTTATCCTTTGTGCTATTTGCTGCTCACATGCAAGTTTTCATCAAAAGATAATTGGTACTGTATAACTGAATTTTTTTCATGAAAATAGAATTTGGCTACTCCCCTCTGAAAATGATGCCTGGAAACATCATGTTGACTTTTATGTTATTGGTCAGGAAATATTACTATGATTTAGATAGTTATTTACCATGTGAGCCCTATGGAAAAAGAAAACTTCATTAAAATCCAGAAGTGATCCCTTGATATTCTGGGTCAAACAGGTCACCAAGAGGTGTCTACCAGGGCAAAATTTACTTGTGAAGAGTCAACAGTTTTCTTTTTTTTTGCACAAAGTCACTTTTTTCTTTGCTGCATTAACTTCTTCTCTGCTTAATTCATTGTGCTCAAGTAAAGATTGTTTTCGTTTTCAGGAGCCATATTTTCATTACTTCTTCCTAGCTCCCTGCATATTGTTTACCTTGGACCGTATTGTGACATTCAGGCGGAAGAAGGTTGAAATCCCAGTCATAAAAGCTGAATTGCTTCCATCAAGTGAGTTCACTTCCTAAAGTTTAACATTCCATTATCATGTGCAATAAAAATAGAGGATGTGGAGCCATTGGCTGTTGAACAAGTTGTCACAAGGAAGGAAGAAAATCCTATAGCCAATAAAAATAATGAAGAAGAACTCCAATACCGGTATTTCGGTCACCAGGTGACCATCTACGGGGAGAGAATTGAAAGGGAACTTGAAAATTGAAAGAAAACTATGCACCAGGCACTGTCCAAAGTCAAGTATTCAATTTTCAAGTTCCCTTTCGATTCTTTCCCTGTAGATGGTCACCTGGTGACTGAAATACCGATATTGGAGTTCTTCTTCATTATTTTTATTGGCTATAGGATTTTCTTCCTTCCTTGTGACAACTTATCATGTGCAATGGCAACTATCTGAGGAGGAGTGATAATTATGTATGTTATGTTACAAAATAATAATGAAATTAAATAATTTTATTGGATATCGCAATATATTTGCCTTCTGAGTATGTTTTTATTTTTCCAAAAAGATAAGTCTCTTTGTTAATCTCATGATGAGTTCCTATGATGGCATGTACTCGATTCTTTGCTGAAATTCATGTTTGATATATATCCAGTGAGAAACATAAAGGAGGTTCAGGTTCACATATCAGGTTCAATGTGCATCAAGAGTGCATTTGCTTAAGCATTAGGTCAATAAAATGTCTGAACAATTCGATATTAATTCCTTGTATTGATTATTAATTTCTACACTATGCTGTTGTCTTATTTACTGGGCCCATGAACCATCATTAGTTACAATATTAGTCTGCTTCTTTGAAATGGTATGAGGCAATCTCAGGTTACCATGACCATCAAGACTGCCAAAAGTGAAACCTGGTGGAAAGTTTTTGTAACGCCTTCATAAAAGGTGGATTGATTAAAACTGTTTGCATGAAATTCACATAAATGTGCACAAAAGAACAAATATGTCCTGTAAGGTTTACATTGGGTGTCAAAAATAATTTTTTGAAATTGATTCCATTGAGAGATATGAAATCGTATATTCCCTTCCTTGATGTATGGAGCCCAATAAGTCGTGCTTGTCTCTCCTCCTACCTCATCAGCCCATTTAGATATCACAAAAATCTTGAAGGAAGCATGGTTTTATTCTTTAGAAGGTCTCAATCCCATCAGGTTTGCTTCTGCTGTGCCCACCTTCTCAAGGGAAAATGTGATCTACTGCTTGCTCTCATATAAATATTTGTGGGCATTGTGAACTAGAATGGGTCAGTCACTTTACCTTTTTCCAGTTCTCCACCCTGGCTTGGCTCTTCTCTTTTGATTTCCTGTTCTCAAACTAAGTACCAAAAATACTTTTATTTTTCTATGTATTTCTTAATTCTTTAAAAATCGCTGACTGAGTTGAACCTAACCTAACTTCTAGACTACACCGACCCCTGTGTTAATCCATGCCATGAATAAATTATTCCAGTTTTGAAAATAGTTGACATGGGCTTTGCAGGTTTATGTCTTAAAATTATAATGAAAACTTGTTTATCACCTTGAATAAAGGATTGTGAATGTGATGGTGTAATGTGAAGTTTCACCATACCAATAGTATCACTCCAAGCTCAATAAAGCAAAGCACTCAGTTAACTTTTAATAACAGTGTAGCATTGGCTCACAGAATGTCAGATAGTTATGACATAGAATAGACACTGAATGGTGTACTTCAGGTTTTGCCTATAAAAAGTTAACATTTTCACTTGTTCTGGGCATAATATGTAATTTTGCTTATCAGATTATATTCCATCCAGTTCTGTAATGTCTTTAACTGAAAACAGCAGCTGAAGGTACATACAAATATTTTGTTGCCAACTGATTAAGGTGTTCATAGGGACCCATTGACCAATAATGAATTTCATTTCCAATGCTATATCTTGAGACGTGAATCACAGATATCATTACATGTGCTATCACTGACCATTTTAACACAATCCAACCGATGTTTCCTTCCTCTGTCACTAATGTAGACCTGCCTGTGAAGATTTTTAAGCAAGACCAGGTTCATTGGGCACAAAAGTATTAGGGTCAGCAGAAGAACTTAGGATGAAATAGGTTTTTCGATGATGATTCTTGTGATCTGAGGTGGAGGGAGTGCAAGAGTTGTCAGCTTGGCTGGTTTGAGGTTTGATTTTGAGCCTAACCTCTTTGGATTAGTATTATATTTTTCCTTACATGTATGCATGCATTATAAGATGATCTCTTAGGGTCAGAGTGGATTTTGATGGGCCAAGCATTGTATATATAGAGCTTAATTTACATATATTATAGCTTATTTCATCAACATCAACTGTAAAATTCCTCCAATCATTTGAAAACATAATTAATATATGAGATGTCCCAAAAGTATCTGACCTGCATTCATAACTCAGTGCTAAAGAGTTTAAAGAAAACCTTGATGCAAATTATTTAGTCATATCTCTTCTGTTATTTTCAGTGTTTACAAAATCCAATGAAAGCAATGAAGGCACTGTAAACAAATACACACTTTGTGCTAATTAATGTGCCAAGTTGGTAACTATGGCAGTTGAGGAGTTTATTGGTTATGCTCACACCCCACAGAGGTTGCTTGAACATTCTGGCATGGAGTTATGAACACAGATTGGAAACTTTTGGGACACACCTTGTTTTATTGGCATTCTACCAGTTAAAGTAGATTTTGAATGGACATAGCTAATACAACTGTACAACAATACATTTCCTTGCCTCTCTTAACAAATCACAACCAAAAATCTGACACAGTCCTTACATCCAACAATAAGCCCCTATTCATCTCCGCATACTTCCTTCCTCCCTTAATTCCATCCAACATCCCTATCCTGTTCCTTATCCATCCTTGCTTGCCTGACATTCTTGCCTCTATTACAGTCTTCAACATTCAATTGCAATTCAGAATGCTCTCTATCCATCTTTCCTGCCTCCTTCAGATTTCTCCCAATAATCCCATCCTTTCCCCTTTCCTATTTCTTATTTGTTTTCCTTTCAGTCCACTTCACCTCCTCCTATCATTCTACACGCTCACGTTTCAAAGGCCTCCAATCTATGCCTATCATCCTTCTTTAATGACCATGTTTCCACTCCGTACATAACCATGCTCCATCTCAAAGTTTTAACAAGCCATTTCTTAATATCCTTACTCAAGTGTCCCTGCCATTCCATTTTCCTAGTGAAATCTTCTTTACGTACATAATTCTTCTCTAAATGTCCATGCTACTTTAACCATTTTGGTTCAAAACACTTCTGAGATACATTAACTGTTCTACTGGTAATGAACTCCTATTTTCATTTTAAACTTATCTTTTCTCTTCCTCGAAAACTATAAAACTCTGGTTTTGTTAACATTTAATCTCCTTCCATACCTATCATACCAACTTTCCAATGTGCTCATCAAAGTTTTCAAACTCTAGGCTGACTGGCAAACTAAACTTGATCAAGGTCAAACCTATCTTTTTATGAATACCTACTGGTAATTTATATATATGTGATGATTTTTGTTGTGCACAAGATAAAACATTACTAAAAGATAATGGTTTGAGATCACTTAGAAAAAACAATCATGACAGTGAAACAGTATATGGGTGCAAATTCTTGCTGCTCTGCCTGTTCTAAAGTGGGTACATACTTCACCTAGCCTGGTATTATGGTCCAAAAAGTGGTTGTACGAACAATTGGTTCTCAGAACCATCCCATCTTTAATTATGATTATTTCTATTTCCCAGATGTCACAATGTTGGAGTTTAAGAGGCCCAGTAACTTTGAGTATCGCTCTGGTCAGTGGGTGAGGATGGCTTGCCCAGCAATTAGTGAGAGTGAGTTCCACCCATTCACATTATCATCTGCACCGCATGAGGCCAACCTAACAGTCCATATCCGAGCAATTGGGCCTTGGACTGTCCACTTAAGACAAATGTATGATCCAGACATACTGAGAACTCAGCATCTTCCCAAGGTCAGTAATTTTTTCAGACATTCAAAACAGTACTATTGCATGTTTTTCTCCTTATTTGTGGATATAATTTTGAATTTATTTACCATTGTCAAGTCAGTTATGTAACCAGAATAGTTTTCCTTTAAATTTTATTTTTTCATGCTTTTAAAATTTTTAGCAGTACAGCAGTGTAGCTTATCAAATGTTGGGATTTTTATTATTAGGAGTACTCTTCTTCTCAAGGTAGATTGTGAATGGATCCAGTGCCCAAACTCTGCTACTTTTTTAAACCCTAACTAAATAAAACACTAAATAAATACTCCAAAAATTACAATACAGCAAGCCACTCTTTAATGCCATGTATTCTTGAAAAAACACTCTTAAAGCCTATCTCCCTCTTCCACCATTTTAAGCAAAAGGCATCTCATGCTATTGCTACCCACCTTTTTCGTGTTTTGACCGCATTGCAGAGATGTAAACCTTACTGCATATTATGAAATGTTGGAGCCTTTAACGATGGCACAATTTCCCGTGACTATTTAAATAAGGATTTCTTCCAACCACTTCAGAAGGGTGTGTGGGCAATTTTTTTGTAGACTTGGCTGCCTGTTAGTCTAAAGGTGATCGTCCTCCCTCGAAGGACACCCTCCCTCAGCCAACATTGAGTTTTGTGTTTAGTGTATCTTGAACCAAAATAGAAGTATCCCTGGGAATAATTTCCTTACTCTTTGCTCTGTTGCATTTTTGCGTGCTAAAATTGGGGAACATTTTTATTAATGCAGCTACATGATTTAAAGTAATGCAATAAAGGGTGTGTTCATAAGATAAAATCCAAATGATCATGCCATTCATGGGAAAAATATTCTCTTGACATTTTCTTGGACAGAATCACGGATATGTAAACAAAATACCCAGTTTGATTGGTTTAAAAACCATAGTAAGCTACCCAAAGATTAGTTTGATAGATGAGGATGGAGCTCACCTAGTATACGACACAACAGCATGCAAAATTCACACTTTAAGGGGCCCATTTTTTGTCCCTGTACAATCCGTGGTTTCCCAGAAAGATCTGGTACCTGAAAAATCACACAGCTTGAGTGAAGCTGAGGGTTTCCAGAGTTGATCCTTGGAATCAAATCCAGACCCTCTGGTCAGTAGTCCTATCTACTAGACTACCACATTATCCCTGATAAGTGTATCAAGTAATCAAAATTACAATCATTAACAAGTCACAGTGGACAAAACCATTGGTGGACAAGGGAAGCCAATATTTGTTTGCCTACAAGCACACACTACTGTATGCTGCCAAATTGAAAGGTGTTCTTTATTAAATGATTTTTTCAAGCAGTTTTTGCATGAAAGATTACCCACTGGTTTTTCATGAAAACTCAGTAGTGTAGGCAAAAATTGGTTTTCAGTGTGCATGAGATGAGCTTTTTATTGTAAAGTATATATAATTAAATAAAGAAATGTTTATTGGTGCTTGAAAATCAGTAAGAAGCAAATTCCTCATCACTAACTGCAGTACAAATCTGCTAATGTATCTCAAGCTATTTGAAATTTACATGTGAGATTGGGAAATTAACACGAGTATTGGGTAGAACAGTTCTTTTGTGTGTATCATCTGCATGTTACTCTAAAGACTCTGATTTCCTTGATCACCCAGGAAATTCTTGGAGCAAACTCAAGGAGCAAAGAGTCCTCTTCAGATAAGTGGGAATAATAATTGTGTTTGGGAGGAGGAATGTACTCATCCAGGGACTCTTAAAAGTGCCTCCCTGACTCTTGTTCATTTGGATTATACTTTTTGTTAACAGTCTAACAATAACATTGACTGTGTGATAGCTATTTTAAATGGATGATACTTTTTAGCAGACTCATGTTAAAAGTGATAGTTCTGTGCAAACCAGCATGAAAGTAAAAATGTTCAAGAGACTGGAATAATATTCTCTACTTCCATTATTTGCCATACTACAGGAATCTTTCCTCTTTTATATTTGAAAATATTCTGGGCTTTTTTTATATGTAGCTGCATATTTCATTTTCTTTTCTGTCCATTCAGACTGTGGCCAGCATCAATCTCTCTTATCAGATTTCAACAGCTGATATTCCTTTTTAATCTCATTTCCAGTTCTGCATGTTTATTTTTATTAAAAATCTTATTGAAACTCATTTATACACTTACATAAAGCCATTGATACTGCTATAAATAATTTGTACTTATCACTGTGAGAGTATCTATGAACAAAAATGATTTTATCTTTTCTTTGATAGCATGTATATTTGTTCTCAAACTCAGGAACAATATTTTGTCTTGCTGTATTTGAGTTGTGCATAATTATTGTTATGATGCATGATGAATATTAAATATAAATATTAGTGTGGTAAATTGGTCTTTTAAATAGGTATATTAAGAAAAATGTTTAACTAGGTGACTGCATGGAATGGGTTGATCCTAATTCACTTATCTCTTTGGGTGTGGTAGTTCCCATTAATAATAGTGTGTGGCTGGAGTATAATACAAAATATTCTTTCCCTTTTAGATATACCTTGATGGACCATATGGCGCTGGTCACCAAGATTGGTACCAATTTGAGGTGTCCGTTTTAATTGGTGGGGGAATAGGAGTCACTCCCTTTGCCTCCATTTTGAAAGATATAGTCTTTAGATCAAATGTGAAACTTCAAACTGTTTGTAAGAAGGTAATTCAATATTTCTCTCCTACTGAATTATTGTGCTCTAAAAATGCCATGAGATTTAATTTCCAGTTTTAAGTTATTTGTGTGAATGTACAAATATGCCTCTCAAAATTTAGAAATATTTAATGCCTCTAAAAGAGTAGATGTGTTGAAATAATAGATCCTATCAACCTGTAAAACATTAATGGCTAATGTTGCTGTAGGGGAAAGCACATACAAGGTTCAAATCGAACTCTTCATAAATGCCATTTTTGACACTTCCCCTTATAGAACTAAGATGTGAAAGCTACTATAATAAATAGTCATTTAACTTGAGTTTTATATTTCTGGTCATGTAAGTGTGTTTCATGCATTTCAGATGCTCATAATGCCTCTTCTAGACGAAGATGAGATTTTTCATTTATCATCAATTTCCTGTTGTTATTTTATCACTAGTTCCTTCCAGAGATTCAGAAATCTATATCACTTATCATTGAGATCATTTACTCAATACAGACTTGTTTTCAGTGTCCACTCTCTATGTTCTTATATGTCTGTCAGATAATTTTTAGTTTGTTCAAATTTGTTGTATGAGCCAGAAACAGGTTACATCTACTATTCATTAAACATTTTATTGCTCAATTTATGGAAAGATCAACAGTGTGTGTAAGAAAATCGTTTGAATTATGTTACCTGTAAGTACTATAATTGGCATGGTTAATATTTATATGTTATGTACTATGTTTTGGCATTTATCTGATAAGAGTGAAGAAAAATGAGGGAAATATAAAAAATTGTTTTTACCTAGGGTTGCAATAACATAACTTTGGTGTTTCGACTATACAGAATCCCAATAAAAATCTAAACTTATGTTATTGCAACCCTAGGTAAAAACAAAACAAAAAAACAACAAACAATCGACTATTCAGAATTCCAATACACATCTAAACTTAATGCTATACTCATGCCTAAGTTAGTTAAGTATGCATACTTGGCAAATAAAATTTTACTTTGTTGACACAAATTATGCATGCTAATTTGTTTTCAATCGAAGAAACAATTCATCCAGAATATTAAAAAAAATCGTTCATTAAAATCATTTACTTTATATTTGATTTAACTTTGATCTGGCAATCCATAATATTAGTAATAAGTTATTGCCAGATTTTTAAAGTCATTACTATCTACATTTTCTGCTGTCATATCCTTGATCAGGGCATTATCTAAATAATGTCAATATTTTTACTCTTTTTGGAATAATGGTAAATGAAATAGTTATTCACTGTTCATTATGACAAGTGCTTCTTGATGATAAAATAATTTTATTTTCTCTAATTTATGTAAGTACAAAGATTGATTGTTGATTGTTTCCATACTCTTTGTATGTATTTCAGGTGTATTTCCTTTGGATTACAAGAACTCAAAAACAATTTGAATGGTTTGTGGATATTATAAAAGAACTTGAGCTTACTGATAAAAGCAACACAGTGTCAGTTCATATATTTGTAACACAGTTTTACCATAAATTTGATTTGAGGACAATACTCTTGGTAAGTAACCATGCATACATTTAGCTAAAATTCATACATATGGAGTCTTATGGAATAGAGCAATAAAATCACATAAATAGCGTTGGAGGTTGCATATTAATAAAGATATAATAAAGGAATACAGTGGAGCCTTGTAGAATGAGCATAATTCATTCGGCAATCGTTCTCTTAAAGCAAAACACTCATTTGGTGAAACAATTTTTTTGATGCAAATTAATATAAAATGCAATAATGAATTCCATACCAAAAAAAATGTGCTCAAGGTTTATTCAATACAAATTATAGTAAATGGTTTAGGATCATGAATCATGTTCATATTTTGTTCTATCGCAGAGTGAAGCAACTAGGAATGCAAACTTGATTTGTAAACACAAAAAAATAAAAAAAAATAGTTTAATATTTAATATAAATATCTAATTCCTTTTTACTAGAAAGTTGGAGAGACATTTGTTTTAGCCATCATTTTTAATTTTATGTAAATGTGACTCAGCATTATCATTAAATAAATTTCTGGTGCACATAGCCACTGCCTTATTATTTTGCATACAAAATACGATGCAATAGTTTCCCATGACCTTCACATCACGATTAGCCTGCTGTTTGGGACCTGCACTTGGGAATGTTATGCAAATTGCTTTCTGTGCGAGGTGCTCACTAAGCAAGGTTCCACTGTACCTGGTATGTAGGCATATAATTGAAATAGTATAAATCCAATCTTGTACTGCAAATCTCTTTGCAGCATGAAGGTATCATATATCCAAAGAATGATAAAAAATATGGTATGAGCTCCAAACATGCATTTTAAAGTTATGAACAACCTTTTTTGCGATATGTGCTTATATATGCTACTCATCACATACATACTATCAGGTTGAAAGTGATAGAACCATGGTCCCAGATAGATTTCATATATGTCTGCTAAATGTGCACATTTCACTTTGATTTTTAGTCCATTGTATGATTTTCTCTTGAATATGAGCCATATTCATATGCCATGAGCCATATTCATATTCATGAGCAAGCCATATGAGCAAAAATGTGTGTCACGAATTGTTGTCATTTATTTAGAGTATTTATGAAGCTTTGAAATCTGTGTTGTTCTGCTTAGCTACTAGAGTGACCAATGTGACACACTTTGAGTCCACAGTTCTATAACTTTGAATGTGAGAGTTTGTCTTCTCTTTTTTGGACACCTATGTATTCTTTCTCTAAGCTACAAGTGAATCTAAAATCCTCCTAAAATGAGCTTTAATAAAGATAATAAAATATATGTAATAGTTGTTCGAAACCATATATCTTGTGGCAAGTTGACTTGGTACAGGGTCGGTACAAATTTTTTGTCATAGAAAGGATCTCTATGGAAAATTTACAATAACTCGTAAAAAGTAATATGCATTGTGGGGGACGAGGGAGACCATATGTTACAGGTGAGAATTTTGTTGAAATTCTATGAAAAAGTTGATTATTTTGTAGAATGTTATAATTAATATCTCAACTGCAGACACAAAAATGACATCCTAATTTTTTCACTTTTACTGACATTGTTTTCTTCTCTTGTCTAAGTATGTTTAATATATTCTGTTTTTTGATTTTTTTCTGAGAGATAGGTATAAAACTCAAGGAGCCCAACCTGTAGTTCAGCCATTTGACAGCTTTTCAATTGGATTTTAACTTTGAGGATTAGTGCTCCCATACAGTGTTCTGCCTTTTTGTTATGCTGATTCAATGATCAACATTTCAGTAATACCATTGTGAGATTTTTCTCCAGAATATGGTTTCCCTGCATTTGTAGGCTATAATTTACCCTTTGTACCATAGTGCTTTGATTGAACTATTTTTGTATCTATTATTGTTACTTTACATTGCATTACTGTAGAACCATTATTCCTCTAATGAATAATTTTTTAAAATTTTTAGTATATCTGCGAGCGTCACTTTCAGCGAGTTTGCAGTCGATCTCTATTTACTGGTCTAATGGCTGTGACGCACTTTGGTAGACCAGACTTTGCAGAATTTTTTGCCTCCCTGCAAGAATTGCACTCGAAGGTATGCTTTACATTGTTACAACACAAAGGATCATTGCCTAAACGTTATAGGCTCTCTTGACTCTAATAATTAGTTCAAGATCTATCCGGATCTAGCCATGCAATATTATTAGAAAAATAGCCCACATAGAACAGTGAGACCTTTGTCCCCTTAGAGGTACTCTCCTTGGGACCACACACTTACATCTGTGCATTTCTTCCACTTTCCAAAACAATCAGCAAAGTCCATGTGTGGAAGGGTCATCAGGTGCCTCATCACATTCTCCTTTATCTTGTAAACAGTAAGAATTTTGTGCTGTAGTTGCAGGGGACTTGCTCCAGCCGCAAACGATGACCCATGTTTTCTGAAAAAATTTCACAACTGGAGATGAGTCATGGGTGTACGGCTATGATCCTGAAACAAAAGCCCAGTCTTCCCAGCAGTCAGTTGACTGGAATTGCCCTCTCCTCATCACTGGTTATGCAAAATGTTGCTTGTTAATCGAGTCATTTTGTCAAAATATTTTTGCTTGTTACGCAAATTACTTGCTGTGCAAGGTGCTTGTTAAATTAGGTTCAACCATTCACAACTCTCATCATTATAAGTAAAGAAAAATTATTGAATCATGTTTAAATTTCAATGAATGAATAATAAATTTATGGAAACCAAATTTCTTCATCAATCATCAACTTCTAATACATTAAATGGAGAATCTAAATTTTTTGGACAGTTTAATTGACTGGAATCCCCCCTATGCTATCTTCTGTATTATTTGTATGAAAACTATACTGAAGACATCATACTTTCAGATTCATTAG
Source organism: Hetaerina titia (assembly GCA_037158775.1). Classification (NCBI taxonomy): domain Eukaryota; kingdom Metazoa; phylum Arthropoda; class Insecta; order Odonata; family Calopterygidae; genus Hetaerina; species Hetaerina titia. Next base: position 82,693,230 of record CM073777.1, on the reverse strand, counting down.
AACCCATAGCAATCTGGGAGACACTAACTCGCATTTCCCAGCATAGATTTAATCATTCTCATTTAGAATCAAGTCCTACACCCTGATTGCCATGCATACTTTATTATATTATTTCACTTTTAAACTTAGTAGCATTTGTAGATTATTAGAACAACTAGGTAGGGAATTACTCATGTATCTAAGGTTAAATTACAAATACTCTTCTTGCATGAAGTGAAAGCAGGTCACTTTAATGATGGTGTTGAAAATGCATTAATAGTTCCATCATGCTACAGTAGGAAAGATCATGAAAATAAAATTAGAGAGGTAAAATGTAGAACCAACAGTATTTTTTTGATATCTCTTACTGCACCCCCTTGTGGTTGTTTAGAGATTTTATGGTTGTTTATGTCGATGTAGATAAAATTAATTCTTGACTGTAATGCTTCCTTATTACCTTACCTTAAGTTATATAACAAAGTTATTTTCACTTAATCATGCCCCCTTCATAGTTTGTTTCTTGTTCACAGAAGGATGAGCATTAATGTCTGATCCCATTTGTCAACTCTTGTTCCTTCTCTTGCACACTTTGTCCTATGGTATTGTCATGCCCATTTCTTGATTTCCATTCCTATTCATCCCCTTAACCTTAGTCAGGACTAGTTTTAATATGAATTGACAACACTGCTTCATAAAACCACATTTTATTTCAGACTGGAACTGTTGGAGTGTTCAGTTGTGGTTCACCACTCCTGACAAAAGCGGTGGACAAAGCATGCTTACTGATCAATAAAAACACTGTCACTGGTCCCATCCTTCGTCATCACACTAAGAATTTTTAGGAATGTGAGTTAAAACTGTGATTGGAAATCCTGGATCCTGAGGATCTCAAAGTTTTTAAATGTATATTCATCATATACTTTCCATAAGTATGAAGTAAATTATTCTTTCACTCTAACAGAGGTGACCATTATTTATGCCATGATATTCCTGGTGTATTACTGCCTAGTACCTATGCGTTTCAAAGAAAAAAGTGTGTGTACAATCATTTCACCTTACATCATTTTTCAAGTAAGAGTGCATGTCAAAATAAAACCTTACGCAAATGGTTGAAAGTAATATCCAAGATTGTAGAAATTATATCAGTAGGCCTTTGTGCTTTACAAAGCTTGTCCAATGTGACATTTGAAGGATTTTACATTTGTTAAGATTGTTTCAAGTATTGATGTAATTAATCAAACCTCATGTACTTTTTGCATGAATAAAATGTTAAGTTCCTTTTTTTGCCCTAGGAAAATAGTTATCAATTTCATTTCTTCAATGGAGTGGCCTTACTGTACTGTACTGACCACACTGTAACCACTGTTTTAAGCATAGCCTTCTTCTACATCCGAGTTTCCTCACGTATTTCTGAAAACTGGTTCTGAAAAGACTTTTGGTATTAATTTTGGCCTTGTCAGAGTTCACTGTAATTTATCTTTAACCTTTCTGTTTTATATGGGTTAAAAAGGTTTTTGTGAGAAAATTTAAGAACCTAATAATATCCAAATGTAATTTTCTTCAGAACCCGTGAAGTCTAATATCTTTGTCTTCAATCTTATTCTTGCCTGACCTCTTTCTCTTCCCCCTTGCCCCAATATTCCTTTCCAAGGCCCTCAGCACCAGCTGTTCACCCTCTTTTCATGTTCCATGTGACCATCTTTCCAAACCCTTACTTACTCTCTCAAGTCACTTTATGTATCCTTCCTAAAGACCATCTCTTTCCAAAATGTTCGCTAATACTAGTCTGTTTTTATTTCACCTAAACTGCCACAAACCTTTAATGTTGTAGTGCTTTACCAAGGAGTCTGTTGTCAACTTGCATGTGAGCTACAGAAACTAATACTTATTCTACATAATTATGTTTAATATACTCATGACACCTACCATTTACATTAAACTGTTTACGTTTTTCACCTTTTAGAAAAATTAAAATGTATTCTAATAAATAATGAACTCCATAACATGTATTCATGCATGTTATGGAGTTTCGGCATGCACAGACCCATTATCCCATATTGCTCATTATTCAGGGAGAAATGTGAGAGAGTATTAATTGTGATTGAGAAATTTGGAAGAAGCATTTTTGCCTTGTATTTTATGTGCATAAATTCACTATGGAAATTGTAATGACAAAATGACTTGAAAATTAATGACTTTCATTTAAACTGGTGATTCTTTTAGCTGCCGAGACTCTATGGAATCAGTCCTTAAAAATATGCCATTAGTGTAAAGAGTGATTATTTGGGTGTCTGTAAGGATTCTTAACAGGGCAGTGCATACTGCAAGGATCTATGTGATTTGTGGGTTGCATAGCACTGGTTTTATGTTCCTTCAGGAATCCTAACCCCTCGGTGATGCCACTGCATGTAGTTCTCGATGACAAAATTCATCAACATTGCTGAAATTTTATTGTAGAAAGGCACCTAGTGTTACTGAAAGACTGTTTCATGAGTTCTATGCTACAAGAAAACAATGGTGATGTTACAAAGGAGAGATATTGCTGCAGTTCAAACATTTGGCAGTGATGTAGCTGGATAAGTTCACTTATGAGTTCACATATGAAGGTAATATGTCTGAATGAAATTAAATAAATGAAGTTTAATGAGTTTAATTATAATATAACTATAAACACAGTAATCAACCTGAATGTCAGTTTGGTAGGTGATGGTAGAGTGCACCCAGTATTAAGCTCAACATCGTGTGAAATTCACAAATCATGGTAGCGGAGCCAGTTCCTTTCCCTATGCTGGTTATGGTTTCCCAGGAAGACCTGGTACCTGAAAAATCACATAGTTTGGGTGGAGCTACAGGTACCCAAAGAGGCTTGTCCGGGAATCGAACCCGGGTCTTCTGGTCAGTAGTCCAATGCTCTACCTCTGGACTACCATTACCCACTTTATTAACATATTTTTGATAAATAGTTAAACTTTTTTATCTATAATATATAAAGTTATGAATAATAGGTCCAGCATTAGTGATTATTAAAGTTACTTTAAGGTTACCCTATGGTAACTCACTCAGACAAATGAAAAAGGTAATGCTATTATGTATTAGCTTTCATCAGATGTTACATTTACCAGAAGGATTGTGACCTCTATATTGGATTAAGATTATAATTGGATGTAGCAGTGTGATTTGATAGGCTTGGTGACCTTTAAATTCTTAAATGGTATGAGTTCAACCTGGTTTTATCAAGTTCATTTTCTAACCTCAATGTTTGTAGTTTTTAGTACAATAAAACTATTTTTCATTTGTACCATTATAAAGTGTTTTTTTGTGCAAAAGTGCTATTTATAGATAATAAATGCAGTGTAATCTGGCAAATAATACATCATGATATTGTTTTAAATTTTGTTTGTTGTTGATTTTAGTTATTTGTGTGCTGTATCGGATTGCTCTTTTTATGTTAAGTGAAGTGAATGGTGTTAGATTATTTTCATCATCAGACTTGTTTGTTCAAATCAATAATGAATTTATCATACATCAGGTATTCTCTAATATGCTTTTGGATTGAACTACTGCCAATTGGCCGGCCAGCCATTAGAGCCAAGAGCATTTAAAATGCAACTTATGTTGAACAGCAGGAAAAGCAATGCAATTCATGTTACTGGCAGTCAAGAGTTGATTTCTGGTGGCTTTTGAGTTTTACAGCCCTCAACTTGAGCGAATGATGCAATCCATTTTTCCTCAAATTGCAATTTGTAAATGGGGATTCGTCCCATTTTTCATCTAATAAAGTTTTTAACTTTGACCCTGCACAAATGTTATTTACCAGATGTGCCACAATTGCTCATGAAAATCAATCCAATGTCTGAAATATCAGAATCATCGGAAACAAGAAATCACATGCAAGATATTCTTACCAAGAGGTAGGTAATCCATAGTCATAGTTGGATTAGCACATAAGGTAAAATTTTATGATGAAAACTCAAACTCAATTAGCTAGTGAATATTTGAAAATGTCGAAACTGTCAGTCAAAAGATACTTTAGTCGAAAATTATAAAAGTTACACTCTATTTAGAATTATGAATAAATAATATTTCACTCCAAAAACTAACACACAAAATATTTTAGTAGCGACTACGAGAGTACTAAAAACTCAGAACTTTTGCTTCAATTATTCCTCAAAATTATTCGAGAATATTTATTTCACTCGAGGTTCCAAAAATTAAACTAATTTTAAAAATAATTTCAAATGAAGTAAACAAAAAGTGAATTGTCATTCCCGACATCATGAATGAAATCCCAGAAAATGGATAACGCAAAAACATTACAATGCTATATTGTCGACCACTTTCTTAAAATATTCCCAAGTCTATTTATTAGTCCCCTTCCGAAATTTTAAAAATCCACCATTCTTCATAAGAATACTTGTATCTTGGACGTAAAAATAACTTATAATACACACAGTAATTATTTTTGTTGAAAAAGCTGTATTCCTCTAGGAAACATATCTTTTATTTATTCTTGGTCCGAAAACAGCACCCCTTTTTGGCACTAACATCGGACTATTTATAGTAACAACAGTGGAGACGATTGCAAACACCCAAGGCCTAAATGGAGGAAAACCCGCCTAGGCGGTAATCGAACCATAGTTTTAATACATTGGTTAACATTGAAGCTGAATAATACTATTTGAGGCAAGAGAGTTCAGTGTACGATATTTGATATTGTGGTTTCAAGCAAAGCCGTCGGGATACTTTTGGAAGCTAATTAAAAACCGCTAAGCCATGAAAACTAGTAGAGTAATATTTTTCTTCAATGGAAAATCATCATAGTTTCCGATGATACAGGAAGGTTTCGACCCCTTGTTCAATAATCAATCAATATTATGTAGTTTAGAAGAATAATTACAGATTCGGCGAAAAATATAAAGGGATATGCGGTAATGCATGCTCGAGAAGAACAAGGCTTAAAAAGCGTGAGCTGCAGTGGCCTTAAAATCGGGATTTTTGAAGATTCCTAACCGGCGCGCATAACGTACGAGGAGGTATCGTCGTAGACAGTTCCACTTGACTCCTACTCCCGGTAGCACGGGGAATTTCCCCACACTACTCCACCAGTCGCTAGCGGACAGTCGTCGGTGGCTATTGGTCAGTTGGTGCGGTAGGCGGATCCTCGAGGCTCCTCATAGGAACTGCTCAATCATAATTTTTTCTCGTTCCCGGGGTGGTAACTGGCAAGTACCATCGGATTGGCTGATGGCCTTTTCTTTCTTCCTTCAACTCCTCCTCCCCGGTTTTTTCGGCCAATGGGATCTCCCCGAGGCTCCTCATAGGAACTGCTCAATCATAATTTTTTCTCGTTCCCGGGGTGGTAACTGGCAAGTACCATCGGATTGGCTGATGGCCTTTTCTTTCTTCCTTCAACTCCTCCTCCCCGGTTTTTTCGGCCAATGGGATCCCCCCGAGGCGTGAGCGGAATCTCCCGCCGTACCAGGAGCTGGAGTCAAGAGGGGCCTCCTACAAGAGTACCTCCTAGCATGTAATGCACGCCGGGTAAGAATCTTCGAAAATCCCGATTTTCGGGTTAGTTGCTTCGAGGTCCGTAGAAACCTTGTGCCGCGGAATTTGAAACTCGCTTATGTCGCTTGTTTTGCCACATTTTTTGGAACATGCAAGCCGCATTACGCCAAACTTACTCGGATAAATTTTCAAATAATTGGTTAATTTTATTGATATGCCTTTCACTTTTAAAATTTACCTGATTTAAGAATTGCGGATCATTGAACATTAAATTTATAATCATAATTCGGATTTCATATCTTTGTTGTGTTCAAATTTCACTGCCTCATGAGAACGCCGAGTCAGAAAATAACAGTTTGGGGTTCGTTGTATTTATTTAAACCATAGATAAATCATTCTTTCTTTAATTAAAAAAAATAACTCTTCGATTAATAAGAGCAATCATAAGACAATATGATTAACTACCTTGCAAGAGTAGTAATTTATATTTCGGCTGGAAGTAGTTATGAGATTTTGATTTCATTGTTTGAAATCGTTTAAGTGTATACCCCAACATATAAATTCTTTAACTTAGTCTACAATCATGTATTTATTTTACCAGGATTTCATTTTCCCATAATGGTACCTCTTGAAATAGATCTCCTAATGTGCTTGACATATATTCCTTACCATTTTTGCATCACCACGGTGACATACAATTAATATGTCAAAGAGGAATTCCCAAAGAAGACTGAAAATTAAATACCAGCCTACTTATTCACTGTATGATTTAATACATTTGGAACCAATCTCTTTGTTGTGTTCCCATTAGTAGCATCTTTAAGTTGACTGGCACATTTCATTAATTCAAAAACAACATATAAATACAAAGTAGCCTCACCCTTATCCAATATTAGGATTATTTAACATAGCCAATTCTTTTGCTTCAGACAAATATTTATCATGAAATTTAAGAGAACATCTAAAAAGGAAAGCATACATGTTAGCTTAGAAATGAAACATATATTTTTTACTTAATGCCTTCATTTCCATATTGTAATTATCTATAGCCATTTAACTAAAGCAATACTTTCTTATATTGGAAGATTATTTAAATTGCACACATCTCCTCTTCATTTCATGAACCTAAAGGTTGTATATTGCTTGTTTGGAGACAAATTTTTTATTAACTCAGCCTGGCCATCCATTTAGGGTGAGAAATCCATTCAGAAAAACTTCTGGGGTTTTATAGAAGCTAGGACCTAAATGCTGTACATTCACCATCATTCCTGAAAGACAAACAGCAAAAATTCTCTTACAAGGAGAAATCCCCCTCAACCTAATATTATCCATATATTTTATGAGAATAACAATCCATTACTGCACATTTTATTTATTTTACATTAGTCTGAAAACAGCACTATGACCTTTACAACAGACTTTGGACATTTACATAACAATTACATACATCCAAACCCTAGGTGGAGGAAAAATCTGGCAGGTATACGCCCGATTTGAACCCGTGGCCTCTGGGTTGGCAGATTAGGACGTTACCCAGCCACTACTGGGGCCGGCGATGTTAATTATCTGAAATATCCAAAACTTTAAGGGCTATCACATCCTAATTAGAGTTGGAGAAATGAAAACAGGAAATTCAGGGACAACAAAATTTGAGGTAACTAATCGACATATTTATTAGCAACTCAAATGCTGCTGGACAGATTATGTTAGATATAAATACCAAGTTATCCACCTATACCCCAAGTTTGCAAATGATTGGTCACCAAAACATTGGAGGGGTCTAAGGATGCCTAAGTAACAGAGTTAAATTTACAGCGAAATACCTGTGAAAACTTTTATACTTAACACCAGCAAAATGATAGGGGAGCATGGCTCATCCAATACTTGGAAATAATGGAAATTAATAAATACCTGGGACACTACAGCATTTATCTGCTCAAGCTAATTTTACCTTGATATTGAATAATAATAATGTCTTATTAATTTGGAAAGTGAAAATTTCACACAAATGATGGATATAAATGGGGATTTTTGCAAAGATTCAAATATGCATCAGGACAGCTTTTCACATTATCCTAGGTAATTAATATATTCAAACATTATTAACTAAAAAAATAGTCAATGTTTTTAAAACTTCTTACGTAATGTAATTAGTCAAATTAAAGTAGAGCCAATTATAATGGACCAGTAAATATGACAAAATCTTAACATTTTAAGAACATGCTAATATTGGTAGATATTGGATACAATATAACACGATTAGCAACTACATCAGGTATCAATAAATTATATTGCAATGAAATATGCGTAAGAATTACGGAGAGGGTTTGAGGGTGCTCTGACAGCTCCAATCATGTCAGACCTACCTTGAAAAAAACCAATACATACTGTGCTGCTCAAGAGAAACTCGTGTACTGGTGAAGGATATAGATGAGAGTAAAAATATTTAAAATGAAATTTCTCATTAAACACTGGACAAAACTTATGCAATCTTCATCCTATTTTTTAAAACATTGAATAGCTAATATTTACATTAATATCATCACTAAGATCTAAGACTAATATCACTATTATACAAATGAATCTACATATGAAAGTCCAACACTTATTGCCTGGTCATAATATGCATAAACTATGCCATCAAACAAATAAATTCATTGTATATTTTAGGTTTCTATCTACCATAAACCTTTGCAGTTTATGAGTCATTGCACACATGTACATTCACATGCATCTCAAAGATACTAGACAGGTTTTACAGCATGTAAGTAGTTATGCTCTACTGGTATTATGATAGAAGTTTGGAAAATTTCATTGAGCACCTAAAGCTTTAGAGTAAAGATTTTAAAAATTGAAAGAGAACCATTGAATGTGTTTGACATGCATGTATGCCTGACAGTACTCACTTATTTATCATCTTATCTAACTCAGAACAGCTTTTGCACCAAATACAAAGAATCACTAAGTTTAAGAAAACATTTCACATAATATGCTGTAAAATTTTAGGAAAGAAGTATGAAGAGAAATATCAAGTGTGACATTCAGTGAAATAATTTCATTTTCATCTGCAGTCAAAATTTAGCAAGAACAGAGGGACACAAGATGTTTTCCAACAACAAAAAAATAGCTCAGTCATAGAAAATGGCATTGACTTTGTAAAGCTGGTTCATAATTGAAATAATCCGAAAACATTGTTCATGCAAATCTTTCAAACACAACCCAGGCTTGTTTGATGTGCAACATCTTTGAGTTACAGAAGTTATCCATGTGTTCTCTACTGAAGTAGGACCACGATAATTTTTTGATTTCTTTTTGTGAAATTCTCAGTTTCAAGCCCTAAAAATGAAATACTTGAAAATGAAATGAAAACTTATTAATTTTTTATCTTTGATATCAAGAGTTACTTAGCCCCTACAAATCACTGCTCACAACAGTAAACGTAAGAGGGAGTACAAGATATTTCAGGATTGATCAGACTTATCTGAATAACAGCATACATTAAAATCCTTGTATCTTAGTAGATACGTAAGAATGAGGTAACAATAAATACACTGACAATTTGGAAATAAAATGGGAGGGACACTATAGCATTTTAATGCTCTTCTGTGCTTAATACCTTGACATCGAATAAGTATTACCCTAATCAATCAGGAACATGATCTCCTTCACAGAAGTCCTCTTGCCAGCCTTGACAGTAGTCCCCTTCATATAAGCCTTCAAAGATGTCCTCTTCATATAAGCCTTCAAAGATGTCCTCTTCATATAAGCCTTCAAAGATGTCCTCTTCATATAAGCCTTCAAAGATGTCCTCTTCATATAAGCCTTCAAAGATGTTCTCTTCATATAAGCCTTCAAAGATGTCCTCTTCATATAAGCCTTCAAAGATGTCCTCTTCATATAAGCCTTCAAAGATGTCCTCTTCATATAAGCCTTCAATGATGTCCTCTTCATATAAGCCTTCACAGAAGTCCTTCTCCTATATGCCTTGACAGTAGTCATCTTCGTTTACATGCCCTATAAGACACCATGCAAGAGTCACTCAAATTGCCATCATGTGAACTGAAAAAAGGCAAATTATTATGCCTGAAAAGTTAGAAGAAAAAACACTATGCCATGTATACTGATTTGGATTCAAATATTTTATATGTTCACTTTTACCTTGATTCTTGTTGGCTGTCATCTCAATGTCTTGCAATGCCTTAATTTAGAGACTGTAGTATGCATTTGCAAATTTATCCTTAAAAATGCAATCCAGAAATGAACATTAAAGTAAACTTATTGAGAAAGTAAATAGAGCACTTAATTGCAGTCACAGCATGATGAGAAATCAATAACAAATGGGAACAAGAAGTAACAACATAAATCAAGTAAAAAGTCAAAAGAGGAAATTAACAGAAATTTTCAAAAATGTGGTCACTTGAATGATATCCTCAACAACTTCTCTGCATTGCCTCTATTCATGAGACACCTATCATTGACGCCTGTTGAAGTCTCTCTGCCTGATAGCCAACCATCGCTAGAGATGTCTTGACATTGCCTTGATGGAGAATTCCAGGCTAGAAAATATTGGAGAATAATAGGCTAGAAAATAAAACAGTATAGAGAAAATAAAGCAAATAGAAATCCCAAAAACATTCAGAAATATGAGGTTGAATACAGAAAAAGAGGCCAAACACACAGCAGATGCAAGGTTCATGGTAGATCTCTTGAAATAATGCAGAAAATCAAAAATGTAGAAGGAAATAGATGATTGTAATACAATACAAAGTGGTAAACAGAAAATTATAAGATTAAAGAAACATTGAAAAAGCTCACTTTCGAAACTGAAGGATATTCAGAATGTGAAAAAACATTTGAGTAAAAAGGTGTTGAAGTAATAATTAGCAAAAAGGAATATGCACTGAGATGGAACACATTGTATAAAGAAGAAATATACGCATAACAATTACATGCAGGAATTATATACATAACAACTGAAAATGATATAAAAAAAGAAATTAAATCATAGTTCATAAATCATGTAGTGCTTATTCCTAACACGCATTTTTTGGCTTGGGGTTGGGCAAGGAAAAGAAAAAAGATTGGAGAAGGGAGGCAAAGTTGCCTTCCTTTCTTGAGAATATTTGTAAGGGTTACCTTTAATTCTATTATATTAAATATAAAATAATAGAAATGGGATAAAAAAAGGGAGATGTTCAAATTATTACAAGGTGAAATAATAAAGGGGGGAAACTCCACTGGCCGTCAATTTTTTACGGCCAGTGGAGTTTCCCCCTTTATTATTTAACCTAGAGGCCGTAGAGCTCTTGAATTCTTGCTATATTACAAGGTGAGATGACTAAGCCGATTATTGTAGACAAAGAAAAGGCACCGGCTAATAGAAATCCTATTTACATAGGGCTTCTTCAAAATCCTTTCACATTCACCTTTTCTGAGATTAACTTCATTTAAATTTCTTTGTGATAACCTATCTACATTACAACTTCATGAAAATTCTTTTCATATATCCTTTATTGGGTAAACAAATTTAGAATGTGAAAAACATTTGGGATAGAAAATTGTAGAAATAATAGTTGGTGGATTGTAGAAGTAATAATATATACCTCTTCAAAAATTGCAGCTTGAGAGCTCTATAAATAATGATTCCAGACATGCTAAGTGAACATGGCAGCCTATAGCATAATGTTGTGACATCCTAGATGCATTAACTATGAGATAAAGATTTGAATTCATGTTGGTGAACCAGGTATGCACAGCAGGCAGTCTTAATTAGAGATTTTTGTATCCTGACATTTTAAGTTCAAATGTGGCCTTTTGGTGTAAACTTTCCTCTTTATAATTGAAGTTTCCACTCCGAATCAAATTGTGAAGGCCACCAAAGCACAGCAGCAAGGCAGCAGCATTATGCTATTATTCTCATCAGGTTCACAGGCTCTGCATTTAGCGAATAACAAGCAGAAATCCACCATTATCCAATTAATTGATCACTTCTTAGATTTAACAGGTAATCTGGAAAATGAAAAAGCTCTGAAGTCTTCTAAAAACAACTCAAATCTTTTATATTGTCAAAGGCAGTAGTCACCACACATTTTAAGAACAATAAGAACAATTCTATTTGGTAATTTGGAATTTGCTTCCTTATAAACAGATTTATTATTATTATTATTAGGTAATCTACCGGTTAAGGTAGGTTTTTGGATGGACACAACTATCAAGTAAACATTTTGTGACTCCCCACCTAGCAAACTAATCTATATCAGGTCCCTCTTCATCTCGGTGTACTTCTTTCCTCCCTTCATCCCGTCCAACATCCCTATCCTGTTCCTACTCTTACCTCGCTTGCCCAACATTCTCCCCTCTATTACCCTCTTCAACATTCCACTACCGCTCAATATGCCTTTCATCCATTTTTCCTGCCTCCATAGGATTTCTCTCAACAAACCCCTCTCCTCCCCCACCATTTCTAGTACTTCATTTGTTTTCCTTTCTGTCCATTTCACCTTCTCCATTCTTCTCCACACCCACATTTCAAAAGCCTCCAATCTACGTCTATCCTCCTGCTTCAGCGACCACGTTTCCGTGCCGTACATAGCTACGCTCCATATCAGAGTTTTTACGAATCTTGCCTTAACATTCCTACTCAACGTCCCCGTCATCAACTCCCTCCTCCTTGAGAAAGCCTCCTTGCCTAGCGCAATTCTTCTCCTTACGTCCCTACCACTTTGACCGTATTGGTCCAAAACACTTCCGAGATATGTAAACTGTTCTACCTGCTCTATTTTTTCCCCACCTATTTTAATATTTAGCTTAGCCTTTTTCTTTCTGGAAAATCGCATAACCTTTGTTTTATTAATATTGATTCTCATCCCATATTTATCGCACTGAACCTCCAATTCACTCAACAATGCTTGCAACCCGTTGGCTGATTGAGCAACTAATGCTTGGTCATCAGCAAACCTAACCAATTTTACGAATTCCCCTCCGACTTTCATTCCTACCTCTAGTTCTTCCCATGCCTCTTTAATCATTTCCTCTACATATACGTTGAACAGTACCGGTGACAATGGGCAACCCTGCCTTACACCTCTTCCTAACACTGCCCATCCGGACCCTCAGTTCCCCACTCGTACCTGAGCAGTCTGAGACATGTACAGGTTGCGGATCAGTCTCCTGTCCCTCCAATCCATTCCTATTTTCTGCAATACACGTATTCATTTTTCCCAATTCACTCTATCAAACACTTTTTTGAAATCTACAAAACAGGCAAAAACATCCTGATTGTATTCTATATTCCTCTTGACTAGTGATCTCATTACTGCGATGGCATCACGCGTACCTCTTCCTTTCCTGAACCCAAACTGATCATCCCCTAAGTAATCATTTGCCTTACTCTCTATCCTTTTGTTGATGATCCTGAGAATAACTTTAGCTGCATGGGATATCAAACTTATTGTTCTGTAATCCTCACATGACGAAGCCTTTGCCTTTTTTGGAATAGGAACTAACACCGATCTCACAAAATCTTCCAGCCAGATCCCTTCCTCATAGATACTACGAATCAGTCCATATATGGCCTTCTTCCCTCCTTTCCCTAACCATTTCAACATTTCTACAGGAATATTGTCCACCCCCACAGCCTTATTTGCTTTCATCTCCTTTAATGCCCTTTCTTTTTCATCGTCGAGTGTGCCTGGACCTAAGCTATCTTCTTCTACGTCATATTCCTTTTCTATGTCTAACCTTGTCGGCCTAAGTTCTTTACCATACGGTGTTTCTATATATTCCTTCCATCTCTCTTGGATTTTTCCTGGTTCAACTATTATCTTACCCCATTTATCTTTAACTGTTAGCACAGATCTTGCCTTCTTACTTCCCGATAATAACTTAACCTTGCTGTATAGAGCACCAATTTCACTCTTCTTCTGTAAACTTTCCATATCCTCGCATCGTGTTTTCCACCATTCTTCTTTTGCTTTATTTGTGGCCCTTCTCAATTTATTGTTTAACTCTTTGTACAGATTTATTGTGATGGGGAAAATGTTTCTTTGTCCTATGCTGCACTGAAAGAATTTAAATTTTATTTGGATAAATAAGGATGGGCCAATTAGGAGCTTCAAATTGAACTTTAAAAAGAATTTCTTATTTGGAACTCATATCTACACAAATTAAAAATCTAAGTGAGCCTGCAGTTAATACCATAAAAACAGTAATCAACCTGAAAGTCTGTTTGGAAGTTGACGGTAGAGCTCACCTAGTACTAAGTCCAACGGCATTTGAAATTCACGCATCAGGGTGACATATAGCCAGTGTCTTCTCCTGTGCTAGTTATGGTTTCCCAGGAAGATCTGATGCCTGAAAAATCACACAACTTGGGCAAAGCTGAGGGTGCCCAGAGGTTTGCCCCATGAATTGAAACCGGTTCTCCAGCAGAGGGTAGACTACCATCACCCTCTCAATTAATACAACATCAATGAAATGTTTTATGGTTATACAATTACCAACACAAAACCCATTCACAACCCAAAAGGTCTATGGATGTTTGAAGGGTCAATGGGTCTATGGATGTTTGAAGCTCTGCAAGCTGGAAGATTTTGCAGTGTCCATTATATGATACTCAGTTTTTGGCTTGAGGCTGTTACATCCACTGTCAAGGCTACGTAAGAATGGAAATAAATGAAAACTGAGAACACAATTGTTGAATGGATGAAAATGAGTGCAGGGGTTGCTTTAGCTATATGCAGTGGCTAAGGTGTGAAATTTTATTGGAAGGAAAACTATACAGAAAAAAGGGCTTTAGGTTAATAGTAAATACTTTTGAAATACATAAATTAGAATCTAATTTGAAGAATTGTGGCTCACACAAGAATTATAATTATAATTTTGAATAAATACTTCGCTTAGAATTGAAGAACTCTCCTAAGGCATGAAAAAAAAAGGAAATCTGAGATGAGATGGAGAAAAACAAGATTGATATTTTTGGAATAAGCAAAGTGAGATGGAACAGTTGTGGTGAAGAACAAGGTTGAGAGACTACATGTTATTACAGTGGGAATAAGAGTAAGGAACAGCGCTTGGTTTCTTGAACATAAAAATGAAGGTTTGTGTGACAAAGGTGGTCTATGACAGACTGGTATTAAGGTAGTAGAGTACGCAAACCAAACACATTCTAGCCATTTAGGTATACGGTATGCCAAAAGGAGACAATAGTGGAGAGGAAAAAGAATAATAGAGAAACTGAGGAGAAGCTAAGGACAAGGTGGTGCAATGTTCTCCTATGTGTCTGGAACGAGAGTATAGGGGAAGGTAAAATAAAATGTTGGGCAGTATGGGCTTGAAGAGAATAAGAATAGAATAGAGTGAAGGAAAGAAGAATTCGATAAATCGACGAGGTTTGAACTATCTTATTTGAATTCCATTAAAACAATAAATACCATATTCCTAGTACCTTTGCACAGAAAATGTTATCTTTAAATGGTGAATTTGTGAACTCTAAGTGTCTCAAGAAATCACTTTAAATTCCCTAAAGGATTTGGCTAATATCACATTGTTCCGGTTTTGAATAAGTTTAGTTTTAGTTACATTGTAACAACGTACGGTAAATTATACTCGTCCTTCAAATCGAGTTTAACGATCAACTTATCAAAATAACTTGCATCAACCAGCAACCCCATTCCTACGAAAAGAATATTTTTAAGTTATTCGCAAAAGATCATGCCTGAAGTGATATGTTCTTGTTTACATTGATATAAATTTATTGATACACAAATTCACATGTTTATTTCTTATTTGCTGATATTCTGGAATATGAGTAGCAATCACGAACAATTTTAATACGCTACACACTTCGCCCCGCACACGGAGAGTTGAATCAGAGATGAGAGACACTATTTGCATTCAAAGTAACAGAGGGCACACGTGATAAAAAGATTTACAACTTACCCGGAAATTTGAGAGCACCATGCACATTGGAATGAATATTAATTCGAATTTTGTTGACTTCCTTACACAATGTCTGATACTCAATGATTACTTTTTCCCTAACTAGAGAAAACACTTTAACAGAAAAGAGAATTCACAAGTTCAGACTTAAAACTGATAGCACTTAATAATGTAGCGTGAATGCACCCATAAGATGAAACAGCATAAGAAATACAGAAACAACTGAAATTAAAACTACCGTTCCGAATGTGAAGAGACATTATCAGCGCAGGATTCCCTATGTGAAACTTTCCTATGATATGAACGCGGGAGCCTCACATTTCGTTGATCCGATGCCTCTCTCTCCCGATTTAAAAAACTCGGCGTGCTCCCCTCTTCTGTTTCCCAGTCCCTCGAAAAATCCTCGAAATTCGAAATGTGGCGAAAATGTAAAATATGAGCTTTGATGTTGCCGATTTCCATTTCAA
Organism: Hetaerina titia; assembly: GCA_037158775.1. Classification (NCBI taxonomy): domain Eukaryota; kingdom Metazoa; phylum Arthropoda; class Insecta; order Odonata; family Calopterygidae; genus Hetaerina; species Hetaerina titia. Next base: position 82,677,337 of record CM073777.1, on the reverse strand, counting down.
CGTCAGGATGATGTGTCTGAAGAGATAATGGATGCACTTAATTCATTTAATTGCGATTCAGGTGATGAATTTCTTGGATTCGAGTGATCTATCTATCATATATTTATATGCATGTGTATATAATGCGACGTACTCTACGTATACGTGAAGTACTATGTATTAGAGTAAAAAAGTACTACGTATTAGAAAAAATTAAGTATAGAAATTATGTTTCTTCTTTTTCTCATATATTCATTAGATGAAATGACTGTAAAAGTAGCATATCTCATCAAAATAGAATGCAATTAGAAAGGCATGCTTCCAGACTGATTTATTTTTTGCGAAACTTTTCTATAAATTATTTATCTTTCTATTTATTTATTTATTTCTTATAAACCTATGTAACTGTTTGAGTTGTTTCAATTTTCATTACATAACGTGTATTGAGAGGATAGGGATGTTGGACGGGATGAAGGGAGGAAAGAAGCACACAGAGATGAAGAGGGACCTGATGGATTAGTTTGCTAGGTGGGGAGTCACAAAATGTTTATTTGATAGTTGTGTCCATCCAAAAACCTACCTTAACCGGTAGATTACCTAATAATAACGTGTATTGTCATTTTTTTCGATCATCCGAACGTCCTTCAACTAAACAGGCATGAGATTACAAAGTGTTTGGCTTCAGCCCTTGATTTGTATTATTTAAGTTTCCGGCCTGTTTTTGTGTATTATGTATGGATTTTTGTTTCTTCAGAAATATTTGTTCTTGAATAATCTGGCTTCATGGAAAATGATAAGTTCTTGGCTTATTTCAATGTCGAGTAGCCATGTTCTCAGAAGCAGGAAGTCTCCATTTGTCATTTTGATGTCTTTTCTCAGCGTTTAATAAAATGTAGTATAATTCATATCCGAGCAAGCTACAATGTGTGTGCAATCCTTTGTTAATCAGATGAGTAAGTGAAAGAAAAGTTAATTTAGTTTATTAGAAGGTTGTGTTAAACAGCAATTGAAAGGCTAATTTTCTGCAGCTGATAACATCCAGATGGCCAATTATGGTGGCGTGATATCTTCTCCCAAAGATCTTTACCTTTATATTTTCCCAAGATCTGTTTTAAGTTTCTATGCAAACTAACCTAATGTTATTGTAATAAATGTTTTCTTTGGACCTTCAAAAACCTTATGTAATCTACCATATAATTACATTTTTAAATGCATCTGTAGATTTAATTGTATTTTTATCATTTTAAAATTGGTATATACTCTGGGCACCTATTTTAATGGGTTGAAAATAATAATCTTATTATCTTAATATGAAGAGCTGCAAATTATGCTACTGGCTGCTCTTTATGCATACAATCTAATCCTTTTTGATAAGGATAATATATATATATATATATATATATATATATATATATATATATATATATATATATATTATATAAGTCCAAGACATACAAAGCCTGAGTTTAGAAAGGAGGAGAGACCTGAAAGAACTGGTATATTTTTATGATGCACCTTATGAGGGAGATGACAGTTTTATTCTGGAAGAAAGACATTTTTTATGATCCCCTAGGAAACTGATATTTGACTAGAAAAGAGTAAAATGAACATTATATTCATATAAGGTCTGTTCCAAAAGTAGTAGGACTGAGTCTACACGTATTAACAAAAATGTATTGCCAGAATTGATACATCCTTTCACAAGTCTTTTAAGTGTAATCCTTGTGCATTTACACACCATTGACAGTGGGTTTTCCTCGCCTCAAACATCCTCTGGAATGCGGCACCCAGAATGCTGCTAATCTTTCTCATCATGGTTTGTTGTAATGCTTCCACCAAGCTGTGGTGATATCCTTAACAACATTGTCTACAAAAATTGGATCCTCACTCACATGGTTGAGAAACTCTTTGCAGATCCATGTGTGAGTTTCCTTTTATTCATCCGAGAGCATGAAGAACATGATTTTAAAGATGTGGAGTTTATCAGAAACTATGCGAACACTAAATTGATGATCCATATCCAACAAAGTCTCTTGCAAGATTTTGGTCAGTGTCTCAGGTTGAAGGGCATACGGAACATTTGGCATCTCCAACATCTTCTCTACCCTCCAAAAACAACGTGTGCAACACCCGACCTGCCCATGACATTATCACCATAAGCTGCCTTGAGAATGCCATGAGTCTCTTTCCTGCTTTTGCCCAGTTTCACATAAAATTTGATTGCATAGCGCTATTCCAACAACCGGTTCATGACAGAGAGTAATGAGGTCACATTACAGAGATATAACAAATGAACGATCCACACTCTGCAAAGGTTGGGAGCCCATTGCCACCGGCCTCCAGTCTTTCCTGAGACTCCCCTCCCTTGCACCCAGCCAGAGAAACTGCCGCTCGTCCATTCATCTATCTGGGGGGAAAAATAAGTCCTACTACTTTTGGGACAGACCTTGAATGATGAAAACTCAAAAATAACAAGAAATAGCTATCCATACATGTGTGACAGCCTGAAATATTTTCCTGAAGAAATAATGTTTAATACTGTTTAATAATATAAATATACATAAATAAAAATCACTCGGAGATTTAATGATATAGTATATGTACCTGTTGCAAGCAAATGTGCATCTTATTAACAGTTGAAATGAAATTGAAATTGTGTTTACTTCTGTGGAGAAAAGGCTTTCCATGGTTTACTGTTATTTTTTTTTGGATGAACTGGAAATTTAATACATAAATTAGGATTTTGTATAGGTTTCAAGTATATAAAGCAAAGTGTTGAGTAAGGACTAGGCAGAAATAGAATTTCTAGAAATGATAACAGCAAAGAAATGGCTGTTGAGATGTGAAGAAGACAGAATAAATGAATGCAGGAGATACTGAGAGGGCATGTGATGCTGAATGTGGTAATAGCAGGGAGAATCCAGGGACCAGGAGGAAAAGAATAGACATTTTGGATTAAGTAAAACAAGGATGAAAGTATACAGAGGACCAATTAGAATAAGGACTAATAATGTGTATTATGGGGTTTAAGGTAATTTTATGAAATGTTGGGGTCAAAAATACAGTAGTGTAAAGTTCCAGGGTTTATAAAAAACCTATCATAGGCTGCTACACTACTGCTACTAATAATATCAAACTTCAAGATATTTTGAAAATAAAATTTCTCTTGCCTGTCTTATGCTATTCTTTACTGTTTGCTTTCCCTACTTATCATCTGATTTATAAGTTTTTCCAATCATTAGAATAGGTACACAGTTTCACCTATCCAGGAATTATTTTACATGAAAATAAGAAATATAGTTCGGATTTCAAAAGAAGGATTGAATCAGACAAAAAAGCTTTTAGAAAAAGAGAGAGATTCCACTGCAAAATATCTGATGCCACCAGGATTCCAACCGGGGCCCTCTGGATAGGAAGTCAGCATGCTAGGCACTGTACCATGTTGATCCCTGCCATTCAATGTGCTAGTAATGTTATGGTGATAATAATCTCAAATGGTAATGCATTTAAAGAGTTCCACTGTTATGGTACAAATTCTTATTCATCAATTCTTATTAACTCATTACCCGGGGCAAAATGCCGATTCTACTTACCCATAACAGATATCTATTGTTTGGTTACGCCAAATTTTCATTTCAATAATCAACAAGATGCTGACCAATATAGAACAGAATCAGTGAGAAATTTGTTATTAATTATTTTTATTTTTTTAGGTCATTATATTTTGCAACTTTATAAATGATTCCGAGTACATTACAATGAACAGTTTTACTATCTCACTAGGGTTCCAGGAATGTCATATGATTATACTGTTCAACACACTCGCTAGAACCCTGTCGAGAACAGTTAACACGAAAGACAATTACACTCACTGTTACCAACACTCATACCCAAAAATCACATTCTCACTGACAAACATTACAAGCACTTCATGGGTTGTTACAGTTTCTGAGACCAGGGTGTGAAAGAATCACAAAATAATGCAGCTCCCTGGAGCTCAGTTACATAGGTACTCAAATTAGGTATTTATTTATTTTTATATACCATTCCTATACCCTTTGGTTTTCACTATTTACATTACTTGCCAATTGAGGTATTCTGCTATTACATGTTTTAAAACCTCATACTCATTTAACTAATAAAAAAACTGTTTCTTTGCGAGGGGGATTTGACTCAGATGCACATGGATTCGTGATAGTGGTGGCACATGAGCCTCATTCCTTTTACATTGAGAACCTCATGGTATTTGTCTGATGAAGATCATAAAAATACCTTCACAAGCATTATTCATTTTTTTTGTTTTAACAGGGAGAGCACAGTAATAAAACACATCACAGTTGGACCCATTTAGTTATAGAATAGCTTAGATGGGGTCGTCAAAGGAGAGGACGTTACCATTCCCTTTAAATCCTCTTGAAACTATGCGGGGTCATTATTTTTTTTTGGGAGATATGGAATAGGGATGAAACAATTGCTCAGCAGGAAGCAGTGGGTCGGGAGAGTTTATTTACTCTTGGCAATGCATCGGTGGAGGGCCAATCCCGTAAACTTTTCATTTTTTTTTCCACTCATCCACCTGCTCTCATCCCTGAAGTCTTTGGAAAGCACCTGAAATCAACATCCGACAACATTTGCATATCCGATATGTCCAACACATTATCAAAAAATCGAATCACTCTCTGGTTCGCTCAGGCTTCTCACTCTCAGGGGTTGAGCCGAATCGGTCAGCTGGCACCTGCCACCAGGGCACAACAGACAATCCACACCAGCATCCCCCGGGGAGTCATCGGAGGCGAGTATGGATTAGTTGCCTTGGCTGCTGATGAGGAAGATGACGATGCCGTGTGCAAGTCCACAAGGTAAGGTGGAGGGCCACCTTCATAATTGTCATCCATATCATCTGGATCTCCAGACAGCTTATAGTCTTAAATATAATACACGAGGTGCATTAGTAGGAGAAAGGGTATATTTAGGGTGGGTTGGCATTCAAAATACTGTTATAAGGAGCAAAGATATTGTGGCCATATTTGTTTTTTGGAACCTGTATTTCTTCTGTAAAACGGCTGACTCAATAACTTGGTAATTAATGCAGGAAGAGAAGGGAATCTTGTGTGCATATACAATGGAGAAAATCAATGGACAGAAAGAAACCCAACTAAGTTCTAGGCTTGTGCTAGAAGAGAAATGGCTGTTGAGAAAGAGAGAGAGAGTTATTTAAAGAAGGCAGGACAAGTGGATGCAGGAGATTCTGAGAGACTATGGCATGCTGAAGATAAATGCATTGGTCCTTCAATAAGTTGAGAGGAAATTATAGGAAAGCATTATTTTGGGTATATTTTTTATTTTGTGATATCAATTCAAATAGTTTTCCAGGAAAGGATTTAGACTTAGATTGCAATTTAGTAATTATAAAGAGCACCATCAGACTCAAGAAGATGAACAGGGAAGAAGGTCACAGAAATGGCAGAACCTTCAACTGGAAAGAGAAGAAAGGAGTATCTGCAAGCTATAAATAAAATTATGAATGAAGAAAGGAGAAAATGAAAAAGGCATATTGGAAGCTACAAAAGAAATTATATTGACATTAATTAGGAAAAGAACTAGGATACCATGTTTTGTAGTTGAGATAATGAGAGAGAAACCTCTTAACACCCTCCCCCGAACACCTGACCCTCCCTTAACTATCTCACCTTCCCCTAACACCCTCCCCCTAAAGAGATAGAATGAAATAGAAGAATTTAAGAAAAGAGTTAGGTTTATGAAAGTATTTAGAGATCAACCATAAACTAAGGCACAAAAATAAAGCAAAAAAAGTGGTGGAAGACTAAGTGCAGCAATATAGAAATTTTACAAAGAAAGGTGAAATTAGGCTGTAAAGAAAGGTGAAATCACTGTTAGGAAGTAGTAAGGACAAATTATAGCCAACAATCAAAGGTGAGCCAAGAAAAATATTAATTGAAGCAGAGAAGATTCAAGTGAGATGGGTGTAATATATGCTAGAAGAAATAAAGGCCAATTATGTTAAACAATGAAAGGAATATGATATGGATTAGGATAGCTTAGGTCTGGTGTAACTTAAAGGTGAGAAAGGGCTATTTGGAATGGAAATGAAGTAAGGCTGTGGGGTGAACGACATTCTGGTGGATCTAATTGAAGGTGTATGACAATATGGGAGGAATGTTTATTTTGAGTATTTGTTCTATACATGAGAATGTTGGGGGTTATTAATTACTTCACCTTCCAAAAGTCCAAGGATATATCAAAAAACGAAGGGTAGATTTTACTTTTCGAAGTCACACGCTTTAAACCAACTACTTCCCCTATTCCTAACTACCTCACCCCTTCCCTAACTCCCTCCCACCCTGCCCTTACTATCTCCTGCCTCCCCTAAATCCATCACCATAACTACTCCCCCAAGCCCCAAATAATGTCTTCCTTTTCCCCGCTCCATACATAATTCCATGCCCTCACCCAACTACTTCCCCTTCCCTAATTCCCTTGTTGAACAATTTCTACTCCCCTAACAACCTCCCCCTCCCAAATTTCCCTTCCCTCCTAACAACCTCCTCCAGCTATTCACCCTACTCTAACCCTAAACTACTCCCCCCCCCAAACTCCCTCACCCCAACTTCTTCCCCCACTCCCAAATAACCTTTCCCTCCCCAAACTACCTCCCCTAATTCCATCACCTCCAACTATTTCCCTCCCCTAACTCCCTCCAAAGGCTAACCCTTTCCTAACTCACCCCAATACCAAATTTCTACCGCTAACTCTCAACCCAACTACTTCCCTCCTCCCCTTCACTACCCCCTGCCTTAATTCCATCACCCTCAACTATTTCCCCCTCCCCTAACTCATGCCTTCAAACTTATTCCCCCTCCCTTAACTTGCCCCAATAAACTACGTCCAACTCCTTCCCCCCAACTACTCCCCCTCCCCTCACGCCATTCCCCAACTACTCCCCTCCACTTTATACCTCCCCCCTTCCCTAACTACCTGCTCCAAATTTTCCCCTCCTACCCTAACTCCATCACCTCCAACATTCTTCCATAACCCCCTCCTCACCCCCTCATGCATTCCCCTATCCCCTTCTTTTAACACCCTCCCTCCTGCCTTAACTATCTCCCCCTTACTCCCTCCCCTCTTCCCCTAATCACCCCATGACACCTCCTTTCCTACCTCCTTCCCATTGCTACCCCATCCTATAACCCCTCGCCAGGACTCATCCTCTCCCTCTATCTCCCTCACTCTCCATAACTCCCATAAGTCCCCTATCCCCCTAACTCTCTCCCCCCTAACCTCTACCCTATTCTAACCTCTACTCCATTCCCTATCCTTCACCCACATCCTAACTCTTCGCCACCACCTCCTTCAAACCCCTGCCCCTTAGTCCCTCATTCTCCTAACCCACTCCCCATTATCCCTTCCCCTATTTTCTCCCCCTTTCGAACTCTTTGCCCCCTCTTCCCAGCTCCCTCCAAACACTTCCTTACCAAAGACCTCTCATATCATCTTGACTCCAAACTCACTCCCCCTAAATTTCTCCCCTTCCACTACCTACCCCATCCCCCTAACCCCCCTATTCCCCCCTAACTCTCCCTATTCCTTACCTATGTCCAACCAACCTTTTGGTTCTCCTCCTCTGTTTAGCACTTCATTCCTCTCTGTGTCACTGTGGCGTTGCCGTCCCTTTGATCGACCTGCAATGACATGGAAAATGAAATGATGGACAATGAAAAATATGTCAGGTAATAATGATAATTTTTTACAGATAAATCTCTCTTGAAAGATCATTTAATTTTACATGAAAATGTTTATTTATCAGAGAAAACTTTGCATTAAATCATTGGGTATTATTCAATGCATTCATTTAATTTTATAACCACTCTTAGTCATGCTGATGCTTAAATAATGGAATGGTAACAGCCTTTTGGACTTTTATGTTCTTTCCTCTTATTTGAGTTGAGGAGATAAGTTTACTACATCACATAGGTTAAGAGAGCAGGAAGTTGTCATACCTTTTTTCTTGTCATGTGGAGACAATGTCAGGGAAGGTGGTTGCGGAGCAGGGGTAGTTGTTGTAGTTGAAGGAGCTGGGATTTCTGTAATAGAATGAAGAAGGGGAGGTTTACTATAGGAAAATAGACCAACCATAAACTTTGGAATAACTGAGTGCCTCACTCATTTAGGAAGACATCATAACAGTCCCTATGGCATCATTAAGAATATATTTTATTACTAATGATACATCAGGTTCAAATCATTCAATGACGAGCTAAAGAAGACAATAGTTTAGGAAATGAAATTAATTGGTAATGTACCGGATAAGTTAGCTTTTAGATGGATACCAGCTACCAAATTTCATTACCTATTTAATCCATCTCCGCACTCATATTTCACAACATATGTACAGTGACTCTCATAAAAAAACACAACCAGGCTGCAATTCATACAATAAGCCTCTCTTCAATGCTATATACTTCCTCCCTTCATCCCATTCAACATGCCTATTCTATCTTGGCTTGTCTTGGCTCAACATGCCTGCTAATAACCCCTTGGCTACCAAATGTACTTCTCTACCACAACAGTCAATATCACATCACCAATAAAAATGCTGTGCATCCATCTAAAGCTGAAGTGAAGGACATATATTGGACAACATTGAGCCATTAGGGAGGATATTTGGTATTTTAACCCATTCACATCCTCTCTTTGGGATTTAGAGTGATCCCAAACACACGGACTTTTAAGGTATTTAATCAAAATTGTAGCAAATTTGAAAAAAAGGAATATTTTTTGATTTAAATCATGGTTGATATTGACAAAATTTTGCAATTGCATTGATAATTGCCTGATTTTAAATATGGATTTGAACATATGGCAAATTATGGTTCTGCAGCTTCATTAACTGCACTTTTGAGTCAATGAACACAAATTTGAATGATATTTATGGCAAAGTTTATGCATTATAATCAAAATATAACATGATTATGGTGCTCCAAAAACTTCACCATTGAGTTGAGGAACATGGATTCTGATGACTGTGCGGTGCATAAGGGGTATTGGGCATTTAAAACGAAATTTGACAAGATTATGATGTGCGGGAAACTGGACAATATATGAGTTGACGGTCATGTATTTTGATGGCTTATATGCATAAAGGTATTGGGCATTTTAATGAAAATTTAATGTGATAATGATGCTCGAGAAGCTGTTTCATCAGGTTGAGGGGCCCATAATTCATTTACGCTCAACAAAATTTTGCATTTGCTTTCTCCCCTCATAGATAATATGCAATTCTCATGGCTAAGGAATGCAAAGGAATTAATAATTGGAGAATGCAGTTTGTAAAAAAATAGTTTAAAATTAAACAATAAATATTGTTTAACAGCTTTTTATTTTTTAAATAAAAAAATTTAAGAAAGCCAAGGTATTCCAAGATTTTATTTAAAAATATTCCAGTCAAAGTTTCTGAGCATTGAATTATCATTAAGATTGTAATTTTATTAAAATTTGGAGGATGAGGTTAGTATATGCATAATCCTCAATCCATGCATGAATAATTGATAGTTTACTGTACTTGCATAAATGTAACATAGTATGTACTTACCATCTAATTTGATGAGTCCATCTGTCTCGCCCAGGGAATTCTTAGCCATGCACTTGTATGACCCGAAGTCTCGATGAGTTACATTCCTGATTTTCAGCATCATGTATTTCTTGTACCCATTCTCAACAGACACAGACTCGTACTTATCTCCTGAAAGAAATAAAGGGTTCACCAACTTAGTTAATGGCTTCTGTAACATAACAACATTTAATGATAATGTACAACAGAATATTATAAAGTTTGAAATTTGATTAAGTTTTCACTGAACCTAATGCAATGAGGATATCATATCAAATAATTTTGTCTACCATCGGGTTAAGGTTTTCAAACTGTGGTCACGGAGAAGAATGGATAAGGAAAAATGGACAGAAAGAATACACACAAGGAAGTTCTAGACAAGGTGGAGGAGAAGGGGGTTTTTTGGGAGAAAAAAGGAGGTAGGAAAGAGCATGTTAATTGGCAATGGGATGTGGAAGAGGGAGAATGTGGGATGTGTAGAGGGAGAATGTTAGACAAAGAAGGGAGGGGTAGAAATGTTGGATGGAATGAAGAGAGGGAAGAAGTATACAGAATCGAAGAGAGGTTTATTGAAATGCCAAAAGTATGGTTGTCTTTTGTTAGGAGAGGCAAAGAAACGTATCATTGTAGTCTGTGTTCATCTTAAACCTACCTTAACAGTATCATAACAATAATACCTGGGTCATTCCATAAGTCCTCAAAACAATATAGAAAAACAAATGATCATGAGTAATTTTTTTTATTTTTCTACATAATGTCCTTATAGCTTGATATACTTTTCCCAGCATTTCTCAAAATTTTATATGCCGCCCAAAATTCAGAATTTGTGATGGTCCTCAAAGTAGGCATTTGTGTTGGTGATAACCTCCTTATTTGCGTGAATCATCTTTTGCCGGGCCATTTTTCAAGTTTGGAAATAAAAAAGTCACTGGGGGTCAAATCTGGTAAATATGGTGGATGTTGCAATAATAATTCGAACTTCAATTCCATAATTTTCGCCAAAACTAATTGCTTATATTTGCATCCGTGTGAGAGAATTTTTTTCATGATTTCTTCGCTCAGTCGGTGCAATGATGATGCATAATACTCTTCATTGTATTGTTTTCAAGTAAATGATGTATGATTTTGCATTCATCTAAAAAAATTGGCCATTCCCTTCTCAGCCCATGTCACCATCTCCGCCTTCTCAGACGCTAACACGACACCTTTCATGGGGAGCACATATCAGAACAATATGCGGATCCGCTTTAAAGAAACTGGGCTACATTAAACAGGTGGTGGGGAAATGTAACGAGAAAGTTAAATAAAGGTATTATTTTACTCTAGTTAGACCTTATTTGGAATATGCTGCGAGTATTTGGGGTCCTTGAGAGAAAATCGGACAAAAAGAATTAGATGAAATCCAGAGAAAATCCAACAGATTCGTTAAAAATTATTATAACAAGAACACAAGTGTAACAGGTTTCTTAGAGGATTTAGGCTTGGATATTGAAATACGAAGAGAACAAGCAAGACTTGGACTTTTAGAAAGATTCAGAACTAATGAGTTTAACGATGACAATAAAGGAATTATAATGACCCCACACTACTCAGGTAGATCAGAGCACAAAGATATAATAAGGGAGATAGATTCCAATACAGATAGATTCAAATACTCATTATTTCCCAGAACAATCAGAAATCATAATAGTAAGAAACCGAAGTCACTTTAGAAGTATATGAACGTGTATGTTAGTTGGTAGTTCGTTGTTTGCATGTGTGTGGGTTTTAAGGGTTTTTGCATGAATGGTTTATTTGTGGCTTGTATAAATTTGTGGCTTTTGCATGTTTCTTCTCATGTAGCTTTGAGGCAAGTTTACTCTTGCCTCAAAGACCAAGTTTCATATCCATAAATTACCATTATTGTTAAAATTACAGTTCCACATTCAAGTTTTTGCAAATATTTCCTTTACACATTTACTGAATAAATGTCCTTGATGATCAGCGTTGATAATAATAAATGAATCATGAGCATGCAATTTATAGGTTCTGGCTATCTGCTGGGATTCACGTAGCGTGGTCTTGAGATCGAAACAGCAAAATGAGAAGCAATTAGGAAAGGCTTTTGAGAACTGAAGTCATTTGCGACATAAGGGACATGTGGGTAATTTTTTATGAGGTTTTAGGGAATGGGGGAAGGGTGAGAAAAAACCCGGCATCAGGAATAGCGTACTTTTGCTAAAAGGTGTAGCCAAGGGGTCGTATATAAGTAAACGTTTCATGTGATGAACGGGGTACTCACTTAAAGTACTCTTCATATGGAACCCTAAACTAGGGATAGGGATACCTTTGAAAAATGATGTCGACCCCGGGATTCAAACCCAGGGATAATACACAAAACACCTTACCAACGCGATTCCCATGAAAAAGAGTATAAAGCGAAAATGTGAAATAATTTTTCCAGAAATGTCTACCGTTTTACACCTACAGCACATGAAAAGGCTGTTATTGCAAATATTATTGGGATTCTGTTATTCTAGTATTGGTATTTGGTCAAGGTAACTTTTGGTTGGACTTTAGCTGCCAATTGGTACAGCGGCAATTCCATTGTTTCTCATAACAAAATACATTCCAACTTCCTGCCTTAAAATAGGCCCCTCTTCAATTCCAAGTACTTCCTTCCTCCCTTCATTCCGTCCAACATCCCTATCCTTTTCTTACCCCTCCCCGGCTTCCCCTCTTTCATTATCGCCGACTTCATATTACTTATTTCAATGACTAAATTTCTGACTTTGGTTTTAGATGGACACAGTGCATATTTAAAATACAATAACCTACCACTCCTGACAAAAAACACAACCTGACATCGGACACTACAGTAAGTCCCTCTTCATCTCGGTGTACCTCCTTCATCCCGTTCAACATCCCTATCCTATTCCTGCCCCTTCCTCGATTGCCTATTATTCTCCTCTATTACAGTCTTCAACATTCCACTACCATTTAATTTTCTCTGCTTATATCTTTCCTGCCTCCTTTTGATTTCTCCCAATACTCCTCTCTCTTCCTCCACATACACCCTATTACTTTCGCGTTTGCTTTCCTTCCTTTCCACTTCACCTAGTCCATCCTCCCCAATGAACTAATAAATCATTTACATTGAATTTAGTAACTCAGTATACCGAGTGAGCCTGTCAACTACCTCCATCTAAGAATTACCACCTGTGCGGAATTCTCCCATCTTTCACCATAGTCACATTATTCTATTCTTACGCTATTGTGGGAGTCGAAGTTGCGTCAAATATTTCGATAATAAATACTGTAATTCCGTGTTGTCTATGCTGAGTGCGTGAGACAGTGGTACGAGTCATGTAGTTACCTTGACTTTTTCCAGCTTATTACCTCCTAGTCACATTTTAATGCTTGATGAGCAGCTTTTCATGCAATCTGAAAGCTATATTTTTGAGTGAATTTCGTGTAACCACTCTCATGCTATGTTTTTAATCATAATTTGGTCAAAGTTCTATTTTATCTTCTGTGTGAGCTTGCTTAGCGATGATGTAAATGTTTCTGTATCCTTTATTTTTTCTAAGTATACACTCCTTTTTGGTTTAACGCAACGAAAGATGATGTAGCATTTCATTTGATGACATAAGAGGCGAGTTCCATCAATCAGGTTCCGTTTTGGTGAGGAAGATTTTAAAGCGCCAATCACGACTTGCTTTCATTGCACTAGAGTGGTGGTTGCTAGGGCATGTGGCTTATACAGGGTTCGTCCGGAAGATAAGTGTACTGATTTTTTCCCGCCGCTCCAGGCGCGTCCAGCACCGCTCTGACGGGCTGCGATTGGAGGGGGGTATGTTGCCAAGCGACGCTGAAAAAGGCAGTCGGCTCTGAGTTGTGGTGTAGTGAGGAGCTCTGTTAACGCGAACCTCCACGCTCGACCCACGTCACGGAACGCGATGCCGAAGTTTTTGGAGCAGCGTTATTCCATCAAATTTGCTGTAAAGCTTGGGAAATCGTCTACCAAAACTGTCGGTATGATTAACCAGGCTTACGGGGAGTCAGCCATGTCCAGAAACATGATCCTTCGGTGGCACAAGATGTTCGTGGAGGGCAGAGAAGAGTTCGACGACGAACCACGGCCTGGACGCCCATCAGCGACACTCACCGACGAAAATGTGCGAAAAGTTCGCGATGTACTGAACTCTGATCGTCGCCTTAGTGTTCGGATGATAGCAGAGCAGCGTAATTTGCCAAAAACAATAGTGCACGAGATTATTAGGGACCAATTACAGATGCGAAAAATTTGTGCAAAGTTGGTGCCGAAAGTGCTCAGTGATGATCAAAAGCTCAATCGTTTGGAAATCGCGACACAACTTGCGGATCACTGCAAAAATGATCCACATTTTTTAGAGAACGTTGTTTCGGGTGCCGAGACGTGGGTCTTTGAGTACGACCCGGAGTCGAAGAGACAAAGTGCGGAGTGGCACACCCCATCATCACCCCGTCAAAAGAAAGCTCGCATGAGCAAATCTCGGATCAAGGGGATGCTCATTGTCTTTTTTGACAAAAGGGGAGTCGTCCACTACGAATTTGTACCTGAACGACAAACTGTAAATGCTGCATTTTACGTCCAAGTGCTCGACAGGCTTCGAAAACGAGTCGCCCGCGTCCGGCCAGCGATCAAAAACATCTGGCGGCTGCTTCACGACAATGCGCCGTCTCACACCGCGCTTGTCGTGTCGGACTTCTTGGCCAAGCACGGCGTGGCAACGCTGCCGCACCCGCCCTACAGCCCGGACTTGGCACCACCGGACTTCTTTCTGTTCCCGAAGATAAAGAGGAGTTTGAAAGGAACGCAATACGGGACTTTGGACGCCGTCAAAGAGGCCGTGACGACGTCTCTTCGAGAGGTTCCCGATGATGCCTTCGCGGGAGCGTTCCAGGAATGGGAACGCCGCTGGAACAAGTGTATCGACTCACAAGGGTCCTATTTTGAGGAATATTAGCTTAAGATATGTAAAAGTGTAAAAAATATTTTTTCCTGAGCTCAGTACACTTATTTTCCGGACGAACCCTGTAGTTAGGAAGAGAAAACTCTCGGGAGATCTGTAGTATTTCTGAAAAATGAAGGAGATAATGCTGGCACTTATTTAAGCCTAAACTTTAAAGAAACTATCTCGTTTGATCTACAATTTAGGGCCCTATCCAAAGGAGAGAGTACTACCTTTGGGGCGCTTTTTACATGCGCCCAAGTTGGAATCGGAGTACTTCTGAAAAAATCTTCCCGTGCCGAGAATCAACTCCGTACCTATGAGGTGGATATAATGATGGTCAGGTTTGCACGGACTCCACGGTAATATTTGCATGAATAACTCCTAGTTACAATGCAAAAGTAAGGTTAAAAATAACTTTGCATTTCCATAGGATAGAACTTTTACTGTCCTGCGGAAATGCAAAGTTATTTTGATTCTTCCTTGGACATTACAATGAAATTCCGGAATGTATCGGCTTAAACTATCTTTAAAAAAAATCGTTTTTCGAACCCACCCAATCAAACTCCATGGAGTGGAAAAGTCCTGTTAAGTCATTAATGCCTGTCATTAGAATCCAATATTGATTCACATACTTTTATTGAAATTTACGTAGACTTATCTCACATTTACGCAATTGTTATAAATGATAACAGTTCCGTAAAAAATCATGTAAATCCCCTATCATATAAAAAAAAGAACAGGCAAATTTTATAAAAGAATGAAAAATATAAATTACAATAATTACACTTTGGAACAATAATGCCCACAAAACTTTTGTCAGTAAGTACAATTATAATTTTCTCTTTACTTCTGGCGAAAAAATTAAATCCGTCAAACTCCTTTGGTAAAATTACTCATGAATTTTTGAAAAATTTAATTCACTGAAACACTTCCTTGGATCATAAAGAAAAGTTACATTTAGTCTTCGTATTGGCTAACTTTGAATGCATTCTTACTTTGGTTTCTAAAATAGGTCTTTACGATGGAGAAATTTTAGGGGTAATCTACCACCACTACGAGGTG
Organism: Hetaerina titia; assembly: GCA_037158775.1. NCBI lineage: Eukaryota > Metazoa > Arthropoda > Insecta > Odonata > Calopterygidae > Hetaerina > Hetaerina titia. The sequence goes on along the minus strand of CM073777.1, from coordinate 82,661,692 downwards.
GGTCGACAAAGTCGGTATGCCATGCACCCGAGTCACCTGGGGACTGGGTTGGTGTGCAGTGCTTCCCACCCCGAGGGTCCAATTCGAATTCCAACGGGGATGGAGATGTTACAGGATCTTCCAGTAACATCTCCATCCCCACTCCGACTCGCTGTGAAGAGCATCCCAAGTGGAGGACGCCGTCCTTCGGATGGGACATTGAAATTCGTAGACCTTAGCGTAATTCTTTGACAAAGTAGGCTAATACACGAACGATGGGTGTCTTCAAACCATTCTTATTCAATACCACGAAAAACTGCAATAAAAATACCCCAATGACTATTCCTAGCAGCGCAAATAACCACATATGTCGGACTGCCACTTCTAACAACTTCTGCCGCTGGATTTTCTTGGTGAAGTATAAAAAACGACTTCCCAGATCTGAAGAAAGACGGAGGGGTGACGAAATGGGGGATCGATGCCCTTCTCGATTTCGTGAGTGGCGACGGAAGCAGCGCCCTTTGGGAGCAGTTTCCTGCGGCGTCGTGTTTTGGAACGGCATACCTAACGCGAAATGGAACACGCCTGGAAATGGAAGAAGGGGGCTGGAAAGTGGGGAGAGGGGGCGGGGGGATGGCTGTAAAGGGAGGAGTGTGTGTGTGGAGGGGGTGGGTGGGCAGACAAACCCCTCCCCCCTTCCATCCCTCTTCCTCATCTCCCACCCCTTTCCCCTTCGCCTGGCCGCGCGAATACACACACCAACCGCTTCCCACCCTCCTCCTCTCGCCCCCTAAAGGTTTGGTGGGATTATGTTTGGACAGGAGATGAGAGGAAGAGGAAAATTGCGAATGGGGGGTAGGAGGAGGCGGGTGAACGGGGGAAAAAATGGCAACGGCGCGAGAATACTTACGTGAAGGAAGCGGCAGCGGGGCGACTATTCTGAAATTTATTTTGCACGTACGTAGTACTGCCCTTGTTGAAACTGTCGAATGAATTTTCTTTTTAATTGAATTATCCAAAATGAACGAATGAAATAACGAACACGAAGGCAAATATAAGAAATCTTCATCAAGTTACCTCGCTTTAGTCAAGCCACAATTGGAATGCGTGGTTGAGTATTTGGGATCCGGGGGAGAAAACGTTGATTAAGGAATTGGAAAAGGTTAAGAGAAAATCCGCTAGATTTGTCAAACATTACTGCGAGAAGGGAGTTAGAATGACGTGTAAATTGGAGAAATTGCCCTGGGAGCCCGTTGATCCACGAGAGCAGGTGAGAATAAGACAGAAGAGTATAGGTGTACGTGAAAAATATATGTTCACACGCATATAAGAGCTAGTATGACCTCATATTTGTACCTGTATGGCTGGTGCCTTAACACTCCCTGCCACACGCCCTACCTGCAACTTCTGGAGTCCTTGTATTTTGTAGAAGGTGTGCCTGAAGATAAAAATACCCGCACCAGGAAACTGCTTTTTCACGAGAGGAAAGTATCGTTCCGGCGAGTAATTTACGATAATTTGCTCTTTGGTTTTGCTGAAAGTATATATATACCTGAATTATTTCACTCATGTACTAGTGTGGTATATACAATTGAATATTTAATGCAAATACAAACTGTAAACGAAAAATTTAGTCGCTATGATTTCCTTTTCCAGTGTCTTTCCACATTTCATTCAGAATTCTTCGAGAATATGTACGATTCCTTGGTTTATATTTCTTTACAACTACGGTCTTGTGTGATTTTCACAAATTACTTGCATTTTAAATTGGACTCTGCACTCCAGGACGCATGGCTTGGAATGGGTACTCAATTCAAATGCTTTCGAGGAAGGCTTGTGAATAGGCGATGATGGAGGCAAATTTGTTAACAAAATACCTTCATTGTTGTTGTTGACATTGTTGACTCAGGGCATCATCGCATTACATTACTGAACCGTCTGGGGCCCGGAGCTTGGCGAACGTATATTTGGTATGCATGCTCTTTTTTTCCATTTTCCTTTCGATCTCATCTTCGCAATCTATATTTCCTAGGATATTGGTGAATTTCCGCATGAAATAATGATTAATGTTACTGTGTGAATCAGGAGTGAAAGAAGTATGCAGTGCTAAAGAACGACTTATTGTAATATGTTTTAGGATGGCTTTATCGATATTTTGTACCATGTTAGTTAGGACTTAGGAGTATAGTGGTGTGGTTTCAAGGTCCATCAAAAACCTACCCTAAACCTGTGGAAGATAGCTTCTAAAAAAACCATCTGTCGGCGAGGTACGTATAAACAGTCGGTATAAAGTATTTCGCTTACATGATGATAGAAGGCTGCACTATTACGCAAAAATGGCACGTAGCGGATCCGGCAACCATTTAAAGTTTTGAATTTATGTATTATATTATTATCTTAGGCGGCAGGTTGCAGTGACTGCGCCATTTTCAGGAGTGCGCGTTTCAACCTTTCATATTTGCTAGAAGAAATGTATTTCAATAATTCAAAGATTACCATTATGGACATTCAAAGATTAACTAATTATTGAAGACATTCCTACGAAGTCTCGTTTAATGTGCCCGATATAAATACGGAAATTAGAATTTTTTATTTTATAAAGTTTATTTATGAAAGTTAATTAATATACTAGTGTCAATACAAATATTATTTTTATTCGCGGACCCATTAGCTAAAGCAGATCTAACTGATAAAAATTTGACAGGCAACAAATTCAGGATCATATTAACAAGATCCATTTTAACTTCTTCCAAAATTTACGGTTACCACAAATAAGATGAGAAAACAGCAACAAACTTAAACATATTAACCAATATATTTCAACAAATATAGGCAAACAAAAATTGAGAGGAAAATCATAGAAAAATGAGTAAAAATATAATTATTGAATTGGAAAAAATCTTAGCTGGAAGATTTATTCAGTTTTCCCAGCTGGTTCCTTCTTCGGAACCATCCACTTATACGTAATCTAACTATTTGAGAAAGAATCTAAGTACACATTTTAAGTCACTATCTCTTCAAATCACATTGAAACGAGAGAATTTCTATTTCTTACAAGCTAGAAACGATTAACATTAATGCTTGTTTGTTTTATTTAACAAGTTGTCAAGGTTACCTTTAAGAGAATCTGATTTAATGGTTTGACCTTTGATTTTTCCTGAAAAAGAAAAAGGCAACACAATTTCGAGCTGTCAAAAGGGTTTTAATGAAGAAAGAAGTCGAGAAAGAAATGAAACAAGTTTTGCAAAAAGCATTCATTTGAATTTCATGACTTCGAAAATCTCGTCCGGTATACAGCAGTCGGCACTAGCGTTATCTCTATAGATATTAATATGGCTGCTTGAGCAATCAAAACGTCATACCAAAATGTAAGTAAGCTATTAAATCCTAATATTAGGCCAGAGTTTCCAAAGAATGTAAAAAATAAATGGGTATTGTTAAATTATGAAATTTCATTAGCTGATTGTTGAAGTTCTTTTGATAGTATTACTTTGTTTTCACTTTGGGAGTACGCTGGTGCTTACCCAAAATTATTGGACACTGACGGATAGATTACTCCAGGGAAATACGCGGGTGGGCAATTGGAAACCCTCGCAGTAACGATTCGTAGCTCAGAAGTTATCGCTTATCCGGTAGAAATGTTATTTCCCAAATGTTGCCTAAAATGAGAAAGAGCCACAGACTGCGGAAGCGGACGCGAAATCAATATGAAGAAAATAATTGGCATTTTATATTGGAGCCGAAGGAGAATGCATTGCATCTCTGCTTACGGTCTGCCGGTGATTACGAATATTTTTCCTTCTGCTTTCAGCAGGGCAACCAGTGACACTTATAAAAAATGAATGCGTTAAGTTTCTGGTGTGTAAAACAATTTGGCGCAACGCTTGTCCTTTTACAAGCTAAGAAATTTACCTCGAATCACCAATTATCTTATGTAATAATTCAGGTAGCTCTGCAATAACGATTAAATCATTTGCTCTCCTTACACATTAAAGCAAAAATATAACATTTATACCAGATAGAAATTATTTTATACTATTTTAACGTGTGCTTACCTGTATATCAATAATAAATGTAATTAAATGCTATTATTTACGCTATTAAACTTTTAAAATTAAATTACGATATTATTACATACTACGGTGAATATATCGTTACAAGAAAATATATATTGCATAAAAAGGTATGTCAAGTCTCTTTACAGTACTAGTTTTAAATGCCTATATGCGATCAAGGTAGTGTCTTTTGCGTTGGTTTAGAGTATGATAAATATGAAATACAAGGCATACAATAGCTTGAATTTAGTATTTCCTCAATTTATATTTCTTTCTTTCATAATGTATACCACTCACATGGTCAACAGCAAAAAAATGAAACTTGTAAATCTGTTGTTTCGTAAATTAATTTGAAATATAATTTTCACTCATGTAGCTACGGGGAAATCAGGCCCTATAGGTAAACAGGCTACATAGTAAGAGAATTATAATATCATCCAAATGTTTAAAAATAATTAAGAGAGAAATTACGACGAACAAAATATCAATGGCTTCAGTTGTAGCATTGTATACCGACACAATAAAATTAGAGAGCAATATGACAAGCGATAGAAATGTTAAGGCTGTTCCGTGATACCTTAATTTTTTACAAATTTCGATGAAATTTTAGTCCTTAAAAATCTCAAATAGATGACAGATTTAGAAAAAAGAAAATGATTCAAAACTGAAAAATACATGACTAATTATAGGGCAATATATGTATAATGAAGGACAACGCCAAAAATGATAGTACCAGAAATGTGATAAGTATAAAAGAAGGTTAATTAAGGTTTTTATGAGAAGTTGAGAAAAATCATAATAACAAAATATGTGCTTAGAACTTTAAAAACGACACAGCACGAGATAGTTGATTTCCAGGAATTTTTAAACATTTCTATAAATATTTATTTATTTACTTTGAATATTAAGGTAACATCAGTTTCACATTGAAGGCAAACATTCGATCAGTAAAAAACCTCCCACAATTCATTATCATTTAAAACACCATCAAATTCTCGATATGCCATATTAAAACCAATATAGTTTGACACATGAGTAGAACGCTTCAAAAGAATTGTCACTGCTTAGTTTTACGTCATCGCTTCCCGTTCGATCTCGGGAAAACATCACCAAGAGTCGAAGATATTAAACTGACCTGGTTCCCTCCGCACGCACGGAAAACCACGAGCCAACGGATTTGGGTCGCGGAAGGAAGGAAATTTGACATCGACTGACGTGAAATTCAAAAAACATCCTGAAATTTTCTTTTTTTTAAATTTGAGAGTAATTTAGCATGGATTTCTCGACTTGGCAGGAGAACTTTCAAAGCGATATATATTATTGTGATACTCAATTTCCGGGACGGCAATAGGTATACGCTCTCTTGCAGTTGAAATTTCTCATGCCTTTGTTCAATGCAATCTCTTGAGATTTGCATCTGTTGTTGAGAGGATTGAATTGAAGAAGATGCAGAATTCAGGGGATATGGGTAAGCTCAGGGTACTGTGTTTATCAGGCGATATAAATGCGAAAACTTTTCCTCAGTTTCAGTTGGATTCATCATTGACGTGATAGAAGTCCCCTAGCTTTCTCGGAATCGCAAGAATTTCCCTTGCGGGGAGATTGCTTGCTTCTTTCTTGATCACTATTACTAGTGAATTTCAAGGTCGGAACCAAACGCAAAGATAGCCCCTCCCGGGGGCTATCTTTGCGTTTGTAAAACGCGATCGGGACGATTATTACGTAAACAAGCTATCAATGATGTTATTATTCTACCGTTTAGGTGGATTATATATATATATATATATATATATATATATATATATATATATATATATAACCATATGGTGAGTTTTAGTGTTTGAATGTGTGTACACCCGTCTCTTCTCCTCCCCTGTCCGCACCATTCAACCACCCACGCTGCAAATGCTGCTATCTCCTAAGACCAGCCACCTCCCTTACTACCAATTCCCAACCCGACGCCACCAGCACCTCAAAAATATAATATACCACATCTCCTGCAACTTCTGCCCTTCAATGTACGTGGGAAAATGCACGACCACCCTTTCCCTCCGCATGAATAACCACCGTTATTCAACCAAATCTCTAAAAAAAGGCATTAAGGGAGATGAAACCAAATAAGGCCGTGGGGGTAGACAACATTCCTGCGGAACTGTTGAAATGTTTAGGAAAATGTGGGAAGAAGACCCTATATGGACTGATTCGTAGTATCTATGAGGAAGGAATCTGGCCGGAAGACTTTGTGAGATCAGTGTTAGTTCCTATTCCGAAAAAGGTAAAGGCTACGTTATGTGAGGACTACAGAACAATAAGTTTGATATGCCACGCAGCTAAAGTAATTCTCAAGATCATCAACAAAAGGATAGAGAGCAAGGTAAATGGTTACTTAGAAGATAGTCAATTTGGGTTTAGCAAGGGGAGAAGTACGCATACAGTGCCACGCTTTAGTTAGAGGGCATTAGTGGTGTTTCACGACGGAAACATTTGATTGGAACTCGATGGTAGGCTGAGGTAGGGGATGGTGGTGAATAAAGGGACTACTGGTTTGGGAACAAGGGATGACCATCGAAACGGACGACGGCAAAGTTTAGGAAATGGAATTTAGAAGCATTAACTAAAACGAAAAGGAAGGAGTTTCAGCAGGTTTTAGAGAAAATCACGAGTAAGGAAAGGGAGCTGAGTACTATAGAGGAAAAACTGAAATATATCAAAAAGAGGCATCGAGAGCCGCAAGCGAAACTATAGGTATACGAGGTGTATTCAAATTGTAAGGTGACATTACACATAAATATTTATTTATTCTTTAATAACCAAGTTGTCCCCTGCAAAACCTTGACATTAGACCAACCTTGGCGTACTTTTTTCGATCTTGGTTTTCCTGGGTTCTTCCATTGAGAACGATAAGGCTTTTGTTTCGGCGTCATAATTATACATTATTATTTATTTATTAATGGCATTAATTATCGTATTCCCATAATTCGTCACCAGTTATGATACTTTTAAGCAAATCAGGATCATCATTGACGTCATTCAACAGTTCCTGAGCGATGCTCATGCTCATGATGCTCATGTTCTTCCGGTCAAAATTAAGCAGTTTAGGAACGAACTTCGCTGACACACGTCTCATGTCCAAAACGTCCGAAAAAATTGCATGACATGAACAAACCGATATGCCAACACCCTCAGCAACTTTTTTAATAATGATTCGATGATATTTATAAACTATTACCTTCACCACTTGAACGTTTTCATCTGTTGCTGACGTGCTGGGGCGTCCAGAGAGAGAGGTTCGTAATTGGCATCTTCTCGGCCACCTTGGAAGAGCTTGTAGCACTTATAAACTTTTTAAAAAATCAGAGCACACTCACCGTATACCACTGACAACATTTAAATTATTTTGGAGCACTTAATTCCAGTTTTTACACAAATTTGATGCAAATTCTTTGATCCATTTTTTTATTGCAAAAAAACCGCCGAGCACGCCAAAAGACGTCTAACATTTGCACTTGTCAATAAAAAACTAAATATGCTATGTTGTTGAAACTGTAAACAAAAGGTAGTAACATGCGCAACAACAAAAAAATCGAAAAAGTATGTTGCCCGCGAAATTGAAAAAGTCACCTTACTTTTTGAACACACCACGTACGTGTAAATAAGCATTATTTCAAACTGCTTCAACGTATTCATCAAAAAACCCTTTGATAAGGATGGTAGAACTCTTGATTGGTAATTGCCACTAAGAAAATTTTCCAATATTATTTGTAGATCAGAGAGGAAAAATTAGCATTTTAAAAATGACTTACAAGTACTTAGGAAATGTTCCTGTTTTCTCCAAAGAGAAAAAAATAGCTTACACATATTTCATTATCCACTGGAACAAATTTACAGTAATTTATTTCTTAAATCTTTCCCCCTAAAATATTTATTAGTTCAATATTCAGCCCTAGAATACAATAAAAATAAAATGACAATAATGAAATAAAAACTTTAGAAAGAAAAGGAATATGGATGGACTAAAAGGTTCGTAAAAAGTGTAATGTTATTATAAATTTTATAAAATTGATTCCCTATAATAAATTTTCAATTTCTTAAATGACGAAATTTGTTTTAGTTCAGGCGACTACCATAATGACTGAAAGCGCCTATTAGAATGGCTTTATCTTTCATAACTTAAGGAAAAGTTTTTCTGTATATTGATGCCAAACAACCACTATATTTGTAGTCCAATTGGTACTTGTGCTATAGCAACTTTCGTATATTTCTGAAAACATCATAATCAGCTCGAGTACAGCCAGTACAAAAATGGCTAACACAGTATACAGTGGGTAAAATTTTCAAATGCCAAATTGTATGTTCAAATATGGTGCTACTTCCATGCTAACATGCAGAAAAATCAAAAGAAAAATAGGTACCTCCAATTATTGAAAAGTCATGATTTAACATGGAATGACTTTCACGAAAGATATTGTACCTAATTTATTCCGATCAATAACTGCAAGTTGCACATTTACTGATATCAAGCCTTCTGAGTAGTTATCCGGAGTATTGGCGCTGTTTACATTATGACAATACACAATTGAGAATCTTTTTATTATTACGATGGTTTGAATCCGAGAGGAACCTGTTGGTCTCCATTTTATTTTCCCGAATGCAGACTCAAATCAATCTACGTACTTTGAGGCGACTTCGAATTCAGAAAGGCGACGACTCGCAGCGCTCGCGACGACACTACCATAGAACGCGAAGGCAAACACGCAAGTAGAATAAACACACGCGCGGTAGAAAATCATTGTACATTGCCGAGGCTCTTTTTTTCCGGAAAGGTTTTCAGGAGGAAACCGGGAATGAATCTGTTTCCTGGATACTTTCCCCGAAAAGCTGCTGGACAAAACGAGTCAACACGTGGAAGGCGCACGAAGGGACGAGTACAAGGGAGCCCCCACAGCTCACACACTCACAGCCGGCGTAGAATACATTCGGCCAGGAAGAAAAAGAATCTGCCTCCTTCTTCCTCGCGCGTGATCATCCAACCGCGTGAGGGCACACACACTCGTACACACACACGGTACACACCAACCAACACGGATGGGGACAAGGGAAAACGAAAATATAAACAACTGATCAATCATAAGTTAGGACGAAAGGTTGCTCAAGGGAAACAAAGGACATGGGGAGGGGTGGGAATAAGGAAGAAGGGATATAACAAGGCCTTCTCCCCAGACTCACCCTCCCCTTCTCTTGCGTACACACGTGTCGGGACAGCAATCTCTTTCGTCCCCTGCAAGGAGCTGGAAGAAGGCAAGAGGAGAGGATGTAAAGGGCGGGAGAGAGAGGATGAGGAAGGAGGAGGGAGGGGGAGAGTGAATCGATCTGTGCGGGGACATGGCACGGAGAGGAGGATATTTACTTTTGCACGAGGTGAGAAGGAGTGGGGGGGAAGAAAGGGGGATGGAGAGACAAACAAGGTGCGACAGACATGGAAAGAGAGGCGGATCCGTTAAATTACTTCATTCGGGAGAGAATGAGACCATAAGAGTCGACAGCGTTACACTTTATTCCCGGTCAGTTGACTACTGATCTACTCCGTTGAGCGAAAACTTCAAATTTACAAATGCGGGGAGATTCGAATTAAAAGAATTATTCGAATTGATGGGGATTTGACGAACAGCTTTCGGCTGAGCGCGCAGCCCAATAGGAAATACGATCAAATCGATCTAAAAATTATGTTTGTCGCGAGTAAACGGGCATGAAATTCGCATACTCTTGTTTAGTACAGTGCTGCGCGAGATGAAATAATTCGTGTGCACCGGTATCAACTAGTTCACGCGCTAGCGTGCAATAACTTTACAACAGTTGGTGCCAATCACTGGAAAGAGAACTGCGAAAATTTCTGAATAAACAAACGTGATGAGTATCAGCATACATTTATACTTTACCTTTGGTGGCTTCTGTTTGATTTATCAGATACTAGAATTGTGTGCAAACGGGCACGGTAAGTTTCTGATTAGTGCATACAGAATTAATTTACCAAATTGAAATTATTGAGATGCAATCGAGCCTTTAAAACCCATGTATTATTATTATTGGTATTCTACAGGTCAAGGTAGGCTTTGGATGGGTATATCCTATAAAATTGTACAAAAATACATTTACGTGTGTCTCCTTGCAAACAACACGACCATGTGCGAATCAATTATCGGAAGTATGCGTCAAAATATTCCCAGGACTGAACCCGTCGGCAGTAGCAGCGGAAATAGTTTCGGTTAAAGTTAGGAATCGAATTCATATTTTTACGTGTATATTATATCGAAACGAGAAATTTTTGGGACTATCGGAAAGCCGTTATACACGCAACACGCACATAATCCTACACACATCATGAGTATCCGTGTTTTTAATTTTAGCACGCGTTTCCACAATGGCGGCCGAGGAGTTACAGCAGCCAGCCAATTTCCTACGCAGAATATTCTGATGAGAGTGTATGGGGAGATGTTAACGTTTATTGACGAACTATGATTTTGGCACCAATGAGAGAATCGCCGTTGACATACCATGGAACACAATATGAACTCCGACATTCTTGGACGCATCGGACGACACTGGCAACTTATAGACCCTTTCAAAAAAGCTCTCATCACATGTACCTTCAATGACACCATCGAGTCAATCTTCAAGGTTAAGTCTTTTTAAAAGATCGATTAGTAAAATACGAAGCGTAGCGCACGAGTCACTAAAAGTTTCATTTTCATATAATTACTACTCGCTCGACCACTCTGTACTTATTGCAATCCTTCCATGACTATTCTGTTGGAAAAAAATGCACATTTTGTAATGGCACCATTCAACGTTATACGGGGATATATATCAACTTTAGGGCTTCTGGTTATCACAACTCCACATAAAAAGTAACAGAATTATTTATTGCTATAATGCTGGATTAAAAATTGATCACCTATTACACTGAGTAAGGTTGTTAAGAGGAGATTAGTGAAAACTTAGATATGGAGCGTGGGTTATAGATGACGCGGAAACTTGGAAAAGGAAGCAAGATGATAGGCGTAGATTGTAGGTTTTTGAGACGTGGACGTGGAAAAAAATAGAAAATATAAAACTTAAGAAAAGGAAACGAACGAAGATGTGCCAGGCATTGTGGAGGAGGAGAGAAGGTTGTGGGTAGAGGTTCACAGGAGACGGGAGGTGGATGCATTTCCATTAAGGATGGAATGTTGAAGATTGTGATAGAGATAAATTAGGCAAGCAAGGATGAGGTAGATTAATACGGGTAGAGAAGACACTTTGGATGGAATGAAGGGAGGAAGGAAGGAAGTGAGCTGAATTAAAGAATGGTTTATTGCAGTATTGGGTGACAGTTTGTATCTTGTGCGAAACAAAGAAATGGGGTGGAAATGCTTTCTGGCGTGATATCGTGGAAATTATCAACAACGGAAATGAAATTAACTTGGTAAACTCCACAGTGAATGTGGATTTCACCAAATTATTTTCATTTCGGAAACTCAAGGGTGTTATGTACGTATGTGTCCATCCAAAAATTACTTTAAACGGTTAATTGCCAAGCAATAATTACAATGACGGAGTAGACCAAAACCCCGATTTCATAAAACGGGAGACGGCAGCTTTGTGGTGTGGCAGCTGAATTAGGGAAACGAATTGCACAACTTGTATGCTGTTGTGCACAATTGCATCCGTTGAGTCCCTACATCCCCAGAGCACAAAGAGAGTCGTATTTCCGCATTGATGAATGTGGCTAGTTCCACCGAAGATAAAAACGTGTTTTTTATCATTTCTTAAGTTTTTTGTGCCTGCCACACCTGCTCTGTTTTTAAAAATATTTTTTACATATTTTCGCCTACACTCTGACTTAATTAAAAGGAGAGGCGCGGGGGATAGGGCACAGGAATGAGAAGAGACAACCAGGACGGGAAGAGATTTGCTCTTCGGGTGAGAAGCATTTCACGAAACATATTTGGAAGGAGGGAGAAGCTAGGGGGTAGAACTCTCTGCCAACACACGCCTTTCGCCTCTACTCTCTATTTATCCGTCGGACCCTGCGGGGGGGGGGAGAGCAGATCCGTACGGGGGGGGGGGGGCGCTGGGGATTAAAGAAAATGCGGTTGTAGGATTAGATATTTTGACGGAATGAGAGAGACTACATCAAACCTAACCAGCAGAGCCATCCGTCCGGGGAGGCAACAACTCTGTCCAAGAAAAAAACCTTAAAGCGGGAGGAAGTATAATTGGATTCCCAATAAGCTCCTCTCACTTTGACAATTGCTATGCTGGTGTCACTTTAATACTTTTAGTTAGCTAGTCGAGGGGTTTAAGAAACATATTACTGAGTGCTTTACAGGATGATTTTAGTTGGTTGGGAATGAGAACCGATGAGAAAAAAAGGTAATCAGATCCTCAAGAAATAGGAAGGCTGAGACAAACGTATACCTTGTGGGACACAAACAAGAGCACGTAGGAGAGTTCACCTATTTTAAAAAATGCTTCAGAAGAATTGTAGGAAAAGTAACAAGGGAAGAGGAGAACAATGCTATTGCAAGGAGAAGGTAGTCGACGACTGGACCAAAAGTAAACATTTATATAAAATACCAATAAAACAATTTTATATACTCGTAGTATTGTACGGAATATAATGTTGTTCACTGATGCAAGAGGATAAGAGTAGAATGGAGGGATTTTGAGATTTGAGCGCGGAGGAAGATGGCAAAAGCGGAATGGGCTGAAATGCAAGCAAACGAAAAAGATCCAGGCATGGTGAGGGAGGAGAGAAGACTCTTAGAAGAAATACAAAGAAAGAAGGGAAGGTAGGATGCGGGGAATATCAAGTGAATATGCTAGGCTGTGTTAGAGGGTAAACGTTTGGTAGATAAGGTAAAGTCATGAAAAAATACGACATTTTGATTAGAATTGTGATAAGCTTAAAGTAATGTGGAATTGAGGAAGGGTTTACTGAAACGTAAGTTTTACAGTATTCTATCCAGTGTCGTATCAGAATCTTAGAAATTCAGTAGAACTAGCAGAAAGAAAAAGCTACCCTGGAGAGCAGATTACTCATAATAATTAATGAATTAAATCTCTCTCATGATATCCTAATTACAATTGAAGTGCCTGCAAACAAGTGGAATATATTCCATCATTACACAAAGAGAGGTATTATTAAAGGAAAAAGAATGCACTCTATCGAAAATAGATGGTTTTGAGGTCTGTTACTCGTGATGGATAAATTATGTATATGCGGAAAACTAGACCGTTTCTCATTGGTCACTAGTGCAGCATCTTTATTCATCGGTTATTTGCAAATTATGATTGTTTTCACATACGGGGTACTAAGATGAAAGTTGGGGCGGAGAACAATGTTACATTTTGATTAGTAGGTGATCAAACGGCGAGGATTCTCTGAAACCATGTTGGATGCACGTCCGAAGAGTTGTTGTTAATGCATGGAAGTGCTTTGGAGTCAATTTATCATCAGATGAACTCAGAACAGACGATAATACGTAATGGGTACACAACTTTGAACTATCCAACGGTAGAGCGACAATTCCCTTGTGTCTCTTGATAAAAAAAACCCGATATTCAACCTTACAATAAACCCCCCTTCATCTTTGTTTATTTTATTTCTCTCTTCATGTCATCTAACACTCCTATTGTACATGCATTCCGGCCCCCTCCTTGCCTATTGTAACGCAATCTACTCTATCATGGTTTTAAACATTCCAATGCCCATTAAAACGGTTGTCATTCATTTTTCCTGTCTCCATATCATTTCTCCCAAAAATGCTCTCTCCTCGTTCGCCACACAATTCTTCTCCCTGTGTCTCCAATTCACTTTCTGTCCACGTAATCTTCTTCATCCTTCTACGCACCCACATTTCAAAAGCCTCCAATTTACCTCTATCCGCCTGCTTCATTGACCATCTTTCCGCACCCTACATAACTACACTACACATAAATGTTTTAACGAGCTTTTACGTAACATTCTTACTTTAAGCCCCTGTCATCAAATCCCTGCTTCTTGTGAAAGTTTCTTTGCCTATCGCATTTCTTATCCTTATGTCTCTGCTACTTGAACCATTTTCGAGTTTGATAAGCTGTTCCACCTGCCTAGTTTATGTCCTCCTATATCAAACCGTAACCCTCCTATATCAACGGCGCAAATTACCTCAGCTGTCGGTTACCTCCCATAATACTAATACTTTATAAATAAAACAGTTTCTTGCGTAACTTGGTGGAAAATCTTCATATTGATAATATTCGAAAACAAACAACTTTGCTTTTCCACTTAAAATTTTTTATTATCACGACCTAGGTTTCGTTGTAAGTTATACTATAACGAAACCTAAGTCGTGATAATAAAAAAAATTTAAGTGGAAAAGCAAAGCTGTTTGTTTTCGAATATTATCAATACCACGACTTATTTCACTACCAAAACTCTTTATGGTATTCGCGATCCGAATAATGGCTCTAATTATAAATTGAACCATATGGAAACGGTAATCACTTTGGATAGAGTCTTAAAATTTAATTTCTTACAAAGATTTTTATAAAAGTCGCCTTCACGCCTTCAGAATCTAAACAAAATGAAAGACAAAACGAAAATCCTGTGGAATTCTGAAGAAATGTTATCAGAAGAAGAATTACGGTATGGCAAACTCCCAAATATACGAACCGATCGCCATTTAATGCGAAAAAAAATCAATAGTGGTTTCCAGTTTCACTGATTCCTGAATCTAGCCTAAATATTTTTTGGGGAAAGAAGACATAAGAAACTCGATTCGGAATTCCGGATATTCTCAGAATACCAGTTGGCGGTGTTTGCCTCCACCACGCACTCCCCCCCTATGGGTTATCCCGTCTTTCTCCCGCCCACACATCCACGTCCCTTCGAAGGGCCTCCGGAAACATTCCCCGCTTCCCTTAACCCTTGAAAACCCTTCCCTCTCTCCTTGCAAGGATAGGATGGGCATACATTCACCGGGCCAGAACCCATGTGCAAGGGGTTCCGCGCGAGGGTTCGCTTCGGCGGGGAACAAGGAGAAGGGGTAAACACAGGGTGGGGGAGACCCTTCTCACCCTTTCCTTCCTTCCTTATGTAGGCTTCGCCGGTTTTAACACTTGTTTGGGAGTTTACTATCTAGTTTTTTTTTAGATACAAGGATTCGTGTTTCCCAGTAACAATTCGCCAAGTAGTGTGATGAAGATTAACAAAACAAGCAAAAGAAAAAAAATATCGTTCGCCATAACTAGAAAGACTTAAAGTATAAAAGCCAAATATTTAAGTGAGGGGAAATAAATTAGACTAGATGAAGCATTTGGGAAGTATTATAGAGAAAATGGGCACAGGGATGCAGACATTGGTGAAAAATACCTAAGCAAATGAAGCATTTACAAGAGAATTTTAGTCATTTGGTAGTCTACCGTTTAAGGTAGGTTTGAATGGACAGAGACTGTACACTTTAATGCAGAACCTCATACCCCACACTGTATTAAACTGTTCTTCGATTCCGCATATATTCTATCATTCCGTACAATATTCCCATCCTATTTCTACCACTGAATGCCTCCAAAATAGGCAGAGAAAGCGATTTGAAGGAATGTTTAAAGGTAATGGAAGCCGCGATAGAAGGGACAACGATGCGTAACCGGAGTATAGAAAGGAGGAAAGTAAAGCTTTTGGATGGCATGAAGACAGTCAGAGGAAGTTACGAAGAAATGAAGAACAAAATGATGCAGGTCAAACAAATTTAAGTTCTCGTAATACACACCAGTAAATAGTTGTTAGGGACCATCCAGAACATATTAATTAATTTAATTCGCAGAATAACTACTTTTTCCATACACTTATTGCGATTTAACTGAAGGTTCAGAATAACTAATTTAATTCTTACACCTATGTCTGCATTAAGAATACACACACTCGCACTCAAATTCTCACACCACTTTTACAATGGCGAGAAAAATTTATCTTTAAAATATATATATATGTATATTAACAAGGGTAGTTTGAAAAGGTTCCGACCTAACAAAAATACAAGATATTTTTTCTGAAATTTTCTGAGTCGGAAACTTTTCAGACCACCCATATGTAAGAATATATAATATATGTATGTATGTATACACACATACATACATAAGGATATATACCCATATATATGTACATATATGGGAAAAAATATATAAATTAAATCACATTTTCTATTATTTTGGGAACAATAACTTTTTAATGGATTCCTTCAGTTAAAAAAAAGAATGCTCTTATACCTCTTATTGAATTCCTCATTTATATATTTAACTTCGACTTGAATACATATCTTTTCTTTTGGAATAGAATACTCCTTCCCACCAATAAGACAGTTTTCGATTGTAATGTAATGACATTTTTATATAAACAATAGATAATTAAATACGGTTTCTCTACTTGGCTATGACAGGATGGTGTCAAGTTGAAAACAGTTTTGAGGAACGCAACGAAAAACCACCTCAATTATTGATCACAAGAGAAAGAGTAAAGAGAAGTGAGTCGTGGCTACTACTGAATCGTGCCCGGCAATTGGAGAGGCATGACTTCCGCGGTCATCACACAAAATCTTTGCAATGCAAAATCGACTGCAGCAGGACAGAAGCCGTAGAAGAAGAAGACCAATTTAGTTAGAATAGAAACTTTAAGTGTTAGGACAATGAGGAGGACAGGTGAATTTGAGAATATAAAGCGAGAGATGGGAAGCGGAAATATAGATATTTTAAGTCTATGCGAGGTGAGATGGAAGTATAGCGTTACTGGAGTGATAGATATATAGTAGTATACAATAAAGGGGACAAGAGCCAGGGAGGTGTTGCCATAATATTGAATAAAGGAGTATTAATAAGCGAAACCAACATAGAGAAAGCAACGGATAAAATATTATAAGGTTGGTAAATAAGGACCGAAAACTTGTCATTGTTCAGGTATACATGCCACCGAGCAACCATAAGGAGGAAGAAGCCGATAGGATGTACGATGAGTTAGAGGATATAATCGCGTGTGTTCCTGCAGGGAAACATTTGATAGTGATGGGGGATTGGAATGCAACGGTAGGCGAAGGAAGAGATGGTGATGATGTGGGGGACTATGAGTTAGGCACGAGGAATGAACGCGGGGAGAAAGCAATTGAATTCTCCAGGAGACCGGGTTTAGTCATCACTAACACATGGTTTAGACACCACAAAAGGTGTAGGTATACATGGGAAATGCCAGGTGGCTCAGAAAGGTATCAGTTAGATTCTATTATGGTTAGGCACAGATTCAGTAACAGCGTTATCTATTCGCATTGCTTCCCGGGACCGGCTACGGGTTCTGATAACAGTTTAGTTGTTAAGAAGTGTAGCCTCAGTTTCAAAAAGATAAGGCAGGGGCGGCGGGTTAGAAAATGTAATATAGAAGCATTAACTGGACTGACAAAGAAGAAGTATCAGTAGACTCTTGAGAAAATCGTTAGTGAGGGAAAAGAGCTGAGTACTATCGAGGAAAAATGGAAATATATAAAAAAAGGGGTGTCAAATGCCGCAAAAGAAACTACAGGAACTGATAATAGGAAAAGCACAAGGAAACCATGGATCACGGATTAGATGAACAGGAAGATAGATGAGAGAAAAAAACAGAAGAATATAAATGCAGAGTTAGGTAGAAGGAAATACTGAGAGTTAAATTATAAATCGAGACGGGTTAAAAATTGAACAAAAGAAGCATGGTGGATGACACAGTGCGAGAATATGGAAAGTTTGAAGAGGAAGGGAGAATTTGGTGCGCTACACAAGAAAGTTATAACACTATCTGGAAGTAATAAAGGGATATCTGTATTAACAATTAGAGATAAGTCGGGAAGATAATAGTTGCAACAGAAAAGGTCTAAGAGAAATGGAAGGATTACATAAAGGAATTTTATGGTAAAGAACTTATACCAACAAGCTTAGATATAGAAAGAAAATATGACATAGATGAAGATGGCTTAGATCATGGATTGAAGATGAATGGCTTAGATCATGGCATACTCGACGATGAGTTAGAAAAGGCATTAAGGGAGATGAAATCAAATAAGTCCGTGGACGTAGACAATATTCCAGTGGAACTAATAAAAGGTTTTGGAAAATGTGGGAGGGAGGGTCCGGATGGGCAGTGTTAGGAAGGGTTGCCAATAATCACCGGCGCAGTTCAAGTTATGTGGAGGAAATGATTAAGGGCGCATGGGAAGAGCTGGGGGTGGGAGTGAAAGCCGGGGGGTTGTTCGTAAAATCAGATAGGTTTGCGGATGACCAGGCTTTGGTTTGTCAGTCGGCCAAGGGGATGCAGGCATTGCTGAGTGAATTGGAAATTCAGTGCAATAGATAAGGGATGATTATCAATATAAATAAAACAAAGGTTATGCGGTTTTCCAGAAGGAGAAACGCTAAGATTAATATAAAAATAGGAAGGCAAAAAATAGAGCAGATTGAAGAGTTTACATATCTCTGAAGTGTTAGGACCAAAATGGTCGTAGTAGTAGGTAAGAAGAAGAATTTCAGTAGCCTAAGAGGCTTTCATGTGGAGGAGGGAACTGATGACAGGTGCTTTGAGCAAGGATATTAAGAAAAGGCTCGTTAAAACATTTATATGGGGTGTAGTTATGTACGGCGCGGAAACATGGTCACTGAGCAGGAGGATAGATTGAAGGCTTTTGAAGCGTGGGAGAAGGATGGAAAGGGTGATAATTACCAAATGTACCTAAATCTAGCTAGACTGATTAAAGATGATCCCTGATCCGATATCCTTGTATACATTTCAACGTGTTTACCCGCGTCTCCTTGCTTCTTGGGGGAACTTTGGGGGAACGGCGGACGGGAAAAGTGGCGAGTCCTCTCGCGTGGAGTGAGGAGGCATACGGAGAAAATGTGAGGCTGAGGACGGAGGGAGGGGAGACATTTTCCGGCCAGTGGATTTTTTCGCTACATCTTCGGCTGCCGTGTAAATAATGGACACCGGCGGATAAGGTGGGTGGAGCGGCGTGGGTTTGTGCCAGTCAGTGGGGAGGGAAGGAAGGAAGGTGCTCTCAAGGGGGATGGGTTGGGGACCCTTGCAGCTGGACCAAACCAACCTCTTCCCGAACAGACCCCTCCCCCATCTTTCACACCCCCTCCTCCCTCCTGGTGGATCCCCTAACTCCCACCGTGAACCTTCGTATCTTTCCTTGTTTACAACTTATTCCTACCGGCATGGTAGCCGAGTCCCAGTCTCACCATCATACTCGTAGACTGGTGCATTACGCAAAGATCTGCCATATTTATTTGCAAACATTAAGTGGGAAATTCAAAGAAACTGCAGGTGATACCGCGATAATAACTTTAAGCAGAGCCATCCTCTAATGCGCATTACAATGAAATAATTTCATAGAGTAAAAATAATTCGATTTTTATCGGGACTCTGGTCAAGGTAAATGATTTTTACACTTTGAAATTGAGTGGGAATTTCAAAGACTGCGATGGAGGTTAGGACGTTAGGCAAGCGAGGTAGGGGGAGGAAAAGAATGGACAGGTTGGATGAAATGGAGGGAGGGAGGCAGAATGCATGTAAAATGAAGGTTTAGTGCCTGGGTGACAGGATTTGTCTTCTTAGGCGAGGCTTGTAAATACAGCGGTAGTCGGTCTGTATCCATCCAAAACAAACTTTAAACGATAGACTACTAAATAAAAACAATATTATCAGCCTTGAGTTATCAGAATAATATCAACTACAATTAATGGCAGGGTACAAATCATAACAATCGAATCCATCAGTGAAAGGATACCTTCCAGTGATCTAGACAACGATAGTCGAGAGATCAGCCCTACACCAATCTAAGGATGTACTACCAAAGATGATGGCCATCTGATGAAAGGTAAGAACAATTTTATCGTTTGAAAACTATAATTCTTTTACATTTAGGTAAGGAAATTGGACTAAGAACTTTTGCAATGTGGATTTGGAGGAGAATGGGGAGAATTGAATGGATGGAAAGGAAAACAATCGACACAGTTCTAAGTATAGTACGGGAAGAGACGGCTGTTGGGTGAAATTCGATAAAGGTGCAGTAGGTAATGAGGTGCAATTGGTATCGAAAGACTGTAGGAGAAGAGAGAACGTTGGGAAAGCGAGGCAGATGGAGGAAAAAACAGATTTTGGATGGGATTAAGGGAGGCAGACGGCATGCGGACCTAAAGGATGATATTCAGTAATTAACATGGGATTGAAGGATATTTTATTTAAAATTTAACTTAAAGAGTAAATCAGTGAGCAGGGTCTATCAAAAACCCTACCCTAAGCCAGTAGTCCACTGCTTATCTATGATTAAGAAGACAATTGGCTATAAAAATGATCGAACTACGAGTAAAACGATTCTCTATTATTCTAAACAAAATTCGATATCTTACTTTCTCGATTACCCTTTTCATTTTCTTGTTTGAACAAAAAATTCTTGATACTGCATTAACCACTTTGCAACGAATATATTTATGTATTACAGCAGAAATGAGGGCTGTACTGGCGTTTCTAAAGTAAATTTGGTAAATTTATTCATGGTGCAGATGGTGTCCGCCT
Source organism: Hetaerina titia (assembly GCA_037158775.1). Lineage (NCBI taxonomy): Eukaryota > Metazoa > Arthropoda > Insecta > Odonata > Calopterygidae > Hetaerina > Hetaerina titia. The sequence continues at coordinate 82,641,046 of CM073777.1, read as the reverse complement.
GAAAAAAAATACTTTTGAGAAAATTTTCGACGAGATCACGGGAAGCAAGAAGTGAAGATCATAATGCAGCCTTAAGATAAAATATCTACCTATTCATGCCCAAAAATCGGTCCGCAATATCAAATTAATAGTAATACGTGACCGGTTTCTCTGGATATGTGACGTGGTATTATTTTTTATTGATTTTTAGCTTCGATGATTTTCACTGGTTTGCAATTAATTCTTTGCGAAGATTGGAGAGATACTTTAACATTTTTCCGGGATGTACTATGGCGGAGTATTTGCGGCGGAAGTTGAAGGACTCAAAGAATACTTACAAGCAGCGTAGTGAATGAATGATAACTGACTTAACTTTGTGGAAATATCACAGTTATTAACAGAAGATACTCAGTAATTTTCCACACAATTTATTATATACCGTCGACCGAGATATCAAAATACATTTATGTACTTTGTACTTTTAAAACGGGTAATTGAAAACACTGTTTTGGAAATGATGAATTTACATTGATACTGCAGTCGTAAATATGTAATAAACGGGTGGAAAATTATCATTTGTGTTTTACTTATGCATTTGTTTATCCAAGTACATAAGACAGAATGTGGACCCGTTTCAATTCACTTGACGAGTAAACTGAAAGGCCATTACTAATTCATTAGAAATATGTAAATAATTGAGGCATTTCAGTTCAGTTATAACGCGAAAATAACAGCAAGAAAACAGTCTGACAAACGTGTCTAATAGATTAATAATACATATAAAAGCACACACATACACATAACACATATACACAAAGGAGTGTAAATAACATATTATAAAGAATTTTATGGCATATCCTCTCCAAATGTTTAAAGAATATTGACCCTCATTGGTTTAACACCGGTTAGAAATCAATACTGAAGACTCCGTGTGTATCGATGGTTAGAGAAGCACTTGGAACTTGCAATATCAACTAGTGTCTAGGTAATTCGGCAGCTGAGTCTATTTCGTCACACTTAAATTAGTCCTAAGTTGATAGTCGCATCGGAACACACAACTACGTCCGGTCCTACAATTTGCCTGGAAAGCCATTTGAGCTGGCTGGCGAACGCAATACCTCCAGAATAATCCGGTAGGATACATGATTGGTTTACATCGCTTCCTTTGACCTTCGATTTCGATACAGTGGTTTGTTAGGATTCTTCCTATTTTGCTGGTTTTACTTCACTCCGAAGTCGTTTGAGGGTCACTAGGGCAGAAGAAAGCAACGGATCTAGGTCAACCCCGTCGACCTTTGTAGAAAATACGGAAGATGAAGCAAATACCATTCCTACCCTCAAAATATAAATAATTTTTCCCCGTGATTTTGAATTAATTTTTGCTTAAAAATCAACCAAAAAGAGTCAAGTTGGTCTCCATACCTATATATATATGTATATATATACATATATATATATATATATATATATATTCATTCATTCAAATTGAAATAGAGATAAGGAAAATGGTAAAGGAACACATATAAAGGACAAACACAACAGAGGTGGGGATGGCGGATGTGAGCAGATCACGAATGTAAAAATATTTTCCTCGACCGGGACATTTCCTCAACATCCTTTCCAGGACATCCTTTACCATTTTCCTTATCTCTATTTCAATTTGAATGAATATTTATTCGCCATATGGCGGTATTTCGTGTTTGAATGTATATATATATATATATATATATATATATATATATATATATATATATATATATACATGCTTCGTCCATAAAATAAGTGTACTGAGCTCAGGAAAAAAAATTATTACACTTTTACATATCTTAAGCTAATATTCCTCAAAATAGGACCCTTGTGAGTCGATACACTTGTTCCAGCGGCGTTCCCATTCCTGGAACGCTCCCGCGAAGGCATCATCGGGAACCTCTCGAAGAGACGTCGTCACGGCCTCTTTGACGGCGTCCAAAGTCCCGTATCGCGTTTCTTTCAAACTCCTCTTTATCTTCGGGAACAGAAAGAAGTCCGGTGGTGCCAAGTCCGGGCTGTAGGGTGGGTGCGGCAGCGTTTCCACGCCGTGCTTGGCCAATAAATCCGACACGACAAGCGCGGTATGAGACGGTGCATTGTCGTGATGCAGCTGCCAGATCTTTTGGTCCCTAATAATCTCATGCACAGTTGTTTTTGGCATATTACACTGCTCTGCTATCATCCGAACACTAAGACGACGATCAGAGTTCAGTACATCGCGAACTTTTCGCACATTTTCGTCGGCGAGTGTCGTTGATGGGCGTCCAGGCCGTGGTTCGTCGTCGAACTCTTCTCTGCCCTCCACGAACATCTTGTGCCACCGAAAGATCATATTTCTGGACATGGCTGACTCCCCGTAAGCCTGGTTAATCATACCGACAGTTTTGGTAGACGATTTCCCAAGCTTTATCGCAAATTTGATGGAATAACGCTGCTCCAAAAATTTCGGCATCGCGTTCCGTGACGTGGGTCGAGCGTGGAGGTTCGCGTTAACAGAGCTCCTCACTACACCACAGCTCAGAGCCGACTGCCTTTTTCAGCGTCGCTTGCCAACATACCCCCCTTCAATCGCAGCCCGTCAGAGCGGTGCTGTGCGCGCCTGGAGCGGCGGGAAAAAATCAGTACACTTATCTTCCGGACGAACCCTGTATATATACACAGTAATCAACCATGAGGTCCGTTTGGGAGGTGATGGTAGAGTTCACCCAGTACTAAACCCGACGGCGTGTGAAATTTACACATCAGGGTAGGGGTGCCAGATCCTTTACCTGTGCCGGTTATGGTTTCCCAGGAAGACCTGGTACCCGAAAAATCATATGGTTTGGCTGTAGCTGCAGATACCCAGAGAGTCTTGCACCCGAATCGAAACCGAACTCTCCGGTCAGTACCTGAGTTCTGTCCTTCTCTTCCTTGAGAAAGGTGGTGTGGGCCACCGAAAATTCGAAACCTAATGAATTTATTTTCTTTTTCTGTGTTAATGTGCATTTGTCTCTGTCCACTAGTGCTAACTTCATTTATATATATATGTATATATATATATATATATATATATATATATATATATGCCGGTCGCGGTGGTCTAGCAGGTAGAGCGTTGGACTGCTGACCAGAGGGTCCCGGGTTCGATTCCCGGGCAAGGCACTTTGGGCACCTGCAGCTCCACACAAGCTAGTTGATTTTTCGGGTACCAGATCTTCCTGGGAAACCATAACCGGCACAGGGAAAGGAACTGGCCCCCCTACCCTGATGTGAATGAATATTCACACGCCGTCGGGCTTGGTACATGGGTGAGCTCTACCATCACCTACTAAACCGACCTTCGGGTTGATTACTGTGTTTATGGTTTATATATATATATATATATATATATATATATATATATATATATATATATATATATATATATATATATATATATATATATATATAATCTCTTGAAAATGACGCAATCCGGCGACGCACAAACACACAAACACTAGGTTAATAAATATTAAACACACAGAAACATAAAAGAAGGACACTTACAGTAGATATTTACGTTTCGACGGCACGGCCGTCGTCATCAGAATGTTATGTTTATGTGTGTTTAATATTTATTAACCTAGTGTTTATATATATATATATATATCGATGATGCGGAAGTACTCACGAGAGCAATATAACTTTTGGACGGCACAATAGAACACAGAATGTTCTATTGTGTCGTCCAAAAGTTATATATATATATATATATATATATATATATATATATATATATATATATATATATATATATATAGAACACATCGCAGATCTCAGTGTAAATTAGGTTTCCTTGGTTGTGTAATTGGTAGCACATCCGCCCGGCAAGTGGAAGGTCCGGTGTTAAAATCCCGGTTAAGGAAATATTTTTACATTCGTGATCTGCTCAAAAAACCGCCTTCCCCACATGTCCTGTGTTCGCCTTTTAATTGTTTTCCTATCCCCATTCCTTATGCCTATTTCTATGTTTGAATGAATATTTGTGCGCCGTATGGCGGGATTTGAATGTATATATATACATAATTTCTTCGAGGTAACACGGAAGTGCTAAATAAAAAATAAAAAACTTAGACAGCGACACACCGCACGAGAACACATAAAAAGAACACTCACAATGATATCTTGATAATTTCGACGGACTCGAACTCCATCTTCTTCGGAAGATAAGATATGATTGTCATATCTTATCTTCCGAAGAAGACGGAGTTCGAGTCCGTCGAAATTATCAAGATATTATTGTGAGTGTTGTTTTTATGTGTTCTCGTGCTGTGTGTTGCTTAAAAACAAACGAGGATAATTCAGGAAAAATTTTATTGAAGCAGAAAAGATCCAAGAGAGATGGAAGGTATATGTGGAAGAACTGTACAATAAAGAAATTAAAGCAGCAAGGTTAGAAATAGAAAGAGTACGACGTAGATGATGATTACTTAGGTTCAGACTTACTGGACGGTGAGATAGATAGGACATTAAGCGAGTTGAAATCAAATAAGGCCGTGGGGGTTGACAATATTCCTGCGAAACAAAATTCCTTAAATGTTTAGGAAAACGTAGGAGGAAGGGTTTCAATGAACTAACTCATAGCATTAATGAGAGAGGACCTTGGTCGGAAAACTTCGTCAGATCAGTGTTAGTTCCTACTCACAGAAAAAAAAGAGTGCAGTATGTAATGACTACAGATCGATGTGTTTGATTTCGCACGCAGCTAAAGTGGTTCTCAGGATGATCAATAAGAGAATGGAGAACAGAGCAAATGATTACTTAGGGGATGATCAATTTGGTTTTAGGAAGGGGAGAGGCATGCGTGTTTCCATTGCAGTAATGAGGTCACTAATAGAGAGGAACATAGAATACAATCAGGACGTATTTGCCTGTTTTGTAGACTTCAATAAGGTGTTTGATAAAGTGACTTGTGAAAAAGTAATGAATGCACAGCGGAAAATATGATTAGATTGGGGGACAGGAGACTAATCCGCAACCTGTACATGTTTCAGACTGCTCAGGTGCGAGTGGGGAGCGGAGAGTCCGGATGGGTCGCGTTAGGAAGAGGTGTAAGGCAGGGTTGTCCATTATCACCGGTGCTGTTCAACGTATACTATATGTGGAGGAAATGATTAAAGAGGCATGGGAAGAACTGGAGGTAGGAATTAAAGTCGGAGGGGAATCCATAAAATCGGTTAGGTTTGCTGATGACCAAGCATTGGTTGCTCAGTTAGCCAAAGGGTTGCAAGCATTGCTGAGTGAATTGGAGGTTCTGTGCGATAGATATAGGATGTAAATCAGTATCAATAAAACAAAGGTTATGCGATTTTCCAGAAAGAAAAAGGCTAAGATTAATATAAAAATATGAAGGAAAACACTAGAGCAGGTGAAACAGGCTGTTTGGGGAAAAAGTTATATGTATGTTTACAAATATTTATATGTATATACATATAAATTTTTTCCTAATAGTATATATATAGTTGGACTACTGACCAGAGGGCCCGGGTTCGATTCCCGGGCAAGGCACTCTGGACACCTGCAGCTCCACCCAAGCTATGTGATTTTTCGTCAACCAGATCTTCCTGGGAAACCATAACCGGCAAAGGGAAAGGAACTGGGCCCCCCTACCCTGATGTGTGAATTTCACACGCTGTCGGTCTTAGTACTGGGCGAACTCTACCAGCATCTACCCAACCGACCTTCGGGTTGAATCCTATGTGTTTAGTATTTTCCGCGTAAAAGAAAAAAACGACTCACGCATTAAATACGGATATCAGAGGCACCAGCAAACTTCACCAGTGCGAGAATGTTTACTGACCACATACTGACCTCTACCCCTATAGTATGCGTGTGTTTTTGGAATTCCTCTATTAGGAATAAATTCAAATTGAAAGGTCTTATGGGGGTATGATCTGATATAATGACCCAGTACCCGTTGCTCGCTCGAAGTCTCTCAAAGGACCTAATGTGACAACCTCCGCCCACCACTCCCTCCCTCCTTTCCAATCGGGCTCACGATGTGGCCCTGCCCCCCTCCCCCCACTTCCCTCAATCCCCTCGCCCCCTCCTCCCGAATGCAATACTCAATCCCTTTTACCTTTCCAATTTATTTCCACCCGCGTGCGCTCCAATCCGTCCCTCCCCTTCCCGTCCGACCACGCCTCCTCTCATCCCTAGCTTCTCCTAACCCCCCCTCTCCCTTCCCAACCCTCTCCACGGGGGAAAAGGGTGTGCCCAATGCCAAATGAGACCCAGATTTTAAATATTTACGTCTTTCTGGGGACGGGGAGGACATAAAAAGGAATTTTGTTTGCTTTCGTGCGCGAGTGGCGATTCGCCGCTGCGAGGGAGGGAGAGGGAATAGGGGGGAAGAGGGGTGTTAGGGTTTCGCAAAAGGAAGACTCGAATTCCAACCCGAGTTAAGAGGAGGTTGGATCGGCATTCTCCTCAGTGCGTATGCGAGGGCACGCCGCGGATGACGTTTACTTAAATGTCAACACTTGCGATCGGTGACGAAGAGATTTTGTGGCGATGGCGTGGGGTCAAGACGCGAGGAATGGCAACGGGAGTTAATGTGTGACCAGAAATAGCGCCGATTAATCCTCTGGGATAGCATCCGGAAAGAAGTCACTTTGGGGAAAATAATACAAATTTGTTATCCCTCGTTCATTCTTACTCTTATGACAATTCATAAGATATCAATCAGTCTTTGTATTTTTTTTACAGCTTATACCGCATAATCTAGATTCGATGATCACAGGCTGAACATTTCTACATTCCCTGTCTTCCTCTAACAACAAAACCTGACATCCAATACTGCAATAAGTCCCTTTTCAATTCCATATGCTTCCTTCCTCTTTCATTCCGTCCAACATCCACATTCTATTTCCACCCCTTCCTTGCTTGCCTGACATCCTCCATTCTATCGCAGTATTCAACATCATATCGCCAATTAAGTTGTTTTCCTACCTCCTTTGGATTTATCCCAGCAATCCCCTCTCCTCTCATGCCTAGCACTCCTTCATTTGTTTTCCTTTATCAGTCGTATCGATTAATAAATACAGTTGCTCCACTGTTGGTAACAAATTACGTGAACAACTGATAAGAATTTTTTTAACAAATGAGTCGCTTCACGATGGATTTTGAAAGTTATAATTTATTCTACTAATCCTTTGCTGCATTAATAATTATTATCATTTGATTTAATTAAGCATTTAAAAATACTACCAAAACTTTTTACAGGTAGTTTCTTCTTAAAATTTAACACAAAAATATTAAAAAGCGACCGTAAATATCTTAAGGGGTCTGTAATTTCAGTACTTTTTTCCCTCAGTAAAATGCCCTTAACTCCTATTAATTTAGTTATTACTTACTACTTAACTAACTAAAAAGAGAGTTATGTTAATGCAAACTTTGAATTAAGAAACGCTAGTAGGTAACCAAAAATCATTGTTTCCTTAAATAACTAGGTTAAATTGTTAAATCTTTTTACGTTAGTTGAGTAAATGCACACCTTTAATCAAATTCCTTCTCCTATACTATCTACAACTTCCAAAATTTATGGTATAAACCTGAAATTCATGCAAAATTTTCGATCTTTCTTCATTCTTCATCAATTCTTCTTTCTTTATTTTTCATGCACCGGCCATTTTTTCGAATGTTTGTTCCCTACGCATGCGCATATCCTTTCAGGTGTTACGAAATAGATTCATTTTTCCAACCACCTTCATCCACTACTCCTTTCCCTTGACCTGTGTTCCGTATGCCCAACGGGGAGAAGAGAGGGAGGGTTCCATCTTCCCAAGTTGCAAATAAGGAAGTCGTTTTTTCGTTTTATTACACCCCAATGAGGATCCTCAAGAATTCCGAGTGCGCGGAAACATTTTACCTATCGTACCTAGTGTAAAAGTTTTTCTAAATCATTCAAATTGTGACGAAAGACTGTAAAGTTTCTAAAGAACTAGTTTTAATATGATCTATAAAGTTAGGAAAGTTCAAGTTTTGAAATAAAAAACGCTGAACAAGGGCTTCTTCAACTTGTACCCAGTTTTATGACTTACGTTACGTTACTTAGGTTACGTTACCCGAAAATGAATGTGTCATTTGACTTAAGCAAGACCTAATTCAAAGTTACCCTTCATCAATGCGAGAGATATGTAATTCCTTAAGGTGAATCGACCCCTGACGTAGGGTCGTGGATAATTTCTTTTTCAACTCTCATGAAACTTAAGAATATCTTATCGTATAAGTTTATCTAAATGGAATGTTAAGTGAACTACGGCCCACATAGACATACTTCTTTATCTTGATGTTTTATGCTTAACTGGGCACTGCACTTACTTTAAAGTACTCGAGGTATTCCTACATTTTTAGGTGTAACACACGGATGAATATCTACGCAGAGTATTTAACGCCAAGGGGCTTGTCTACGTAATTTTCCGAAGGACATGGAAAAAAACTATGGCGTACATTTTTTCAAAGCGGGTTAAAAAATATATTCGCCTACTATTGCTTGATCCCGAGGACGTCAGATTTATGAGATACTGCATTATTTTTTCAACTATAATTTGAATACGTTGAGAAAACTAAGAATTGGCCTGCGTTTCGACAGAATTGGAATAACTTTGACTGTAACATATTTGTGCTCGTGATTTGGCTTCATTGATAACTCTTCACTATTGAAGCTGATTTTTCCCTCTGCAATGTGTAAGGCTTGAACGAAACCTTTCTAGAATAATAAGATCTTGTCGAGTAATATAAATCATGAGGTAATGGAGGAGAAGTCTACACCAAACAATTAGAATTTTACATTTTCTAATTCAATTACGCGCTTTCTCTCAATATACCCATGTATATTAAAAAAGAGTTGTCCCCCAGGGGGACTCAGAATCCCTCGACCCCTCATAATGCGAATTTTCCCTGACGATTGAATAAAACATTCGGGAGAGGGTAGATGCATTTCCAAAGTAAAGACAAAAGCATTATTATTATTACTATCCTACCCTGTAAGAATTTTGGATGGACACAGGCAATATAATGGGGCAAATATACATTTCTTGACCTCTCCTAGCCAAATACACAATCTGAAATCAGAAACTACAGTAAGTCCGTCTTCATCTCTGCATACTTCCTTCCTCCCTTCATCCCGTCCTACATCTCTATCCTATTCCATCCCCTTCCTCGTTTGCCTAATATTCTCCCCTCTATCACAGTCTTCAAAATCCCACTGCCAATCAATATGCCCTGCTTCCACCTTTATCGCCTCTTTTTGATTTCTAAATACTTTCTCCTAATGGAGATAGGATAGCTGTGAGAAATTATCCCTGAAAATAGCTGGCGCGGAAGTGTCGTGCCTCTACCCGGCCGTCGGCGCAGGGCGAACTTGGCTCCGAGTCGAGTGCCGCTTGACGCGGCGACGAGTAAGAGGGTCGCGGGGTGCGCAGACGGGTATGGGCTCGAGCCTGCCTCGAGCCGCCGTCGGTGCAGGGATCTTTGGAGTTTGCAGCAAATATATTACCATACCTAGAACTTCCTCGTTCTTTGCTGTCCACTTAACCTTCTCCACACCCAAGTTCCAAAATCCTCCAATCTACGCATATCATCCTGCTTCAGTGACCATGTTTCCACGCCGTACATAACCACACCCCATTATAAAGTTTTAATGAGGCTTTTCTATACAATTTTTGCTAAATTCATCTGTCATTAATTCCCTCATCGTCGTGAAAGTACTAATAATTTGAATTGCAATGTATGCATATTGATCAAGAAGGTTTTTTCAAATTTTTTTGCTAGTGCTTGATTCCATAGCAATCACTTCTCCCCATCGCTTAATCCCATGCAAATCATGACTGAAAAACTTTCCGAGCTCTAATTCATGCGGAGGAATTTTGATTAAAACCAAAATATGACGTGAAAGTACAGAACACCCAGTAAAAGTTTGCGAAAAATATTCAACCAAAAATTAACCCCAACAAGAGAGGTAGGTCAACATTTAATGGATTGCAAAGAGCAAATTACATGCATCTTCTGCAAAAACTAATCTGTTACGCCTCACTTTGACCAACGAAATCGGACCCCTTGGATTGGTTGGAGTAGTAATTTTGAGCTATTTAGTGAAAACATGAGTACTGGAATATTCGACGCTCATTGATTGACAGCGCCTTAAGATACCAGAGATGAAACTCCTAAAGTCTGATTACTGACTGACTAGACTAAACTACCTGGAGTTTCATCAAACATATAATATTTTTTGTCGACAGAAAGAAAAATGAAAAGTAGCGTATGTATTGTTCTACAGATGCCCCTTTAGTAATTGTCTGGTATTTTATGTTCCTCAGATACTTTCATTTGAACAGTATTGTTAATTAAAAACAGTTTTAATTGCGATGAATCTGAACGAAAATTGAAGTTATAATGTACATTCATTTGAAGCAAAGTAATGTGGAAATCAAGGACGGTAATGAACACCAATTTAGAAGGAAAACACGAAACTTGTTGCATTAAGCATCTTAGATCATTATTGAATGAATATCTAAGCGCAGAAAAATCGACCATGACTGAGATACTGTATCCAACACGATGCTATGTTAAGTGTATTTGATCACGAATTTCCAATAAATTTAGCATTTGATTTCTTTCTACTCATACATTCATCAAACATATATTAATGTAAAGGAGAAATATTGCATTTGATATAAAGCTACGGTGTATTTTTGAGGCTCGGTTTAGGAATTCAAGTACTACGACATTCTTCTCCTAATCATGTTGAAGGTCTTCAGGAAGACGGATCTCACTTGAATTCTAAAATCTACCATTCTCCTCACAGTGTCCCAAGTGCCCCAGCCGACCTGTCCCTAGGGTCTCTGCCCTATCTAATCCGTGGGACCCCACCTAAATCTTTAGGTTTTTCTCCCGAGCCCTAGCAGACCCCTAGGGTCCTCTGGAGGTCCCACCTCACCCTCTCCCTGAGCCGTCATGTCCTTGCGCCCTGGCTTTCTATATCCCGGAGCATTTATTGCCACCCAGGGTCACACTGCATCCTTTACCGAGACCCTCCCTCTACTTACCTCCGACCTCCTCGAGCACCCTCAAGACCCCAGGGCTCTCAGGCACAGTGGCCTGCCTGCCTCCATGGGCAGCAGCCACTCCCTCAATCCTCTCATGCACCCGGAGTCCCCATTGCCGCCCAGTACCCCTGCTCAGGGACACCCGTCGCATTCTACAATCCCACTGATAATATACCGATTCCTTCAGCTTCCTAACAACATCACCTTCCCCCATTTCAACTCTTTAGAAACCCGGTCAACGGAAGATCTAATCCTGACATTTGACTGGAGATTCATTCTCTGAAATGAGTAAAGGCACTTTATTCCTCTTAAGTGATAGAACGATAACGAACACAGTAATCCATCCAAAGGTGATCTTTTGACTGAGTACCTGCCTCCTAGGGTGAATTCACCCTTCCATTCGTGTTGAGTAAACGATTTTTCCATGTTTCATAAATTTGAAATCCTTCCTAAAAATGCACACATAGGTATGTTATATATTTATGTATATATATATGTATATATATATATTATATACATACAAGGTCGGTCCCAAAGGTAGAAGAACTTATTTTTTCCCGGCTGGACGGACGGGGGACGGCTTCTCTGGCTGAGTTCGAGGGAGGGGAGTCTCAGGAAAGGTTGGAGGCCGGTGGCTGTTGACCCCCAGCCTTTTCGGAGTCTCGTATATATAATATATATATATATATATATATATATATATATATATATAGAAAATATATATATATGCATATATAGATAATATCGTCGAAGTAACACGGATGTGTTGAATAAAAAACTTTGACAGCAACAAACAATATATGAACACATAAAAGGAACACTCACACGTTACTTCTTGATAATTCCGTCAAAATTATCAAGAAATAACGTGTGAATGTTCCTTTTGTGTTCATATATTGTTTGTTGCCGTCAAAGTTTAAAAAAAAACATATATCTAATTTAAGAAAATTGTACACACATTACATCTCTACATGTATGTAACCAGTAGATGAAAAATGAATAACTCCGCTTCTTTTGGAGAGAAAAATGGTGATTGTTCAAAGGAAAGAATTAAAAACCAAAGGAGCACCACAGGGATAAAATAATTGCACACTCAGGTTGCCCAAAGTTGAAAGAAAGAATTTTAATGCCAACAGTGACACTTTTCGTAACTTTCGTTCTTCCAAACGGATTTTCCATTGGAATATTTTCGAAATATTTCGATTTAGACGTCTTCTTCAGAGACCATTGGCTTTAATATGTATATTATTCGTAACATATCCTCATGGTAAAGCGGCCGCCAGCTACACGAAGAAGGGAGGGAAAATTCGTTGCATTGGCTGGAGGATTATTGCCGCTCCGATCTCCATTTCGTCATAAATTGATGGGAAATCCAATTTAGCGAGCGACAGATAGCGAAATCCAGCCCGAACGCTCGCGAACTTTAGCGCATAGCTCGACGACGGAATCGGTGACGCTCGCATTTTTAACATGTGCACGGCGCAAAGTGGATCCGACGGTGTGAAATTAGTTTTGGATCGATTCAACTTACCAGAGATGATCATGTCCCCTCTCTCTGTGGTCCAGTAGTTGATTGAAGTAGGATATGCTTCCGTGTGACACTCCAGAGCCACGTCCTGCCCGATATACGCCCCTTCCAGCTGGTTTGGAATCCACAGCATCGGTGGGACTGGAAAATGGAAGTTATGAAAAGAATTATTATCGTTAGTGGGCTATAACGCGGAGGTAGCCTCTAAAAACATATGAAGTCCCATCTCCCTCTCAACCGTGCCTATCACTTTCTCGCTTGCATTCCCTTCTTTTCATATCTCCTTTTCATCCTTATCCACACCCACATTTCAAAAGTCTCCATGCTACGCATATTATCATACGTAAAAAATAATTTTGCCGTGCTGTACAAAACAACACTTAACATCAAAGATTTAACAAGTCTTTTTTTAACAACCTTGCTCAACGTCACTATCATTATTCTTTTCTCTTTGTAAAAACTTCTTTATCTTACGCAATTTTTTCTGCTCCTCTGTTGTTATCCCCTTCCCATGGACTACAACGAGGACGTGGTGGAGCATTCCGATAACCCCTAGAGCCTTGTTGGCGGTAGCAACGATATTTGCTAAAGAGGTTATAGATATACTGAGGAAGACAACGAGAAACAACCTCAATTATTTTTTCCAATAATCTCATAATGAGCACTAGAGAGAATGAGTCCTGGCAACTATGGGACTCGGTCCAATGGCCATGTGTCGGTTAGTAATTTAAGCGCTGTGCGAGGTGAGATGGAAGGATGGTGGAAATTACTGTATTGATATTTTAAGAGTAACATACAGCGCAGGGGACGAGAGCCAACGAGGGATGGCTGTCATACTGAACGGAAAGATAAACGTTTAGGTACGAAGAATGACTGCGGGGAGAAAGAAATTGAATTCTGCAGGAGACTGGTTAATGATAACAAATACATGTGTTTTTGACACAACAAAAGACACAGGTATAGTACTCGTACACGGAAAATATCGGGAGACTCAAAAAAGGTAGCAGTTAGACTACATTACTACATTGCTGGGCACAGAACAGCGTGATATATTCGAACATTTTCTCGGTATCAGATGTGGATCCGAATGACAATTTAGTAATTTTGTGGTGTTGTGTCCGAATCAAAAACATTAACTAGGGAAGATGATTAAGGAAGACGAACGTAGAGGTATTAACCGAAACGACAAGGATTATTAGTCAGTGGTAGAGACGGATATGAGTGAGGAAAAGAAGCTAGGTACAACCTAAAATGGGAAGATAGGGAAAAGACAAAAAAAAACATGATAAACTGAAACGAGAAGCTGATACGGTGAAATTATTATGGTGGGAGACGCAGTGCGACAGTGTGGAATTTTGCAGAGGACGGGTGAAATTGGTGTCATATACAGGAAGGTTAAACCCCTGTTAGGAAGTAAAAAGGGAAAATCGTTGCAAGCAGTCAAGTACATGTAAACATGACTATTAGCTGAACCAGGGAAGATTCAAGAGAGATGGAAAAAATATACAAATACGACTATATGGTGAATACATGAGACCAGCAAGATTAGATATAGAAAAAGAATATGACATAGATGAGCTTATATAGCTTATACGTGTCATAGTTTCCAGCTTTTCTGTATATAGAGGACAGATTAGGTGCAGGACTACTCGGTGGCAAGATAGATAAGGCCGTGGGGGCGAACAGTTTGATGATCCCAGTTTTTGTTCAGGAAGAGGAGAGGCACACGTGGTACTATTTCAGTAATAAGTTTACTGATAGAGATAGAGACAATTAGGATGTATTCACCTGTTTCATTGATTTCGATAAAGAATTGGATGTAGCGAATTAGGTGAAATTAATGTATTGCAGAAAATAAGTGAAAATTGGAGGAATAGAGGACTTATTCGCAACCTGTACATGTTTTAGACTGCTATGGTGAGAGTGGCGGATAGGGAGGCAGGATGGGCAGTGTTAGAAAGAGGACGGTGGCCATTATCACCTTTGCTCTTCTGCTCACACATGTATGTGGAGGAAATGGTTACGAGGCATGAAAGGACTTGGAGATAGAAATGAAAGTCGGCGTGGAATTCATAAATTCAATTAGGTTTCCTGATGACCAAGCATTAGCTTTCCAGTCAACAAAGGGACTTCATGCTTGGGAAGTCAGTGCGATAACTATTGGATGAAAATAAATGTACATAAAACATAGGGTATGCAGTAATCGAATAGGAGGAAAGATAAATTGAGTATTAAGATAGTAAATTCCAAGACACTGCGGGAGATACCGCGAGAGTAACTTTTAACGGAGCTGATCGGGATTCCGGTCAAGGCGAATGATTTTTACACTCTAAAATTGTTGCATTGAGATAGTAGGTCATAAAATAGTTCAGGACGAACAGTTTACCTATCTCAGAACATTTTAAAACAAGATGGTCAAAGTAGTGCGGACAAATGGAGAAGGATGGCGTTAGGCAAAGAAGCTTTCACAAGGAGGAGAGAATTGATGACAGGGAAATTGGTTCAGGATATTAACTAAAAGCTTGTTAAAACTTTCATTTGAAGCCAGGTTATAAAAGCGCGGAAACAAGTTCATTGAAGCAGGATGATAAGCATATAGCGGAGGATTTTGAAAAAGTATGCGGAGAAGGTGAAGTGGACATAAAGGGAAATAAATGAAGTACTAGGTATAGTGGAGGAGGAGAGGGGATTGTTGGGAGAAATCATAAGGAGGCAGGAAAAATTGACGCAGAGCGTTTTTATTGGCAAAGGAATGTTGAAGACTGTGATAGAGGGATGAATGTTGGGCAAGAGAAGAAGGGGGAGGAATAGGATAGGAATATTGGACAGAATGAAGGGAGGAAGGAAATATATGGTAATGTTGAGGGGCTTGTTGTCAAGAAGGATGTTGGGCTGTGTTTTTGTCAGGAGAGACAAATACGATAAATGTATTAATTGATAGATTGTGTTCACCCAAAACCCAGGTCAGAAACTTAGTCATAGAAAGAAATAATATAAAGTCGGTCATAGGATGCTTAAGACTAACAGAGAGGAGATTGTTAATTAAGTACGGTTTAAGAAGTGGAAGAATAGGATAAACATTTTGAAATGAACGAAGGGAGGAAAGAGTAATTCACTATGATAGACCTAGAAAGTTGTCGTTAATTAGTCTGCATCCTTCAAAAATCTATCTCGAAAGGGAGGATACCAATATTGATAATGGATTTTGTTATATTAGCTCTCATTTCTGCAAATGTTTTACATTTTTTGTGATACCCACATTTCAAAAGACCCGATCATCTATCTTTTGTCTATAAGACTAGGCTACGAATTCACACGGTGCTATACATCATATTAAAGGGTTTATTATATCCTTTGTACGTAGTTTATCAATGACCCTGACGTCACATCCATCCTATTCGTAAAAGTTTACTTTGCCATACCAGTTCTTTATTCAAAACATCTTGCATATTTTTACTGATACTATTGCTGTCCAAAATACTGCTCAACTAGCGAAGGCTCATTGTATTTCATATCGACCAGTATGACCAGTATGCAACGAAGGTGCCTGGACTTCTTAGGTCATCGTTTCAGAGAATAAGGATTGATATACTCGTAGTTAACGGATACAATTATGAAGTTGCGAGATGTATATTAAGCAGCGTAAAAATCATTCGTCTCGACCAAGATGAGTTTTGTACTGTGGAATTATTGCGTTCATCTGCACATCTGAGAGCGACTTGGATAAATTACATTTTGTGGGAGGTCACACAATTTCTTCGAATTGCTCAACAGATTTAATGCGTGCCAGTGGAAAAGAAAAATATAAAGTAAGGCAAGCATACTTAGTGGTCAAAGCGGGATCGAAACTGGGCAATTAATGGACGGTATTGAGACCTAAAACGATTTTAAATTGTCCCGTTCAGCAAGAAATTTCTTTTTGACAAGATATTAATCACCGCGAAGCCCTTGGGAAGTTTATGCTAATGTCGACATGAATTGGAGAGTATGTCAAAAGTTAAAGAACTCTCGGTCGGAATGTGGAAAAAGAATCTCTTTGAAATCCCGTTTTTAATTTATTCAATCAACGCTTAAATCTCCATTCATATAAAATCCTAGCTGTGAAATATTAAAATATATTCACGGAGTGCAGACAATCGTTGGACAATTTAATGGATGGATGAATCCTATAACGAGCTAACATTCATCAGTACCAATTAATTTCGCCCGAAATGATTATTTATCGGCATTACAAAATGAAACTCTTTAATTAACAATTTCCAATTGGTAATCCGATTAAATAATTTTATAAAACTTCCTTGCGGCATAATTGAAATTTTTCATGGACTAAATTATTCCGTAATCTCCTTTGTGCTGCTCTTGAATGGAAAATCGGAAGAAAAAATATTTGGCGGTGATTTGAGGGGTATCGTGACCATGTTTTGACATGCCAGATCGGATTTACAACTACCTTTTTCGAATCTCAGGTCACATTTAGTCAATGTATGAAAAATAATGAATAGGATTTAATTTGATTTTAACGAATACCATCCACTCAAACGAAGACACAAAGTAAACGAAAAATATACCCATGAAATTCTTGAAAAATAATTAATCACTTCCATTTTACTATTTACATGCCATTAACTTACGCAATCGTAAACGTTTTGCACAAATCCCAGGGACTCTTTACGCCAAAATTCGATTAAAAACCTCAAAGAAAACGAAGAAATTATCAATATTATATATTCAGTCACGCCATGTCTATGAATCAATTAGAGGAACGAATCAGTACGCCTATTTGAAAATATGTATTCAAAGCGAACCTTCAAAACTGAAAAGAAATTCCCTTAAAAACCGATGAAATTCTAATAAAACAGACGACTTCAAGCATGAAAAGCTATTTGAATATTCATCATTCAGAAATATATTCATATTTATGAATATATTTAAGATTGTGCCAAAGGTAATTAATGTCAAAAGATTGAGTACATGTTAATAATATCAGCGGAAAATTACCAATACTTATGACGTCTAGTCTTGTATATTTCTTGTTTTAGGCATACATATCAAAACGAGGTTATGCGGTTTTCGAGGAATAGGTGGGTAATGTTTGATATTAAAATAGAGGGGAAAGCTAGAGCAGGTGGAAATGCTTACCTATCTGGGAAGTGTTTCGGTTCAAAATGGTGAAAGTAG
This sequence comes from Hetaerina titia, assembly GCA_037158775.1. Classification (NCBI taxonomy): domain Eukaryota; kingdom Metazoa; phylum Arthropoda; class Insecta; order Odonata; family Calopterygidae; genus Hetaerina; species Hetaerina titia. The sequence goes on along the minus strand of CM073777.1, from coordinate 82,623,265 downwards.
AAGGGACATAAAACAAATAATTGCGTTAGGCAAAGTAGCTTTCACGAAAGGAGAGAAGTTATGACAGGCACGTTGAGTAGAGGTGTTAAGAAAAGGCTCGTTAAAACTTTGACATGAAGCGTATTTATGTACGGCACAGAAACATGGTCACTGAGAAGGATGATAGGCATAAATTCGAGGTTTTTGAAATGTGGGTGCGGAGAAGGATGGAAAAGGTGAAGTCAACAGAAAGGAAAATAAACAAGGAAGTGCTAGGTGTAGTGGGGAGGAGAGGGGATTGTTGGGAGAAATCATAAGAAGGCAGGAAAAGATGGATTCAGAGCGTTTGATTGGTAATGGGACGTTGAACACTAATAGATTGGAAAAAGTTATGCAAGTGAGGAAGGGAAAGGAATAGGATAGGTATGTTAACTGGAACAAAGGGAGGAAAGAAGTATGCTGAATTGAAGAGTAGCTTATTGTGGTGTCCGATGTTTTCGGTTTGGAGATTAGGTTAGGAGAGGCAGACAAATGTAGTATTGTACAGTTTTATAGGCTGTGGACATACTCCTGGAACCGTTGTCAAGCCACATCAAAAGAAGTAAAAGGAAGTCAGTCAACGTTAAGCAATTATATAAGTGTAGAAGTCAGGAAATATATGACTCATCGGCCATTAATATATAATATTGTCACAACTAGCAATCACCGATTAATAATCCATACATTCCACTCGACACCAGTAAGTACGGAAAAGAGCAGCTAGCAGTTCAACATGATCATCAATATTTCAATCCTAGGATTGGTTTACTGCAACCTACTCTACTCTATTCAATGTCAATATCCTCAATCTCTGATACCTTATCTGTTTTATTTCCTTCTTATTTATCCTATGCACATGTCTCTTGGTCTTCCCCGTGCAATCTTCCCTTCTATTTTTCCTTCTTTTATATTCCTAATCAATCCATCGTGCCTCAAAGTGTGTCCAATCCATATATTTCTTTTTTGCCGTAGAGTTCTCCATATGGTCCTTCTGCTTTTCTATCTACTTCGTTTCTCACTTTGTCTGTCCATTTAATCTTCAGCATTCTCCTCCAGCACCATGTTTCAAAGGCTTCTATTCTTCAATGGTCCTCATTTCTAATGTTCCAAGTCTCGGAACCATAGAGCGCCATGCTCCAAACGAAATTCTTGACGGATTGCTTCCTTGTTTCCAGCCTTAGGTTCTTTCAATTCAACATGTTCATCATGTCCATTCTACCTGTGTCCTTGGGGAAGAGACCGTTGTATGTTGCATGTTCACGTGGTAGTGGAATTTCGCCTTCTTCCTTTTCAAATTCTAGCTTGCACGTTATTGGCTAATTTTTTTACAACATCCTAAGGTGCAATTGTTTGTTAGTTGATAGTATATGTATTTGCCTGCGTGTAGAATGAAATGATGTTTGCATGAATGTACGTACACGCCACTGTAGGTACAGGTTTGCATAGATGTATTGATTGTGCATGTGGTTTTGTTTCCTTTTACAGGTGGTGACCTAGCACCTCCCGCCACATGCCCTTTCGTTGGCTTACGGGGTATTATGTAGGTGTAGATGAAATTAACATATTAAACCGGGTGCCATATTTATGGGATTGTTTAGACCTTTCTATATATCTAAACAGTTACCCGCAAGCCACGGCAAGAGTGTGTAGTGAGGGGTGGTAGGTCACCAGCCGTACCTAAAGTGCATAGAGAATTTTTGCCAAAATCACTAAGTAACGGTGTGAAGAAAACAAAAAAATACGAAGAATATAATAAAGAATTATTTTTGAGTTTTCATGGATGTAAAATCTGGCCAAAGACGCAAATAAATTTGTGTTTTTAATGTGTCGAAGGCATAAAAAAATGAACAACATTCAACTCGAAAATTGATTTTAATAGGTGAGGTTTGAGGTCTCCTAGTAGGATTAAAGTTTATGCTCACTCTATGTGCGAGGGGGTCAAATCCATCCCCACTCTCCCTCTCTCAAACAACGTGTGAAATTCACACATAAGAATAAGGAATGGATGTCATATATCCCCTGTAATTTCCCCAGATATTAGCAGTGAAAAAGGTAACACAGCTGTGTACACCTGAGAAAATTCAGAGGTTCCACTCGGAATTGAACCTGGGTGTTTTGGGTTAGTAGACGACAATAGATCTACCCACTTCACCACCGCACCCAGACACATGAAATATTCACGAACATTTAGGCAAATATGATGAAATGCAGTAAAGATCATTTGAACCAATCACTCACACTGAACACGAAGCAGCACCCTCTTGCTGATCGATGGGGGCACACCGTTGGAAGCTATGCAGAGGTAGGCACCCATGTGCAGGCGGCTCACTTTGGTCACGGTGATCATCTCGCCATCAATGACATTCACTGCGGAAAAGAAAAGACGTTCAGATGAAGGGAATGGAACTCATAGGGCGAAGGACATTATCTTGTGGACTCGCTCAGGGAATGGAATTCAAATTGCATGAAAAAGTTGCCCAGCACACGGACATACTTTGATATATTTTGAGTAATCCACCAGTCACAGTAGATTGAATCATCACATAATTATAAATATCCACTAAGCAACGATTTTAATTCATTATTTTACCCCTCTCAACCTTAAGATGATATAGCGCGTTGATACCTATCGGAAATAAATCCGTTAAAGTCCGCCTAGTCTCATCTAGTGAAACATTACAATGAAGAACGAGGAAAGAATCAGTATAACTTTGACTTGACTTAACATAAGAATAACTTCGCGGCTCACATGAAAGAATTTATTGTGTTGACTAGTTTAGCTACACTGAGTTATCATCTAGGCTCTAAATTCTTTCCTGTGGAAACGCGACGTCTTTGATTCTTTCTTTCTACTTCACAAATGGATTCCCACAAAGTGTCGGCCACAATCATCTCTCAAAAAAATTGCAATTATTAAGTGATTACCATACTCCAATTTTTCCAAATCACGCCTGAAACTAGGATATTCGATGCTAGGATTTCATGGATCTGAATGAAGAATTGTAATAGGTCTGGTACATTTAATATCTCTTCTTAACACCGCACTAAATAAATACAGGGTTCGTCCGGAAAATAAGTGTAATAAGCTCATTGTCTTTTTTGACAAAAGGAGAGTCGTCCACTACGAATTTGTACCTGAACGACAAACTGTAAATGCTGCATTTTACGTCCAAGTGCTCGACAGGCTTCGAAAACGAGTCGCCCGCGTCCGGCCAGCGATCAACCTGAGCGACAATGCGCCGTCTCACACCGCGCTTGTCGTGTCGGACTTCTTGGCCAAGCACGGCGTGGCAACGCTGCCGCACCCGCCCTACAGCCCGGACTTGGCACCACCGGACTTCTTTCTGTTCCCGAAGATAAAGAGGAGTTTGAAAGGAACGCGATACGGGACTTTGGACGCCGTCAAAGAGGCCGTGACGACATGTCTTCGAGAGGTTCCCGATGATGCCTTCGCGGGAGCGTTCCAGGAATGGGAACGCCGCTGGAACAAGTGTATCGACTCAAAAGGGTCCTATTTTGAGGAATATTAGCTTAAGATATGTAAAAGTGTAATACATTTTTTTTCCTGAGCTCAGTACACTTATTTTCCGGACGAACCCTGTACTCCTGTACACCAAAAAAAACATTATTCAAATTCATGCACTTCCTGTCCTGTCCCTCTTCACTCCGCCCAAGTAGGCGTTGAGAAATAATTTTCCCGTCTTAAACCTCTTTTAGATAACATTCTATCAACGAAAGGAGCAAGTTCGACGTTCAAAAAAGCATCGAAAAATTATTAACAAACAAACATAAATTAAATTCACCTACAAAGTTGTCCACGATCACGCACTGACATTTCTAGACACGGTTGTCATTAGAAACGGCGGGACAGTCGAATTTGACATTTATACGAGGGGAATGTAACTAACGCAAACAGATAATCACATAAAGGTTTACCAACAAAAGATGGCAGCCTTCAATTGTTTATAAGCAGTACGCTTACCGCCCCCCTCAAAAAACCACGGTACGGCAAAAATTACAACTCATCAAATACACTCGTCCTTAGTAAAAAGATACGGTCCAAATATGATGGATAAATTAGTCACCAAGAATGATTTCCTTTCCATTCTGTTTGAATTCAAACTTACCAAAGGCATAACGTCATAAAAAGATTATACGAGGTGTGTTCAAAATATAACGAACATTTTTTTCATTTCGCGGACTAGGAGAGTGCGATTGTCAAACTTTTTTTTATTATGTTGGTATACTACATGCTCCTGAAGTATGATAAAACTTTCAGCTGTTTTGATCGTGGACTTTTTCTGTGACAGCCACTAAGGTTAGACGTGTTCTATGAGCTCGACGATTTTCGTTTATTAAAAGAAATGAATCATAGAATTTGCATCAAGTTTTGCGTAAAAAATGAAATAAAGTGTAACAAAGCGTGTGAGATGTTAACAAAGGCCTATGGTGAGTCTGATATGAGTAAATCAAGAGTTTGCGAGTGGTATAAGCGTTTCTAAGAAGGCCGTGAAGACCTTGAAGATGACGAACGCCCTGGACGCCCCAGCACATCAATAACCGATGAAAACGTGGAAAAAGTGAAAGAAATGGTTGAATGGTTGAAGGAAATGAACAATCGCCGAATCACAATTAGAGAGGTCGCTGATGGTGTTGGCATATCGATTGGATCATGTCATGACATTTTTTCCAATTTTTTGGGTATGAAACGCGTGGCGGCAAAATTCGTTCCAAAATGGCTTTTGCACCACGATAATGCACCAGCTCATACTTCATTGATTGTTCGTGAATTTTTCGCCAAAAACAATACTTTAACGATGCCCCAGCCTCCATATTCACCAGATATGGCTCCGTGTGACTTTTTCCAATTTCCAAAAATTAAGAGAACCTTGAAGGGCCGCCGTTTTACAGCCGTAGATGACATTAAAAGTGCACCGCTGAAAGAACTAAAGGCTATCACAAAGATCGAGTTTGAGAAGTGTTTCGGGGATACGAAGAAGCGCTGGCACAAGTGCATAATCTCCAATGGGGACTACTTTGAAGGTGATAACATTAATGTATAAGAATAAATAAATATTATTGTCCGAAAAATGAAAATTCCCGTTAATTTTTTAACACACCTCGTACGTTGAAACATCAAATACGGAACGTGAGATGGCCTGGAATCTATGTCAAACTTTTTTCACTCCGCTTGAAAGACAAATTTACTAGAAATGAGTAACTTGGCATGTAGAGACAAGAAAATCGCTTAAGCGCCGTAAGTACTCCCCTTGATTTATTACGAGTACTATTAATATCCGTTGAGTTTCGCGAGAGATTGCGTGCTTTAACAAACATCAGATGATCATGAAAAGTGAAGCATATTATAATTGATCGTCACGAGAAGAGAAATGTTGCACGTTCTAAATAACAAATGGAAGCTTCCGCTTTTGAGGAAAAGAATATCCCGCTAATGTAGCCATATCACAAAGTGACAAATCTGGGCCGTGCCAATTTCCTATCTTAAACAGGGATCAAGAAAGTTCTCCGATACGTAAAATAGTAACTTTTCCGCGCGAGCTGCCTTTTGTTTTCGCCCGACGTAGTCGCGTGCACTTGGATCGCAATGTGGAGATTATAGTTTTCATAGATCTCCTTTACGACTGAATTCAAACGCTACTTTACGGGTGACATGATAAACCTAAGTTTAAATGCCACCCATAATAAAGATAAATTAAAAAATATATAAATTTGAAAATGGAATGACCAACCTACATTTGGCTCAGCACACATTTATTTTCTTAAAGCATACGGTACACATGGACCAGAGAAATGTAACGTGGCATCAAGGTGACCCGTGAAATCAATAAGTGGTTAGAAAATAAAAGATAAAGGAGGTAACATTGGAATTAAATAAAAAATTATTCCGTAAAGGCTATTTGCTACTAGAAAATACATGACATTAATGCTATGATTGCCCTAAGGTCGGATGATGGAAGTGGATAAATTACTTTGTTTTACTTGTTCATAAACAGCAAACAGATGAAAACAGAAAGGTTAGAGACAATATTTTTTTCTCTTGTACATATGTCTTCTATGAGAAGACTTGTTATGGTATATGCTATTTGATACGATATCTTGAGTGCGAGAAAATGACTTCTAGCGAGTTTATTGATTTATTGGCGGAGAAAATTCCGAAGTTCGTGATTCATGACTTCATGGCGAAACAACATGCGGATATTTTCCGGAAAATTAGAGGGAGTTGAAGAAGTTGTTGACTAGATCTTTTCCAAAAAATGACTCTCTTCTCCTTTGAGTGGGCTTTTGTGGAGTGCCTTGGTGTATCGGGAACATAAGCAGGTTCACCGACGCCCTACACCATCATTCGCAAGAAGAAAGGAATATACATCACCCACCATCATCGTGGCAGGCATGGACTTAATGACTTCCACTATAAACCAGTATCACATTTGAAAGGAATATTCCAATACTGAAGTGGCATCAGGCGGATGCAATTCTCTGTATATACGAGGTACGTTCAATAAATCACGAAAATTAGAGTTATAAGAGAAGAATTTTATTCATTCGTCTTTTTCAATGCTATCTCCTTCAAAGCAACCCCCCATCGGATATTATACATTAATGGCAGCGCTTTTTCCAATCCTCGAAACACTTCTTGAACTCGATCTTTGGTATAGGTTTTAGCTCTCTCAGCGATGCGTTTCAATCTCAACTTATAAAAAGACAGCCCTTTAAGGTTTTTTTTTAATTTCTGGAGAAAAAGTTTCTCGGGGCAGTGCTTAGCAAATGTACAGGCTTGGAATTCATTGCAGTGCTGTTTTTCACCAAAAATTCACGAACGAGCAATGAGCGATGTGACCAGGTACATCATCATGGTGGGTGAAAATTCCATGGATTGTTTCGTCAAACGGACGTTTTTTTCGTATTGTTTCGAGAAAAAGGCGTTGGATTTGCACTAATTAAGACTTTGTAGTCGAATAAGAAGAATTTGTACTAAAAGTAATCGTTCAGTTTACCTAATGGACAGAATTCATGGTGCACTATGCGAAATTGGAAAATTCCCGTTTCTTTTTGAACAAGCCATCCAAGAATTTCTTTTTTATTTGGAGGTCATGCCGTCAATATCACGAAGACAATCATTTATGGAGTAGTAGTGGGAATTTGGTGTTCCTTCAAGCAAAAATATTGTCAAATGTGAATGCGCAGAATATGTATCAACGTTCTTCTCAGCACGGAGGAGAATATGATGTCAACGCACCGAAAGACCTCTATTCGAAAAGTCTGCAAAATTAACGATATATTATTTACTACAATCAGAAAATATTTCGATTACCGAATAGAGAAAACAATAGTTTACAGAATATTAGTATTCGATTTAAAGTGAGGCATCACCAAGGGGAATTCAAAAAATTTTTTTCTTTAATAAGGAAAAAAATCTCGACCGAAACTTTTAAAATGAATGCGTAGAACATCGATATGGAGGGAACCATGATTAAGGGGAATCGAAAAAATTTTCTTTAAATTCACGGAGAAGGGTATAAATATTCTAAACTTTCGTTTTTTCGAAGCTATTTCCATTTTGTTCTGTTTTATTTTGCCTTTCATTGGGAGCCCAGCGCCTCCTGCAGTAGCATAGTTCGAAACCCTCGTGGACTTCTTTTTTCAATCAAGTGTGTGCAGTTAGATTTGAAAGGAACTCCAATTACGAGGAAGTTCTAACAAAACGGTAATATTACCCATGAGATCATGCTCGCATGGTGAGAATGCTAAAATTGTACATGTGTTAAGGAGATAAAATAAGGTTTCGTGTTTCATGATCGAGATAAAGATTTGGCGTGACGCAGGTTTATGAGCTCACTCATAGTTGGCGACACTGCTAACATAGTTTTGTTTACAGAGACTTGCTTTCTTATTTATTAATAAATGTGCAGTATTTATCTTTCGTGACGATTATCGCTTTACTTTTGATAATAACCTATGCTTAAAAATCTCGCGATTACAAATTGAACGAATGTTAAAAAATTATAAGCAAAACTGAGATGTTCGTATTTGCATCGACTTCATTTCTTAGAAATATACCAAAAATGTTTCAATTCCCTGAAAATGTTAGTCACTCATACCCTGAAACAGACCAACTATAACACCACAGGAATAAAAAAAATACTGCCAAATAAAAAGTTTTATACACGTTGAACCGTTCAAAATTTAAAAGTTCCATTTTATAAAATTAAACAAAATATCCATTTAAGCTTTTGAGATGATATATGATATTCAAAAGAAATATGGCGTCAAATAAACCATCGTATGAATGGCACAAAATTTAAATTCTGGTCTACGATAAACGAAAAAGAAATATTCGGTATTGAAATACCAACTTTTTAAAATAGCAACTCAATCGATATTTAGATTTTAGAAATACGGCTAAAATTAGATTCATTATTTTGAAAATACCTCCCAAGAAAATGCTCATGAGAAATTGAAAAGTCAAAGGGAAATATAATACGGCATATACCGATCCATCTCCTTTAATATACCTTAATTCCTTCATAGAATAATCCGAAGCCATTATAGCCAATTCAATTACGAGGCCAACAAATAAAACAAAGCAAACTGAGCTAACTCGAAAGCATCCAACAAAACATATTATGTCTCATTACTTAATTATGTATTATTACCTGATATATCATGACTCCCCTGCTAAAATAATGTTTCTCAAGTTGCTCATTTTTGTCATGGAGAAAAAGAAATGATATACCGCATAAGAAATTCTGCAACAAAATTGCAAAATTTCTCCTAAATCACTTTGTTGTAATTTGCAAGAAATTTGCCTGATTTCTTCTACATCATATCATATTCGGAGAAAATTCTTGTTATTTAAACATATTGATTTATCTTAGACTCGTGCAATGTACATACTAGAGAGCTAATATCACTGGAGAGGCTATGAAATATTAATATGTGGCTTGTAAACAAAATGTTTTAGGATCAAACTAGGATTACCTAGGAAATACTACAATCATATATGGGCCATAATGAAATACACTTAATGTTGGGATATTTTACGTGTAGCACAATTAATAATTTGGTTTGCAACTTAACGTATACCTATCTGTTCCAAATTTATGTGACTAGGGATTAATTAAATGTACATTATTTCATGGAGAAGTACGCGTAGAAATAGTATAAAATTGTGTCACCTAGTTATATTTATTTTTATCATTTTATCTTATTTGTCATCAAGTCACAATTACCCAAAATGAGAAATGAAAAAGATTTTTTGGTTAGAAAGAACAGTTCATAGCGTTATGAGAAAAACAAAATTATTGTTATTGTTGGTAACGTACAACGCGTTTCAGTTCATCGAACCATCTTCAGGTACAAGACTGAAGCACTGAAGTTGGTTCGATGAGCTGAAACACGTTACAAATAAATCTGTGGAAAAATGCAAATTTTGTTTTTCTCATGATGACGAACTTCCACTAAATCTCACCTGAAGCTATTGAAGTTCATAACGTGTCAAGAGTAAGAAATTAAAATAGGTCGTAATTGTTTTCAGCTCCCTTTATTTTGATCTTCAACGGACATCGTGGGAGAAACGCATTTTCATTTTATATTAATTTATTTATTTTACAAATCAAAGGATACAGTATAAAAAAGCAACTCAGAGAAAAACTCGGTAATGTATAATGCTGAATATTTTCTTATAGAGCCAAAAACAATTCAGACTGCCCATGAAAAACGAATTCGAAGATTTGCATTAGTGACTCATCAAAATAAAATTGGAAATATGAGAATCTAAACATTGGAATTTTGGTTCACTTTAAAATGCACATGTATTGTGTCAAGGAGGTTCGCGCCATCACTAAATGAGTCGCAAAAATACTATCATATTCAATGCAAGCAGATTAAGTTTATTCCACTGCATGAAAAATATATTAATCTTCCAACGCTTCATAGATTCTCTTTCTATCTGCATAAATTCAGTAATTAATTTTAACACACGTGTTATAAACGCAATTCAAGTCTCGAAAATGTTCTCACATGAAACAGCTTTTGGGTTAAACATTGACATTTAATATAATTTCGTATGCAAGATGATTAAATAAGTTAGTTTATTGTATCTTGTATTATTCTTTACGAGAAAAAGTCAATGAATAATTGGGATATATAAGTTTACCCATAATGTCTCCTAGGCAACACGGAGTTCATCAAACTCAAACTTGTAAATATTGTTTTCGGGGTGATGTCAATGTTCTTATTTTGTTATTTCAATGATTGGCACTTCAAAATACGTATAATACTGATGTGGTTATGACTGATTCGGTTTGCCGCTTTTTGTGTTACACCTTTAAGGTTTTTATAGCCTTTTTTATCACTTAATTAACTTTTTTTTATTTTACGCATTCATGTATTTTTCATTACATATATGTATCTATATTTTCAAATTTATACTTATATTTCATTTCAATGACCATCTGTTTACATTGTGGCAAGTGATTTTGAGCAAAGATTTTAGTTTAGTTAAGCGCTACCGAGCTTGAACTAAACCAATACTTAAATATACTGAGTATATTTCGTTAGAATTAGTATTCAATGTTTTTCAGTACCCTGCAAGCCACCGCTAGGGTGTGTGACAGGCGGTAAATATACAACAGACTAATTTTCACCGGAATATTTTTAACACAATCGTGGTCGGACAACGTTGACTTGATCCCTAATCGTTCGTGGAAAAAAATACACCATATATCTGTTCTACATGTAATCTCTCGAATTTTATTCGCATGATCTCTCCTACCGTAGTGCGATTGACATAATAATACGTTTTCAACTACAATGCTAAAGAGACCTCTTTTTCATTTATGCAAGAGATTTTATCTCTAATTTAACCTTAGCTCCTTGAATCACTCTAGCTCCTCTAATGATTTTGATGCGCTACTAAGTTTATCATAAACGTTTAATTGTTAATATTTTATTACTATTTATTTAATTAACCACTTATATGGTTATATTTTATTAACCACATCGATGACCCATAGCTAGTTTTAAATAATTTCAATTCTAAGATACTGTGCATTGAGTATGGTAGACACGCAATTTTTACTAAATGAAATATTTACCTTTTAATTGATTCCTCCATGATAATACATGTAAATTGGATATTTTCGATTACAAATATTTTTAAGCAAACGAAAGAGGTGACAGTTTGATTTTCAAAATGCCAAAAATAGTTTCAAGTATCTTATTGTGCACTCAGTTTGTGGTGCGATATATTATTGCGAATACGGACGATCCTCCTTAAGGGATAATACGGTTTCTTGAATAAAGACGCGAGACGAATCACCCGGGGGTGACCGAATAGAGGACACTTCATTTTAGAAGCAGTCAGCCCCCTCAGCGACATCCTTGTAACAACCCGAGATTCTCAAGTCAAAATCCCTTCATGCCCACCGTTCGAACTAAAGACAAAATATGACGAATAACCCCTTCATAAGCGAAACAAGGGAACGAAAACTTTTATGCGTCTCGCAGCAACAACAACAATCCTTTTTTTGCCCGATAAAAATCAAGTCGGAGGGTGATTTATCAGAGTCCCGCCCTGGAGCGGGATGGGGTCGTAAATACAAGACTCCTCTTGCCCCGGTACATAGCACCCGGGACGAATAAGGACGATGAGAGAAATATACCCAGCGTTTATGAGTGATGGGCCAATCACGGCACACGCCTTCTGGGCCCCTGACGTGTTGAGTACGCCACGCTGCGTTCACCACTTTTTTTCCAACCCTCCTCCCGCCACGCCCCTCTTCTTACGTCCTCCCAAGGAGAAGCCATCTATCTTCCTTGCAGCCGAAGGGTAAAAAGAGATGGTTTTGGCCGCATTGGAACTTTCACCCGTCTCCTTATCAACACCCTGCTCTCGTTCCACCACCCTCCCTCCCTCTTTTCCTCCCTTCCTTCATTTTCCCACCCCCCCTTCGGAACCAGGGGTGGCGGATCAAATCCTCTCCGCAGGGCGAGACTGCGCCGACACGCTCGGCCCTAGCGCCGCCAAGGTCGCGACCGCACGCCTCCGATTACTCCCGATCCGTGGGAGTTTACACGCCGAACCAGGGGCCAATTTTGCATTATCGCAGCCGTGCAAGGTGATCGATTAACGGTCACGCTCGGATCCTGGTTGCGGTGTTGTTTGCGCGCTCGAAGCCGCCGAGTTCAATGCGGCTGAGGGGGTCGAATCACTGAGACCGAGGAAGAAGGGTAATAATAGATATTTAATATATAATATATATAAAATACACGTACGTATATGACTCGAATCGTGGGCTTGGTCAATAGCAGGGAGAGAAGGAGTAACTATTTAATAGTCCCCTAGCTGCCGTTAACCATGAGAGAAAAACTAATTTCTTTCTCAACAAACTAGCTGCCTTTCAATTCCTATGATTAAACAAATACAGTCGAGCATAATGTTAAGAGGAGAAACAATTACAAACGGTAAATAATACTAGTATGGGCAGAGAATGGATTCATGAAAACATACCTAAGTAGCAAGTCTTGAATAAGTCTCCTTGGCAACGAATGTGACAAGTAGTAGTTATTACGGGTAGGCGATCGAGAGCAGATGTCATCGGAGCCAGAAGGGTTGGTTGGGCAGTACGGCTGAGGTAGGATATTCAGAGAATAGAAGATGAAGTGTGGAGAGAAACCCTGCGTCGGCATTAACCTGCTCTTAACGAAAGGCGCAAATGGGTACGCAGCTTAACGTTCCATTCGGCGGACGGCGTACTCACTCTCTCTCCACACCTCAAAGTAGGGATCGGGATACCACTGAAAAATTTGGCCAACACAGGGATTCGAATCCAGATCCTCTCGGTAGGAAGCCTAAGAACCTTAGCGGCCGCAGCATCCTAATCCTGACGAATGTTAGACGTGGAGAGAGGGAACGGCAGTAAGGAGAAAGTTGAAGGTGATGAAAATGTTGTATTGCGGAAGAGTGTTGAAAAGAAAATTGGACAGAATTAAAAAGACGAAGCCCTTCAAAGAGTGGATGGCAAGAGAACCTTGTGGTGAGAGAAGAAGGCAATTGTTTGGACATGCCCTGAGCCACGAATACCAAAACTGAAGGAAAAATGGAGTGAATGAATTCCAGAGGAAAACCTAGGGTAAACTATGATAAATAAGCAAGTTCCAAAGAGTCTGGAAGTGTGAAAATGACCACTTTAAAACAAATAGGATACAAAGCATACTTTTCTATCATCACCACCATCATTATCAAGATATTCTACGAGGGTTGCTATTAGTATTTATAGCCTTGACAACACTAAGTGCTTTTGGCGCCATCTGATGTTTCCAACTGAGAGTCTGACCCTTTAAACGCTAACTTTCTTCAGACCATTTTGTCGTTTGATCATACCTTGTGTTTTTTACAGAGACTAGACATTTTTTCTCGGCGAAAAAATGGAGTTAACTCCTGACCACTTTTCTGCGATCATTTTTTACGACTTTCGATGTGGATTATCAAGACAGAAGTGCATTGATGAACTTCCAATTTTGGCGATGGAGCCCCATGCTTTGCCACTGTGAAACTCTAGTATAACGAATTCCATCACAGCCGCCGTTCACTCAGCGACGAAATCTTAAAAGTCGTCCAAAGTTAGTTGTTGTGCCAGAAAACATTGATGCTATGCAAGAACTAGTAAAGGAAGATCGTCATGTCACTTATCGTGAGATTGAATAATACTTAGGGATTAGTATGAAAAGCATCAATAAGATATTTAATGAACATTAAACTGTGAAAAAAATATATTCGCGGTGGATTCCGCATGATTCGATAAAAGCTCAAAAAGATGCCCGTGTCAATTTCCGTTTATCAAGAAAAATTGCGTGGCCAAAGTTTTTCGGAAGAAGTCGTTGATGCATTAAAAAAAACATGCTTTGGAGTTATCTCAATCAGAGTGGAAAAATTGTTACGAAAATTGGTTCAAGCGCATGCAAAAGTGTATTGATTATCATGGAGAATACTTCGAAAAACGATAAGGCCATTTTCAACAATAAATTACATAGAGCTCACCCATGTACCAAGCCCGACGGCGTGTGAATATTCACACATCAGGGTAGGGGGGCCAGTTCCTTTCCCTGTGCCGGTTATATCTTTTCATTTTTTTTTTAGGTAATCTACCGGTTAAGGTAGGTTTTTGGATGGACACAACTATCAAATAAACATTTTGTGACTTCCCACCTAGCAAACTAATCTACATCAGGTCCCTCTTCATCTCTATCTTTTCATTATTAGGCGAAAAATATAAATAGCATCCCTCGTATCTATGAAGGTCAAGAGCGAAAAACTTATCGCTAACATTTAGGACCGTGAAATTTTGTGCAGCTGAATTTTAACGTGGCCATACAAGCTTGGTTGCTTGGTGATGAGTGTTTGGGAAGACCAAAAACTGCACAACCATAGATAACATCGGAAAAGTTCACCAAATGATACTAAAAGACTATCAAATTAAGGTTAGAGAGATAGCAGAGGTTATGGGCATATCGGAAGAACGCGTTCGTCATATATTGACTGGAGAACTGGATGTGCATAATCTATCCGCGCGTTGAGTGCCGCGTTGGCTCAATTTGGACAAAAATCTCATTTCAGTGAACATTTCCAAGTTGGAAGTTGGAGCGATTTTAGAGAAGCGAATGTGGATGAAACTTGGATCCGCCACTACCATTCTGAAGCGAAAGAACAGTCAAAACTGTGGACTGCTAAGGGTTAACTAGCTCTGGAAAAGATTAAGACGGTTCAAGGAAAAAGTTTGCCAGGAAAGTGATGTAAACTGTTTTTGGAATAGCCTTAGTATTCTGTTCAAGGTTTGCTTTCAAAAAGGTAAATCATAAGGAGTATTAAACCCAATTACTTAGAATGATGAAGCCACAAATTGCAAAAAACGACTACATTTGAAGAAGAAGAGGAAATCAGGACAAGCAAGACACCTGCTCACACTTTGATGAGCACCATGGTTAAAATTTACGAATGGCAGTTCAAATTGGTTGACCACTCACCGTATTCACCAGATCTGACCCTCAGAAGTAAAATATTATTCGGAAGGGTTAAAAAACGTTACGAGCAACGCTGCAAAAAGTATATTTACTTAAAAGATGAATGTGTTGAAAATAAATGTCAAGAAAATGTGTCTAATTTATTTTGTTATAAAGGTTTGTTGGAAACTTTTCAGAATAAGGAGTGAAAATGGAGAGAAACCAAATGGGTAGGATTTTAACCGCGACCAGTGTGTTAACAGGGTAATGTTTACTTTAAAATAGAAAGAGAAATTCACACTTTCATTATTATATTGCCTTTACTGTAAATGGCGATTGTGAAGAGATTTAAACTTAAGCATCTAGTTGCTAAAAGAGAGTGGCAAAGAGGCTGAATGATTTCAAAATGAGGCCAACACTATTCAATTGACAGGCTTCTTGCTGCGGCTATTTGTCGGCTTTCTATCCTACATACAATTCAGGTTTACACCTCAATACGAGATTGTAACGAACCTGACGGCTAATATGACGATTTTCATACTTCAGAAGGAGCACTCCATCTGATACACTAAAGGAAAGAACGTTAAAAAATATTCAAAGTCACATCAGAAAGCGGCAGCAGAAAGAACTATAGTCCTCGAGACTGTGACTGTGGATAAAATGGAGGAATTTGGGAAGGCAGAGAATAGAGTTAGATGAGAAGTCGATTGAAGTATAAAGGTAAAATACGAACTTAATGAAAATGAAAATAAGGAGAAATCTGAAAAGTATCAAGAAACTGCGGGAGATGACGCAACAGTAACTTTTAACGGGATCATTCGCTAACATGCATTTTAATGCAACAATATCAGACTGTAAAAATCATCCCGGTAAAGACGAATGATTTTTACACTCCCATATTGTTGCATTGGAGAAATCTGAAGCTAAATAAGCCTTCAGATCACGCATTATGAGTTGATTATGAAGGAATAAAGTAAATAAATTGTTGGAAGAAGAAAAAATTGACTGTTTGAAACAGGGAGAGCCAAATTTCAATCTCGTTATTATGTCTTGTGGTGCCTTAAAAATCTGCTGAAAGCAAACACATCATTCCGACATAACAAGGTGCAGAACGTACTTCATTAAATAAGAACTGGAATGGCATTGAGATGTACTTTCACTTTTAATTAAAGATCTTTGTAGCAAATGGTGTAATAAATATATATTACCGGCGGGTCGCGGTGGTCTAGTGGGTAGAGCATTGGACTACTAACCGGAGGGTGCTGGGCAAGGCACTTTGGGCACCTTCAGCTCCAAGCTAGTTGATTTTTCGGGTACCAGATCTTCCTGGGAAACCATAACCGGCACAGGGAAAGGAACTGGCCCCCCTACCCTGATGTGTAAATATTCACACGCCTTCGGGCTTGTTACATGGGTGAACTCTACCATCACCTACTAAATAGACCTTCGGGTTGATTACTGTGTTTTATATATAACCGCTGGCTTAGGAGGACTTAAAAAAATCTGTCTAAAATCAGCACATTAACTAATAATTGTAATTAAATTGTAGCCCGACAAAAAATTGACGCTTTTTGAAATTTTTATGCAAAAATACGCGAATTGAAATATAATTATCCTATTACAAAAATAAATGTATATTTATTTCATATGTTGTTATAAAAGCATTCTGCATGCAATTAAATTCACCATGTAAAAATTAGCACTATTTTGATTGATAAGTTATTCCATTAGCGGCAAGTAGACCGAACTCCTGGTTAGCAAAATTACATGCCAAATTAAGGGAGCGTTTTTGGTCAGATTCCAGGAAGATCTTGGCCTACTTGGGCAAGTTTTAATGTTCCCCGAGTTCTCGCCAGCAGCAGTCTATGCCATGCCCTGGTTAAATCCTACTCCTCACTGCGGCGCACATTTCTTAACCGTCTAAAGGGCCAACCCATGAGTTAATTAAGGGAGTTAAACCCAGTTAAAGGTGATTGAGGATGACTAGGTCTTTTGGCTCGAAATTTTTAAGGGACGCCACTCGCTAGTTATTTTCAAGAGGAAGGGCTGATATGAAATGGAGAGACGTTATTACGTGAATTAAAACTAGATAAATGAAATCATTACAAACTTGCAATGAAATTAGGTTATAGATTGAATATAAGCATAGAATAGTTCTAAGAAACTGCGGGTGATGCCATGACAGTAACTTTAGACGGAGTCATCAGTCAATATGTATCACAATGCAACAATTACAGAGTGTAAAAAAAATCCCCTTGACCGGGATCCCGGTCAAGATTAATATACAGCGTAGGAAATAATAGTTACGTAGCGACTGTATACCAGAGGCAAAAATACTGTTTGAATATGAACGAGCATCTTGTACAGACCATATTTGATACTTCTGCGGAATGAATACTACAGTATAAACCAATATTGCTCAGTAATTTAGTATAAATATAAATTCATATCGGAATTATCCAATGTCTAGAAACAATAGTTAATTTTTTCGTTTATATTCGAGAATATTTGCGTCAAGTACTCACCACTTTGATTTGAGAAAGCAACTCCTGTTGAACTTATGGCTTAGGAGAACTTAAAATGCGTCTAAAGATGGTGAACTACGATTACGTATCTTATATGTGACATAAAATTTTAACCCGACAAAAAAAATTATTTGAAATTTTTATGCACAGCTACGCGAATTGAAAGAAATTATCACATCATTATAAGAGAGGGAGAAAAGAAGGATGGAGCAATATGCACTTTTACGTTGATAACGCAAAACAAGGCGAAGGGTCGTTCATAAACGCCAATTGAACGCTCTGCCTCTCGCGCACATACGGTTTCAACCGTGGAAGGAAATTAGCGATTTTACGTCAAATTTTAACCTTTGCTCATGATGAAAATAATTTCCCTCCCACTTCAGAGAGCGATGGCATTCCGTTTTCATGCGAGTGAGGGCAGCAGCAGGCTACGATTAACAACCCTAAGTGCGTGTTTCGCCAACCGAAAGGCACGGAAGGAAGTAATTTTCAGCATTTTGATTTGGATACGCATTGAAACAAAGAGTTGCGGTGTAAAGGTTCAACGTGTGAACTGAGAGTTTTAACCTCTCTAAAAGGCCTCCTCTAAAAGACCATTAGTCTCCCAAAAATCACGTACCTTTTCCTGACATAAAAAATTTTCCTTTCGTATTTTGATTTCAACTGTTGTGATCAGAAGGGAACAATTAACACGATTTGACCGATTAAAAATAATTTTCAGACGAGCAGAATGATCAAACAGGTTTGATAGTGCGCTATTGTCACGAAAATACGAAAACATATATAAATATGATAACGAAAAAGTACCACATTCCTTTGATTTTTTCTCTGGTACCCCTTAGCTGAGTCCGGCGTTTCCGAAACTTCACAGCCTCTCTGCAATTTCACCCAGAGAGAGGCGTGAAAAATGTAGCGACACTTCATTATGCATATTAATAATGATTGTCCTTACACCATCCGGGGAAATAACCGTAAGGGTATTGGGAAAGAGGCAGTATACTCGAGGGAACCCTGTGGGAAAGTTATTGCCCCGGATCGCCCTCATCACTTCAAACCCCTATCAGTTACCCCCGGTGTTCATGGGGCGCCCAGAGGGATTCCAATACGCGCGGGCTTGGGATGAGGGAGGGGGAGGGAGGGATGGGTAGGGGAGAGGAACTCGATTGGGTTGCCATGGGTAACAGCCGTCGCCAATGAACGGCGCCACATGTTCAGCTCCCCGGCGGAGGAACCCAAGATCATAACGCCACCATCGTGACTGCCGAAATGATGAAGTCCCGCCCGGATTTCACGTTAACACTCTCATTAAGAATGAAATTGACGCCTCTCGAGGGAAATCACTCCATTAAACATGCGTATAAAGGAACCAGGGAAAAATATGAATGAGATGACGTTGTAATTTCGTGGAATGAGGCATTAATTTGTGGAGATTTTTTCGACTTAAGTTCTATCGAAAATACTATATATAACTTATTCAAATGGAAAATTAGACGATAATGCGCGACGTAAATAATCACAATGTTATGTAAACTCGATAAATTGAACACAAGTGGGGAGAAAACATTTATAATGGGCATTCTTGACTAAGGAATCGGTTAAAAGATTAAGGGAACGAGAATTCCCGACTTTTTAAAATTATATTGGAAACTGTTGATCAGCCCTATGTTAAAATCATTCAATCAAAGCCCTTTGTAAAAAATTAACCCACATGCATTCCCGCTCATGATCACAACACAAAAAATCTATTATCGGTAAATCAGTACAGGGTAACGAAATACTAACAATGCTATTTAATAAAAATTGGCAATTTTTATTAATCATAATAATCTTCCATATCACGCCTGAAACGTCTCTTTTAACTAACAATCCTCTTTCATTAGTTGCGAGAAACTGTAAGAATAGCTAGCCTTGCTAAATTTGAATCATTAGTTCTTATGGCAAGCGTCTAAATATTTATATTGCTCCTAATAAACTAATATACCTATGTTGTTTGCATATTTTTGTTTATTACATTGACGAGATCCATTGTATTTTATATACTCAACGACTGATAAATGTTATTTTTGTTATTACCTGTTTTAAAAGTTATTACCTCTTAAACTCTGCAAGGTGAATGATTTTTACACCCTGAAATTGTTGCATTGAAAGCCATATTACCGGATGACTACGTTAAAATTGACTGTTGCGGCATCTCCCGCACTTTTTTGAAATTTGTCTATGAATCATGTACATTCGATTTACCGCTATTTGAAAATTTTGTTACAGTGCAAATTGACGGATAAATGGATATTTATTTCAAATTCAATCTGCCAAAATTCTTTGATCAAAGTCGATGACTGGGACATACTTATAAGGGTAACATGTATACTTACATATGCGGGGAATATATGGACAAGCTAACAAAAAAGGATTCACTGAAAAGAGTACCGGGTATATGTGATGAAAAGGTTAAAGGGCTGATTAGGTTATCACTCGCTAGTTAGACCTTATTTAGAATATGCTGCTAGTAGTTATGATAAAATGAGTAGCGTATCGAAAATACGATCAACCTAACTTCTCGTAATAAAGGAGCTAGGCTGGGAATCACTCACGGAGCGAAGGTTCAATGGCAGGTTGATAAATATACTGAACAAATTGGAAGGATGTCACTTTAACAATGATATTGAAAATGTGTACTAACCCCATCATACTTCCGTAGAGGAGATCACGTAGAAAAAATAGAGAGATTAATGGTAGAATAGAACAGGTTCGTACTGAAGTTCCCACGAACGATAAGGGACGAATTCCCACGAACGATAAGGGATCAGAATAACGTCCGACCGCGCTGGGGGTGAAAAGTATTTTGGGTTAAAATCAGTCGGGTTACCCCCCTGCCACATACTCAAGCGGTTGCTTGTAGAGCACTATGCAATAATAATAATAACGATGAAATGTAGAAATGAGATATGTCGTTGTTGCAACGCTTCCAAGTTCAGCCTAAACGGAAATGGAGCACAGGAGTCTATCATTACACATTATGTCAATTATTTTTTGACAAAAAACATTTACAAAGACAAGGGCAGACAATTTTACGGTTTAATAATACATCAAATGGATTCTCGTAGGTAACGTAAAGGGTATTTAGAGGTGTAAATAGAGCGATAAAGGATATCCTCCCTGACGAAAATTTACTTTTAATTTCAACGATGGAATAAAGTCACAAATGACTAACCAAGCATAATTACGACCATAAAATTAGGATATTCTCAAAATTAACAAAATTTTCCTAATGATTTTGTATGGATCTTGAAGAATACTATATATTTGGATTGTTACCAAAGGAAAAACGAGTACCAACACATAAGATATCAAAACGAATCAATTAAGACGGAACGACAATTTTTGGCGTAAGAAAAGTCATGCAGAGAATTTCAATAAAACTTACAGATAATAATTTGACAGAATTTAATGCGATGACAAAATGTGATGTTCTATGGACAAAACTATTATATTTCGCAGCCAGTTAAAGTGTTGCCATAGAACGGGTATTTTACAAAACAGATATTTTTGGACTCATGAAATGGACTCAAGAAAGTCATCCACTTATAATATTTGTTCTTCTGCGCTTCACTTATATAATATTCATCACGCAAAATTAAGAAGTTATCAACTTCAGTTTATGCTGCCTGTTGCTTGATTCAAAATTACAAAAGCATGCGAAAAAACACGTGTTTTTGATTTTAGTATCTCAGATATTTAATACTTTTAAATAAATAGGCACTCCTTCTCTAAATGACTAATTTTTTTATTCATTCCAAAGATTAAATAATGGAGGATATAACTCTGAAAATTTTGTTTCCGGACTCATAGAAAAACTAAAGTGTATCCTACGTCGCGTTACGTAAACAAAGTTAGCTTTGAGCTCAAGGGCGTTGGCAGATTGATCAAATTCAACGTGTATATTTTTTGAAACGGTGCTTGACGCCATGGACGCAAACAGGAAAAAATGAGCTCCTTTCATCGTTGAAGGGAAGTCGACCCAGGAGGTGGAATTTCAACCGAGAAATAGAGAAGAAACAAATGCTATTAAGTTCGTCAGAATTATAACTCAATATCAACATGCCTAAATTTACAAATTTTTTAAAGCTCCACGCGCACTTTCATTTCGCCAAAAGGAGATTTATAATTACTTTGGGCACTATTTTTTTCTGATTTTACATCGCAAGCATAGGGTCTCGGTGACACTTGCTTCTTAGGCAAATCCGTTGACTTGGTTCCATGAAATGCCCGAAGAAAAAATTACATATGTCAAAGCCAACAAAGGGTAATAATGACGCTTGGATATTTTTGACATTAAAATCTGCGTATTCCAGAACAAAAACCTCATAGGCTCATTACTTAAACTGAAAAATATTTTCTAATTATAGATTGTTATTCATAGTTGTCTACCAATTAAGGGAGGTTTTGGCTGGACACATCAATTAACCATCGCTGTATTCAGAGGCTTCAATAAGCACGACATCGTGTGGCTCCCTAAGCTACAATAAACATTTATTAAATCTGCAATAAATATCTGCCTCCATCCATTCTGTTAAAATTACCTATCCTTTTCTTCCCCCTGCCCAACGTTTTCCTTCCTGCTTCAGTCTTAAACATATTATTGCCAATAAAACTGTTCTAGATCCAAATTTCTTCCGTTCTTTGAATTATTACCAACTATCTTCTCACCCTTCTTACTAAGCTAAGTAATACTTCGTTTATTTTCCTTTTTGTCCATTTTTCCATCACCGTTCATCTCCAAACCCATATCTAAAAAAGCCTCCAAACTAAGCTAATCGATTATAATTTATTAAATATAATTATTTAAACTATTAAATAATACATGCTGTTAAGTCAGTTCTTAATTGTATTAAAAATCTACTGAAACAGCAAATAGTATGAAATATGTGATACTTCATCATGGATAAAACTCACTGTGCCAGATAAAGAAAGAGACAATGAAGGAAAGCCAAAGATATCAAGCAAGAATCTAACGAATTTTATTGCGACACTATGTTCAGGTTTTCGAGGACAAACATTAATTTTTTAGGAAAATTATTTTTATAGGAAAACCTTTTAATTTTTTGGATAAGGGAAATGTGTTTGAGAGAATAAATTACGGAGGAGTTGAGATTGAAATTCTGGCGGGCATAAAGGATCAAACCAAATCCTCCTGGACAACCGGTGCCAGGTAACGGAGTTATGGACGGGTGAAAACTGTTTAAATAATACAAGTGAGTTTAAATAATACACTTCATGAGTTTTCTATAAGATCAGGGACCTGTTTTTTAAATGTATAAGCCTGTTTACAAGGCCTCGTAATTAGCACTATAATACTCTTCTGATAGAAATAATTGGTTAACCACTTTCTGTCCACATTACAAGATGTACAAATAGTTAAACAAAAATTTTAGACATAATTTGGAGGAGTTACAAATCGAATTGCACCACTAAGAAATTGGGCCCAGGTATCTTCTGGCTGTCGACATTTCTACGGCTCAGTTTCGGCCAAATTTATTTATTATACGGTTTTAGTTGAATACAACCTCATTTATTACTTTCTGTATGCTGAATAATTTAACCTTTAAACAACTACGAAGACTATATACATTGTGCTTAGAGGCAGCACCAAAATCTTAGGTTACAACATTGCTCGGGCTTGGCGAAATCATTTGGAAAGTAATGTGACGGCGCGGAAGTTAGGGGAGCGGCGCGGGATGTAGGGAGCGTGGGAGAATTACACCTAGAATAACTTCTCTGGTTTATTCGAGAGACATATTCCCACTCGTCTTAGTGTGAAACCTTTGAGTATCTAACCGGCAGGTCCGCCGCGACTAATACAAGGCGTGGAAGTTAAAAATGCCAATAGCAAAGGCTGGCAAACTCTTTCGTACGCGATATTGTTGCTATGAACAGAATTACGCCCAGCAAGTACAACTGACCCTGCGAGAGATTAGCCCTTTTTGTTATCAGTGATTCGGAGAGTGCGTTTCGACAGTTTTTCTTGAGTTCCGGCATTTATAAAGAGGAAGGAGTTACTCGAATGGAGCCATGGAGTAAAGAAAAAAATGGTGAAAACATTGATGTACAATGTAGTTTTATAAGGCGCGGAGATATTCGACAGTTTCTGGATGAACTTCGAGGAATTCATTGAATGATAAACAAAATTTATTTTTTCACTGTTCTTTCACTGGTTTAATGAAGGCACGGAAACTTGATCGCTGCGACGAGGGGACAAACGCCCATTGGAGGAGTTCGACATGTGAAAAATGGAATGCTTTCATTAAAAAAAATTATTTACACATGCTCTGCCACTCCTAAAGTGTGTGACAGGGGGTGATGACGCATTTCGACCAATTTTGACACAAAATACTTAAAATGATCTCAAAGGAAAACAAACGAAGAAGTACTAGTCATCATTAGAGATGAGAGGTTGCTTAGAGTAAATCCCATAACAGAGATCAGTACCTGATCTTGGTGATGTGAGATTTCAGCGCGATTTTTGGAAAGATTATACAACTTGACCGAGTGAGTAAAGTATGATGCGATAAAAAATGTCATATTTATGAGGAAAGTAGGATTATTGCAACAGATGGCCTTATCTCAGTTGCCTTGGAAGTTCTTCCCGTATCCTCATTGGTTTAATAGTTTTTACATCGTAGTAAACAGGATAGGAATGCTAAAGAAGGATTTCTATTAGAAATAACAGTTGATAACTGCTAGTAACACCCGTGTAGATATAAGGAAATAATTCATTAAAATATGAATATGGAGTCTTATTTCCCACGGATATGCCACGTGGACAGTAGGAGCAGTAGAGGAAAGAACATTGGAGGCAATGGAAATGAGGTGCTATCGAGGAATGTTGAAAATAAAACGTACAGAGAGAAAGCAAATAAAGAGGTACTTTGATAAGGGGTGAGGAGAGAAACTAATGGAGTGGACACTCACAATAAGATGAGGAAAACCAACTGGGCAAATTCCGTGGCACGATACCTTACTGAAAACCGTAAACGAAGGAAACATGGAGAGAAAGAATTGCAGAGGACGAGAAAGACCAAATGATGAACTGTCGAGGAGTGGAAAAATGCCCGCTCTCACGAAGCTATGAGGGAATGAAGAGATTAGGGGGGAGCGGGATAGTTTGAATAGGTGCTAAATCCCCGTGCGGATAATCCGTGATGATTTATTTCCAACTAATATTTCTTCCCTTCCCGGAAATCCCTCCAGCAGAGGGAAGCAAATGCCGGAGTCGCCGAGATGGACAGTCGATAGGTGCCCTTTCTTGCTCCGGCAATACTTTACAAATTTGAAATGTTAGCGGAATAGTCGGAAAGACACTTCAAATGTTACTTTACCAGGGAGTCAAAATTTCTTCAACTGTATCTGACAGAGATCGGGCTACGGACTGCGGACGCTCAATGAATGAGTTCCAATTTACGTTAGAATCAGTCACTTTTCATCGGACTCTTGTCATCCCCTCGCGTAATATACGGAGGGCTTACACATCTCCCCTTTAGGTAATCCTTAGAGTTAAATGATGGCGGAGTTTCCCTCCGGGCCCGATCCTTTTCCTAAATTTATAACCTACCCTATTTTATTTAGCACTGTAGCATTTTACTTGAGTGATGAAACGAGTTCCATAGCAAGGGGACGACGTTAACTATTCTGGGCCTGGGAAGATCTAAGTTCTCAAATAAGCTTGCGCATGTAAGCGATGTTGCACAGCAAGTGGGTGTCTCCATGCGGGCATGTGAGACGTGTCGTGTCCTCCAAACCTTGTCCCCTGTGCTGGATGGGGTGGGAAAAGTGACCGGTGCGACATGAAATGAAGAAGGGGTGGCAAGTGGTGGTTAGAGCTTTAACACACGGGATCGACATTGTATCGACTGAATTATTAATGTTTAGCAGTCACTACGCACGCATTCCTCAACTTTAGTCACGATAATAACGAAAAGTGAACGCAATTTTGCGGGAATTAGTTAAATACAGGGCAGGGACGCTGAATGTGGAAGATGATTTTTCCTGACATGAAAATAACAATCCCAGAGGGTGCTGATGTTCCTATTGGATACGTATACTAAAACCACACATCAAAGTGTAATATCCACCTGTGAAGACATCAATGTAAAAAGTTACAAAAATGGAGTACTGAAAAACAAGTTATTTTTAACAAAATAGGTTATTCCAAGAAACTGCGGGAGATGCCGCAAAAATGACTTTTAACGGAGTCATCCGCTGATATGAATTTCAAAGCAAGAATTTCAGTGTAAAAATAATTCGCCTTACCCCTACAAGACATCAAGGGATCGGGGACATTATTAGCCGTACATTGAGGGATCCGGGTGTGTATCCCGGTCAAGGCAAATGATTTTTACACTCTAAGATTGTTGCATTGAAAATAAGTTATAGCTGGAAAACAGATTATATCATTTTGCTTTAAATTCTGACTATTGCTCCATCTACAAGTATGTGTAGTCATAAAATATAAAACCATAAACACAGTCATCAACCTGAGGATCGGTTTGGTAGGTGATAGTACCCGTACTAAGCCCGACGGTGTGTGAGATTCAAGCATCAGGGTTATATGGTTCCTTTCTATGTGCTGGTCATGGTTTCCCAGGAAGCTTTGGTGCCCACGAAAAGTCACACAGATTGGCTGAAGCTGAAGGCAGTGAAAAGTTGTTATGAACGAGGAAGCAGTGTCAGGACTATATTGCAAGAATTAGGATGGGAATCACTAGTTGACCGTAGGTTTAATTACTGGTCGAATGTACTGCGTAAATTTGAGTCAGGTTCCTTATCAAAGGATGTTAAAGACAAAGTATATGTATTATAGACTCACTACGGTACATCAAATCACGCACGTAAAATCAGGGAGATAGTATAACGGAAATATTTAAAATGCCGTTTTTTCCTTGTACTATTAGAGATCAAAATATACATGACAGCAATTACGTAGGAGATAATTAGAATCGTCAGTTAATCTATTTTGTACACATCATGCATGCTTTTTCCTGCATTTTATTTTTTCAGTAAATACACCCATATTTTTAATAGTTCCAAAGAAAGATTTGAATATACGTATCCTATTATCGAATATTGTGGCCTATAGGTACACTCTTTCGGATGATTAATATTTTTCTAGCGCATGTTCAAACTAAAATTTGTGTAGATGTGACATGTTTGGGATTTTGCATTCATGGTTGGTGACCTATCATCCCCCGCCACACACCCTTGGGGCCGCTTGTGGGGTATTATGTAGATGTAGATAAGTGTGCCCATTGAATTGACTGGGAATTTAACTTGGGCCCTGCGATCAGTAGTCCAACGCTCTATCTCTGAATTTCCACGTCTTATAACCGGCACAGGGAAAGGAACTGGCCCCTCTACCCTGATGTGTGAATATTCACACGCCGTCGGGCTTGGTACACGGGTGAGCTCTACCATCACCTACTAAACCGACCTTCGGGTTGATTACTGTGTTTTTTATACAATACTATTTATAATACTAATAGTATACAGCTGTAAGGGATTTTTGAATCATATTAATTTTTATTAATGTAAAAAAACTGACACATGGTAAGACACACAAAACATAAATAAAAATCCTTCAGGGTATAGAACTTGGAAGTGAAGTGGGTGGTGTCGAGGGGGTTGATGGGAAACTCTCGATCTGCAGTTCTAACTCGAGGATTGATCGTGGACCTCTGGTTTGGAACCGAGTGAAAGGCATCAATCAATGATTGCGTGGTTTCTGCAGGGATGTCGGAGCGTCATTCGTCGACCTTCAGCCGGGGATCCAATGGTGTAGGAACCCCTTGAACCGTTCTAGTGTTCACTACACGCATGAGGCCGCCAGCTGTGCAGCGGGTAGGATTTTCGAGCGCTGCAGGGCTTTTTTAGGCTATATGTGTAGGTCAGCGAGTAGGTCAATTAGTGGGTCTCTAAAGTCTTTTTTGCCAAATTATTTAGCTTTTAATAAAGTGAGGGTCAGTTCTAGCAATAGATCATTGAATATATATATATATATATATCATCGGTCGGAAATTTTTATGAGGGATTATATAATTGAAATCCCGTATATGGGACTAG
The DNA here is from genome assembly GCA_037158775.1 of Hetaerina titia. NCBI lineage: Eukaryota > Metazoa > Arthropoda > Insecta > Odonata > Calopterygidae > Hetaerina > Hetaerina titia. The sequence continues at coordinate 82,595,588 of CM073777.1, read as the reverse complement.
TACTTTAGCTGAAAAATATTAAGCCTAATAAATCCTCCGGGCCCGATCAAATACCCGTTAATTTATTTAAATATCCAGCTTCGGAAATTGAAACGTACATAGAAATCATATCTACGGAGCCGCTAGCAGATCACAAGGTTCCCAGATATTGGAAAACGGCTAACGTAACACTAATTTTTAAAATAGAGACAAGGAGGAACCGAGCATATTACACCCCTATTTCCCTCACATCCATTTTGTGAAAGGTTACGGAATATATAGTTGCTAGTTCGATCGTGAGACACCTCGATAATCAAGAGTTAATAATGAAAAATCAGTGAGCAGGGTTTCCGAAACGGTAAATCCTGCGAGAAACAACTTGCGCTTTTTGTTCATGATATTCATATTTCGGAAGAGAGCTATGTTCCAGTGGACGCAATTTCTTTTAGATTTTAAAAAAGCCTCCGATGAAGTACACCAGATTAAACTACTCGCAAAGCTAGAAGCATCTGGCATAAATAAAAATATTCAGGGTCGAATCAAATATTTTTTGAATGGACGGGTACAAGGAGTAGTGATAGGTGGAGTTGGTCATATCCGTAATCCTGAGGACAAAGCAGCTTTATTAGATAACCTTAATGCTATGTGCATGTGCGATACTTGGAAATTAGACTTATACTTAAAAAACTTCGTAGTGGTTGTGGAAAAAAGCAATTCTCTCCCGATTGCCTACTGCATCGGGAACACCGAAATAGAATGTATATGTAAGCAAAAAATTAGGCGTTACTCTCAATCACGATCTCTCCTGGTTGAAACACATCCGGGGAATATAGTATGTGGACTAGCTAAGAAAAAATTAGCGTTTATTAGAAGAGTACAGGGAAAATGTGATGAAAAGGTCAAAGAGAAATGTTATATCTCGCTGATAATGGCTCCTTTAAAATATGCTGCTAGTAAATGGGATCTTCACGTAGTTGGATTGACTGCCGAATTAGACCGTGTGCATCGTAGAGGAGCTAGTTCTGCAAAACGCTGTTATGACAATCTGAGTAGTGAATTAGAATTATTAGAGGAGCTAGGCTGGGAATCACTCACGAAGCGTAGGTTAAATTACAGATTGAATCTCTTGCATAAATTAGAAGGGTGTCTCTTTGTTAGTGATTTTGAAAATGTATTATTTCCTTCATCGTACTACGGTAGGAGAGATCTTACTAATAACATTAGAGAGAGTAAGTAGAAATGATAGATTTAAGATGCCATTTTTCCCAAGAACAATAAGGGATCAGAATAACGTTGTCCGACCACAGTAGGGGTAAAAATATTCGGGTAAAAATTAGTCTATGTGTGTATTCACCCCCTGCCACACACCCTAGCGGTGGCTTGCAGGTAGTAAAATATCTTTAAAAATAACTATTGGCAATTAAAAGAGGTCGTATATCACGGAGAGAAACGCTTTTTGTGACAGGCATTCCAAAGCTATCACATGCCGAGGTTAAATTTAAAAAACGAGTTACATCTGTGGCTCAATACATTTGCCTCCTTGAGTTTGAACGAATTTCTTCTCACTCAGTGTCAACGCCTTCCTACTACCCCTTTTCTTGCCAATTATTTTTCCTACCAGCACCACCTTTGGCTTCTTGCAACTTCTCAATATCTCTGCCATCCACTTTTCCCTTATTATTCGAACAGTTTACTCTTGGCGCTTCACACGAAAATATTCATCAAAATGTCCTTTGTCCTCCTCTCTCTCCACCTCATAAATGCACTAATGTGAGACCCACATATCAAAAGCCTTTCAACCTCCTCTCGTTGTCGAAGTCGGAGCCACACAAAGCTACATTCAATTTCTCAAATCTTCTCTAAATTTTTCTCCCATGCTCCGGTTTCACGTCTTGGTGTTAATTTTCACAAAGAATGTTTAGCACATATTACTTGGGTCTTTCCACTAATTTAGGGACTACATACTATCCAAATATTATATTGAAATTTCAATTCTCTTTCTTTAGAGTCTAGTCACTTCCGTTTTCATACAATTCATCTCCGACTCATATACTCATTGAATACTCTTAATCCTTTCATGCAACCAGAAATTTCTTAATATAAAGAGGTTAACTAACGTTTTTTCCAATGAAAATCAAATAAGACTAATTCAGTTCACCGCTGCAGCCCTTCCATACCTAGCTTATTGCTTCTGCAGAGTTATCCTTAGAAGTAATATATGTGTCAAAGTAGGTTTTTTACGGATCCAACGCACCGTTACATTGCTAAGCTTCACATAATGCCACTCTCAAAAATAGTCAAAAAAGCCATCAATACTTAAAATCTATTTGGTTACTCAAGTCTATCAAAAAATCCATCATTTCCCCATCTCCACCTCGTCTGCCTTTGCCTTCCACCCCCGCGGAGGAATTTTCAACGCAAATCAAAACACTAAACATCCATCTTTCCTACCTCTTTTTGATTTCCCCCAACAAATCCCTTTTCTCCTCCGCAATACTCACTCGTTTATTTTCATTTTTGCCCATTTTAACTTTTTAATCCTTCTCCACATCAAAGTCCCAAATGACTTTGATCTGAGCCTCATTTTGCCTCAATGACCCATTTTCGACTTTGTACAACGATGCGCTCCATATTATTGTTTTCACCAACATTAAAATGCTTAGCCAATTAACCATCTATGCTATCAACTCAATCTTAATCGTGAGACCTTTCTTACCTAACGTACAAGTAACTTGTAAATGACCTTCTCCTCGTAATGTAATTTTTCCCATCTTTTTTTTAACATGATTCCTAAATAGAAATGTTTTTTTTTAATTCCTCTCAACAACTCCCCTAATTTCCTCTTCCTCCAACATGCCTAAAACCTCTTCGTTCGTTAGTACCTGATGATGCCGCAAGTCGGTGAAACGCGTGGTATCATATAATAAAAATCTGCGGAAAAGTATATGTCTTTCTTTTTAGTATGGATATTAAATACTTCCAGGAAGTGAAGCCTGAAACATTATAATATATTCTTCGTTTGCTTTTCTGTCCCGCCCATTTTACTATTTCCACTCTCCTACACACCCAAAATCACACGATATGACGCGCAAACTATTTTCGGCTAATTATCTCTTCCCATCCCGATTCTTCATTCGTGCAAATTGTGACCTCATTCATGCGAGGGTTTGCATAATGACGCCCCTATTCCTAACCCCACTCCATTGGCCACTAACCGGCCACGCTGAAAAGGGAAATGGAAATCGTTCACGATCCGTGACGACCGAGAGAGGACGTAGCACGCACGTATCGGGGACACCGCATGCCTGGGTGCACCAACGGCGTCGGGTTGCGCTTTCGGGAGCCATGTGGCCCGTCCCTGAGGTGAGCAGAAGGTGGGGGGTGGTGGGGTTGGGCGTGAGGAGGGAGTGTCCCCTACCCTGCGGACGTAATTTGATTAGGGGAAAAGGGAGACGGGCAGTGGGGTGGATGATGGTAACAGGGCGGATCGCATTCTGGGGCTATTCGACGATCCTTCCTCTCTATTCTTTCCCCAGATGAGGATAATGAGATTTTCCGCATTTCTGACCTCTCCTTCTTCCCGCTCATGTATTTCCGTGCGCGATATTTTAGTTTTCGGCGAAGCCGCAATGCTTTCTCCGACCCCCTGCCCAATTTCTCTCTCTCTCCCTTCGGATTATAATTTCAGTTCCCTTCCCATTATGATCTCAGCTCCAATCCAGCCATTCCCTATTCTCTCTCAAAATTATCCTTCTCCAGAGATTTGAGTGCTCTATCTCCTCGGCGAAAAATGTTAAATCGGACGAGCGATTTTGCGATGGAGGCTCGAAGCGATTCATCCGAGACATCCACGGGGAAAATATTTGAATTCTGATCGCAATTGGAAAGGACTCTTTCGGTTAATATAATTAGCTGCTAGATTGAATTCAATATTTCCGCATATCATAACTTAGATCTCTTGCTCCGCGGGCACAATTTTGCCGCGAGCATCGCAACAAGTCTCAATACTATCGTGATATGTCGGAGCCAAATTTACTTTGAAATTTAAGAACTTCTTAAGTTATTTGTATGGATCGTTCGACATATTTTAGCTTTGGTTTTAAAAATTTTTTTAAATGCATTTTTTATAAAAAAATTGAAAAAAAAAGTTTCAGAAATTAGCTTTTGCTTCAAAATTAAAAATTACGAATCTTTATTTAATCTCCATTCCCTACATCAAAAATCTTTCCTCTTTGTTCCTTCAGAGTTATTTCGCTTCATATCCTTCATCTCCTGTCTTACTTATCGCCTTCTCAAATTTGTTCGATGTCTTATTTTCATGTAAGTGTTCTTAAAATATTCAATTCACATTATTTCCCTAATCTTAAGGTAAGTTTTGGACAACTCCTTACAAATATTTATTTTTAAGTATCGTGAAAACTTCTTTTTCTTTGTCCTTAACTATTAATTAATTCATATCTCCGCAACTACTGCCTGCAATCATGCTCCCTAAAAGGCCCCTCTCACCCTTCCTCTGCCACGATTATCCAAATTTCTTCCTTTAATTATGGCATTCAGCATAACTTTCACCTTCCAATATTTTCTCCGACACATTCTTTGCTTTTTTCGGATCTTCCCCGATGCCTTCCTCTCTTTGGCTACTCAATCCGGAATCTCGGCGTTTGTCTTCCCCTCCGCCCAACTTATCCTTCCTCCGTTATAACAACATCTTAAAAGTCTCCAATCGACGATGTGATAATTATCTTGCTCCATGAGATAGGTCTCCACTCTACTGCGAACTACTCTAATAATAATAACTACTCTGTAATACATTAATCTTAAATTTTCTGCCTTATCTGTTATGATATGCATAGTTCTCCCTAAAAATTACCTTACCATCTTACAAGTATATGGTGCTTCTGCCTTTCCTTACATCAGAAAACATTCCACATCCTCGAACTGGTCGCTCTAACTCATCCCGTTGAACCCAATATTTTTGTAATAAATGTTACTATTTTGCTCTCAGCATCTCTCACAGTCACCTCACAGTTTCTATCTAAACATCCTTTCATCCATCTTCTTAAAGTCTCTCTACTATGACCTATAACTTCTAATACACTTCTTGGGCTCCAACCTCCTTCCTCAAACCGTTTTAATTCCCATATTCTCATGCAGATAATTAATAAGCGTTTATTACCACTTTCCTTTGATTAAAACCTTTAAGATTATCCTTCAACACTCTCTTACTCATCTTAATCCTATTGAATTTCAAATAACATTTCAGGTCAGCTAAATAGTGATTAAAATCCTCACCCGGGAAGCCATGTGAGTTGATGACGCTGTGCCTAAATCAATGTCGAACCAGGATGTAATCCTACCGGTATCTATTCGTTTTGCCCAGCATATTTAATGTGTACCTACGTCTGTGATGATGTTGAAACCAGGTGTTAGTTACTATGCCTTTTTCTGAAGATCGGCTACTCCGCGATCATGTCTAATTCCTAAACCTCAATCTCCTTCCCCTGCCTCGTCACGCCTGTCGCCCATCACTGCGTTTCGATCTCCCACTATTACAAAGGGGCTTCCTTCCTGACACGTAACAAATCATTCTTCTAGTTGACCGTAAAATTGTCGATTTCTTTCTCCCAGCGACTGCTTGTCAGTATACCATATACTCCTACACATGTATTACCAATGAAATGGTTTTGCAGAGAAATAAAACTACTATTTGGAAGGATTAAAAAAGAGTATCGCTTGAAAAAGGTGTATCGATTTAAAAGGAGACTATGTAGAAAAATTACAAATAATGTGAAGAAAAAAATGTCCCGGTTATTCGTTAGGTTGGAGTCTTTTCAGACTACCCCTGCATTTGACATATTTGTTCTTCATTTACAAGCATAGCATTTGTTAAAATCCGACTATATTGCTATCAAAAGTGGAAGGGTATTGTATTATAAGTTCCTGAATAGTTAATTATCACGTGTTATCATATGAACAAAGAGCCTGCATTGGAAACCTCTGAAGCGCGAGTGTGGAGAAGAATGTAAATGATATAACTGACGGAAAGGAAAGCCAAAGGTAAAGATTTAGGTAGGGTAGGGGAAGATAAACGGCTGTTGGGAGCAATCCGAAGAAGACAGGACAAGCGGATACGTAAGGTAATGAGAGGCAATGGGAAGCCGGAAGCTGTAATTGAGAGGGGAGAATGATGGGAAATCAAGGTAAAATGATAGGCGTTCTGGGTGGAATTAAGAGAGGTAGAGGGTATTCTCCATTAAAGTGTGAGTTATCATAAGTAGTATTCAAAGATTTTTCGTATTTCTAGTAATGCCTAAGAGTTTTTTTGTGCCAGGCTCCATGCCTACGAGGGTAGTGAGGTTTTTAGGGCCAGGTTCCATCGAAAACCTACTCTTAACCGTTAGATTGCAGTCAAAATAAATCATCGCGAATCTATTGAGTACATAATCTTATTCCGTATGTGAGACGGACTTAGACAACGAAGTATTATTATTGGCATTTGAAAATTAAACAACTTGGCTTGTTCACTTAAAATTATAAGTAAAGAAGTATTATTCATCAACGCCACGAATAATCTAAAATATAATGGTTAATGAAACTCACATCGCAGTAGCACATAAATTATTTGAGCATTTACTCAGCTGGTCTTCAAAGAGTTTGCCACCGTTTCGTCAATATATAAAAAAATGGACACAAAAGAGGATGGTAGTTAAACGCATACACTCTATCACTGTATTGATTTTCTGGTTGATTCCACGTCAGTACATTATAATTTGTTTTACGTAGCCTATAGTACTTCGCAGGATTTAACAGAGGTCGAATTGAGTGAGACTGCAGTTGGAAAAAAAAATTCACCTGGAATTGGCAGTCTTGAGTGCGGACCTGTGGCTTGCTCGGGTAAGAGGCAGGATCATCCCGTTACACTCGTGAGTTCTAGTTTATGGGGAATCTTATCTTGGGTTTAGAGGAACGTGATGAAGTAACAAGAAGTACCTCGCGAACGTTCTAGGATTAGAACTACACGAAGCAACATAGTTCGGCCTCTACATCCTCGAAAGCCTCATTCCAACAGGTTAAACAGCCCACGATTCGCAAGAAAAGAAGTAATCGGTGATTTAGCCATAGATTAATGAGGATGAGATGTTTCTGACAAAATGATCTCATCAGAAATTAGAAAATTGAGGTAATGCTCTACATAATATTAATACTCAGCATATTTCACCTCCTACTAAAGTACTAATGAAAAGTACTAATTGTCAAGTTTGATAAGAAAATATTCGTAATCTCGATAATCAGGCGAGACTTCGAGGCTTGGTGAATGATGCAACCGAGTCTAAAAATGTTCCACCACACAGAATTAGCGATCACAAAAGTAGAAAATATTACTAAGATAATTTTACTGGTTATTCTTTTAACGAAATTAGAGTGTAATTTTTTCCGATAGTGTATGCAAATTATGAAGCTAAAATCCATTTTGAAGGAAATGAGCATTCCAAACGTTTTGTTCTAATTTCCACGTTAAAATAACCAACTTTCCCTCAATTTGAGCTAATAATTAGACGAAGAAGTGAGAGGTATTTTTCCCGGTATGTATGCATGAGAAAATATTGTAAGAATTAATTATAAAAAAGGGAAAAAATAACTTTGTACTTGACGTTATCGAAAGTTCATACAAAATCTGCAACGATTAGGTAATCATGAACAATCAACCCGGTAGTAAATTAACAGTTTACCTTTTTTCTTAAAACCTCTGGGTCTTAGCCATGAAAAATTCCATGCACATGAAATATATTCACGAAAACTTGAACACGTTTTACTCTCCCATTCCATTCAAACCCGTTCACCTCCCACCCTCTCACCATCGAATCTGAGCACTCACTGCACAGCGGAGAGTATTCTTGCTTCAGATCATCCTAATGTCGATCTCTCAACGCGTTTTCCCCAACGATGGATCCCAATGTCAACTAAAATATCGATGGAGGGGGGCTCTTCCCCTTCTATTAATATCCATTGGATTTCTCCCCTTTTACTATACACCAGTGATATTTGGAACAATTAGTCCAAACACGAATGGGTGAAAAATTCTGCAGTCTGGAACAGTTAACAAACCGCTTGGCGATTCCAGCGGTCATTCAGAGATTTAAAAATTAGCGAAAAAGTCAAAATTCGTACAATAAACACGAATTGACAATTTTTCAGTGGACCCACTGAAGAGAAAAGGTGGAAGCAGAAGTTTTACAACGGAAGGAGGAATAGAAGTCAATTAACACTTTTTCTCATCCCGTAAGCACCATTAGTTGGTACGGAAGATGATCTACTGGCTAGTGTAAGCTCATAGGGGGTCATCATCTAAGAAAGTGTTTACTATATAATAAAGAGGCACCTACCGTGCTCCAGGAAGAAACTTTTGCAAATAAGTAAAGAAGTGACGCGATAACATTTGTGTGGAGTGTGACGATCCATTGATTCGAGATGTGGATCGATGGCAGGCTGGGGGATATGACAATGGAGGCATTCGAAACCTGTTGCTGGGAACGGGTGCTGAAGATCGAATAAACGGGTACATCTGTATGCACTCAATAAGACACCACTAAGTTAGTGGGAGTAGTACAAGAGGGTACTCATGGCTACTGAAGGAGACAACCGACAACTGAGGTCATTTGCGCCATTAGGGATAGGTGAGAACAATTTGGTGGTGATAGGACAATCAGGGAATGGAGGGAAAGTGGAAAAATACCCTGCGTCGGCAATGGCCTAGTCTTACCGAATGGGGCCAAGAGGACGGGATCGAGATACCATTGAATATTACTGGCATCAACAGGATTCGAACACCGGACATTCGGGTGGGCGACCAGTATATTAACCACTGTACCTACCCTATCACCCAGCTAGGTTACTGGCAGGGGATGTCACCACACGAGGCATGCAACAATCAAGTGGTGTTGCTTAATTTCAATAATAATAAATATATTTAATAATTCAAGTAGTGGAAATAGCTTTAATAACAACACAATGTATTACGGTGCCTATGTGTAAAATACTTCTCTACTTACGTCAGACGTATTGTCAATGAAAGTACTTCTATTTGACAGTCGACCGTTTAAGGTAGGTATTTGACGAAAATACTGAACAAGGCTACATTTCTTAGCCTTGTCTATCTAGACACAACACGACACCTTGGTCTGCGAATAAACTTTCTTCAATTCCTCCTCATACTTCCTTCTTCCCTTCGTTTAGTTTAACATGTCTATCCTATTCCTTCCCCTTCCTCGTTTGCCAAACATTCTCCCTACTGTCACAGTCTTCAACATCCGATTGCTAATCCAAATGCTCTGCATCCATCTTTCCTGTCTCCTTCAAATTTCTCCCAACGATCCCCTCTTCTCCCCCACCACACTTATTACTTCCTCTTTTGTTATCTTTTTTGTCCACACCATCTACCCCAACCTTTTCCACAACCACATCTCAAAATCCTCCAATCTACGTCTATCATCCTATTTCAATGTCCATTTTTTCCACTTCACACAAAACCATGCTATCTATTAAAGTTTCATAAATGTGAAACCATAAATACTTTTAATCAACGGACTACCCTGTACTTATTGTATTCATCGTTTATTTACAATTATCATGACTATATTTTAAATTACAGATTTAAAAAAAACATGGTAACTCTGAACTACTTTTCCGATGTAACCACGTTTCCACGCCGTAGAAAGCCACGCTCCATATCAAGGTTTTGACGAGCCTTTTCTGTACATCCTTACTCAACGTCCCTATCATCAATTCCCTCTTCCTTGTGCAAGCTTTTCTGCCAAACACAATTCTTCCCCTTATGTCCCTACCATTTTGACCAATTTGGTCCAGAACACTTCCGAAATAGTTGAACTGTCCCATCTGCTCAAGGTGTAGAGCACCTACGAGTATTTTAATATTTAACTTACCATTTCTCTATCTCGAAAATCGAGCAACCATTGCTTTCCATACTTTGACTTTCATTCTATAGCTGTGGTATAGATTTTCTAAAGCGTTAGGTAACCAGTAGACCTATATATTAATGATTGGATATAATAATGTAAACTCACTAGGCTGCCGCAAAAATATGTTTTCCCTGATGCTATCTTTTGATTTATCCTGATACGTCAAAGCTCACGAAAAAATGACTTTTTAAATAAGTCAATGCTACATTTGATCTCTGTAATCTCATTTTAATGATCGTCCGTATCGTAGTACGGTGAGAGAATTGAAAGAGAGTTTTCAACGTAGCAAAAGGAATCTGCTCTCTGTTAATGTAAGAGATTTATTCTGATGTTCAACCTTCCTTCATTGTTTCGTTCCCAATCTAGTTCTTCTATTAACCTAGGTATGCAATTGAAAGCATTATGACAACATTTTAAAAATTAAAGCTCCTCTTCAGCCCACACGATCTAATTTAGCAATTAAACAGACGTGGTGAGGATCCCATATAGGATCAACATCATCACGGCACTAATGATTACTTGGGAACAGATGTAAAACATTGTAAAAAGAAGGAAAAATACCAGAATGAAGATAAAGGAGAAATACGCAGTGCAAATAAAGATGGCATCAAAAGGAAAGCTTATTATGAAATCGGAGCATAATTTATGGAGATGAAAAAAATGGAAGACTGCTGACAACTCTCCTTTGAATTTAGTGGTCAATGAAAGATGTTTTTAGCGAGATAGTCCGAATAAAAACTTTAGAGTTTACAGCATGATTGCTGTTAAGTGTAAAATTATCATTTTATTTCCCTTCGCATGGCTACATTATGTCTCGAGTACAATGGAAATTCAGTGCCTTTGTTAAAAGGAATTTCTTTTAAATAAGGATATACATTTCATTTTGCGAAATATCGGAGACAGCTGAAAGAGTGGGAACTGGTCGACTTTCCCCGGGGCCTCCAAAGAAAATAGAATGGCACGCGGATTAACCCCAGACACAAGAGTTCTTATTACGAAAATGAACGAAGAAAATTTGAATCGGAGGCATTAATATGACCGGGAGGGATAAAGACGCTGAGGGAATAATGGGTGGGAAGCTGCTCTGAACGGAACTCAGCGAAACGGCGAGGGGTGGGCTAGCTAGGCAGGGGGGGAAAGGAAATGTTTTATATTTTTTTAGAATTTCCCAACGGTGCAGGGCGTTGGCAGCTGTCAGAGAACAGTCTCCAAAGGCATTCCGTTCGTAAAGCAGTCTCCCGATTGAAATCAATAACATGCAGTTGTCCATATGCCCGAGACGTTCCAATTGGTGGATTTAATTATAATACAGGATGGATCAGCAGCAGAAATTTGTTTTTCACATAATGAAACGAGGCCGAGATTTGGAAACTGTGCATTCAAATCGATCAAATCTAGAGGATACAGGAAAACTTTATGTTGAGAGAGAAATAATTTATGCACAAAGGCATAAAATAGCGTAAGGAAAACTTGAAATACTGTTTTTACATAGTGATTTCTGCGATCGGAGTATATCATGACGTGCTTCATTATTTCTGGTATTCTACCGGTCTCCTGCCTTGTTATTGGTAATTTTATGCGGCATTGTTTGTGAAAATTGTTTCCAAGCGTGAAACAGTGTACATGTATATAGGGATCCATCTTCCCTACTTCAATTTTGGGTAGTCTTGAACGTTTTCATCATTTCACGCACGGGTTGCGTCTCAATTCCTAGAGCACCCAATTTTTTTCTCGGGACTGGGAGTAGATAGGAAGATTGAATTGAGCTTAAAATACGCGCGCAATATTTATAAACAAAACACGTACATGGTTACACCGTATATGAACAAGTGTTTGTATATCTGCCGCTAGAGAGAGAAGCGCTATCAAAACGTATTTACCTTCGGTATTTAGCTGAGACAAATAATTTCTTTTCTTTTGGAAAAATATTTGTTCCCTTGAAGTTTTATGTACTCAGTAACTAACCAGATGTGCTACGCACGCAACAGCATACACTGTCAGTGTTAATGTGCTACTAAAAATTTATTAGAGAATTTTGTCTATTTTAAGCTGCTCTACTCGTTTAGAGATGGGCAATGCTCCATGATCTGACCCGCGACGATTCTGTATCGCATAGTTACTGTAGGCATCATAAAATGATGATTTAGTCCAAGAAATATGAGCGTTTACGTAAAATAACGAAAAAACTTCTTTAAAAATGTGAGCATTTCATTTTTGGTAAAATAAAGACATGGGCGAGTGGAGAAGAATGGGAAAAAGACTTCTGAAAATTCAAGAAAATGGACGCAGGGTATGTTTAGTAGCAACGGAATAGAAGTAGTTATTAGAGGAGGGGACCGACAAATTAGGTAATTTGTTGCATTAGGGATAGGAAAGTAACCTGGTAAAGGTATGATTTTTAAGGGAATGGAGGAAGAAGGCCGGCGAAACCCGGCGTCGACGTTAGTCTAATTCAAGTAGAGAAAGGCAACAGAGGGTACCCAGACGGTGTACTCAACGGTCTGCGGCGCTCTCCAAATTACACCACAAGTAGTGCTAGGGATACCACTGAAAAATAATGCCACCTCCAGGATTCTTACCCTGTCCCCTAAGCTAATACCACCCGTACTCTAGCTCTCCAATCCGAAAAAAATTCAACGGGCATTAAAAGAGAAAATGCTTCTGGGAGAAATTAGAAAAAATACTGTGATAAATGGAAGATTGTAGGTAAAAGGGGTTGGGTAAGCTTGGTGGGAGACGTAAAATATTAGTTATTTCAGACGGAATCAAAACAGATAAGATAAGAAGAAAATACAATTGAACTTAAAAATTGTTTACTGTAGTGTTCGATTTAAGGGTATCTGCTTTATTGTTCGGAGGGGCGTGGCTTAGAAGTAAAATTGCACTTAGTCTCTCGGTGCAATAAAATCCTACTTCAACCGTTAAGACTTTTGTTGAGTAGGCACGTTAAAATCAAGACAACGAGTAGGTACACAGCTACTTACACCATTTCCCTTCAATTTTAAACCTGCAGGAAATCTTTTTTTTTCCTCCGCGGAGAGTACCCAGAGAGCATCATTCCCTATTCCCTCACTTAATTCCCTCTTTTGTTTTATCTCCCATCGGATTTCTTCCCCATTTTTTTTTCCAATTATCCACTTTCACTCATCCAGACGCTAATTTTTATTCGGCCCGATTCAAAAACGGCAGTAGCGTAGGGTGGAGCACAGGATCGAGAATGAGAGGAAACCTTCAATCCTTTGCGGAGGTTTGAATCCATCTGGAAACCGAGCCTATTACCGGCGATTAAAATCGAGTCAATGGCATTAACTGCCGAGAGGGAGGGAGGCGGGTCGGAAGGGCGGATGCAGCGGGGGTGGGAGGAAGGGGGTTGAGTGAATCAGCAGAGAGATTGTCCCGGGACGATGGTACCAATAAACTGGAGCGATTAAATCTCCCAAATTGCTCCTTGAACATCTTCTTCTCATCCCCTCCACGCCCCTCCCTCCTCGCACCCACACCGACGACTCGCCACCGTTTTTCGCAATCCTCGCCCCGGAAATCCTTCCTCCGCCTTCCACATCCGTAACGGGCCCCTGCCCCATGCACCACTACTGCGTCCCACTCTTGAGGGCACACCCGATTCACTCCCTCATGGCATCTGCAATTAGACATACGAAGGCTGACCAGGAAGAACATTCGTTTCGGCCTAGCGTGGTGGTGGGTTGGGCTAGAGCCACCATATTGACCTCTAAACATCCCTACACTCAGTATTCATCCTTCTGTGATAATGCACGAACTGTGTTCCTTCTACTTTGCTCACTACGAACTGTTAAAATGCGCACTGCAATAGAACATCCCGAGAGTTGTGCAGTGCAATCTGTGATTTGATTTTTACTGGAAAAAAACCACGAGTCAATTGAATTCATAGGCAACTTTCTGAAGTGTACAGAGATTGAATAATAAGTGAAGGCGGAGTGAGGCATTGGTGCATTCAGTTTAAAAATGGCCACAGCACCAATATTCACGACGATGACCGCAGTGGTCGGCCTAGCCTTGTGACAGACGAACTGACGGTGAAAATCAACGAAAAAATTCGTAAAAATCGCCAATTTACGATTAAAGAGCTATTGTTGGGCGTGGCTTGCATCACAGCGCTTTGACAGTGATGCAGGATTGCATGCTGGTGTAAACAATAAGTTAAAATGTTAGGCGGTAGATTTCTTCAGAGACAGAATTGAAAAGCTTGTGTATCGTTATGATAAATACCTCAATCTGAATAGCAGCTATAAAGAAAACTAGTTTAAGGATGTACTTTTCAAACGTATACAATAAAACGCTGTCATGTCACTAGGTTCATATATTTTTTCAAAATTTAAGTTACTTCCTGTGCAGTTCTCGTATATCCATGCGGATGCCGGGACATAGTAGTTCTATGAGTAGAGCGCAGAGCTACCCACTGGATGGCCCGGGTTCGATTCCTTCCGGTACGCCTTGGGATAACATCAACTTTTATTTATTTTTTCATTTATATATACCCTGGAAGCCACCGCTAGGGTAATTGTAATTGTAATTTATTCATTCACCATAAGCATAGAATTATGCATGGCTTTGTCAATACATGTTTTACACTTCATTTCAGTAAAAAAAACATTATGCAAAATCAAAACAATATGCAAAGTACAAATACATACAATTTACAACTTTTTGGAATTAACAAATTTCAGTTATACATTTGAAATGGTATGCATTAGAAAATCATCTACACTATAAAATAATTTACATGAAAGTAGTTTTTTCACGGCACACTTGAATTTAAAGGAACTTTTGATATTTTTAATATAAGCAGGCAATTTATTGTACATAAGTATTCCCTGATGATCTATCCCTTTAATTGTTTTATTTACTCTGTGCTGACTTACATGGAATGCATTTTGGCTTCTCGTATTATGACTATGAAGGTCACAGTTTTTAATAAACATGTCGTGATTTTTCTTAATAAGAGACACTGTTTCAAGAATGTATAGACAAGGAAGAGGTAACATTTCTAGTTTTTCAAAAATATGTTTACTGGGAGCTCTATTATTTGAATTAGTTATCATGCGAATAATCTTTTTTTGCATTTAAATAATTTTGGAAGGAAGATAGAGGAGCCCCAAAAGGGAATACCATAATGGAGAAGTGACTGCACATAGCCAAAATATATAGTCCTCAATGCCTGAATGCAAATGATTTCCTTGAGTACACGGAATGCATAACAGATTTGTGCCAGTTTTTGAGATAAATTATTAATATGTTCCTCCCATGAAAGATTAGAGTCAATCTAAATACCTAAAAAGTTTGTTACCTTTAGTTCTTTTATGGGGCAACTGTTAATTATTGGATATAAATTTATTAACTTCTTCTTGAGATTGAAGTTTAAATAATGGGTTTTACTAACATTTAAAGATAGCTTATTGTCAGTGAGTTAGTTCATCAAATTATGTGTAGTTTCTGTTACCTCGTTCATTAACTGAGTGGGATTATGGTTATTAAAAATTAAGTTAGTATCATCAGTAAATAGTATTGTATTGGAGAGTGGTAAATTTGCAGGTAAATCATTTATGAAGACTAAAAATAGTAGTGGTCCAAGAATGGAGCCCAGCGGAACTCCACAAATAACAGAAGTTGTACTTGATACAGATGAATTCATTTCAATATATTGCGACCTATCAGTTAAATATGATTTAAACCAGTCCTTAGCATTGCCTCTTATACCATATGTTTCTAATTTTTTTAAAAGAATTCCATGGTAAATGTATCGAAAGCTTTTTTTAAATCAATAAAAAGCCCTGCAACATGAATATTACTATCTAAGGCATTCCATATATTTCTTGTCAATGAGAAAAGGGCATAATTAATGGACTTATTCCTTCTGAAGAGAAATTGATGATTGTCGATGACATAGGATTTATCAAAAAAGGAAATCAATCTCAGATACATGACCTTCTCCAAAATTTTGGAGAAACCTGAAAGTAAGGAAATTGGTCTATAATTCTCAATGTTTTCCTTCTCTCCTTTTTTTAAACAGAGCTTTAATTTTTGCAACTTTAAATTTGGAGGGGAATTGACCAGCACTTAGGGAAAGATTACAAATTTCAGTTAGTGGGTCAGCAATAAAGGTGGCACAACTTTTTATAACAGCATCAGGTATACCATCAGGGCCACATGAATATTTATTATTTAATTGATTGATTATCCTCAATATTTCATTTTTAGTAACAGGTTCTAGATATATAGATGAGGAATTGATGACCATTTTAGAAGTACCTGTGTTGGTGGGCGACTGTTTGGGAGTTTGATTGACACCTACTTGGGCAAAGTAATCATTGAAAATGTCTAAAATTTTTTGGACACTTGTTATTGTTGTGCCATTATAACATATTTTAGATATTGTGTTGCTATTAATTTTATTTTTCCCTGTTTCCTGTTTCACTACTTTCCAGATAGCCTTAGATTTATTAGATGATGTTGTTATCAATGAACTGGTATGCAGCTTTGTTGCTAGAGTAATAGTAGTTCTCAAAATTTGGGGTGTGGTAGGGGGTGAATACGAGTACTCACAAGAATAATTTTACCCGAACATGATCCTACCGTGGTCGAGCAATGCTTCAATCTGTAATTTAACCTGTTTTAATATTTTGGATACGCTACTAAGTTTATAGTAACAACGCTTTACAAATTTAGCTCCTCTACGCTTCACGCAATCCAATTCAGCTGGCCCCCTTAATACCCTGATATGTGGATTTCATACGC
Source organism: Hetaerina titia (assembly GCA_037158775.1). Lineage (NCBI taxonomy): Eukaryota > Metazoa > Arthropoda > Insecta > Odonata > Calopterygidae > Hetaerina > Hetaerina titia. Next base: position 82,578,858 of record CM073777.1, on the reverse strand, counting down.
CGTCGGGCTTAATCCTAAGTAGATAAATCTACCCTTACCTATCAAACCAAAGTTTGGCTTGATAACAGCGGTACTACTGATTATCAATCAGGGTAGGATTTTTAATAGATCCCGGGACTAAGGACATTACTGAACCACGTCTAACATTCTAGTGACACCCAATATCAGAGAATATAATTTTTTCCACTACAAATACGAGTAATAACTAACTTCAACTACAACTACCTCCATTCATAAAATCCGACATTTACCTAAGCTTTCACTACCCCTAACTCGCTTCGTATTGTTCCATGTTCAATAAATGTATCGCTTAATTTGTCTGCAAATAGCAGTGATATTTACTTTCAAGCCGTCGAGGCCTTATTTTTATATCGATAGATTTAGGAAATTACTTCAAAACCTATTAACAATTCTAACTAACCAACATAGTTACACTATAATTTTCATCCTTGTGCTCCATACTATTCTTATCTTTAGAACATCTTGGTTCAAACACCATTCATACCTGAGATTAATGAACGCAATGTGGCACTATTTCGAAAGCTTATTCTTTGGGCAAAAAAAGGAAACTGTTTGCAGCACAAGGACGATCAAACTTTAGCTTGATTGCCAGCCAAAGTGCTGCAAGCAATTATGAGAGCATTGAAAAGCCAGGGAAAGAGGTATGGGATGAGAGTCAATATAAGCAAAACAAAACTTTCTTCTTTTGGATACAAAATGGAAAGCTAGATTAAATATTAAAATAGAAGTTCGTCAACTAGAGCATTGGGAACAATTTGTCTATCTTGGGAGGTCTTTGGACCAAAATTATCAAAGTAGTAGGGACAATGGTAGGAGAATTGCATTAGGCAAAGTAGGTTTCACGCGGAGGGGGAATTTTTGACAGGAACGATGAGGAAGGATGTTATTAAAGGGCTGGCCAAAACTATATGTAGACCTTGGTTTTGTACTGCGCGGAAACTTGGTCATTGAAGCAGGTTTATAGGCGCAGATTGCAAGCTTTTGAAATGTGGGTGAGGAGAAGATGAAAAAGATGAAGTGGACTGAAAGGAAAACAAACGAGGAAGTGGTGGATGAGGAGAGAGAATTGTTGGGAAAAATGAGAATGAGGCAGAAAAAATGGATGCAGAGCATATTGATTGGAAATAGGATGTCGAAAACTCTGATGGAGTGGAGGACATTTAGATAAGCGAGGAATGAGACGGAATGTAAGACGGAAAGGAGTAAGGAAGTATGTGGAATTGAAGAAGGGTTTATTGTAGTGCCCAATGTCGGAGTGTGTATTGCTGGGAGGGGGAAAACAAATGATAACCATTATTTAAGATAATATAATAACTTATAACCATAACATTACCATTGTATAATAAATACAGTAATTTACTATATATTTCAAAGTGAGCTACAAAATTGTAATACTTGTCGTTAAATTGTTCTCAATGAAGTTTAAAAAAGACGCATCGACTGATCTCAACAAAAATAAAATTATTCGGCCTACAATTGTTACAAAAAGTTTATGTAAAATTTTTATTTTCAAAAAGATTAAAAAATTCATTCGGACCGTTAACATTAAAAACCTAGCTGTATTGTGATTTTTAAGTCGTTTTTTTAATCAATATTTTTCGTTCCACTTATTCAACAATGAAATATGATTTTTAGGGCACCACTACGAGGAAAAGGTTCGGACATGTCATTGAAGTCTGATCAGAAAATGAGATTTGAGAGAGTTAAAATCAATAGAATCGAGGAAAAGTGAATTAACGCTATGTTATTTGGAAGAGTACGCAATTCATTCATAGTAAAAGGAATACTGAAAAATGCTTTAATTGAATATAAAACCATAAGCACAGTAATCAACCCGAAGGTCGTTTGGTAGATGGTGGTAGAGTTCACACAATACTACACGACGTGTGAAATTCACGCATCAGGGTAGGGGGCCAGTTCGTTTCCCTGTGCCCGTTATGGTTTCCCAGGACGATCTGGTACCCCCGAAAAATCACATAGCTTGGGTGGAGCTGTAGGTGCCCAGAGAGACTTTCCCGGGAAACGAACCCGTGTCCTCCGGCCAGTAGTCCAACGTTCTGACCCTGGACTAGCGCGACCCACGCTCATTGAATATATAAAATAATATTTTATATATTTATGAATAGAATATATAAATGGACCGGAAAAACTCTCGTAACAAAATTTGAAATGAGTAATAAATAATAATTAGCAAGGAAAATATTCAAGTGAGGGGACGTATAATAGAGGCAAACAGTGTTTAAATTAAGTCATGATGTAGCTGTTCCTGGCACTTTGTGTGGTGTCGGATAATCGTACGTATGCTCAGTACGATCAAATTTATATTTTGTAATGACATAGGTTTCAGATATTGAAATAAATTTATTAATAAAGATATTATACCCATTATATAGGTAGATTGACGGATAATCCCTATTTAATTCCAAGTATAGTGGATAATATCTATTATTCGCTCATTTCTTCCTAATTTGTGCCTGCCTTAATGTTTTCTAAAATCCCTCTTCCTTCCCCTCCCTATTCAAGCCACCGTCTCTCTCCAGTTACGGCCTTCTACATACCAATCCCAATTTTCAATATTTTCTCCATTCATTTTCTCCACCTTTTTCGGATTACCCCTGGTAACTTCATTTCTTCGCCCAACTCATTTCAAACCTTGGAGTTTGTCTTTCTTCTCTGTCCAAATTATTTTCTCCATTCTCAGAACACTCACCAATCACTCAGAAAGACTCCAATCTTCGTTCATCCTCTTGCCTCAAAAACCACCAAGTTTCACATCGTTATACGCTCCATTTTAAAGCCTTTACTAATATTTTATTAACATTTTTACGTTATGTACCCGTCATCAACTTTCTTCTCCAAGCAAATGCCTCTTTGGCTAACGCGATTTTTCACCTAATCTAATGATCTTAAATCGTGTTTTCCCCTTAAAATATCACCCATGTACATAAACACCACCACCTGCTCTAGTTAGTTTCCTCATACATAAATATTAAGCTAAGTTTTCCTAAAGTTGATACTATAGGAGTAGGATAGCTAAATTCAGAACAATGTTTTAAAAATATGTAACATGAAAAGAAATCATAAATTTTCATTTATAATTATCCTACGATTGAGAAATGCAAGGGTGGAATGAAAAGTTTCCGACCTAACAAAAATACAAGACATTTTTTCTGAAATTTTCTGATTCGGAAACTTTACAGACCACCCACGTACATGTACTTTTGAAGGACAATTCCACTTGTTTGAAATTGATATAATAACTATATAAAGTTAAGTAAAACACTTTCAATTCAATTTCAGTGTCCGTACCCCGCAATTACCCCTGCCACACACCTTTTTGGTGGCTCGCAGGGTATTTATGTAGATGTAGATGATTACAAATCGCTGAAAATGCCAATGATATATATTGATACCGTCCAGAAACCTTGGCGCAATTTAGAACAAACGAAGGTTAGGGGTGTACGGGGTGCGATTAATTCGCATCCTCTACTGACCGGCGGTTGGACGAAAGAAGTCTGAACGAAGAAAATTGGATATATGGACTTTGGGCGGGAGCTGGACCCGAATAGGAAACCCTCCAAACAAAACAAGGACTGGAGAGAAATCAATTTGGGATTCTTCCGAAAATAAGACCGGAATCAAGATTATTCACTTCAATTAATTGGTTTCGGATAAAAAATGATGAGGAACCTCAATCCTGGAACACAGTCACTATCAATTTGGGTCGGAACGGAATTAAGTAATTATCGGAAAGCGGACTCATGTTGTTGTTTTTCATTTACTTGCACAAAAGTTTATCTGGTCTCTTTTTTTTCATTAGCTGATTATTCGATTAGGGTTCGTGGTCTCGTGAAATACCACCCATAAAGTGGTAATTGCTAGGAAAACAAACAAATTTAGCGTTGGTAGGATTAACCGTGATTCCCTTTTCTCGTTAACAATGAATGTGCTGAAAGATTGTAAGTTCATTAACCAAACACACGCAAATGCAAAAATAATATAGGTCAACATGAAGGTTAAGTAATGGGTTCTAATTAGGAATAAACTACGTAGCACCCGTACAACTTTAACACTTGTATTAGTGAACTAATATTAAAGTCGGAATAATCATCTGTAGTCACACACGTCAAAGACACCTAATGTGCAGTCATGCTGCAGCCATTAATATCATTAACACCTGATGAGGAATTATGCCAAATTTCACAATTCTTTTAATTTTTTTCCTTTAACTTGGTGAATAAGTTAGAGCAAAAAATCGTAGTTCTTGTTCCATTACGCGTTTATTCGCTTTATGAAACAATCAATAGAAACCAATCTGGAGAATGTTAATTAATATTTCTCATATTTCAAGTTCGAATGACTTTTTTTACCAAAAATTTAATCGAGATACGAAAGGGGCAAGGGGTTACAACCATTTCTGAGGACATTTAAAAACCAGCGTGATACAGGATGTAGATACGGGATGAAGGGCAAAACATACAGACCAATGTGGACGAGGTTTTAGAGAAGGAGGAAGGCTAGGTTAATCTATAAAAAAATGTGCTTAGAACTAGAGTAGGTAGAAAAGGTAACTTATGTGTGTGTTGGAAGTGTTTTGGACCAAATATCCAAAGTAGTAGGGAAATAAGGAGAAGAATTGTATTTGGCGAAGAAGCTTTCACAAGGAGGGAATTGATGACAGGTGCGTTGAGTAAGGATGTTAAGAAAAAGCTCGTCAAAACTTAGATATGGAGCGTAGTGTTGTACGAATGGCGCGGAAACTTGGTCAATGAATCACCATGACAGATGTAGATTGGAAATTTTGGAATATAAGTGTGAAGAAGGATTAAAATCTCTTTTGAAATATAGGTGTGAAGAAGAATAATAAAATGGACGGAAAGAGAAACCAACGAGGAATTGATTGGTAAGGGAAAAAATGGGAAAGAAAGTTATTGGGAGAGGTGTAAAGGAGGCAGGAAAGGTAGATGAAGAACACTCTGATTGGGGATGGGATGAAGAATACTATGATATAAATTGGAGTGGGTTAGGTATGCGAGGAAGAGGTAGGAATAGAATAGGTATGTTGGATGGAATAAAGGGAGGAAGGAAGTATACGTGTATGAAGTTAAAGTGGGGTATGTTTTAGTGTGGAATGTCAAGTTGTGTTTTATTAAGAAAGATAAAGGAAATGTAGCTGTACCATTTGGTATATCCTTAATGTTCTCCAGACGGTAGACTACCAAATGATAATAATATAGTCATCCTGGCCTGCTAGCCTCTACAAGGACGTGTGGTAAAGGGGGTTCTATTAGGGTAACTGTTACTTTATTTCCCGTTCATTAATTTCCAACGGCTGTGTTATGCAATTCCGATTCTGGAGAAAATATTCCTTAACTTATCTTCATGGTCTCGACTACCAATGTGATATATCGCTAATATCTGTATTAAGCTCAAAATATGTGTACTTTCCTAAACATTAAGTCTCTCGTCTTTCCAATACATCCCAACCTTCTAATAATAACGATACAACTGATGATGACAAGACGGCAAAACCATTGGAAGTTATTGTGATCATGAGATGACTGACCCAAAGTCAAACTTTCAAAACAATTTCTAAAACACTTGATTCAAGTTCCTAATAAATTTATCTTTTACTGTATACTGGCACCCTTTTGCGACTTTCAACTTCCAACATGGTGGTCAACCGAATTATGTAAGAACACTCCAACAGAATTGACATTAAATAGAGGCGAATGGAGGGCGGCATTTAACCAATCCTAGGATTGAAATACTAATGACTCCAACATACTACCTTATCCCAATTTTCCAACGAAAACAAAGTCTTTGATTTTTGAATATTTTCGAAGTTTCCTTCGAATGCAGGAATATCATGACCGAAAATATTGACCGTTGCAATGTCATCATTGACATTTGCAACGTGATCCGTTTATTCGCGTATTCATTTATAAATAGTTGAAATAAAAGAAAATTTATTTTTTATAAATTTTCCCTTTTAGTGAATTTTATACAACGTGTTTAAAATGGCAATGTGAGAAATATCAAGTATACCGACAAACATAAACTTCACCTCAATTAATTGTTCTCGTAACCAGTACAATGGTCCCTGAATGATCTTATTTTCTGTTAAATTAGATAACATACCGTCTCATTGAGAAGAACTTCGTTTAAATTGGGACAGCAACTACTGCTTTTATTAACTAAAAGATCATCCAATCCGTTAGTACTTAGCGTAGGACGATTAGCTTTAAACCAAGAAATTTTAGCTTAAATTAAGACATTTACCGTTGATGTCAAATCAAGATCTCCGATAAAGAAGGTTTTACAAATTGCTTCAACGATATCTTTTCCTTCAGCGCCACTAGTTGTATCACCAAAGATGGCCATATTAGGGAATTGGCAATTGCCATTACTTATGCACAATATGGCCTTGGCCCAAATGTTCTTAATCCTAATTATGAAAAAACACATTCGACTCGTTATGAACCGTCAGATTTCACCGATTATTATATATAGACATCGGATGGACACAAGCAAACGAACGGTACAGCGAAACTTTCCTTAACTCTCCCAGCCATAATGGAAGCTGACATCCAATACTAAAATAAGCCCCACTTTTTAATCTCTACACCTGCTTTTCCCCTTATATCGTCCATCGAGTATTCACACCCCATCCTCGCTTTCCTAACATTATTTATGGATATGAATTTTCGATTTAGATATCCCCTCAATCATAGTCTTCAACATCCCACTGCTGATCATTACGCCCTTCATCCATTTTTCCTGTCTGCATAGGATTTCTCCCAACCACCCCCTCTCCTCACCCACCATGCCTAGCACTTCCTCGTTTGCTTTTTTATCTGTCTACTTAACCTTTTCCATCTTTTTCTAAACCTATATTTCAAAAGACTTCAATCTACTTCTATCCTCCTGCTTCAGTGACCACGTTCCCGCGCCGTCCATAACTACGCTCCATATCAAAGTTTTTACTAGTCTTTTCTTAACAACCTCACTCAGAGTCCCTGTCATCAATCCCCAACTTCCTGTGAAAACTGTTTTTCCTAACACCACTCTTTGTCCTGTATGTCCTAACCACTTTGACCACTTTCCAATTGACCTCCGATATAGGTAAACTTTTCCATCTGCTCCAGTTAATGAATTACTACTTTAATATTAATGATATATTCCCAATTTTCTGGAAAAATTCTAAAAGGTTTCTCTATTTTTGTGAAGGAAATTAAAATATACACGTGTTGTCGGCTATGCTTTTTTAATCAGTGCTAGTACTCTTTTTTATGTCCGCTCTACACATATTTTCGGAATCGTCGAAGCCATTTGAGTTTTACTGTAGCCATCGCTTGTCAAATATCCAAAATATATCAAAGATAGTTTCTTGCGAAAGTAGTGATGCTACAAAGTGCCTTTTTTAATAAGCTATAATCAGATGTTCAGTTATTAGAATTCTTCATTAGCGGCGAGCGACAAATTTAAGCCGATTATTTTCGAATTCATCAAAGCAGATTGGGGAAGTTAAAAAAACAAAAAAAAAGATTTTGATTAAAATGTGAGAGTTGATCCCTCAGAATTATTTTTCAACTTTTCTGAATGAAGTTAATCTTTCAAAATTTCAATTTTAAACTCGCGCATTGGAACGTTTTTCGTTCAGCCATCAAAATGCTGTCAAAATTGCGAGAGAAAAAGTCGAAATTCCGTGAAATCGTTATTTCTATGCGTACAAATTTGTTGCCGGAAAGAAATCTGAATGGGCAATAAGTTACGTTTTTTTTGCATTCAACGGACATTGCCTTATCCTAAGTTTTAGGCGAAATCACCTCACGGAAGAAGGTACTTGTAGAAAGCACACGCACACTTGTAGAAAGCGGATTATGATCTATTTTTACATCAATTAATGCTCTAGATTGTAAAGTATGGCAAACCATGATCGTGACGCAATATTATCTCATTATTCTACGAGAAAAATGAAAATAAAGCTTCTCAAAAAATACGGAAACTTAGACAAAAATAGGAAGATAAGACTATTTAATTATTTTTAAATAAATATGAATAGATAAACAAAATATACCTTATAACGACTCTTAAAAAATAAAAATAATTTCCGCTGTAAATCATAAAAATGAAACAATTCCGGAGGAATAATTAGCGAAAAAAATTTATCATTATATTTATTTTAACAATATATAAGAGTAAGTGTAGCATAATAACATCAACTTGCTAATGAAAATAACTGACTCAATATTTCGTAAGGGTTAAGCAAAAATACGATCATTTTGAGAAAATGTAAGCCCAAAATGGCAAGAATGAGAAAATCAAAAGTGAAAACAATGCTCACTGTCTTTTTCGGCACTAAAGGAGTGGTCCATAAGGAGTTTGTTCCTTAAGGACAGACAGTTAACGCTGCCTACTATGTGTATGTGCTGGAAAGACTCCGATGAAGGGTCATCAGGATGAGACAAGAATTGCATTACTTTTTGAAATCACCCTGTTTAGAGAGTAGGTTAGGCACTGGGGTCAAGAAAGGCCAAATGCCCACCTTAACCTCTAAATACCATACATATCTTCCACAGCCGCTGACTTACACAATTAATTTAGGTTTCACAGTGTAAAAGTAAATAGTGTTAATAAATTTCACAGTGTAAAAAAAAATTGAACTCCCTGAACGGAAGTCGAATCCGGATCCCACGATTACCGTATAAGTCACAGAGTAAGGGGACGCCTAGATAGCTATCTGTTCAAACATTTCCGTAAAAATAATACAATTCAATTAGATTTAAAAAAATTAATTACACTAATATTTCTTCACAAAAATCAATCCATGTGTGATTTCGACAGTAATGACAATTTGACAGGATTGAAAAACATCTGACGAAGTTTTAAATTACGGTGCAACCCTATTGCCACAGCACCAATGACATAAAATCATTAATTTTGCATGGAAGCCCATCTAGGAAAGATCAATGATAAGCACTGGTTTAAGCAATGAACGTATGTCCTTAAAAATGCTTATAATAAAATGACAAAAATATGCTAATTTTTTCACGCAAGATGGCATGAAAATTGTGATACGTAAAACTTCCAAGAAGGAGAGTTGACTAAGACATTTTTCAGTCATAGAGAGCATCCCAGATCTTATTTAATCGATATATTTGAGAACACATGGAGCGAAGGCAACTGGAAATTTACTAAAATTAATACCAGTCATCGGGATAAGAGTGAAAAAAAACTTCATTAAATTAAGATATATCGAGGTCAAAAAAAATATATATTTATGTTATAACTCTCGGAAATTAGAATATGGCTTAATTAAATTCTGGTATGGCACTCACTGTGGGGATGCTTGGTGATATTGTTTTCTTTTTACTCTGTGTTTTGCTTGTTTTAGGGAGCTAAATAAAGAGCTGCAGGGAGAGAACGATGAATCCCGAGTCGCGCAGTCTAATCAGTGAATGAAGCAACGCAACAGAAATGCCTCGAGTGGCCAGGAATATCTGGGGAGGGTGAAGTGGCCCGGTCCCCTCCCAACCCCCCTCTTCCCGCACTCCCCAAACGATGCCTGCCGCAATTTAATCTTCCCCCTCTACACCGGTGAACGGGAAAAATATTGAAGAACGCCTTTCCTTGGTCAACGGAATTATATCTGATATGTTGCAATCGGGAATCATGGGAACGTAGATTCCCAAAACTTCCTTAAAACGTTATCGGTCAGTTTAATGTGATAACCCCACTAACACAGCTGTTGTCTCGCGGTTTTCCATGGACCACAAACACTACTGTGCTCCTATGCTCTTGCTAATATGACACCAAATGTCCTTTAACCTGACACTAAGCATTATAGTAACTCATTCTGTGGACGTGCATACCCTCCTTAACTCCTTTCTAATTGACCCTCGTGCTACCTCCCTTGCCTCAATTTCCCAGCATTCTCCCTTCTATTACCTCTTTCGGTACTTCATTGTCCCTCAGTATATCCTGCATCCACTTCTTTTGCCAAGTTTTTTCCATCAGCAATATTTCTTCCCAAATACGTCTGCATCTACATTCATATCTGACTGGTACCCGACAAGACACCACTAGAGCATACGGCAAGGGATGATTAGGCCAGAGGCTTTTAGTAAGAAAAGTAGATTTTGATTAAATTTGTCTTTAAAATAAAAATGCAACATATTTCAAATATTTAAGTTTATGTCAACTTCAACTAGATGTGCTACGGTATCTAAAGGCGGAATACTTCCCTACCACCAAAACCACCATTAACCGCCAATGTAAAATAATAAGGATATTTCTCAAAACACCAATTCGTTTTTTGAAACAATTTTCATGCCATAACCTTCCCACCAATTTATTAATGCGCTCATAAATGATTTAAAACGCTTGGCTGACTAAAGCTTGATTATCTGAAAAATAGAACTGATTCGATAAATTTCCCTCCTCCTTTTGCCTCCAACTAAACATCCCTTAACATTTTCCCCACCTGCATATTGAAAAGAAAAAGAAAAACACATGGATAGTGGGGAAAGTAGACGGGTGCAGATTCCAAACATGGCTGGGACTTGAACCACTCACCTTTGACTTGCCAAGCCGGTGCTCTCCCAATTAAGGTCTAGGGGAAATGCAGTCATCACTGAAGTCTGTGGGGGGTTATATAATCAAGTGCCCCGATTCTTTGGCCATGATATGGGATTCAGAAGCTGTTTCCATATGTTTCTACCTTTGAGCCCCTATATACTCGTATGTGTGTGTATATATACCTATGAAAATAGGACAAATTAGGCAGGAGATAAAGCAGCGAAGCTATCAGGAGCTGAAGGAATGAACACTGATAAGCAATAATTGAAGACTGCGATAGAGACAAGAGTGTTGGATAGCCGCGAAATATTATGGAAAATCTTTACTTTAGAAGAGACGAAGAAAAGTGAAAAATAATTGGAGTTAATAATAGGTTTTTGTGATGCAGGACATTAGGGATTTACAGTCGAGTTAGGAAGCTTAGAAGTCTTTTGTTCCTGGAGTGATAAAAAAATTGACTTGACTGATAGATCCTTCGTAACGATTATAATAACGCTAAAGCTTCGAGGATACTTCGTTAGTGTAAGGTGATTTATTCTGTCAGACAAATATAGTTATCTCTGAATATTCTGTTGGCGATGTTTGGATTCAAACTACAGGGTTCGTCCGGAAAATAAGTGTCTTGACAAATAAGTCTTTTTTGACAAAAGGGGAGTCGTCCATTACGAATTTGTACCTGAACGACAAACTGTAAATGCTGCATTTTACGTCCAAGTGCTCGACAGGCTTCGAAAACGAGTCGCCCGCGTCCGGCCAGCGATAAAAAACATCTGGCGGCTGCATCACGCCATTGCGCCGTCTCACATCGCGCTTGTCGTGTCGGAATTCTTGGCCAAGCACGGCGTGGCAACGCTGCCGCACCCTCCCTAGAGCCCGGACTTGGCACCACCGGACTTCTTTCTATTCCCGAAGATAAAGAGGAGTTTGAAAGGAACGCGATACAGGACTTTGGACGCCATCAAAGAGGCCGTGACGACGTGTCTTCGAGAGGTTCCCGATGATGCCTTCGCGGGAGCGTTCCAGGAATGGGAACGCCGCTGGAACAAGTATATCGACTCACAAGGGTCCTATTTTGAGGAATATTAGCTTAAGATATATAAAAGTGTAATAAAGTTTTTTTCCTGAGCTCAGTACACATGTTTTCCGGACGAACCCTGTATATTGAGTGGCTCTCCTTTATTTGTAGCCAGTACATCAAATGGTTGAAAGATAAAAATTAATTTGAATAAAAGATGTCCTGAGAAGAAGGTAGAACACATGTGGGGAAATATATTCTACTCATTATTCAAAGTAATTTTTTTCAATAGATTGCACACTTTAAGGCATTTCAGCTTTCCGCGATTAACTTGACTATGAAATTAAACAAAATGCTTACGGCGTCTACGTGTCTACTCATAGATGAATAGATCAACTAGGACAAATAGGAAGTATTTTACGCTCTCTAAGATGGAGGTATTTTCCAAAGTGTGTATTTTATCGGAATGGAGGTCGAAGTTAAAATTAACATTGTGCGCACGGTCTTCCTCTCTTTCGCAAAGTTCTAAACGTTTTACTTCGCTATATTACTATCAGTTTGCATTCAAATCTTCAAGCATGGTAAAGCGTGGAGGATAGACCATATTTTAAGTGAATCCCTGATTATATTTCTTAACTTTTGAATAAAACCGTCAGTGTGTCAACTACTTACGTGGATTAACAATAGCAAATATTATATTCTACTATATTACACTCTCAGGGTAACTAAAATGACCATTATTCTTTGAATAGCCTGGAATATTGAGCAAAACAACAGTGTTAAAACGATGGGCGTTTCATTTATCCTCCTCTCTGTATCTTACCTTTTTCTTACCTTTTTTTAATTGCCCATCTTTCATTACATATGCAATTTCATCCACGTTCTATATCATTCATACTTCTTTTTACACTTGACATGGAATAAAAAAGTGGAACAGAAAAAGGCAGACCTCATTCCCACCTCGAGTACTTATAACTAAACCCTAGACTGTTCCATCTGCCACACTCCCCCACCCCATCCTACTCTCCCAACTGCCGTATGCCCTGAAGCCTCAAGGAAGGTGCCTACGGTTCTCATTTAGAAGCAACGGTTAGAATGGCAGGAGCAGGAAGAAGCATCAATGGATTTCCGATGCACCACCCCACCCCACACACACAAATTACTTGATTACGTCATCGAATAAGCCGTACACATTCGTGCCCCCGAACGACGCTCCACTTATCTGAACAGACACACGCGGCGATGGATTTTTCGGGGGTAGGAGAGGAAAGCTATGGAATCGATGGGAATGATCCGAGAGAGGAGCCAGGTTAGCAACCCGATGATGCCCACGGAATGGTCCAAGTGATAATAGCGATGGCGACCACGAAGGCTCGCCGGAGCAGGGGTAACGATGATGGGCCGGGCGCGTTTTTGGCACTCAGCGAAGGGATAATATGGTATGGTATGGTCTCTTCGTTTAACCCTTCCTCTTGCCTCCCTAAATTCCATAGTTTATAGCAGATCGAATGATGGCATAAAATTTCCGGGTTAGCAAACTCCATCCAGTTATCCTCCTTTCCCACGAATGCCTCATTTGTTTTCGATTTGCCTCCTTCCCACCGCGTCAAGTCCAGAGGAGAAAAATGTCAACTTTTACGGCACCGGCTATCTTATTTCCCCTCGACCAATTAGGAACAATTGAAACGAACGGACTAATTGACTCTCAATGGACTGAGATAAGGAAACAATGGCGATGCAGGGTAGTGCCAGCCACTCAAGTATGGCACTTATTCATTACATAGTCATCCATTTTCACCGTTTAACCTGCGTTGTTACTTTATAAAATCGCATTTCAAAATCTCCTTTCCTTCGTTCCTTGTTCTAATTTCCCTCCATGCCTCTCACTCGCATTGAAAACCGTGTGTAAATGACATAGAGATCTCTCTTTGCTCCTCAACTCTTCATTATTTGAAAATGATTTTGGAATTTAACTGGAAAGTATTGAGCTACGTTGTACTAAGTAACCTCATCCCTCTTAATGTTTACGCAAATGCACCTCTTCTCTAATTTAATTAACCACTAGATGAACTCACTGAATGCGTGAAAATTCTTCATTCACAAAACAATGCCCTTAAAAACTAAGCGAGTTTCAGATAAAGAGGGTCTTACAATCCCTGGCGATGCTAATATGATTGTTTTTGGCCACGCCTCTTCGTCAGCTAAGCCTGACCCGGAAAATATCCAACCGCACGACACGGCATAGAATTCGGCGACCTTTGGAAAAAGGGATATTAATTCCTCGACGGAAATAATCATAACGATACGAAAAATTGGTCAAGGAAAAGAGTATAAAGAAAAGAACAAGCATGGAGTATAGCTAGAGGCGCACCCTGGGTGAACGAAATGGTAACCTAGGTACCCATATACTATTCATGTGCCCTACTTATTTTTCATTCCAGACATACCCCGTGTTTTATGAGGAAAGGTCAATACTTTAAGGGGTGAATGCGGTCATTTGGACTAACCAAACTTCCTCTGAGCACGATTCCAATTTTGAATGGCAGTTATAGGAGAACGGTTTCTCGAATCTAAAAATACGTTTTTATTTCTTCAATTCAAATTATTACTTTTCCAGACAATATATATAGATAATAATATATTTCTTTTTATCTTCTGTTTTTCACGATGATTATGCAATTTTAGATTCAAACAACCATATCACCCAAATAAGCATGCAAAATAGCACTCGGGAACTTGTTCTTACCTCAAAATGACCACGATGCCTATCGAAGCAGAGGTAAAGGAAATTTTAGATGTCGACTCCGATGCCGAGTTTCAATGATTTTGCAGCAGAAAACTTGTACCCCCCTTGTAACGTTTTCATTTCCATATTCGTTATGGTACAAGCACCAAAGAGGAAAACCATAAATTAACTACTTTGCAGTTGATTATTTACAGTGGAATGTTGAAGAAGGTAATAGAGGGGAGAATGTTGGGCAAACGAGGAAAGAGCAGGAACAGGATAGGGATGTTGGACAGGATGAAGGGAGGAAAGAAATACACAGAGATGAAGAGGGACATGATGTAGAGTAGGTTGCTGGATTGGGTTTTGTTTGTAATTACAAAATGTTTATTTGATAGTTGTGTCCATCCAAAAACCTACCTTATTATTTGGTAGATTACCAAATAATAATAATAAAAATAATTCCCATAATTAAAATGGTCTACTTTTAATTTGAATGAACAGTCCTTGTTGAAACGCATTTGAAATTGAAAAAATAGGTTGGACAGAATATGACTGAAAAGGAAGCTTTAATTTGGGTACGGGTGGAGAGAAAATAGGGAAGATAAAATGAGTAGCGTATTAACAAGTAATAGAGCGGCTACGCTAGGAAACACTCACGGAGCGAAGGTTACATCACAGATTTAATTTCATGCATAAATTAGATGTCTCTTTAGCAATGATGTTGAAAATGTATTATTACCCCAATCATACTACGGTAGGAGAGATCATGTCAATAAAATAAGAGATATTAGGTGAAGAAAATCTGGATTTAAAATGTCATTTTGTCCACGAATTTATAAGCGATTGGAATGATATTGTCAGACCCCGGTAGGGCTAAAAATATTCCGTTCAAAATTTGTCTGTGTGTATTCACCCCCTGCCACACACCCTCGCGGTGGCCTGCAGGGTGCTAAAAAACTACAGTTGCAAGGTGAAACCTCAAGAAGGCAGAAAAAGTGCGGGCATGAAATAATGATAAGTAGTAGAATGCTAAAGGCAGTAATAGAAGGGAGAATGCTGGGTAAGCGGGGTAGAGGAAGGGAATTAGGATTTTGGAGGAGCATGAAGACAGGCAGAAATTACGAATAGCCGAAGAAGGAAAATGTACAGGGGAACCTATTAGTAAGTCGCGCGATATGTAGTGTAAAATAGAGCCTTTAGGGACCGTCACAAAGCTACTTTAACATTCAGAATACTTCTTATCTACATCTGCATGATGCTCTGAAAACCACGTGGTATGTAGCAGGAGGTTCGTCCATACTAGGCATTTAGAGTACACGGGAGTTGTGGCAACCTACCATTCAGGAAAGACGGCTATTTATAAATAACGTCCCTCACATTTAGTATAGAAATGAATAATGTGGATAAAGAAACATTTTCATTAGGAGAGAGACTATTCAAACAAAGAAAGAGGGACTTTTACGATTGTTTAAATAATATGACGAAGTCTCCCCGGCCGACTAAAGGGATGACATAAACGTGAGCACAAAGAGTGTGGCAACTCTTAAACATCGTTCGTGCTCAGATAAAATCTACACGTTTCTAGGAAATTACAACGACATACAGGTATGCATTGAGAGTTCCTTCTCAAACCAGAGATCCCGCCATGAGAAATACGTACATGACGACAATCGATACTGACACACACACACGCAAGTGTCTCTCACTATGTTCATAATGATAATGCTTTGAGTGTGTCTTTCGTGAACCAAAACTCTCTGAAAATCTCGTAACACCCTAAATGAGTACAGATTTCATTCAAGCATCCTTGGTGCTTTGAATTAGCCCCATTTGGGATTAGCGCTTTTATTTCTTAAACATTTACATATCATTCCATTTTACACGACGTATAATCATCCGGCTCCGGACAGAACTGACCACGTAAGCTAACCCTCGAAATTATCAACACTTGCCAAGTATTTATCTACATCTACGTGATACCACGCAAGCCTCCGCAAGGGCGTGCGGTGGGGGATGTTAGGTCACCATCTGTAAAAGGGAGCACAACCACATGCAAAATCAACACACCCATTCGAACCTATACCCACAGTGGCGTATACACAGTGTACACATAATAAATAGTGGCGTATTTATCCCCCTACGACATCCTTGATCATACATTCTTAATCTGCATACGACATATCCTGCTTTGACTCCACACATCATCTTTCTTTCGAGGCAGATTCCTTGCGTTCACCGTTTCATATTTCGCGTTCACCGCTTTTCGCCTCTTTCTCCTACGGCGGTCGGTGGTGAGTAGGGAGAAGGAGAGGAGTCGTGGAGGGTGTCCAGGGGGAGGAGAGGAAGAAACAGATACGATCGTCCCTCCCACCTCCACTACCAACCCGCGGGTCCAAGCGGTTTCCCTCTACCGTAACCAGAGGATGTGACAATTGTATCCTGGGAGTGCTCATTCATTCGTTCCTCTCCGAAGAGCCACCGGGGGTGGGGGAATAGGGTAAGGAATAAAAGAAGGGGCGATTGAGGAGGGAAAAGTGATCGGAGGAAATGGAGATGAAACTGTGGGCGAGGCGAGTGATCGACGGAGGGGGATGACGGCGGTCGGTGAGCTCAGACGAGTTCTTCGGGAAATGGCCGCGTGAAGGAAAATCCATTCTGATATACTAGACAGTGTTCGTATTGGAAAAGACATCGAAGGTGAAGTGAACGGAAAGGAAGTGCTGGGCATGGTGGGGGAGGAAAGGGCATTGTTGGGAGAAATCGTAAGTAGACGGGAAGGATGGAGAAGAACATTTTGATTGGCAATGGGACGTTGAAGACTGTGATAGAGGGGAAAATTTTAGGCAAACGAGGAAGGGACAGGAATAGGACATGAATGTTGGACGGAATGAAGGGTGAAATGAAGTATACGGAATTGAAGAGGGGTCTTTTGTACGGTTGGATATCAGTTTCTGTATTTTTTATCAGGAGAGGCAAGGGAATTGTCGCTGTACCATTTGGTAGCTAGTGTCCATTCAAACCTACCTTAATGGGTAGATTACCGACAATCGGGTATTTCGCCCCCGGCGCCCGAAGCCCGGTCAGTTTTCACTGCTCCGGCTACTGCCTAAGTAGAACCCGGTGTATTTTTCCTGACAACCCCCCTCTTCCCTCCACCCTCCTACCTTCACCCCAACACCGCGGGCTCTCTCTCTCCCTCAAAAATATTTTTTCAATATCGAGAATACAGCATCGATCAAGAGCAAAAATTTTCATCCTGACGGGACCGTCATATTTCCCGCTTCATCCCATTCAATTTATCTGGATCTCCCGCGAAAGCTAGCAATATATGCGTCGTTTCCAGGACTGATACGCAATCGGATGGCCCACAACGAATTCCTTAGTTCCGCGACATAAATTCTTTTACTCGCGTCAAATGATTATTTGCGAGCGGCTTGAATTCAAAGTTGGTCGGCGAAATTCTGTAGGAAAAAAATACCAAAGTGGATTTTTATGGATGCATCGAAGTTTCCTCGTTACTTCGAGTTGCGCTACGGGTTTTGCAATCGACGTGATTTAAAAACCTATGATCATCGAAAAAATCAGGATGAAATGCAAATTTAATACTCCGATGGAGCTCATCAATAAATCAATGAACCCCCTTCAGTAACATTCACTTTAGAAAATAAAATATGCCCTATAAACAGTTCAACCTCCAGGCATTAAATTAAGCAACCTTTTAACCGTGCCTTAATGTCTTTTATATTCTGGTTTCCTCATAGTGAGGAAATTAAAGATTAGCTCGATGGGCTCAATAATTAAGTTGACTATCGGGACACAATTGAGATGATGACACAAGAGAGAAGAGTCCAATCATATGAATCCAGGGAATCCAGATAATGTTTCAGATATACAAAATTTATCTTCTGACCTAAGAGCCGTTCTTTATCTGTGCCAATTCCATATTAAAATATTCAATAATATTAGCCACGTAGTAGCTAGGGCCCACTCCGGGAGAATGAAAAAGACGCTCAATCGAACATTCGGCTCGCTAATGGACATTGCCCGGAAATGGGATGTGTAGTATTATTTTAACTCAAAATGTGAAAAAAAACATCACTAAGTCACTGCAGTACCGGGAGAAACCAATTACTATCACGAAGGAGGAAAGTAATGATTCTGAATTCTTTTTCAATATATACCAACTTCCATGAATTGAATTAGATGGAAGAGACTGTGTTTGCAAAACTATGTTCAATAAATATTTTACAACGCATATATGTATAAAGTGAATTTGGATCTACTCGAGATCAGGAAACTCGCGTTAAATTTATATTTTCAAAGCTTGGTAATATGAAATATCATGTGGGAGTCGGAATATCGATTTAATTATGCGAACATTTTAACGGAGTAGTATCATATTCACGAGATTATAATTTTACGAAGTCTGCATAAACTGATTGACAAGGTCCACTTAATCATTGCGCAATGCACTCGATGCTAAATTATTACCTTGTTTAACGTCCGGTCGTGAGAGTAAATGAATTACATGTATTTCAAAATATGCTAAAGCCATCTCAAGAGGTGAAGCACTGAAATATTCAACATTTTTATAAAGAGTTCACGGCGTTATCTGGGCAAAAATAATAAAAAGAGGTATATTTTTCAAAAACTAATCCGAAAACACTCAAGTGGGACTTCACAATGAATTAGATTTTAAAGAAATATGAAATTTTTATAAATGAAAATAAACGGGGAATAAAGAATTAGAAGTGATCCTACGTAAAATACTCACACGGGAAGCAACACGAAAGAATTAACAGCGGGAATCAAGGCCGGATGAATCAAACATTCATGAGGTATTCTGATACAATTGGCAATGATTGAAGGGTTTAAGGTTGTGTATTACACAATGAAAAACAAGTGTAAGTTTGTAAGTGCGTGTAACAGTTTGTAAGTGCTTGCAACACTGCAGGTAAAGGATCTATGCATAACGGAAAGAAATATCATATAATACGTATGTTCAATATACTATATAATAGGAATTTGAGTTATTTGGAAATTATATTATCTATTCGTCAATATCAATAACTAATTCCCTCCGAAATAGTTCTCATTAGACATTACACACGTATGCCAATGCATTTGTAATCCTCGAATCAATTCCGGAACTCGATATTTGGTATAACTTTCAGCTCTCTCTGCGATGCTTTTTATAATCTCATTTATGCTTGTTAAACGACGGCCCTTTAAGCTCTCTCTTTTGGGAACAGAAAAAAGCCACATGGGGCCATGTCTGGCGAATATGGAAACAGGAATATCATTACAGTACTGACTTTGGCGAAAAATTTACGAACAGCAAGCAGTAAGCAGTGTGAACAGCTGCATTATCATGTTGTTACAAAAACCATCAATTGTTTCGGCACATATACGGGCGTTATTTTCGTATTACTTCATGCAAACGTTGAGTTGAACCTTTAGATGGTGTCTTAAAACATTGCTTGAATTTGTGGCAAGAACTCATGGTGTTATATAACCTATGCGGTATTACAAAAGTACCTTTACTTTTTTACCACATCTCGTAAAATAGCATAGAAAATAAGCATAGAGTAACATATATCTTTTTGTTTTGCCGGAGGTGGACATGAGGGAACGTCCTGAAATCACGCAAGGCCATTTTAGACATTACTTATACCCCTCCTCCATTTTGATAATGACCTGTATGAATCCTCCTCCCATTTTCTTACGTAATAATATCCATTAATATAATATAAATCAAATGCGTACTTTTCTTTAAATAAAGTTTATAAAAATGCATTTAGGCTTGACGAAAGCTGTTTTTAACTACGATTGTCAGTTCACTTCAATCACATTTTGCACTGACTATGGTAACAAACCGCGAATGAAAACTTGTTTAATTCAATATATATGTCCAAAAACATGAATGGAATGGAAAATTTACATTTCGAAACTACCTTAACATGCTGACATGGTTAAATAATTCAGAATTAACACTTCCATTGGCTTAGGCAATGTTGACCATGATTGATTTGATGACCATGGAGGTTATGAATTGACACTACTCATATTCCCACTCAAAATATTGCTATAGTATTTGAAATTATTAACCCTTTAGGGACCAATAATGATCCCAAATTTTTTAGTCAGATTTAATGCAAGGTCGTTACAAAGAATCAATTCTAGAATCTTTAAAATATTGAATAGACAGGAAAAAGTTGATTGGTCTATTTAAAACTTTAAGGGCGAAGGAGACATAGCGCAGAATAAATTATTAAACAGTTATCCAGTATTGAAAGAATACAACGGGAACGACGTCAACCTCAGAGTAAGGGATTTGCCAGTTTCGGAAAAAATGTAGGTAGAAGAGTATCACCAGAGACGGATCTGAAGTAAAATCTTTTGATTCAGGGGTCGACCATTCGGAAGTCAAAAAGTATGCCCTGATTAATATAAGATGATACTTTCGAAATATATGATCAGAGCAAGAATACTGGGACTTAAAAATCTTTATTGCAGTCCAGTTAAAAAAAATACATGTCATCGGAATTGGGTCATGCTGTTAAAACAACGGTTTAATACATTCCATAGTGAAAGTGAAATGAATAAGGGATGTTGCAAATTGAAAATAGCCACACGTTAAATCAATTGACAGAGCAGATACATTCCGGAGGCGGTCATGTTGAACTTAAGCTCTCTCAGTAATAATTCAATGGAGCAAAAATTGCAATCGGTGAGCACCAACCGTGGGGGTGAGGTGGGGGGATGGAATGAAAGGTGTATAGCGCGTCGGCATAAAATATCACGTCTCTCCACGTTGATGAATATCCATTAAACTTGCATCTCTCCCTCATTCTATTATTCAATTACAAAGCTCACTCGAGATATGGGAGAGAGATATTTTTGCTTAATGCCTTGCGACAGCGAAGATTTAAGTGAGTGGAGGGAGCATCGATTCTTGTTGTTTGGCCGAGCATATTTATTAACAACAAAATACGAAAGAAGAGGATTTCATCACATTGCTAAACGAACCAGTGTAGTAATGAAAATTAATTGTCAATGTAGAAGATTAATACGGGAATACCTACCATTTTTTTTAAACTATGTCTATTTAAAAAATTACAAGTTGAACAGAATTTTATTTTGAATAGGAACGAAAGAGGACGTTCATAAATCTTCAAAATGCAGTCATGTTCTCGGAAAAAGCTTCTCACGTGCTGATGAATGGAGAAGTTGAATGAAAACCTACTTAGATGATCGGCTATCCTACGTAATAAAACAAAGGAATTAATCCGGAGAGTGAGAACTGCAGGTTCTTTTCTCAGATTGTGTATTTTATTAGGCTGAGCTTTTAAAAATTGAGTTTAATTAATTACTTGCATCATTGAGGAAAGGCTTCTCTAGAATACGTATTCCATTATCTCCAGAACTCATCACGAGATATGAGTGAGATGCATAAAAACCTATATGCAAAATGGTGTCAGTTCTACTTGACTTGATGCATACATAAACTTGCCTAAAGAGTTTTAAATACATCCTCGCAAGTTTTTAGCATGCATACTTTCGTGATATTCTTTAGTTGCAGGCTCTTTAATGAAATTTCATTAGAACTGCGCTTGTAAAAAGAAAATCGAAGCGCTTCCCACTAAACAATAGAAAATCGTTCAGCGTGACATAACTACATTACAAAATCAAACCGACCAAATATTTAAACAATTACACATGAAAATTCATGCAAAGCGAGGTTATATTAAGGTTTTTAGAGTTAAGAGCCCTTTAGGCAATGTATGACTTCATTTTGGTGTGTTTTGACCAGTCTCTAGAATACCGTATAGTACACCCAATCCATAAGTTCCTAAAGTTTTGCAAACTTGAATGAGTATTGCTAAGACTATATAAGTCTAAGATCGGTGCTTAAACTTGGTGAAATTACTCGATTAATCAATATCCTTCGCGTTAAACGAGGAAAACTCGAGTCCTTTGCGAATGACGTACATAATCTCATTATCCACCACAAATTCTCTGCTTCACTTGGTCACGCCTTAATTGACCCATTCCCTTTTATTAGAGTGTAAATCGACACACCAATAAAACCTTGCGGTCTCGCTTTAGAACAATTTACATGATTGGAGCTACGGAGAGGAAAATTACCTTAGTTTGAGGTGCGCAGAATGTTCCCTGGCACGGACTTAAGAGTCAGGCATACGCTGAAGGTGTTTTGCCGGGACCGCAGACCGTAGGGATGGGGCTGGTTGGTGGGCTGGGAGTAAGTGGTCCAGGGCGAAAAAAGAAATAAGGAAGAGGATTGGAGTCAACAATGCTGCGCTGAAGAGATGGCGGAAGTGAAGGAGAACTCTGTTGGAGGCGAATTCAATCTACGAACAACCTCGAGGTGGAATTGGAAACGTGGGGTAATTCAGGATGAAGTAGAGGGGAAGGATTGACGAAAGGGAAGAAAAAGAAAGCACGCAACTGGGAGACAAAAACAAAGAAGAATGAAAATAGGGAGGGAAGGACAAAACGGCTTCATCTGGAGGTGGCGAGGAGTGAATAAACTCAAAAAAAGCTCCCAGAGTAGTATGTCACATGGCATTCAACCGTAAAGATGAGAAGCCCACGCACACTAAGATCAAACGCAGATCTTGGTTCAAGTAAAATAAAACATTAACGAACAGAAATAATACATTGGCTTCACTAAAAAATATAGAGCAATGATTTAGGTTGATAGTATCGACGTAATTATGTGACTATCAGCATTAACTACTACGATGAATAGACTTCGGAATAAATTTATTTGGAACTTACATATACTAAGGAGACGTGTAAAAATGCTTCACAGCCTTTAAACTCACAACATGAGGCAAACTTGAATGATTTCCCCAAATAAATATCGGGAAGTTCGTGCCTATAAAAACTTCGAACTAGGATTTCGAAGGAAATTGGAGCTTTGAGTAATATCCCGAAAAAATATATGTATGTATATATGTATGTGCATACAATAGGGGAATTACTCAAAGCTCCAATTGCATATATATATATATATATGGGGTCGCGGTGGTCTAGTGGGTAGAGTGTTGGACTACTGACCGGAGGGTCCCGGGTTCGATTCCCGGGCAAGGCACTCTGGGCACCTGCAGCACCACCCAAGCTTGTTGATTTTTCGGGTACCAGATCTATCTGGGAAACCATGACCGGCACAGGGAAAGGAACTGGCCCCCCTACCCTGATGTGTGAATATTCACACGCCGTCGGGCTTGGTACATGGGTGAGCTCTACCATCACCTACTAAACCGACCTTCGGGTTGTTTATGGTTTTATATATATATATATGTATGCATACATCTCAAATAATTTAAATAAAAAACATTTAAAAAATATTAAATTTATAGAAATTATTTATATAAAATATTTAAAAATACATATATATATATATATATATATATATATATACATACGTGGGTGGTCTGAAAAGTTTCCGATTCAGAAAATTTCAGAAAAAATGTCTTGTATCATTATTAGGTCGGAAACATATATATATATATAATTTTTATATACGTATGTCATGTCATATCAAGATAGCACTATCAAACAAAAACACGGAAAAAAGAAAATAAACTCACACGTGTGGGAAATTTAGGTCGACAAGCCACCTTTCTCAAGAGAGACAAGAAAGGAACTCTAAAGGAACTATAAGTATAATATTCATTATATTTAGTATGAATTACCAGGTGAAATAGATTCAAAATTATTTTGACATTATTAAATTAACATAACGTGCAATACAGTACATAGCATACTTAATGTTCGATGTGATGCAATCATCTATTATTTGTAGCAAGGTATCCGTTTAAAACTGGATTTCGCTCCTTTTCCGAAATTGGAGATTTTCACAAAGAACATCATTTCTCGAATGAGTGAGACATTCCTTTAGCTATTGAAGCTCCTTAAATTTAGTAGCTTAAATGCATTATATTTTCTTCCATTCCAATGAGATACTCAAATAAGAAAAAGCTGTCTTAGTTTGGCATCTGGGGCAATCACGATTCGATGAGATAGAATGAATTAAATAAATCCTAGTGTCACGACGAAAAACAGCCACCCATGGATTGGATTGGAATGCCCGTATATGTGGTGTACACGTGTATTCGTACAGATAAAGGAAAGGAGGAAATCATGGGAGAGGTCTCTAAGGAATACCATTGGGAGGAGGAGGTCAACTCCCGTGTATTGGCTGCCTTTGCAAACAATCAGGCAAGAGGCCGCCATAATTCGTTTATCGAGTGAGATAGGTAGCAAGGGGCCAAACTCTCACTCCAGACCCCCCCTTTTTATCCCTTTTTCCCACTTCGGACCCTGGTCTCCACTCTGCCCCCTTTCCCATCTCGATCCCCCCTTCCCGTTCATCTGCTCCGATAACCCGCCCCGTCCACATCCATGCCTATGGTTGCTTATCCCCCAATAAGATGGGTTCCATAGGGAACCTTCTTGGGACCATCCCCCTTTTCCTTCCACATACGCCCCATGTCTCGACCCCGTTCACCTTACAGCGTCCATCGCACACAGGGATCCCTCTCTTCTTCCGACCCCCACCCATACCTTTAGGAGTTCTTTCCCTTAAGGGAGAAGCAGGGTAGAGGCTTAGGGAAGTGGATGCTTCAGGCAGAAAGTCTCCTTTACAGTTTCCTGTGTGTGTGATCCTCATGGGGATGGACAAAAGAAGGCCCAAAGGTTTTTTTTCCCTCCTCCCTCGTCCCCAGTCTTGAGGAAGAGGGAGAAAATGAGTATTTTTTTACACGAGACGAAGGGCTATGGAAGAAGCAGGTGGATGCAGGGTGCGTGAAAGGGTTGGGCAAAGGTGAGAGGAGGACGAAGAAGGGAAGAAGATGAACCGAGGTGGGATAGTGAGGGGGTGGTCGGCATAGTAAAGGGCAACGGGACGAGGGTAGCGTGCGGCTTGAGAGAGATCTGGAGGCCGAGAAATGGGGACCAGGAATAAAAATTAGAGTTTACATAAAAGGAAGAAATTTATGGGAAAAAAGTTTCGCGGCAAAACAGATATGGAAGGGAGGCTAGAATTAGACTTCGGTAAATGGAGGAAACTAAAGAGGGAATTACTGTGAAATATCTGATAGGAATGGGAGGCATTCCAGGACTTGAATACTGTTTTATATAAGTTTTGGATGTGAAGATTACATGGAGATTTTGTCATGAATAAATACAAGATTACAATCATCTGTAAAAAAAAACGTTTTCACAAGGATTTTGCTCCAGTTAATTTCAGATTCATTATATCAAATATTACATGCACTGGAACCCGATACGTTAATAAAATGACACTGAAATTAGGGTGATTAGAGATCCTGGCATTTATATTATATTTTCTAGTTGTCTACTGGAACTCTCTTAATTTTAACCAGGAGCAATAGATACAAGAGACTATTGACTGAGATACGTCGAAAATATTTTTATAATTCTGAAAAACTACCACATCATTATGCATTTATTTTCTTTTCATTAGAATATATAAAAATATACACATGTATACACACACATATACATATATACATACACACATAAATACATACATACATACATACATATATATATGGTGACAGTATCAATTTTTGTTAATCTTCACGTAACTTTTAACTGTTTACAATCAATTTTCAGTTAATCGTATACATACATAGTGGGTCGCGGTAGTCCATGGGACAGAGCGTTACATATATAGTTACAAAAGTCTAATAAATATATATATTATATATAATTATACACGATTAACAGGAAATTGATTTTAAACAGTTAAAAGTTTCGTGAAGATTAACAAAAATTGATACTGTCACCGAAGATTGTTTAAGCAAGGTAATTATATTTTACTCGTTATTCTCATACTGATTACTAATATTGCCATGATTTAATTAACATTTTCGTAGAAATAAATTATTAAGTTATGGAGTTCCCCAAAATAAGAAAAACACGCAAGGAAAACGAGAGAGGAGCTGAGAAGGTTGGTGATTAAAAATAACTGTGTACGCAAAATTTAATCAAATTAGAAGATAATGAGAGGGGACACCTCAAATTAGATTGAGCGTAGTTAAACTGCGATCACTTCTTGGGTAACTAATTAATTAAGAAAGAAAATGCGGGCAGAGGATATGAAATGCAACCTCGAAGATTTTTTTTCCTTTCTAAATATCATAAAATGCCCAGGTATTGCCATCCTGAACTATCAAGTAATGAAACGCTGCACTTAAAGCAGACGGATGTTACGTTTTACTTAGTTACGGATTAAATGCATTAATGTTTGAGGAAATGTATGAATATGATAATGCATGAAGGGCTTCATTAAAAGTGAGTTTCGCACAGTCATGACGTAGGGTACGACCGGCTTTATTGAAACAGCAGAGATTTTATTTTACTGGAATATCGGGAAATATGGATGCATGCAATAAAAATGTACTAATTTCACTTGAAACCGCTTCCTATTCTCAAGACCCTCTTCGAAGAATCCAGGCAAATCATTCGTCGATATAACTCCTTATTTCCTGGTTACTAAGAGAAACTTCCCTCCGTTACGGTTGAGCGCCATCAATTGTGCTCACTGGGTTTTGACTATCCACGAAGTTTGACTTTTAGGAACGACACAATATCTGCCCCTTTCATCCATATCTTCTTCACACAAAATAAACAAAATGTAGATGTGTCACAGTTATGAAAAGAAGTACAAAAATCACTTTAAAATGTATAGAACCGCTAGTACTTCCTCTTTGAATACAGCGTTTTCAATAATATGCAAGGAAAACGATTCTATGTCACTATATCAAACACATCGAGCAGGAAATTAGGAATTTTCCCAAAAACACAGATCTTTTTTAGCATTGTTACTATGTGGTCTATGTTTTAAAGTAGGTTTGGGTTGGAATCACACTGAGAAAAGATAATTTCTTTGCCTCTCCAAACGAAACACAATCCGACTCTACAGCAAGCCCCTTCACAATTCGGCACACTTCCTACCTACGAAGTTGGAATGATTGCCGAATTGGATCGCGTGCAGCGTAGAGGAGCTAGTTTTGCAAAATATTGTTGTGATGAACTTAGTAGCGTATCCAAGATTTTAGAGGAGTTAGGCTGAGAATCACTCACGGAGAGAAGATTAAATTACAGATTCAATCTACTGCATAAAGTGAAAGGATATCTCAATAGCAGTGGTGTTGAAAATGTATTATTACACCCATCGTACTACGACAGAAGAGATCTAGTCCATACAATTACAGATATTAAGTACAGAACAGATTTAAAGTGTCATTTTGTTCCACGAACGATCAGAATAACATTGTCTGACCGTGGTAGGGTCGTATTCGGGGCAGAACTTGTCTCCTGTGTATTCACCCCCTGCCACACACCCTAATGGTGGCTTGTAGGGTACTAACACATCTATCTTATTTAATATCTACCTTCCCTCTTTCTGTCCGACAACCATGTCTTATTAATAGTTATTCCTTCATTTCCTAACGTTCTACCCTCAATCACAGTCTTCAACATCCCATTGCCAACAGAATCCTCAGCATCCATCTTTCCTGTCTCCTTATGATTTCTCCCTATAATATTCTCTCCTCCCCATCACCACTTCCATATTTGTTTTCCTTTCTGTCCATTTCACCATCTCCATCCTTCTCCACGCCCACATTTCAAAAGCCTCCAATCAATGCCTGTCATCTTGTTACAACGGCTATGTTCCCACGCCGTACAAAACCGCGCTCCATTTCAAAGTTTTAATGAGGTCTATCTTAAAGTTTCTGTCATCAATCTCTCTTCCTTGTGAAAGGTTCGTTATTTAACGTAATCCTATGTCCACACTGCATTGACTATTTTAGTCATTTTTTAGATACGAGTGTATTTTAATCAAGCCAAATATTGCTAATATTATTAATATTTTGTAGGATATATTTTCTGCGATATTCAAATGATATCAAAGAAGTCAGACATAATTTTATCATCTTAACCTTCGAAAACTTAATATGCTTCGTAGAAAAATAAATGAATTCACACGTTCGGTAATACTTCACTCGAAATTTTAAATAATGAAATGACAAACGATTTACGTTTGTTGCTTTCACTTGTTTTTGTATGAGCTCTTTGCGCCTCTTATAACGATTCGAGGTAGTTCTAACTAGCAAGAGGGTATTGCTTTGGTGAGGCAATGCCCTCTTGCTTTCTCCTACCGGGTAAGAGACAATACGTATGTGGTCATTAGTTGATTTGCCATATCTCAACCATGTGAGTCACCTAATTTAATTTAAACAATGAGTGGCTCTCATATTAAATTGCTCACACCGACATCGGGCGTACGGAATGAGGCCGGAAATCGTTACGTCCTGGTTAAAAAATATGTTCTTCCCAAATCAAGAACAATGAAATTCCGAGAACAACTTACTACAGAAATAATAATCATGGAAAACAGTTTCCAGAAAGAATGGAATAATTACGCAGAGAACTTAACACAGAGGAAAGAGGAAGAGAAAAAATGTAACAAGTAGATATGTAATTTTAATATTTTTAAGAACGACCTGGGGACCCGTTTCTCAAAGCAACAAGTCGATTTTGAGCTCTTACTGAAAATGGTCTTAAACGAAACACATAACTTTAAAATTCGCACACGATATAGCACACGCAAGTAACAAGTGTTTTGTCATTTATGATCTCCTAACAGTAGGGTAATCGAAACGCAAAAAGCTAATATGGACAGATGGCAAAACTTGTTTACTCACTTAACTTGTAAATGTCAATTAAAACCGAATGTTAAAAACTGCTCCGCAGAATACTTGACATATGTAATCACCTCGCAAGTTTTCTTATATGAATAATCATGAAATTGAATTTTATTGGACGGTTCGACCACAGGGATAGAATAAGAGAGAGAGTCACAGGCGTCTCCAAGATTTAGTTTTGCTCCCTCGTAAAAGACATAATCATATCAAACTTGAATCTAGACGTCAGAATATATATAAGGCCAACATTTAATGATTTAGCCAAGCCAAACAATAAATTCATGATGTATATGGACTATATGTACGAGTATTTTTGTATACTAGCAGCAATATATTCAAATGCTAATATTTCCGCATGAATGGCTGCTGCCCTAACACCCCTTGCCACCCATCCTTGTGGAGGTTTCAGGGATATTGTGCAGATGTCAGATTTATTTTATATCCACCCAATTCAATATCAGTGGTATGCCCAATTAATTATTGGAATTTTTTCAAAGATAATGTCTCAAATATCCAGCCCGAGTCTTTTTTGCGAGTGGTAGCATGCGATAATTTGCCTAAGCGTGTTTAACGACTACGCACATGTGGTAGGTAGAAAACAAAGCTACCAGAGTAACCAAACAATTTCAGCGGATTCAACGAATCAATGGGTTTGTATTCTGGTGAATCGAAGGAACTGCCATAATTGTTCAGCCATCTGTCTTTATTACATTCTCGTTTACATGACGTAGTGACTGTTTTATTTTCGTGAACATTGTAAACAGTAGCGCACTGATCATCTGCCACGAGAGATCCATGTCACTATATCGATTTAATTGCAGTGAACACAAGTAGTTCCAACCTGAAAGGTTAAAGCAACCAGCGTGCAATTTAACAGTTTATTGGAGCAACTGTAATACAGTGCTACAAAAAAATATAATGTGCCTCAAATGAAAGACCGGGAAATTGGATTTGTCTGAAACATCTGACGAAGTCCAGGAGTTAAGCTGCAGATTGGGGAGTCTATAAAAAGAACAGACATGATTGTCATGAAAATTTCTGACGTGATTAGCACATTAATGTCTCCACACATGTAACATTAATATCCATATATGTAAGCTCGATGCCTGGTTGTGTTGTTTTAAGAGAGATTAAAAAATGTATTGCTAAACCTTTGTACATCATATTAGTCCAAGCATTTAATCGACAGAATGCCTAATAATAATTGCCTAACAATAATGCCTAATAATTTAACATTATTTGTTTTTACTTTACTGTAAATTACCAATTTATAATAAAAAGTTAATTAACGTGAACATTTGATCAACAACGAATAAGAAAAATCTATAAGACATAATTAAGTTTTGTCGTGCAAAGAGAATAACGAGAGTTGTTGAATTAGTAGTAGTAATTGTAATTTTTTATGCAGATATCATTACAATAAAGGTTTAAAAAACGTTTAGCTTTTTTGTATTCATGATGGACTAGAAATTCTTTCGGTTTTACGAGTATGTTCATTGCGCCCGAGGATCGTCCACAAACTATCCACCAGATAGCCTCTATTTGATTCCAAGGGAAATATTTACGATTATGTCGACTAATTATTTTGAAATATATAGCACATGTAACATTTGCCAAACGAATGTCTCTGGGGAAAAATCTGCGATATGACCTCACACTAACAACTTTGAACTCGTGGTTGTTGTTGCCAAAATTTTATAAGCACCACATTGAATATCGTTAAGCTTAAAAAACGACTTAAAAGGGTGTTTCGTTATCCATGGATTGACATGGAGGAAAATATAATAATTTCTTTTATACTTGACTAAATTGCTTAGATATTTAAGTATCGCATTTCTCAAATTAATGAATTTTGTAGTTATTATTTTTCCTTCATCTTAATCATATGCATATAAACACACGCATGGGCACGGGACATTTTGGAAAATGACGAGGACATTCTTGAGACGTCATAAAAAACTTATTGGCGTTCTAAGTTGATCATTTTTTTTGCATGAATGTATACGCCACTGTGGGTATAGTTTTTCTAGTGTGTTGATTTTGCAAGCGGTTTTGTTCCTTTTTTACGAGTGGTGACCTACTTAATACCCCGCCACACGCCCTTGCGGCGCGGCGGCTTGCGGGGTATTATGTAGATGTGAACCATTTTATAGAAAAACACTTCTCCTAATGTTTTTATAGAGAATACGGTTCATGAAAGTAGGCATGTTGTTTTTCTGTAATATTATGGCAAAAAATCACATTGATACATCCGGAAGAAAGTAACAAAATCAATAAATGTTTTATATGAATGAGAAACAGGTCTAATACGAGGAAACAAAGAGACCTTATTACGTATTTTTCGGAAAATTCTTTGTCTATTTGTCCTGACTTTTGGCGAGTCGTGGCGATTGCTATTGGCAACGCTTGTGAGCAAAATTTCTTTTTCCATACATCACAAAAGTAAGCACAATATTTTTATCATTTCCTTTGTCCCTCGTTTCGTTCACCTCTATTTTAAGGGTACACAGCTCCACCAGCGCCTAGTACTCAGACGAAAGAGTAACACTCAATTATTCCTTATATTTCGCATTCGGAGAGTAAAAAAGAAATCAAAGACCAATTTTGACAGTACTTTAACCACATAACACTGTAGATATTCATTTGTCGTTTTTCGCTCACTAGCGGGAACTGAAGAGTTATACGCCCCACAATCGGAAAACATCTTTTAATCCTGCAAGCCAAATACGGTGAGTGTGGGATTTAACGTGGAGGCAGACCCAAATTTATACACGCTTTGCGACGAGGGGACCGGAGAGAAAGGGACGGATGGACCAAAATGGAGAATAATACTGGACCCTGGAAAAGCGTCCCCTGTTGAAACACTCTCCTAGGGACGTGGGGGTGTCGATTTATCTTTATTTTCTCCTCCGCTGTGAGACACTCAGCGTCTGAATTAAAGACTCGTGGGTCTTCCCCCTTTCACTCGCCCGCTCCCCTTAACTCAGGCGGTCTTACCTGAGCCCCTTCTTTGATGGGGTTAAATTCACACTTAGTTCCCCCCCCGGTCAGGTTTGCTTTGAGAGTTTAAGTTACGGGTGATCAAACATTGAGGGACTCTGAGAGGAAGGCTAATGATACAGAAGAGCTGTCCATGCAATTTCACTCCCGCTTCTTTTCCTTCAAGAAGCTGCTTTCGATGTTTGGGAGAGGGATGGGCGAATTGGGGTACGTTAATAATATATTTTAAACGATCCAGGGCGAAAATAAATGAAGGTCCAAACTCAACGTGCAAAAGAATTCAAAGAAAACAATCTAACGACGCCGACGTGACGACATCTTGGTAATTAAACATCAGGTACTTAAAGAAAACGACCCAACGATTTACTGTATAAAAATCTCCTTTGGAAACTACAAATATTTCGGTTGAAATCCCGTTTTTTTAATTCTGAAATCTTGCCTTTTTGAATTTGACAGTAAAATGCGCATGGTTCTGTTAAAAAACGGTGGCGCTATCCAAAGCGACGAGAGAATTCATTAAACAGTTGACAAGGGGTTATGGGAATGGTGTGGGTTTTTGAATGAATGAAACATTCACCGTCACTTTTATTTCTTCCCGAAAAAATATAAAGCAATCTAACTTGTGTATCGAGTGATATTACTACGTGATGGCAAAAAGACAGAACTCATAGTTGAATCTCACATTTTTTTGGCAACCGCCCAACGCTTTGTCCTATTTTGGTCTCACCTGAGTGTAAATATCAATATTTATGCACATTATTCACTTATTGTTCAAGTTCCCTTAGTCATGAACCCTTTATAAAAGAAAACTAAAGAAAAATGTATGCCTAAAGGAGATTTAAATGAAAATCCAAAACTTAAATACTTTTTATCTCATGGTACGAACACGAAAGACACTTTTTTATACAATTTTTAAACGTTATCTCCATTCACGTTCAGTAAAAGTATTTTGCCACTTTTAAAATTTCACGAAATCCTCTAGAAATACTATGGATTTTCAGCTGTTGCAAATCCTTCTGGCGTTACTTCTTGGTATGATCGACAAGATCGAGAGAAGACTATTAACGAAGTAAACACTTTGTAGATCCTTTCTATTCAACAGATCACTGCTGGAGGGAAATATGAGCATCACCATGCTAAAATTTCATTCCTTCAAGGAATTGGGATATGCTTAATCCGTTAACTACTCGATAAACGAATGAGGAGTAAGAAAAAAATGTGGGAAGTATATCCGCCATAGAGTAAACTGTTGAGCTGCATTGTTGCGTTATGGCATCGTGCTGCTAACTGTGGGCCACTCTTCAAACCATCTAACTAACTAATCGCAAACTAACCAGATTTTGGCAAGGCGCCGCGAAATTTTACAACACCTTTCTTAGTTTTTCTTGGTACACCCTCATAAAAATGGTTAAATGCAAATGACCACCCAGATTCAATTCGATTCAGAAGACCGACAGACATATAAAAACAAGTCAAAGGATTTATATATCGATATTTCAAGAAAAATAACATTTGACTCAGGTAATGCGACGATGTTTTGCTTAACGAGATATCAAAGATTACGTCTGTACCGAACGCATGACAAAAATATAAAATGTGATCGATTTTCAATTAAATTGTTTTGATTTTATAAGAAAATACAATATTGAAGAGAAAAAAAATCGATTTTGGCGTTAGAAATCTTTAAATGTTGTTCTATTTTCGGTTTAATCGGCCTTCCGCTGAACCATCAAAGATGGAGAATGATTGCAAGAAGATTTCTGTCGTAAAACTTTCACATTTAACTCCGTATTTTTCCTTATTCCTAGTTTCATTGCAATCATTTCAGAGCCTAAAAATCATTCGCCTTGACCGAAATGATTTTTACGCTCTGAAATGGTTGCAATGAAATGCATGTTAGCTGATGACTCCGTTAAAAGTTACTCTAGCCGCATCTCCCGCAGTTTCTTGAAATTTACCTTATCCCTAGTTTTATTTTCTTAGCTTTATCTTAATTCCTTTCAAACTTGATGTCACTGATGCCCGCTGCAGATAGTCTGGCGGGTGGTGCACACTCCCCTTAAAAAGGTCACATTAAAGTGAAAAATTACCAGCAGTTTTCCAATTAAAAAGTTTTATTTTGACCTGGTTTCGATGCCATTACACATCCATACCTACTACGTCAATGCCCCTACATCAACAATGTATTTAATAATGTTGCTGTAGCATTAATAACAGGGTCGTCACAAAACTTTGTGGAAAATTAAACGTGAATATTTTTATGAAAAATATGTAACGTTTCCAACAAGTTCTAGCTGAAACAGTTTTATTCATGTAGCAAGGGCGTAACTTCAAATCACCCAGGCAGCAAGTACTACTCAGAATAAAATTATGAGAGGGCTGGTTCAATAAGGAGTCAACATGCGATTTTTATTTCAACAATCGTAAAAAAAAATTTAATATTATAATTTAAGCATAGCGTGCAATGTTTATGTGGTTCAAGTTTCATTGATTTCCGCCATATTAATTCAGTGGCTGCCGTTGAAATTTACACCAATTTCAACGTGAAAATTATTACACTGCATTGAAAATTTGCTTTCGCCTTGAGAATTCCTTGGCCGAAATCTTCATAAAACTGAAGGAAGCTTCTGGAAATCTATATATTTTCCATGCTATAGATAGAAGATGATTTGAATAGCTTAAAGAGGGGAGGCAATGAAAACATTAACATTGGGGCCACCATTGAGAGAGAAGATCGTCAAATAACCTAAAAATGTTAACATTTCATAAAATATCACCCGCGTCTCTGCAGTAGAAAGATGAAATGTCAGATGCGTTTGTTTTTAGTGGATATCGAGAGAAACCTACCGCAAAATCGTGATTATCCTGCGGAAATAAATGCGAAGTGTGTTCATCATCCTAGTTAATAGCAACCCAAAATGTCTTTTTCCTACTACCGAATGTGAAAAAACACTTCGGTTAAAGAAATGACTTTTTCACCATAACATGCAAGCTTGGACGAACTGAACCTGTATCTAATTTCAACAGCTGTACGATACAGCAATAATAGAGTCAGAAATCAACGGCGTTTGCACCGAAATTCACTGGCATTAACATAAAAATGCAATTCAATGGAAATGAAAAGATTTTGACTATTCTTTCCTTTTACTATCCCTCGTCTATTATTTAAAAGCTATGCAATGAAATGGCATGGCAAACATGGTATGGAAGAAATTTGACAGCCATGAAGCAAAGAATACTTCAAGATAGGTAGGATTTATGAATTACGATACCAGCAAATGGGATACTCATTGAGTGGCATTGATTGCCGAATTGGATCGCATTCAGCGTAGAGGAGCTAGATTTGTATAACGTTTTCAACGCGTGCCAAAATCATTAGAGGAGCTAGGCTGGGAATCACTCACAAAGCGAAGTTTAAATCACAGATTTTAATCTCTAGCAGAAATTGAAAGGATGTCTCTTTAGCGATAGTACAGAAAATATGTCATTAGCCCAATCGTACTACGTTAGGCGAGATCGCGGATATAAAATTCGAGATTTTAAGCGAAGAATAGATAAATTGAAAATGTAATTTTTCTCACGTAAGTTAAGAGATCAGAATAATTTTGTCCGAACGCGCTTGGGGGGAAAATTATTTTTGATCAAAAGTAGCCTGGTCACAACTCCCAGCCACGCATCCTAGCATTGGCACTGTGTAATTGTTATACAATAATAAATACTGGTGATGATGGTCCCATGCAGGAGTACAGATATACTTCTGAATGGAATGAATTTCTGTGAGTGAAGGTTGGCTTGGCTACTGGGCAAAATTGATTATTACATGGTACAATAGTATTTTTTCGAGGTCAGGGGGTTTCAAATAAAGAAGGGTTTACTCACCATTGACTCCATTGTAGTTGATGTCCTGTCCGTCTTCTCGGCGCCACATGACATAGGGCTCTGGGTAGCCTTGAGCCTTGCAGACAAGAGTTACGTTGGCTCCTTCTCGGACCACCATGTCACTGCTCGTTTCTTTGTCCACTATGCTCGGAGGGACTGAGGAATAGACGAAGGAATATCGACCATTAGACTCTAGAGTAGTCCGATGCAATGGAAGTATATTTGCACGAGTGCAGCAGGCAATTGGGGGGTAAAGAGGGAGAAGGGCAGAGGAGGACGTAATCCCCCGGGCACCATGGGGGCTAAAACAGCGACATAGTACCAAGCGGAGTATCAACGTGAAAAAGTACATAAAGAGGGGACAGTGTAAATGATTTTGAATAGGATTAGGCAATTTATTTTTTAAATAAGTCTATCAATTTTTGAGGAAAAATTGAAAGGTTGTGGTATGCTGAAGGCCATGGTAGAAGGGAGAACGTTGTTTAAGTGGGGAAGAGGGTTGGAAGAGAGTGGACTTTCCAAACGGCATGAAAGGAAGCAAATGCTACAAAGAAATGGAAAGTATATATGGCAAGCGAAAGGCACTGCCCGAGATACGCGGAGGAAAGTAGATATTAGAGAAGGTCCCAAATATACTTTTAATAATGTGTGTATTTCTGAGGTAACAGAAATTTCCACTACCGTTTTTTAGATTGCCTGTCGTAATAATCAATGAATAAATACTCAGTATAGTAACAGTGAGGTAACCTATTTTCCCTGGTAATTCCTGATTTTTATTATGCCATGCTATCCATTTTACTGAGTTTTCTGTCTAGTGTTTTGTGTCTAGGTTCCATAGCCTGATCGAATCGCGCACCACTCATATCACTAAAGACCCATACTTCTATAGTGGCATTTTTTTGCTGAGGCCTGCGCGCATGATGACCAACTAAAAATATTAATTGATTAAACAACTGACAAGAAAACCATTCCCATGAGAAATTACCGATTCTCAAACCACATTCTCGATTTGCAAATCAATTTGCAGTCTTATAAACGTTGGTTCTACACCTAACCATCATTTTCGCGAATTTTCACAAAAAACTGAGTGATCACCATGAACAGAATTAATATTAATGGTAATACAATGTTTTAAGGTTGGATTTGGATTGATGTTGAATAAAAATTATGCATATTTCTACCTCTCCTCACAAAACACATACTGAAATCTGAAACTGATTTAAACCCTTCTCCAGTTCCACATACTTCCTTCCTCCATTCATCCCATTCAACATGCTTATTTATTTCTAGCCCTTTTTCATTAGTTCTATAAGCACCTTCAAGATCCCATCGCCAATAACAACCCTTAGCATCCATATTTCCTATTTTCTTAGGATTTTTTCCAGCAGAGTCCTCTCCTCTCCCATTATGCCTGGCATTTCCTCGTTGGTTTTTCTTTCAGTCCACTTCAAATTTTCCATTCTTCCTCACATCCACATTTCAAAAAAATCCAATCTTAACGTCAATAACCATGTTTCCACGCCGTCAATAACCGAACTTTATGCATGTATGAAGGTTTTACTAAGTCTTTTCATTACATCCTTGTTTTTTGCCATCAAAACTGTGCAGGGGTGCATCCGTGCATTTTCTCGATGGAAGAGAGTTTTTTCGCCAAATAAGAACGTTTTAACTTGATTGGTTCATTTAACCAGTGAATTAACGATGCATAATACTCTCAACTTAGTGTTTATCCTTTTCGCAAGTAATAGATATGGTTGGTTTCGTGTGCATATCAAAAAACTGAGGCCATCACCTTTTCGGCTGATTTCACCACCTCCGCCTTCTTGTTAGCAGGATCGCCTTCAGAAATCCACTGTTTCGACTATTCCTTTGTCCCTGGAGTTTAATAGTTTATACATGTTTCGTCCACAGTTATGAATTTAAGAATTTCGTGCAAAACTGATTATATTTTACACACCTGGTAATACTTTTTTTTTGTCGCCACAAATAATTCGCGAACTTTGATTTGTCGATCACTCAAAACCATATTACGGATTTCGTCAATTATTTCGGAGGAAGTCATTTCAACTGGACGTCCCGAACTAAGTTCATCATTAGTGAATGTATGGCCCCGTTTTAAGTCATTTATCCAATTGTAGTCCGTCGCAAACACATGAACGGATATGCCATGAACTTCAACTAACTCGTTTTGATCTCTTTCGGTATTGGGCATTTTAAATAGCAGTGTTTAATAAACGCGAAAGCTCATTTCTTTTTATATTAAATAATCAAAATGTGTGTTACTTCTTCCGAATGTTAGGACAAAATCAGTCGATGGATATAGCAAAAGATTTTACAGAAGTCAAGTGATACATTAGGCTTACTAACAGTAAATATTTTCCCATTTTACGTGCACCATCTCTTCGATTTTCTAAGGATTATTGAACGACCCACAAATGTTCAGGGAAGGAAATATCCGGTCAGGGTTCAATAAGGTAAGAATTGGTAGAGTGAGGGAC
This sequence comes from Hetaerina titia, assembly GCA_037158775.1. Lineage (NCBI taxonomy): Eukaryota > Metazoa > Arthropoda > Insecta > Odonata > Calopterygidae > Hetaerina > Hetaerina titia. The sequence goes on along the minus strand of CM073777.1, from coordinate 82,540,371 downwards.
GCTTGGAGACGGAATCATTTGGAATTTGAGCAAGACTATTTTCAAGAGCAAGACAAAAGCGTTTTTCAAACGGGGAAGAAAATGAGTTAAAAAGAGACAAATGACCGTTGAGCCGCTGAGTGATCTTTTCGCGGTACCATGAAAGAATTTCGACCGATAGCACGCGGCTGTGGGGCAGGTGGGAAACTCCAAATAAGCTAAAATGAATCAAAAGTTAGAGTCTCTCATGGATGAGTTTGGATCACGGGAAATCACGATGAAGAAATTAGCAATAATGTTGCACTCCACATTAATTAGTTTGAAAACAAAATTGGGCCATACTATTCTAAATTGGGGAAAATATTGGCGAAGGGAGGAAAAAAGCCCTTTCTAAGGACAATTTCAAAATTGGAAAAGGCACAGGGAAAGGCTGCTAGATATGTTTGGGGACGCTCAGGAGCGTCCTGTGTGTGACAGAAATGATAAAACAACTGGGGAGGGAATCTCTACATAAATATTAAGAGAAAAAGAAGCAAAAACTGCAGAATGTTGCATATGATGAATGAAGCAAACGCTTGGGGAGAATTAAGGAAGGACGTCGGAAATTATCATTTTATAGTCCATGGATGGGCTCTAGAAATGATCGTAAGTACAAGGTGAAATTCCAGGCACAAAGAACTAATCAAAAAAATTACATTCCTCAACAAAAGATAAATGGTTGGAAGGGTCTACCTGCAGAACTATTCAAGCCCAAGAAATGTACATACATATTTTTTTAAAATGTAAAAAGTTTACACGCGATTTACATGCATGTGAAATTTAATGCATAGAAGTAATGTATGTTAAATGTGATTGCATTGTGAAATTTCATTCATAAATGTAAACTGAATGAATGACACCAACTTACGAACTGCCCACACTATCTTAAAAAAAATGAAAGAGGAGTTTGTAAATTCTGTTTAATGGTAAGAAGGCTACAGCCGTCGCCTTACCAATAACCTTTTTATGATCTCGTGAAAGGTAAGTATATTGTCAAACTTATGAGAGGTTGTATAAGTACGTAAAAGATTTACGTTTCAATGAAAATGCTATCACTTCTTACTTAAAGAATTGATTCGCAGCCGTAATTCCAAGCACCGTGTATTAACGTAAGTGATGGCGGATGGGAGGGATTGGGAAGCTGGAGGAACTGTTAGGGAACAGCTTTATCTTTCTCGATGGGAATGATAGATAGCTTACCGCTCACGAGCGCACAGCCCGTGAATCCGGTCCGAGTGACAGAAACTTGTAAAGTACTTTTTTTCATCACAGTCAGAATCCAGAGGGTCACTACATGACAAGTCAGCACAATGGGAATTTTGAAATTAGTTCTGAGAAAAAAAACAAGGTTTCAAAACCCGTTTCAAAACAAAATATCGTGAAACTGTTTTGCCCCATGTATTAACAATTTATCATTGTCTTCTGCACTTAAATGCTTTGTAAAAATATGATCTTGTCTGCACTGTAACAGTTGAAGCTACACTTCGAAAAATTAAAAAGCAATTTTGAGAAATATTTTAAAATTAGAGAAATCTTCAAATACTGCGGTTTTATTAAGCTAGCATTCTTAGCTGCTTCCTTTTCGTTTTAAGCGAAGTTATTTTTCCTTGAGTGACGGGAAGTTTCATCCACATGGAAATGACTCAATTGAAATCAAAGGATCGATATTATCTCTCCCAGCTTAAACTCAGCTTACTGGGTTATTTTATTTCTTCATTTCTCGACTTTATTGGGGCGAGGTTGAGACTTTTTAGTCCCTTCTTCCACTTAACCCCTACATATTACATTAAAGACAATTACTAACACCCAAGCACTAGGTGGAGGAAAATTCCCCTAGGCTATTTATTCCACCAATGTAGAAGTGCAAGACAAACTTTCTCAATTTTACAACTCTCCCTTCTGTTTGCTCACATATCAATTTAACAGCGTCGGAATACTATTAAAATACACATTGCCAAACACTATTAGTCAATCGACGATTGCAAAGCCCGTTCACATGTATTTTGACCTCCTTCCTTAATCCTTCGGAGCTAAAATGGAATCCTTTGTGCATTTTGTCATTCAAATGGCATTTCCCTGGTAAATCTTCCGCCAAATTTATTGAATACGGCTGTAAATAATTCCTGCCAAAATTTCTGAAAGCGCATAGAATGAGAAAAATTGTTGCAATTTTTTAATATATTTTCCTACTCTCTCCTTGATGGAAAAGAGGGATGTCTTAATTTATTCAGGATGTCCGTTGAATTGCTGAATAAACGAAATCTTTCCCTTAAAATAAATGTCACAGATGAATTTTTAGAGCCCGTTCAAAAAAATGTTTTGGCACAAATAATTAATTATTTAGATGAAATTCTCTCAATTCCTTTGACTCTGTCTCTCGTAGATTAAGCACTACCGATTCAAATTCCGATCTGAACATTTGTCTACATTGTACGCATTCATGCAATAAAAATCTAGAATTATTTCACGAAATTCTCCCCAAGGTGACATTTCTCCACATGACCATACGATCTCATCACTTTGTTTTCGATTAGTTCCACTTCTAAAATACCGAATAAAACTCCTTTATGTGATATAATGGTCTCTCAGGGGATTTATTTTCTAGATTTTCAAGTTGAATTTTCCTAAAATAACTTACATTATATTAAACTCAAGCTTTTCAAACAGGTCTTAATGGATTACTTTCTATGTAACTCATAATATGTTTCCCAGTTTGCATCTCTGCTGAAGGTATTGATTTATTTTGCATTTTTACAGATTCGTAGTTGCTCTGAAAATTCTATTTTTCATCGGTGATATCGTATTCTCTCTCGTTCCTCACCTTCTTTTTCCATGCTTGCAGTATTCTTTTTATGTGTGTTGCCATAGTTTTCTGATTTATTATTCACCTTCATAATGGTACACAGCTTTCACTGGAGGAAAACAGATGGAATGAACTTTGAAAAATACTCCGTTTCATCTTTCCTTAAGGTTTGTCAGTATTTTTCTATTAATTATTGCAGCGTCCTAAAGTAAAGATTTGTTTCCTACTCTATATGAGAAATGTTACGTTATTTTTCACAAATCAGATTTCATAACCACAGGCAGATTAAGACTGATTCTCAAAAATTCCCTAGTTGTTGAAAAAGGTTACGTTTCACGAAATGAGTTTGAACCAAACAATTTAAAAGAAAGTGAAGAACCAAGGTAGCAGAGGGTTGAAAAGTCTATCACGCACATAAGAAATGTATATTAGTTCATCCTTCTTGCTACTTGCAGAAGAAATTAAAATTGTATGAAGGATCATGACAATTAGAGTTAAGGGAAGGATTTCGGGGCACTCACCGACGACCTGGATGTATCCCACCCTGCTTCTCATCGGATCCGTGTTGATCTGGCACATGTACCACCCGCGGTCGGCCTCCTGGGCGTTCCTTATGTGCAAATACCACGAGCGGTGGTCATTGTGCGACAGGGATATCCTTGGATTCTGGGTGATTACGTTGTGGTGGATGGAGAGGATGGTCTGCGTGTCCACGCGGACCCACGCCACCTGCCGAGGACATTAGGAACAACTGTTGAGATTGACGGGTTCAGTCACTAGGACTAAGGGATACCCCGCATTTAATGGACAAATCTATGCAAAAATCGTACTATGCAGATTATGACTAGGCTTAATAATTTACATGCATTCCTACTTTACTTCAACATTCATTAAAAAAATGGAATACAATTATTCAAATCCAAAGAAACATATGAAAGATGTAGAGAATAAATAGAAAAAATGCATGGAGAAAATATTAGTATTCTACAGTTAAATTAAAAAGTTTAAATTCAGAAATACTATATGTGCTCAAAATCATGGTTAAGGCCAAAATGTTATTTTTTAACTTCAACCAATTGAAATATCCAAGGCCAAGTTTTTTAATGTACCGGTTTACACAGTTTTACTGAAATTAAAGGATCGTTAAGTGCTCTTAGGAACTGTATTTTATGTCTACCATATTGTTTTTTAATCTAAATTTTAAACTTTATCAAAAAGATATTTTCCTCATTATCATCGGCCATTTATCCAATGAAAGATTGGACACAGGTATCGACTATTATTTTCTATCGTTTAACCACTTACTGCTCGTAATTTGTTCTCTTTAGCTGCTTTTATTTTTTGTTCTATGTATAACTATCATCAAATGATTTTTCATCAGACGTTTTCCCTCACATTTTCGTCGACAGCAGTTTTCATCGTGCCACCATACATTTATTATGTCCGCAAGGCTCCTTTTTTTAAAGGGTTTTGATTAAACTGACTTCTAATACTACTCGGCTGAGAACCACTCTCAGTACTTTTTTCCGTCCATAGAATTTTCATCATTCTCTTGCAACAGCATGAAATCGATCATTCCGCTCTTCTCAATCCTTTTGCAATTACTGTCTACGTTCCGCGATCACATATCAGTACGAGCAGAAGCAGTGTATCCAGAAATTTGTTACAGTAAAGGTTTTTCTTCCTTTCAGATTTGCAATTCGGACTACCATTAAACTTTAATTTGGTAGAATGCCATATTTTACCTCATATTTTAGTAATAATTTCCCTCTTGAATCTCTCATCGTAGCTATTCTGCTTCCAAATCAACATTGTTTTCTCTCTCTTTCCATTATCCAGTTTTTAATGCTTTTTTTCTGCTGTTCTACCATAATCCAACTTGTGGGCTATTAATTTGGTCTTGTCTCTCCGTAAACTTATTTAATGTGCCTTCTTGCCTTAATGCGTCTTATTTAGATCTTCTCTCTCTCTGCCGCGACAATTCTGTCACCTGTAAAACTATATACTGATTATTTTATCCGTGAATATGCATCCCTGGAGCATTTTTTAAATTAATTTATTCTTTCATCGATTCATGCATGGTGGATAATGGCTGACAGTGGATACTTTTTCCATAGTCCTTTGTGCTTTGTCATCATTTTTCTTGTTGAGCAGAAGAAAGTTAGTAATTACTGTTACTTGTGGTCAATAAATGTCGTGAGTCATGCTATTTGTATTTAAAATACAATATTACGTCCTAGATCATGATAGAAAATTTATTTATTTCTACACGAGCGAATACTTTCTACAGATCGAGAAATTTAACGAACATCCACTGGCCTTTTTTTGTCTTTCCTATTAGTTGTATGAGGGAAAAAATAAGCCTTAGTCTATAAATGATTATGTTTTGAGTTCCTTCATTTTGTCAATAGATCTCTCGTCGGTGCCTCGTCAGGATCAAAATTTTGAAGTCATCTTTCCTCTCCTTTTTTTTGGAAAATAGCATAATCATACCATTTGGTTACTCAAATACATTTATTCTAAATAAAATCGCGTACGGCATGCTTTCACCAAAATTCCTTCATGCAACTTCTCAAGATTTTTTCACAAATAGAAATGAACTTAATCAATTCCAGGCCCTCCGAAGATCTTTGGCTGTTCCATCAAACTCCGATCTCACTACTGATTCTCTTTGACTGCCTTCATTATCGTCTTTCTCCCCTTATTATTTTTGTTTTTCAATCTTTTTCATTCCAAAGTTACTTCAAAGATTCTCTTCATTTCTCCATCTTTTTTCATCTTCAATTAAAATGTCTCCAATTTTAAATTCCAAATACTATTGCAACCAACGATATTTTCTTAGAAGTTGGTGCTCATTATTCTATGACCAGATTCAAACTTTATAAACACCAGGTTTGTTTTCAGTTCTTAGCATTAACTCCTCAAACTCTCTAGCTCTTCTAGCCTTCTGGGTAATTTCATTTCTTTTTCACTGACAGCAGAGTTTTTCTTTAGTTTCCATCTCATTTTACTTTTCGTTCCTACCAACTGGTTTTTCCACTTCCAATAGCCCGCTCCCATCTCCCTACCCGTGCCTCCATCGACATACTTTTCCAAAAGTCCTACCAAAGTTATTTAAATATTTAAGTTTACGTGAGGTCCTTCACTTTTTCTATCTCTCTCTATTTTGGCTAATCTAAAGATTGGTCAGCTGCGGTTTGGTTGGCAGGACGTTCTCCAATCTGCACAATTCAACGCATTCATTTCCATTATGTCTTCATAATTTCTCCACACCACATATTTCATATTGCTCTAGTAAATGCAGTCTTGTCTTTCCTCGGAAATGTTTCCATTCAAATGTCCATCTATTTTTCCCATTAGGAGTCCTTGACGTGTCAGTAAGTAGCCTTCATGCTGGAAGTTACTATCCACAATAGGTTTGGTTTCAGATTTATTTATTTTCATACGGAAATAAATTAAACGAACGTCTAGGAAGAAAGACGAAGTGTATGGAGAAATACAAAGAAAGCTGGACTGAGTAGTGGATACAGGTGATACTTGAAGAGGCAATGGGATGATACAGATGGTAATAGAGGGAAGGATGCTGGGAAAGGGAGGAAGAGAAGAGGGTGGGGAAGAAGAGAATTTTTGCATAAAATTAATGGCATTGGAAAGTACACAGAGCTAATGAATGATACACAAGTATTTTATATTTAAATATGTAGTTTGAGGATGTTTTGTGTTATTCTCGTTGGGAATTATTAACATAGATGGCTGATGGGCTACGGCAAAAATCTACCCTAACTAGTTACACAAATAATAACACAGGCCAACAGTGGTTTTGGTGCCGGAGCTTTTAATGTTGATTTAAAGAACAATTGGGGTGTTGAATCCAATTATGACACTAGTTTTTTCCTATCAGCTATAGTTTTCAAGATATAGATATGTTGTTACTTACGTAAAAAATCTTCTACATGATGATATGGGAATATTATATTAATAATAAAACCCACTAAATATAAAGACTTGATTTATTTCTAGGGCTGTTAAATCACCCATAAACACAACAGAATTTTACAATACATTTGAACACAAATACTAAAATTTTTTACTGTAATAAAACAAATTGAAAAGAAAAAAATACATAAAAACATCACTGAACACATCGGAAGCTTCTTTTGCGCGATTTTCTTGAGTGCACTTTGTTCAAACAGTCTCGTTTTAAGCACCAGCAGTAATCTGCCATCATATGGTTATCCCATCTTCCTTGGTAGCGAGCTTCCATTGTTTTTATATCCTGGTGAAATGTTTCACCTTGTTCTTCACTTGTGTCTCCTAAATTTCCAAGAAAATTGTCTAAGTGGCTGTGTAGGTAGTGAACTTTTGTGCTCATATTGCTTCCAAGTGATTTGAAGTTACTGAGCATAATGTTTACCAGCTCAATATAATTTTCACCTTTGTGATTTCCTAGAAAATTTTTTATGACCTCAACAAATGACATCCAACTAATTTTTTCAATCTCATTCATTGACTCGACAAAAGGAGGATCTTTTGTAAGTTGTCTGATTTGTGGCCCCTCAAAAATACCAGCTTTAAGTTTTTCAATACTTATATGGGGCATCTTTAGTCTTAAGTAGCCGAAGCATGGCCCATCCTTGTCAAGAGCCTTAACAAATCGCTTCATTAGGCCTAGTTTAATATGTAGAGGCGGTAAGATGATTTTCTCTCTTTCAACTAAAGATTCAGCAATGATGTTTTCTTTCCCATAAACCAAGTTTTCTCTCTTAGGCCACTCCTTCTTAATCCAGTGGTTTTGTCTGTTCCTGCTATCCCAGAGGCACAAGAAACAAGGATATTTTGTGTAGCCACTTTGCTGCCCAAGAAGAAAGTTCACCATTTTTAAATCTACACAAATCACCCAGCGATGTTCCTGGTATTTTATCTTCTGTAAGACCAATGCTATTGTATCGTATTCTTCTTTCATTTTAGTTGAATGAGCGATTGGTATTGCGCCAAACCTGTTACCATTGTGAAGAAGTACGCATTTTAAACTATGCTTGGAGCTATCAATAAACAAACGCCAATCACTAGCATCATATTGTGATAGTAGTCCCATTTTTTCCAAAAGACCCTTAACGCCTAAACAAAATGTAAGATTGTCTTCTTGAGTAAAGAAGGGTAGCATATCCTTTTCCCTTGTGCGATAAAAACTTATTTTTGTACCGGGTTGCAGTAAATTCTTTTCATGCAGTCTTGATGCTAGTAGTTCGGATGCTTCCTTCGATAAGTTCAGTTCTCTAGCAAGATCGCTTGGTTCATCTTGGTTAAATAGTTGAGGAATTGTTGATTCCCCCTCGTAGTCACTGCCACTATCGTCAATAGAATGAGAAATGTTTTCAAATAACTCAAATTCTTCCTTAGATATATCTGGTAACGTCTGAAATATTGGGATCGGTATTTCTTCTGAATGGGGTACCGGGCGTCTAGCAGAAGGCAAATCTGGATATGTCCACTTGTGGCGATTTTTTCGATTAATTCCCGAAACATTTACTATGCAAAAATAACAGTTGTCAATATGGTTCACAGGTTCTCTCCACACCATTGGCACACCAAATTTTAGACTTTTCCTTTGTCCTGCTGTCCATTGCCGCAGATGTTCAGTACATGTTTTACACACAAAATGCGGTGCCCATGTTTTATCTTGATCACCAAGCTTAACACCAAAATATCCCAAGTATGCACGTTTCACAAAGTCTGTAATATTTTTCCTATTTTCTTTTACCATATATTCCCATGCATACTTATAGATTTATTTAACTTTGAAAATTATTTTCCGGAATATATCAAATATTAAAACAACTAATCGTAAGATGTGCCATATCTAAAAAAGTAGAGCTGTTAAATGAAAACGAATTTCATATTTGGATTCAGCTCTACAAATATAGTTAAAATCAACACAAAGATTCCCGGCACCAAAAAAAAATTTTTTTTGTAGGTCTGTGTAATCAATACTTATATTTTTGCATGCAGATAGACACTTCTTGACAAGGACCTCTGAATATTCATACCACGATGCAAATCCCATGGCACTAATACATGTAATAAATCGGCCTTAAGGAACTAAAGATGAATAAATATCTATCCATCATTTTATATTATTTCTCGCTTTCTGATTTACGATCGGCGCACATTTACGATCAGTTACAAGCGCCCACACATCATGACAGCTTCTTTCATATTGATTTAATAAGTCAATTTGCATTCGCCCCGCTTTACTTTGTGAAATACATTGGACCAATGCATCATGGAGTTTTTATAGTTTTCATGCCAAATAAAATCAGGTTTTTAATTTATACTTAACAGGCGACATGACTTTCGCTAATCTAATAAAAGGCATATTATAAGTTTTACAATTGAATCGCCGACAGTCCATGATTTATCATTAAGGCATCTACGAATCGGAGATGGATTTTTATGAACCAATAAAACACGTTTTGATTTGATCAGACAGAAATACTGCGCACTGGTAGCTAAGATTACAACTTGCATTGCACTCTATCGTTCTTCCAATCCACTTACTTTCTCCCCCCTTTCACTTTTTCCAACAAGGTCCTTATATTCTATTTTGTATCTCCTTTGATTAAAATTACCTTTCCTATGTATAAGAGTATTAGTGTCCCATTAGCCATTACATGTCTCTTTACACAAGTTTTCCTATTTTGTTTGTGTATCACCTTAGGCCTAAGTAATATTCTAATTCTTGATAGTTAACCAAAGAAAATTAATAATATTTCAGTAAAAATAACTGTTCTCCCTTCCTTTTGTCTAATCTTGAATAGGAAAAAAACATCGCCTATTCATTAATTTTTAACACTAATGTTTTCAATATGAAAGGGCTCACTATTAGCAACGGAGCAAAATATTAATCTTAAACTTATGAATGTTTTACAAATGGAAAATACTAAGCATCATCCGCACATCATGTTCAGACTATTTAAACTGTAACATAACTTTACCATTCATTTCAATTATGCAATATGGATTCGTCTTACAACTATATTTATCTGAAATAAAAATTCAGTTGAAAACTTGAATTGGAATATTAATTTCATGTATTTAGTTTTTTAATGATAAAATATTATATATATAATGATTATCACTACACTTCCCAGCACATCCCGATCAGACATATTGTAACCTGACACTACATTAAACCGCTTTTCAATTACCCATACTTCCTCCCTTCAGCCCGTCCAACATCCCTATCCTATTCCTACCCCTTCCTCGTTTAACTAACATTCTCCCCTCCATCACAGTCTTTAACATCACATTCCCAATCAAAACGCTCTGCAGCCTTCTTTCCTGCCTCCTTTTTTGTCTCCCAAAAATTCCCTCTCCTTCCCCAACATACCTAGCACATCATAATTTGTTTCCCTTTCTGTACACTTCACCTTCTCCATTTTTCTCCACGCCCACATTTCAAAAGTCTGCAATCTACGTCAACCATCTTGCTTCAATGGCAATGTTCCCGCACTGCAAAAAACCCTACTAGATATTAACGTTTCTTATATATTATAAACCATAGATATAAATCAACGGACTACCCTGTATTTTTTGTATGAATGGTTTATTAACAATTATAATTACTACATTTGAAATTACAAATTTAAAAACATTTGGTAACTTTGACCTTGGTTTCTTAACGATGTAATTCCAGACAATCTAGATACGAATCTTGTAAATTGATGCAAACTTACGTTTCAAATAACAACTACAATGTATCGAAATTATATTCCCTCGAATTTATTTCTTGATTTTAATGAAATTATAATTTTAAATATGTTTCCAGGTTAATGTTTGTATATTTAAGAAATAAAAAACCTACTTATATCTACAGTTTTCCCAAGTATGCCTTAAATGATTATAATTTTTCCTGTAGGAAGCAGCACTATAAATACAGTCCTGTACTAGAATAGACTGTCATTACTTTCCTCATCTAAATTCTTCATATGGAAGGAGTGAGGCCACGAAAAAATTATTGCTTAGAGTTGATATCGATTAAGTTTCTCCTCTCGCCTAAATGCCCCTTTCGAAACAATCTCTACAGTAAGTAGCAATCCTATGAGTATAAGCTCTGCCTAGTTAAAGTTTTATGGTTGGTTACCTTGAAGATGTTATACTGTTTTTTAACCGATACTGACTATTTTATGGAGCGAGAGATATTCAATTCGGATTGACAAAAATGCATAAATAAACCTTCATTTATCAATCAATTCAATGGTAGTTTTATATAATCAGATTTAATTCCATAATATAACACAGTGAACATTTATAAAATATTACTGTAATTTTAATTGTTTTGACTCGATAAAAAATATATTTTTGCAATGGAACGCACGCTAAAGGCATGATGCCTACAAAGACAGGCGACCCAAAGAAAGATGCAGAGTAGCACTGGTCAAAGCCATCTAAGAAAATTCAATACTAAAGTAAATTCACCAGACTATAGTCCTATGCATAATGGAATAAAGGCAAGGCATAAAGGAACAGATTTCATCACCAATAAGTCGGTCGAAGGTGAGATTCTAAGGGATTAAGAGGTGCTAGAAGTCGTTAGCAGAAAGAAAAACAAACAACAGCCAGGGTGCGAAGATTTAGGGGTAAGAGAACGTTTATGTACTGGTTTTTCGTTCCTAAGGATTCACAGGAAATCCAGGGTCTGCATAATTCCAGGTTTTTATAGCACCGCGGCAAGAAATTGGCTGAAGTAACGTAAAGAATGATCTTGCGAGTGCATCAGGCCACAGTGCAATTAAAATAATGAACCTGGGGGCTCACTGCTGAGTTATTTTGGGCTCTTTTATATGCACACATTAAAATATAGAGCGTTGGAGCTACAACACTTTAAAACTTCTGTATTATGTACACACATCGGTCATGTCGTGCCTTGAGAAAAAGTCAAACATCTGGATGAAAATAACGAAAACCAGCGAGAAGAAAAATGCATCACACCATGAAGGCGTACATACGGAAAGAAATAATATTACGTTTCATTTTCTGATTGTAAAGTTTTGTTATAATTGCGGTTTATAATAAAAAGATGATACTGGAAATGATACAAATGTTTTTTTTTGCCCAATATTCGTAGTTAACAGCAAATGACAGCCATGTCTGTTGATCTTATGTTTAGTGGCGTAATGAATGTAGTTGTTCCCACTAGGGAGAATTTGCAATCATAGGCAAAAACTATTTCATAAATAATTTCCTGAAATAAAATCGAAATCCCCTGTTAGATTTAAAATTGATCGTACACATTTAGAGACTGCATTGGAGCACCAAGGAGCAGAATATATTAATGTCCGGGAGACGAAACTTATGCGTATTTTACACAGGAGGAATAACTCCTGTAAATTCGTGAAAATTCTCATCGCAAGGTCGTAGATATCAGTTAAAAACTTCTAATATTCCAACCCACGAACAAGATACGATAATAATATGTGATAAAAAATACATATGGAGCGTAGCTATGTACGGCGCGGAAACGTGGTCGCCGAAGCAGGAGAATAGACGTAGATTGGAGGCTTTTGAAATGTGGGTGTGGAGAAGAATGGAGAAGGTGAAATGGACCGAAAGGAAAACAAATGAGGAAGTACTAGAAATGGTGGGGGAGGAGAGGGGTTTGTTGAGAGAAATCCTATGGAGGCAGGAAAAATGGATGAAAGGCGTATTGAGCGGTAGTGGAATGTTGAAGAGGGTAATAGAGGGGAGAATGTTGGGCAAGCGAGGTAAGGGTAGGAACAGGATAGGGATGTTGGATGGGATGAAGGGAGGAAAGAAGTACACAGAGATGAAGAGGGACCTGATGTAGTTTAGGTGCTGGATTGGGTTTTGTTTGGAGTTACAAAATATGTATTTGATAGTTGTGTCCATCCAAAAACCTACCTTAACCGGTAGATTACCTAATAATAATAATATATTATATATATTTAATGCATATGAAGTTAGCACTAATGGACAAAGACAAAAACACAGAAACACACGAATTTTCGGTGGTCCACGCCACCTATCTCAAAGTAGAGAAGGACAGATATATATATATATATATATATATATATATATATATATATTCATTCAAACATAGAAATAGGTATAAGGAAAGGGGATAGGAAAACACATAAAAGGCGAACACAGGACATGTGGGGAAGGCGGTTTTTGAGCAGATCACGAAAGTAAAAATGTTTCCTTGACCGGGATTTGAACACCGGATCTTCCATTACATCCGCCCGGCAAGTGGAAGATCCGGTGTTCAAATCCCGGTCAAGGAAACATTTTTACTTTCGTGATCTGCTCAAAAACCGCCTTCCCCACATGTCCTGTGTTCGCCTTTTATGTGTTTTTCTATCCCCTTTCCTTATACCTATTTCTATGTTTGAATGAATATTTGTGCGCCGTATGGCGGGACTTCGTATTTGAATGTATATATATATATATATATATTATATATATATAATGTACATACATATATATGAGTGTGTTTGTCCTTTATAAAACGCTTTTGAAGAGCGCCTATTAAATCATAATATTTTGATTTTTCAGTCGGAAAGATTATGGTGAACCTTTGACCACATTTTGAAATCCCATTTACGTCTCAAGGCCCGAAAGAAATCTCTTCTTGTTTGTATCCCATGGTGATGACATTCTGTGTGGAAACGTAATAGGAATGTTCAGTATGAAGGATTATTTTTTTATTAATTCATTCGGTTCTTGTTTCCATAGAATCCCAAAATCGGTTCGCTACTCTCCAACTTAATCCACGCAATGTCTTCCCAGAACGTATTTTTTTCCCTTTGATATATTCTTATTTTTCTGCCCATTCTTTTTTTTGGGATAAAAAGAAAGATTTCCACGAGTCGACAAGACCAATGAAAATGGGGTGAATTCAATAACTGGTCTCGAAAAATTCTGAGTTTTCGTTGAATGGGAATCAATGACTCGTGAAACGTTACGTCAAGCAGCTTCGATAATTTCGCACGGTAGCGCAAAGGCATCATAGCCGCGACAAAATATATCTATTCAATTATTATCGATCCAAGCTGTTAGCGTTGGAGATGAGCGAAAATCCTTCGACCGGAAAATTAAAACAGTTCCTGCAAAATAGCTCCAGTCATCAGCGACATGGTGACGCCCTCAGATCACTTCCACGTGGTCTCGTCGGTCTGATCCAGTGTCATATCATTCGGAACGTGAGATTCTGTGACTTTTCCGTTTGAGATATGAGGTTGCAAACAGCTGGTAATGCAACTCGAAGCTTTTTGTATAGACCCCTTTATAAGCCATTAGAATTTCCATTTTCTTAAGTTTAAAGTCGAATTTCCCAAAATTCTAGACATACTGTCCCGCAAATGCAAGTTATTTTTTGGTGACACATTGATTAAAATTTATAACTAATAGGATAGACTTTATAATGTGTTGTTCAATATTAAATTTAATTTCATGTTAAGACCAAAGCTCATTGTTAACTTGCACAATGACCGAAAGACATCGTTACTTTAGTTGAGTATTCACAATTACTAATGAGCTGACTTAATGGTTTTTAAAATGGAATTTGTGGGTACTCTTCACTTTAACCTAATTTTCTCACTGGGTAACTCTTGGATTTAACGACACAAAATAAAAACAGGCCTTAATCTTAATTTGGTGCACTATCTTTTTAAAATATAGCTAGTAGAGGAAAAGCTGGAACAATTGAGTGAAGAGTGGTTCACTAGAGATTGAAGAAGAAAGAAAAGTTTACAGTGGTATTATTATGGTTACTGAGCGATAGTTTTGCAATATTGCCATTTGTTCATTAATTCCAATGCAATATTAAGCAGAACGGAAATGGCAAAGGAGGAAATAAACCAAAATAGACAACTCCTAACGACAAAAGGAACAAGCATAGACATAATGAGGTGATTCATTTAACCCAGTATAAGGAGTCTCCTTCTCTACACGCGAGACTTGATCAATAAATACAGCAGAGAAGAAAAGATTGAAGGAGATGGAAATGTGGTGCTGTCGAAGAATTATTAATGAGAACAAAAAGTATAGACAGAATAACATATTGAGGATTAAATCGAAGAATGAGTGAATAGAGAGAAGCCTATGGAGGACATTTACACTAAAAGGGAATAAATTACCCTGAGCAGAGACAAATTAATTGGACGTCTACAGAGGCACGACAGTTTACTCAAGGCTATAATATGAAATATAGTAGTATGGAAGGGAAGAATTAAGAAATAAAAATGATAGTTGGCAGGTGGATATATTAAAAAATAGATAGTAAACGAAGAAGAGAATTAGAAAATATTGACTTTCGTCATTTAAGTCTCATTGTACATTCACCTATAGCTAGAATATACTCAAATTAATGTGCTTGTCGCATAATTACCACTGATTATAGATAAAATTGACAGGTGAGATAAACGTAGAGAAATCAGTGTGTTGGAAATAATTAAGGTTTGACTGGAACTATAATTATAATTGAATCCATACAACCCGACGGAATTTGCATTGTTTCAATGTAATTTTTTGATTTTTGAACGGCATTTATTTGGATAACGAGGAAATTGTAATGCCTTTAGCATTAGTCTACGACAATTTGCAAATCACCATATATATCCCATTTATTTGTATAAAATAACTGAAGTTAACGATAACACTAAGGTCCTTTCTGTCTAGTTCTCGTGGAATAAAACGAAAACATATGATCTACAAAAATATTTACTATTCCCCATACAATTTTCCTCCAAAACTTAAAAAGGGCTTAATGAATAATTATGGCCAGACCTTAAACAAAATCAGCCCGTAAACTTATTACCTACATGAGCTAAAAAAATTATTTTTTCCCCAATTACTTAATCATCTATAGGCTGCTTGAGCAAGTAAAACCAGGCCGGCTCAGCAGTCTCCTACTTGGAGTTGACTGCTCCCGTTCATTATGCATGAAAACGATTTCCTTTCATTTCCTACAGCTACTCCCCCATTCGTGAGATAATCTAACTACCCTGCGATTCCAATATCCTGGTAAACCAGGACCGGTTAGATTGATTTATTTTTCTCCGCATAGAGACGTCGCACGAGTGTAAGGCGAACAAGCATTGGCGTTTCTTAAGAAAGAGTCCGCACGGAACGTGTATTCAGAGCATTCTTGGAAGGGGTGTTTCTATGCTTTCCAACCTTGTAAATAAAAGAGGAAGGTCTTCGGCGTTCACGAATTTTCAAAGGATCTGCTCCTTTGAACCGCTCGAATCACGTCTAGGGGTCATGAAAAATCTAACGGCGACTATGTCCTTGATAGAAGGAGAGGGAGAAGGTAGTGGGGCTTACACCATTGCATGCACGTTATCGTGAGAATACGGTGAAGGAAGATCGGCAAGAGAGAAGGAATTGAATTAGAAGTAACCTCTCCGTATAACATGCTCAATTAACCAGAATATTTAGCGCAATTAATGGAAGAGCAATTAAAGATTTGAGAAAAGGAGAGGTGTTGCAGCTGAGTTTATATTCTCACAAGATGGGATTGGGAGGAAAAAGTAATGGCGCGTATTGGAGTCTTATAATGCAGAGTATTTTGCAACCGCAATGATCATGATAAGTCAGGGTATGGTAATATGAAATATCTGGGGTTAAATATTTTATGGTATCTATATCCGGGGAACACTGCAGTCTTAGTCGAATGGTCGCATGGGCGCGGAGTGATCGAATTTTGTTTGGGGAAAAAATTGGAAGGCGGTGTGTTTAAACGTTCGCGCTAAGTGGAGCTAGAGATTAATTCTCAATTGTGCCTGGACCCAAAAATTGTTATATACATATAGGAACCTACTGAATATTTCCACGAGTCTTAGACTTCTTGAAAATTATGAAAATCTGAAGGAATTTAATTAAAACACGCACTTTACTTGATCAATATTTTGAAAAATCCGGATTTACACCACCTTCCTGGAAGAGTTTGAAGATTAAGATGAAATTTTTAGTATTTTAATATTACTTTATTACTCTTTTGTTTAATGCAAACTGCTATGCAGACGTTAGACCTCTACAATATTGGATGTTTCATGGAAACAATCACGCCTCACAATTAAAATATGAAAGATTTTTTGACAAATTTGGTAAATATTAATGTTTGCAATTAGAATGCGGACACTTGTTTGGAATGGTCGGGAAAGGAAGAGGAAAGTGGCAGATTAAATTCTATAGACAGAGAAAAGTAGATTAAAGTGATGCTGAAGAGTATGGGGACATAAAACGTGACGACAGAAAGTTATCATTTGGTAGGCTGTTTAATTAAAATTGGCAATTTTCCACAAAATAAAATTTTTAATACGACCGGTTTCGATGTAATTACATCATCTTCTGGTAACCGTCATTACTCAGTGTCTAGTATACATACTGAAAAGCAAGTAAGGGAAGGGTAGTGGAAAATGGGGGAAGAGGTAGGGGAGGTGGAAAACCGCGTGGCTAAAAAAAATTTATTTTGTGGAAAATTGCCAATTTTAATTAATCATGATATTCCACCATATCACGCCTGAAACATCTCTTTTTATGGTAGGCTGTTAATCATAATAAAGGGAGGATTATAATTCCTTACGAGTACTACACGAAGGATGAAGGTATTTGAGCAAATTACACTTATACATGGTCTCTCCTAAAAAAGAAGTTGAATAAATCTGGGGAAAACTTTATTGCAGATAAAAAAAAAAATTACTAAAATTCTTCAAAACAACATCCTTGTGCATCAACACACCGATGTCAGCGCCTCTGCCGCTCTTTTGGTGCGCTTCCTGGAAGAAATCAACAGAACACTCATTCAGGCACCTCGTCACGGCCTCTTTGATGTAATTCAGAAGTCTCAAATGGTACTCAAAAGGGTTATACTTGGGTCGTACTTAAAGGCCCATGTCTCTTCACCAACAACTGTCTCCTAAAAAATTCGATTCACTTTCACAATTGTCCAAGACAATATTGTCACACAAGTAGTCTTTCGACAGCACCTTGGGAACCAACTTGGCCCACCTTTCTTAGACTACATCTTCTCTAAGAATGTAATACACTTTGGTTTTCTGAATATTGCCTTCTGCTGACATCCTGACATTTGGGGGTAAATCAGAATTGAGAATGTGTCTCGCTTTTTGCATATTTTCATCGCACTGTATTGATGATGGATGCCCAGGGCATTCCTCATCGTCAAACTTCTCGTTACCCTCCAAGAACATCCTGTGCATGCAGGAAACCATCAATAGGGACGCATCTCCATCTCTATAAGCACCCTTAGCCATGGTCATAGTCTCCGATCTTCATTTTCCGTGTTTAACGCCAAATTTTCTGGCATATCATTGCTTCATGGAAGGTGGGATAGTGAATTGGTGACGCGACCGTCGAACAGGGGTTCAGTCTAACAACGATCCGAAGACTGCAACGACCCGCAGTCATGTTGCTTTTCCAAGACCTTTCACCATTTTTCCCGTCAAAAATCTTCCCAATACAGTCGTCCGCTTCGCCAGGAAAAATAGTTTTACTTAATTTTTGGGGCAGATCGTGTGTGTGTTGCCATGACCTCAAAATTCTTTAAGGCGAGATGCTGTCAAGCAGTACCTCGACGGAATGGGGATTTAAAGTGCGCAGAGCTAACGACCGAAGGGTTCTCGTTCGATTCTGAATAAGAGCCGACCCTTATCTTCACCCAAGCTGTAATATTTTTCGTTTGAAAGATCGTTTTGGAAAACCAAAGGCGAAATGGAGAAAGGAACTGAACTTCGCTGTTATTCTTAAGTGAGAAATTCGCTCGATGTATAACTGCATAGTCAGCTATATCACATCAAATATCATACCAAACATGGGGTTGATTGCTGCAGTTTGGCTGATGTCACTACTACATTTTACTACGTCATACACTCGCTTTTTTCGTTTTATTTTCGATTTCCTCCAGCATCCTCATCTCTTAGTCGACTACGTGCAATATTTTTCCATTCTTCCGCGATACTTAAATATTCGCGAGATCAATCGATACAAAAACCCGACAAGACAAGAGTGCCGAGCTTGGCACTCATTTAGGACGCTCAGCAGTTTCCAAATGAATGCCAAAAAACTACCGCCTGTCTCCAACGCCCATGACCATCACTCCGCATGTTCCCAACAGATGACGTGATTGTGAAGGCCTACGTATTTGTCCGAGCGTGACTGCCGGGTTTGTTTTCCTCCTGGAGAAACCTCCCGTATCGAGGAGACTTGACTTCTTACTCTCTTTTCCTCTCGAAACCTTAGCAATTCAGCTGCCCCGGCCTTTCCTATCCATCCAGCGAGACTCAGTGCCGGGGAGGTCAAGGAGCCCGACGACGTCGGCTTGCTTTCCTGCTTCGTACACGAGCACCTAGTAAACAAACCAATACCGTGCCCTATGCAAGCCGAGCGGTGGGTCGGGGGGCATTTTATCTTTTTGCTTCAGTCTCCGTTCGTTTCCTTTTTTACACTCCTGCCCCCCAAATACCGCGACATCGCAAAAGAGTGGAGGGGCAAAGGTCCCACCACTCCTACGGCCTTGGACAAGGTAACACGCGTCGCCCGCCTTATCATTTTTTTCTTCCACCAATATCGGCGGAATATAGTAGGTGGTGAATATCTTCTTAGAATCCCGAGGGTTGCGAAGAGTTTAGGGAGGGCGAGGCTCACAATTCCGCAGTTAAAAAAGAAACATAGACGGGGCGTCGACATTCTTCCCGCGTCATAACTTTCCCGCATGAGTTCGTGGGAGGTCTTCTTCGGTCAACGTGACAGTTCTTATAACACACTGATCAGGATGAGGGTATTCTTTAAAATGCCAAATTGGCGGAGGACTTATTACCGGCATGGAGGAAAATTAACGGGTACAACCAGAAAAGTGTATTTCTGTTTCTCTGTAAATCATAAATGGAAGAATGGATTTAATTGAAAAACTAAAACTCAATTTCAATTTTAAGCAAGAACTCGTGCTTCAGTGCACACTTATAAAAGCGTTTATGACCAGACTACGTGGTTTATTTTTCGATTTCCTCTGCCTGACTACATACATGTATAATAAATTAATTATTGCATTAGTCATATATTGCGTCGTCATTTCATCACACTACCGATATTGATTTATTACCGCCATCATATGCTATAAACAAGGATGTAACGACTTCCACCCTGCCCCTGGTCTATTCTTTCTATGAAACAATCGGAATTACACAACTATAATAAATGTGTGACATCCCTCCTTTTCCGTTGGCCAAATATCATGATTACACTACATTTTGTCTTATTTTATTTTAATTAGTTTGCCTTCTTAATATATTAAGTAGACTAGGTTATTACTATGGAAATAATTAATAATAGGTATAAGTACATAATCCTGTGTACTTTGCTTGCATCAAAAGTATTGGAAACAATTTTTCCCTAACGTGACTATACGCCGCAGCGCGCTCGCACCGCGTAAGCTCAATGGTGACAGGGTTTGACCTTTAAAAGGTGCCAAGTTCCAATCACCTGCAAGCGTTAGTTCAAGGAAGATCGTGTTTTTAGTGGACCCCTTTCGAGTGACTCGGTGCGAGCGTAAAATACAGCAAACGATTGAGCAGCAGTACGTCGTCAAATTTTGTGTTGATTGGGAAAGTCGAACACGAAGACGTTGGGCATGATTTACTTAGTGCTTTATGATGAAAGTAGGTCACAAACTGAAATTTTTAAGTAGCACAAGCTCTTCAAAGATGGCCCCGAGCTGGATGGCTATCGACGTCAAGAACTGACGACAACGTGTAGCGTGTGCGAGGAATGATGAATTCAGACAGTCGGTTAAATGTGCGCATGATCACAGGTCCAATTGGCATTAATAAGATGAGCGTACATTGCATTATCACTGAAAATTTGGCAATGCAAAAGATCTGCGCTAACCCTTTCCCGAAGATCTCGACGGATGACCAAAATCAGAGCCAAGTGTCTCCTTATGCAACGGCATCACGACGGTTCCCCAATCCCCTTGCAGTCCTGATTTGGCACCAGAGGACTATTTTCTATTCTCAAAAGTGAAATCCTGTTTTTTCAGATATCCTCCCGTAGGGTCATTTGTTCGATCAGTTGAAAGGTGCCACTTTGACGCCGTATCGTTTTAAATAGGTATTGGATTTCACTTTCACTTTTTGTGTAACTATTTCTAACACCATAGGACCATTTACAAACAAACGTGTTTTAAGAAAACGCTAATCTCTGAAGTTTAGTTTCGGCTTTAATAACTCAAGCTCAAGGGCGATGAATACGTCTCGCGTAATGAGGGTGAAACTTTTACTTAGGGTTAATGGTTTTCAATTCTAACTGAAAATCATACTACTTAGATTAGAAGAGAAGCCTATTATTTTCACAAACGATTGAAAATATTTATATTTAATTATGGAAATATAATTATCTTAAAATATAGATAATTTACTAGCAAATAAACACCGACAAAAGTGTGCACAGGTAAAATAGCCTTCATTAAACTCAAATAGGTAAAGTACGCATACTAAAATGTCGCAGAAAAATTTCAAAGGTTCAATGAAAGATAATAAATTTGAAGGTTCCACATAATGCAAAATACTTTATTGATATAAACGCTACACTTTGAAACAATTTTTACTCGCGATCTTTATATTAACGCAATATCTCATCGATGTAGGACTTTTGATATTTAATCTGACAAAGCGCGAATGTATTGGGTGGATAGTAGTCTGAAATGATCACGGCTGGGTTAGACAGACCAATTTGTCGCAAAATATTTCGTCGGAGAAAATTTCCTATCTGAATATCATGCAAAATATTCCGTGGCCCCTTTCCACAAGGTGAAAATCTTGAGAAGAGTCAAGGAGAATGAAGAGTGAATGAAGAGAAACCCAGCATCATTATCAGGCGAGTCTTAATAACGAAAAGCGCTAAGGGAGCATACAATTTAACGCTCAAACCGAAGGACGTCTTACTTTACTTAAAGTGCTCTCCACATGGAACCCAAGCTGGGATAACCTATTAAAATTCAGTATCCACCGGAATCAGAACCCCGGCCCACCGGATGGAAATCAAATGCAGTAGCTACCGTAATAACTTCATCCCCGCAATATCCACCCCAAATTGTTGCGTTTTAATTTATATTAGTGGATGACTCCGTTAAAGTGATAGTCGCGGAATTTACCGTAGTTCTTTGAATTCATCCCCAATTTAAAGGGCTAGAAGAAATTAGTTCAATTATAAACTGACGGGAGGTTCATACTGACTAAATGAGTTTTTTATTGGTGTTTCACCTATTCATTTATGTAAACGTGAAACCTATTTTTTATGATTAATAGCTTCGCAATACAATTCGTATGTTGCCACTAATGCCATGGAAAAGCATTAATTATCTATTAGTACACATTGCTCATATTAACCCAAATGAGTCTGTGTTTTAATTTTAGTATTTCAGCGCCAGAATTGTAACCATAAAGAATTTAAATTTCTTGAACTCTAACGACATTCAGAATATCGTACATTTAGAGAATATCGTGCATTTAGAGAAATAATTTGTTCAGTCAAATCCATTATATTTAGTCTAACACTGTTGGCGGATGATATATATTCTGATTACTCATTAATATATAATTTTAAACGTAATAAGCTCAGCATGCCATTTTTAATCAAAATTCAGAAAATGCGATAACGGCAAGCGATGATTTTCCTTTTTTTAAATTATGAATTACTTTCATATCTTTTGCTAATTATTCATTTGTTTTTGGTAAAATATTCGCGCCCATCTTAAAACTCAAAATTCTCAGCTCGAAATTTATAAATTTTTTGTCTAAATATTTATTCAATAGCATTATTTCTGGCCAAGTTTATTCTTGCAATGTGGTGGGACTGAGGCGAGCCAATTTCAAAGGACTTGACCGAGTTTACATTTTGTGCACTCAATACGCGAGCATACACCCGCCTCTGCTCGAGACGTAGACATTTTTTATGAGAGGAACACTATTTTTGGCGCACCAAATATTCAATCTACAGTAATGAATTCGACGAAATTGAATTTGTAACGTGTATAAAAACTAAGTTAATACTGCATTTATTTTAACGCCTCCTTGTGGCTATTTTAACGAAAATTTCAAGCGAATTTCATAAATTATAATGCTAAATAAAATTTATTGATAGAACTTTAAAAAACAGCATGCTTCATCGAAACGAACAGCTTTGTATGTCAAACAGCTATCATACAAAAATCTAAGAACATATTATTTATTTATTAGCTATCATAAAAATAAAAAGAAACAATTTTCTCTTGAACAAGACAACAAAAAACAAGAAATGATGTTATTATTTTGTTGATACATCTCTTAAAGAGCGAACTCATATTAGTGTTTGCAATGCTCTCTTTACTTTTAAAGGGTAATACAGGCACAAATAAAGTAAGTTGATATTAAGAAAAAAATTATGATAGCCTAACAACTACGAGTGACTATAATTTGTAACTAGGAATATACTATGTCAATAGGCAAAATATTATATTCGTTAAAACATTAAATAACCCATAAAAAATTAAAGTAACAGTTTCCTTTATAAAATTTGCTAGTGAAAAAACTTTTTCCACTAATATACTGGAAAAGTTTTTATGTTATAAAGCACTAACATACAGTAACATGCCATATCAACTTATGCGAGCTAAACATATGAATGAACGTAAGTAAATAAACCAGATGGATTCTGGTGAATTTCTATTATTAAAAAAAACTGCGGGAGATGCCGTGACAGTAACTTTAATAAGAGATACCTCCACTAAAGCGTATTACAATGGAACAATTACAAATTGTAGAAATTGTTGCACTGAGTTTCTATAAAGATAACATATGGGCACATACAAATGAGTAAAAAAAATTGTGAGACTCCATAATTTACCGAGATAGTTCTTGAACTAAGGTGATCGGAAAATGAAGATGATATTTTCTCTTTCTCCTGAGATATTATCTAACAAATTTGCGGATCCTAAGTATGAGCACAGGCGTACAGAGAGATTTCCTATCTCAAGCTAAACTTCATAGAAGTAATTATTTAGAGGGAGTGCTCGCGTCTGCTTCAGGCAACATTACTTAGTAACGGTTTGATTAGCAGCCAGCGTTGCACCAGGGCTTTTTGAGTGAACTATCGTACACCTTCTATAACGCACTCATTACGGAACACTCAGGGTACTGTTCCTGGGAGCAGTTCCTATTTTTCTTAAACCAGACGAGAGTTCAAGGGGTATTTCTCACGAGAGTGACTGGGAAAAAACGTAAAATAATTAATAGCCGTTATAAACTAGGTCATAAGAAAGAAGGTGAAAAGTAAATGCATAAAAGTAGACGAATGATAAATCTTTTTAAATTTTTTTTCATCGAACGATATCGAGAAAAACGACTTATTTTTCAAGTAAAACGCCGTCGCTCCAACGGCAGTGGATTGAAAAGAATATTATTGATATTTGAGGTGTTAAAAATATCTATATAAATATGATGGCGTAGAGCTCTCACCAGCTTATTCCTGGGAAACCACAGCAAGCACAGGGAAAGAAACTCGCGTAACGAGTGAATTCCTTATGCCTTTGGGCTTATCACGGTGAGTACAGTTCCTTATTTCCCTTTCAAACCAACCATTGGGTTCAATGTTATCGTTTTTTTTTATACTGAAGAAAACCGATGATAAAAATTTTTACGCAGAGATTTACATTATATTTACGTAGAAAAAATATTAAAATTTTCCTATGAACATCTAGAAGACCTCCATGAATATACGAGTAAAAGGACTCATGAGAGGGTGAATAAAGTGAAATCCTTAAAAGTGCTCTACAGTTACAAAATGCTGCCAAACTGTCATGTTAGCTGGCAATAGTAATAGCCATGGTTTGATGAGGATTTCACAGTTAGCAGAATGGTGCCAAAAAGCTAAAATAGTGTAAAGATGGATGCTGCATTAATAATGTTCACCACAGAGGAAAGAGCATAATCTCATTTGTTCGTTGAGTAGTTAAAGAAGAGAAATATTGAAATTCATCAATGAATGAAAGTTAGGGATCCTTCACCATCACTCCAATAAGTTTATAAGTAAACTAGGCAGTTCCTAAACATGTTCTACTACTACCATCATGGATCATGATAATAATTAATAGTTATTCTACCGGATATGGAGAGTTATGGATGGGCACCTATACAATCGTACAAAAACACAACCTGACACAGACAATACGCCCATAAAAGTAACTTTTTTACCAGAAATTACTGAGTGAACGTGATACTGTGGAAACCGGTAACTCTTTCTTAACGTTATCAAATGATTTAATTAGCTCTATTCCACCATGCACATCTTCTACGGCCCAAAAAACATTAACGTAACTCGTGGACTGCTAAAATACTTTTCACGAGAAGAAAACACCATTTTCTCCAAACTATTGCATTCTACAAGTCTTCAAGGTATCTGTCGCCCAAAAAAAGAAATTTAATGACTTTTAACAGCGTCGTAAAGTGTCGTTATGTTCTCCCCCTTCTTATCAATCTTTAACGTGTTCCATTCACTCAATATCTCTTCCCTTCTATTGTTCTCTCCCCCCAAATATCCCCAACAAATTCCTTTCCTCCTTAGCCACTCCTAGCACTTCATTGTTTGTTTCCCTCTATATCTACGCCATGTAACTTCTTCTTTCTGCTCCTTATAAATCTCGAATCTAGGTTCATTATCTTCCCGCAGAGTTTAGTTTCCGAACTACACGACGCACCCGCTCCACAGCTTGTCTTGACTAATATTTTCTCCACTTCGCTATTTGGCGTCTAGTTTACGAGTTCTCACTTTTTAAATGCTTCTTTTTCTGTTGAAAAACTCCTTTAGTACGAGTACTCCTTTAGTACTAAGCTAAATTTTTAATTGAATATACAGCTCAAATAAGTTAACTATTCTATTATTTCTGATTTGGCCCTTTCGCGTTACGGCCTAACCTAACTTTGGTCCTCCTGTAAAAACCAATTGTCTTATGGTTTATTTTTATCCCAAAGACCGCGCACTTAACCTGTAGAAGCGCTTCGCATGAACCAAAATCCTTTGGATTAATGACTATACCTTTGATTAAAATACAATAATTATCGAATGTTCCACTTTTCTGCATCGCCCTTCCAGGAGCGGTTTCATTAAAATTACCTCAAGGATATGGCTGTGCAACAGCAAAATATATGGACAACATTATTTTCTAAACCTTTTCAAAATCTTTGGTTCGACAATCACCACGACTAAATATCAAACATCGTACTGACTAAAAGGTAAATGCAATGTAACCACGTAATATTTATAGGTAAAATATTTTTTTCTAATTCAATTTGTTCAATGTGAATTCTGGCAAAAAGTTCAGTTATTTCCTTCGTTCAAAATAATTTACGAAAATATAATTTGAACTATTAAGTTCAAATTATACTATATAACTATAATTCTAATTATACTATACTAACTATAATTCTGGATAGGCAAAGATATAATGTCCTCCTAACGTTTACCGCTTTTGAATTCCGGTGTGGTACAATTGTTTCGTCACAACGGACCGAGTTTCGGGATACATAAAAGTGCTTAGGAGTGTAAGAATTCATGAACAACAAGGCCTCTTAACAAGCTGAGGTTTTCTTGTTTTTTCCATAAGCTGCGAATCCTGGAAGGATCATCTTGACAACATATCTTCGAAGGGTTATAACCTCAGGCGTATTCTCGTCGGAACTCAAGGTGATGCCAACAGTATTATGTGAACATATTATGAATGAATTAATCATATTTTTCGTTAGGAGGAATATATCATCACACAGTCTGTGTTCATCCAAAATCCATCCCAAAAGGTAGAATAAAAATGAAAATTGTTATTTTGTAAAGTTGTGACTATCGCCAAAGAAAAATTCATACTGAAATGAACTGGTACTTGATGCATAGAATAATGTATCACTAAGCCATTTTTACTGAAAAGCAGAGCTTGTACACGTACTCGGATACTTTATCGCTGACGAAATCAATTAAATCCCTACTTTTTAACAAGTTAAAATTTACTCTCTCTAGATTTCAACACAAACATCGTCATTTTTTACTCATGGCAGCTACATCTGAAGCATTGGGAAGCTATATATATTTTATAAACAGTTCAGAGTAATTCCTTATTGACCATATGTTATCTAATTGGAGCAATCTCATCAATTGAACACCTCTCTTTAGAACAATCGAAAGTGATATCGAGAAAGAAGTTGGGAATGCGAATAACATTTAATCCTCGCGATTAATAAAGTTTACTTAACGTGGATATTACCGAGTAGTCAAATTTAATCAACAATTAAGACTGCTCATTTGTGAATGTAAGCATCGTAACAGAAGTGCCACTTCATCTCAATAACTGAGTGTGTAACTGTCGATTGGAAACTTACGCCTTTTTAAGATTGTAATTAAAAACTAATTTTTGACTTAACAGAAGGTTATAGTAAACATTGAGCCCGGTTTAACGAGGCATTATAATACCTGACCTTAATTATCCATCTTCCATATTCACGAACGATTCTCGTTTAAGGTGTATATCGATTGATACATGTAATACGCCATAACAGTAAAAGTCATATGTGGAGGCAACCAATACCTCAGGTTCAATGACTTCATCAAGGGTGGGTAATTCTTAAGGGGTAAAGTATTGAGGGGATGGAGGAAAGAGGAAGATAAACCCGGACTTGAGGAAAGTTGTAGAAGGGTTCAATGGTCAACGTCCCATCTAGCGGACGGTGTCCTCACATGAAGATCCCTCAACATGGTAACCAAATAGGGATCGGAATATGACTAAAAAATCCTAACACCTCCAGGGTTCGAACCCCGAACACTTGAGATTAATAGCCACCACCTTAAGAACTAAAAATGTAAAAAATGGTTTGAGTGTTCTGATGACGCATAGAACTATACTGGTGGAAGCAATGATAATTGACCCTGGTAAGGTCAATGCTAGATAGGTAGAAAGGTAGGAGCGAGAAAAAGGGTGGTCTGCCCAAAAACCCTCAGTGAGGAGACTACAAGGACATCTGAACACATTTGAGGATCCGTAGTGGTGTAATTATATACACTACTGAGGTAGGCAACGGAATACCACCTCAATTATTTAACGCATGCTACCATAATAGCATAGATCTACGAGTCCTGACAACTGCGGGACGCGGCTCTATCGACCGTGTTTTGTGCCCGGCAACGGGAGAGGAAAGGCTTCCGCAACTGTCATCTCACGATATTCCTGCCAAGCAAAAGTGACAGTTGAAATATAAAAGACACAGAAGAGAACCGAACTAACTAGAATAGAGACTCGGAAAGTGTGGAGGTCAGGAAAATCACAGAATATAAAGCGAAAGATGGAGAGAGGAAATACAGATGTTTTAGCGCTGGATGTGCGAGGTGAGATGGAAGGATAGTGGGGAATACATGAGTGATAGTTATGGAAAAATATTTCGGAGAAGAGGAGAGCCAACCAGTGGTTGCCATAATATTGAATAAAAAGGTATGAAGAAGCGTATTCAACAATAAGTAAACAAGGAATAAAATACTACTAGTAGAGATATACGCAGAACTAACGAACTTAGAGATTATTCTAGTATACATGTAACCAAGCAATCATAATGAGGAATAAATGGATATAATATATGATCAGTCCCCTCCTTTTCCTTATTTACATAAATGACATCAGTACCGTAGTTAATAGCAAGCTCCGTCTTTTCGCCGATGATGCAGTAATTTATGGGGACATCCGAAGTCACGAAGACAGAGTCGTGTTAGCCAACGACCTAGATGCAATTCAAAATTGGTGCGATACATGGCAATTGGAATTAAATTAAAAAAAATGCGTAGTAATACATTTTTAGGAAAAGAGTAGTTCCCTTCCTTATAGTTACAAAGTGAAACAATATCGCGAGGGTAGATTCCTTGAAATACTTGGGTGTAACAATTACTCACGATCTGTCCTCGGGAAAACACATACGAGAAATATGCGGTCGTGCTAATAAAAAATTGGGATTTGTGAAAAGAGTGCTAGGTAAATGCGATGAAAAAGTGAAAGAACGATGTTTCCTTGCCTTGGTCAGGCCCCACCTAGAGTATGCTGCCAGTATATAGGATCCTCATAACATAAATTTGGTTTCGGAATTAGATCGAGTTCAGCGGAGGGGGGCTAGATTTGTCAAACATTGTTATGACCAACGCAGCAGCGTATCCACTTTGCTAGACAATTTAGGTTGGGATTCTCTTACACCGCGGCGTTTCCAATATAGATTAAACTTATTAAAAACATTTAAAGATGGGCCCTTTTCCGATGACATCAAGGATATAATACGAACCCCAACGTATTACGGTCGAAGGGATCACGACTATAAGACTAGAGAGATAGACTGCAAGACTGACAGGTTTAAAATGTCATTTTTTCCAAGAACGATAAGGGACCAGCATGCTTGTAGCCGCAATTCCCCAGGACTTAGTTCATTACAATAAGTATTAACGTACAGGTTAGGGACTTCGCGAGGATGTGTATACTAGTGTGTATGTATGTATGTATATATATATATATATAT
The DNA here is from genome assembly GCA_037158775.1 of Hetaerina titia. Classification (NCBI taxonomy): domain Eukaryota; kingdom Metazoa; phylum Arthropoda; class Insecta; order Odonata; family Calopterygidae; genus Hetaerina; species Hetaerina titia. Next base: position 82,510,947 of record CM073777.1, on the reverse strand, counting down.
ATATATATATATATATATATATATATATATATGTGTGTGTGTGTGTATATATGTGTATATATATATATATATGGAAATATATATATATATATTTTTTTTCTTACAGGTTCCCCCCACCTTTCCTCACCTAACCCCCAACCCCCTCAACCCTTACCCTTCCCTCATGGTGCTACACCCCCTGCCACACACCTTTTTGGTGGCTCGCAGGGTATTTATGTAGATGTAGATCAGTTAGAGGACATAGTCAGGTGTGTTCCTGCAGGGAAACATTTGATAGATGATGATGTAGATGACCACGGTTTACGTACGAGGAATGACTGCGGGGAAAAAGCAATTGAATTCTGCACAATGAATTGAGACTGGGGTTAGTCACCACCAACACTTCTTTAGACACCACAAAAGACGTAGGTATACATATCCAGGGATTCAGAGAGTAGTCTGATAATATTATGGTTAGGCTACAATATAGGAATATCTTTATTAATTCGCATAGTCTTCCGGGAGCGGATGCGGATTCAGATAATTACGTAGTACATATGAGTTAAGTGTCAGACTCGAGAAAAAATAGTGAATACGATAGAGGAAATAAAATGCAGGAGTATTTCCGGGGAGCCCATACCAGCGAGACGTAGAGAATATTATGAGCGAGGACAAGGAGACGCGTACAGTATAGAAAAAAGGAGACCGTATCAAAAGTGATGTTAAAAGCAGTAAACGAAACTATAGGAATAACTAAGAAAAAAATGTCAAGAAATCTATAAAATACATACGAAAAAATTAGACGGTTAAGTAGGAAATTTAAGACAATAAATGCAAAGGTAGATGGATGTATAAAGAGTTACGTAAAATAATTAGGTGGTAAACAAATAGCAGGAATTAAGCAGGGTGGAAAATGTAGTGCGAGGATACAGAAAGTTTACAAATGAATGGTCAAAAAGATGAGCTATACAAGCAGATGAGAGCACAGTCGGGAAAAAAGGAAAAAAATCGGTGCAAACAATAAATGATAAGTCAATAAACATATTAATTGAAACAGTAAAGATTCAAGAGAAATGGACAGAATACAAACTGGAAATAAATGATAAAGGTATTTGGTCAGTAAGTGTAGTCATGGAAGGAAAATATGACCTCGGTAAAAATACCTCCAGATAGGTCCAGGCATCTTTTGTGCCGAAGAACAAAGGGCATAAGCGGAATTGAATATTTATGCTATATATGTTTATTTTCAATTTAAATAAGAAGATTTTACAGCAAAGTCACGACCGAAACTGTTTTATTTGAATAATTTATGTGTATCCATTGTTTTTTTTGATAGGAGAAGCAAGCAAATGTATTTTTGTACATTTGCACCTGTGCCCATTCAAAGTCTACTTCCTATTATATATATATATATATATATATATGCGGGTTGCGGTGGTCTAGTGGGTAGAGCGTTGGATGTGTGAATATTCACACGCCGTCGGGCTTGGTACATGGGTGAGCTCTACCATCACCTACTAAACCGACCTTCGGGTTGATTACTGTGTTGTATATATATATATATATATATATATATATATATATATATATATATATATATATATATATATATATAACTTTTGGACGGCACAATAGAACACAGAATAAAACAGATAACATGTAAACTCACTCAGTGAGTCTGACCTGAAGAAGGCCTCGGAGTCGGCCGAAAGCTTAAATCATCTACAGTGTGAGTGTCCTTTTACATGTTATCTGTTTTATTCTGTGTTCTATTGTGCCGTCCAAAAGTTATATTGCTCTCGTGAGTACTTCCGCATCATCGATATATATATATATTATTTTCGCACATAGAAATAGACATATAAGGAAAGGGGATAGGAAAACATTCCCTGTGTTGGTCTTTTATGTGTTTTCCTATCCCCTTTCCTTATATGTCTATTTCTATGTGCGAAAATAATATTTGTTCGCCGTATGGCGGGATTTTCGAGTTTGAATATATATATATATATATATATATATATATATATATATATATATATATATATATATATATATATAATAGCTTGAATGAAAGTTTCATGGATTTGGATTAAAATGTTCACCAACATAACACTAGCGAACAAAGAAACAGAGAATAACACACAAATGAATCGCACACGTATGCCGAATTCGCAATGGCAAGACCACCATTCTCAAGGGAGTATATAAATATTTATATAAATAATAAACATATATACATTGAAAAACATAAATTGCTATTCTACCGGTTGGCTTAGGTTTTGGTATGACAAAACTATCAAATATCTTGTCCCGCCTAGGAAAACACAACCCAAAATCCTGCTCGACGAGCCCATCTTCGTACCCGTATATTTCCTTCCTTTCTTCATTCCCAACATCACCCTCCTATTCTTGCCCCTTCCTGTTTGCTTAAAATTCTTCCCTCTATCACAGTCTTCAATCCCTTAGCTAATACATATACCCTGAATCCATTTTTTCGGTCACCTTATGATTTCTCCCAACAATCCCCTCTACTCTCCCACCCTACCCGGCACCTCTTCTTTTCTTTTTCTATTTGTCCACTTTACCTTTTCCATCCTTCTCCACACCCACTCAAGGTGTGGGTGTGGAGAAGGATTTTTCCACCTTTCTAAAGCCTCCAATCTACGCCTACCATTCTGCTTCAATAACCATGCTTGTTATTGTTGTGCTCCATTTTAAAGGTTTTACGACCTTTTTTTTAACATCTTTATTTCACGTCCTTGTTATCAATTCCCTCCTTGTGTAAGCTTCTTTGCCTAACGCAATTCCTTACCTTTTGCCCCTGCAGCTTTTACCATGTTCAGCCAAAACACTTCCGAGATACGTAAACCGTTCCAGCTGCTCTAGTGTTTGCCCTTCTATTTTAACGTTTAACTTAGCCTTTCTCATGCACATGCAAGAATAATAATGTCGGCTTTTGGTGAGCTTATATTATGCTTTCCTCATGAGAAAAGATTTAAAGCAGGTGAGAGATCAAACGCTATGATTGTGTCAAGAGGATATATGGACTAGAAAGAGTGTCTGACGGAAGATGATGAACAATAAGGTGACGGACAGAAGAGTAAGCGGGGGAAAGGATATAAACTCATTTAGGTCGTGGAAAAGAGACAACAATGGATCATTTAAAATGTCCTTAAGATGCCGGGAGGACAACCCGATAAAGGCAAAATATTGGGTGGCAGCGAAAATTTTGACTCGGGCGGAGTTATTGTCGCCTTTGCGTAGTCGCTCTCGTGGGGCTGCGTCTTAATTGGGTGAAGGATGGAGCCTCTGGGAAGATGGAGGCTTTCGTACGGGGCGAGGTCGGGGTTAGGAGGGGACGTGCATAGACGGAAGAAGTGGGGGAAGAGAGGGAGGGAAGGAAGGAAGGAAGAATTCTATCCCTCCCAACCCCCACCCCATTAAGGGAGGGAATATGCGAATATGGAACCGATCCATCTAAATTAGGAAAACGGGGTCGGGGAAAAATGAAGAGAGAGGTGGGAGGAATTTTTGAAGACCCTAAAGCGAGTGATTAAAGCCAAGCAAATTGCTTTCCTTAAAGAGTGCGAGGAAAGAGATTTCGAGTCAAATGCGGCGAGGATGAAGGCTTGAATGGGGTCGGGAAAATTTGCAACGCAAATTGACTGGGAAGGGCGTGATATTTTCGACATTTTTTTTCATCCTCGTGTTTTTTAGAGCTTAATCCTTCAAACTACATTATTTGCAGTTCCTTGCCGGAAATTTATGCAAAATATACCTGAATCTATCCACGCGCGTTGAAACATACATTAGTCGTTCATCCGTTGAAACAATTTTTAACAATGGAGGCCGATAAATTGTTCAAACAATGGAGTGAGTTCAAAAAGTTCTTTTTCGCACAGATTAAAATGCTTTTAATGGCGTTCTTGCGGAGAACAGAATGCCTATCTCCATACATTAAGTAAAAAGCTTTGATAGATGTTAAGAACAATTTACGTTAGCTAATGTAAAATTATACACGGGATTAGTACAGCAGTTTTTCGAAACCAATACACATCCTCTCCTTGGTTATAAATTTCGAGGTCACATTAATATTTTATGTCCCATTTTTCCGCATGGCACCTACTCCAGGATTAGTATGAATTGATGTAGGTATAAATATATGTTACGATATAATTACGGGATAAAATTCTTTTTTGTTAATAGCTCATGGGTAATCACTGCTGAAGTAACAGTAAAGTATGTCTATTAGTTGAATTTATTGACAATTTGACCAGAAAATTGCATTTATCAAATGCATTACGTTTAATCCACGTTCACTTTGCCTGTAATAAATAAAAATGCATCGGAGGACCTTCATACTGCATTGAATAATTTTTCAACGTTAAATGCAGACCGTGAAAATCCGATTAAATTTCTAAATTGAACCAAATTTGACGCGCAACGAATTTAAAAGTGTCAGATGAAAATATAAATAAATAAATTCGGCGGAAATACAGTACACGGTGTTGGTACAAACACTCAATTATCGCCGGATCTATTTTTATCCTGGTTAGCTTGAGCATATTACTGGGTGTTTAATTAAAATATCTCAATATATATTCAATAATAGATAAAAGCTAATACTTTGTTCGGAGGGCATATTTATTTTCAATCAATCACATGTTGTTCCAATAATTGATGATCTAATATTACCCTACGCTGCTGTGTAACCCAATAATTACATACTTTAATCGGAATAACAGATTGGAAACAAATGTGAGGCATTTTTGAATAAAAGGAACGCCCTTTCACGCTTTGGAGGTCGAAGTTAAATGTTTGAACGTTCGAGTAATCAAAGGATCAATGAGGCGGTGTAGTTAAAAAGAGAATGAGCTAAGTTAACGTTTTAAACGACTATTTAAAAAGTAATCACACTAAGGACGAGTCAACACACACAGAAAAAAATCTTCCTATATGAATGAACCGATGAGTTATGAGCTCTACAAAGGATTAGTAAAACAAAAAGCAGTCCATAAAACAAACCTGTGCGGCAGAAATGTTGGCACCCGCACTAAAAGATCTCGCATCGGATATTTAGTCATTCCAGATATCATGTTAAATAGTTCCTCATCGTCAACTGAGTTTTACAGGATTAGGCAACATCGCATGGCAATGAACTCCATTAGCATTTCTTTTTCTATGTTCTGTTGGTATGTCAACGAAGTTCATTTGATGAACTCTGTTTATTTAAACGAGGGTTTTTCCCTAATTACCATTTACTGAGACTTATGTGTATATCGTGAAATTTAATATCGTAGGAACTTGGTCTTTCTTTGCATTGTATTATTTCTTCCTTCGTAACTTCTGTCTTCCTTCATGCTGTCTCAAATGCCATTTCTTTCTACCCCGCTTACCAAAGGTTCTCCTATCTATCAGGGCCGCAAACATCCCCGTACCGTTCGATATCTCCTTCACGCAATGTCTTTGCCATTTCCGATTGGCCCCCAGTAGTTTCTCTCTTTGCTCACCCTGTCGATAACCCCAGCATTTGTTTTTTTCTCTGTACTGTAAGTTATTTTGTCCATTATCCGCCAGGCCCACATCTCAAGACCCTCCAATCCATTCTCATCCCCTTATTGCCTAAGGACCATGTCTCACACCTATAAATCACTAATAGCCATATTTAAGTCCTTGATATTCTTTTCTTCGTACCTTTACTAATTGTACTCTTATTGTCTTCTTCTCTTCCCCTTGCAAATACTTCTTTTGCTCTCTATGGTAATTTCTCTTTTCCTCTAAAACACTCCCCAAATACGTGTGCATGGACTTCTCCACTTGCTCTAGTTTGCTCCTTCCCTGTTACAATATTTAACTTGGTTATCCTACTTCTCGAGAATGTCATTACTCACTAAAACCGACCGCCATTTCTAACGGCTACACCGAACAACTTATTGACAAGATACCCAAGAAACATAAACAGAAAAGACTAATCAGAACCAGCACCATGCTATCCCAGCCCAATGAAAAGAAATACGTAAAACTTCCATACCACCCACAATCCACCAAAGGCTTAGAAACCACTTTCAAGAAACACAACTACACACCCTCTTTCTCATCCTATAAAAAACGCAAACAATTGCATGGCAATCCTGAAGTTCCCATAGAACCCCCAAGTTTACGGTCTCGGCTATCTAGTTCATATTGCTTCACGACCGTAGGTACGTTCATTTTAAATTTACGTAATTACTTTTGCCTACTTGTGATGCCAATTCTATTATTATTGAGCATTTTATTATCATATCTTTCATTAATTTACTACTTCCTCTTAGTTCGGATATTCTCGAAAGGGATAAGCTTCTTTTGCATTAGTCTGTTTCTTCACTAGGTCTATTATCTCGGAAACAATATTGCTGTTTATGTTTCTGATATAAAAATCAGCTATTTAAGAAGTCGATAATGTGACTTAGAATTCTTAAGTCTGATGCAGATTCCAAATTTACGTCTCTCGGTCTCTCAACGTTCCCTATTCCATCGCCTTCCCGCTACATTTAATTCCCTAAGCATTAAGTATCCTTCCCTGGACCTCTCTTCCTCCCTCAACGCTTTTACCTCTTTCCTTAAACGCCAGATAGTAGTAACTTAGCCCTTTCTACTTGCATATGTGCTCTCCTGTCTTCTTATATCTGTTTTTGACATTATTTGTTAACTTTTCATAGTTGTTTCTTGCTTTTACTCGTTCTTTTTCTTAGTGTATGTTATCTGCCAGCCAATGTAAAAGCCTTTGTACCGTTTTTGGCTGATTTGTTAAATAAATAAAGAATTATAGACGTATTGGTATAGATCTGAAGTAAGCTATTAAGAAAGCAGCATGTTTCATTCGAGAATTCCCGAATTCGAAGGAAGCAAAAGAAGACATATTTTTAGGTTGGAGACAACATTTTTTCTATGTTTAACAAAGCGTGTAGGTACCTAGAATACAGAAAATTGAAATATAAGACCATATTAAATTTTCGAACAGCTGGATGGGTGTAGGTGAATATTTTACCGGATTGCCATCTTGAGGGCCAGGGTTTGAATCTCAGCGGTGGCATGATTTTGCAACGTTAATCCGATCCCTACTAGGGTCTCATGTGAAGAGTAGAAGTGGAGTAGTTTGTTTCTTTATTAGCGGATATTAAAAATTATTTACGGAAGTAGTTTGATTTTGTGAAATAAGATTCCCCCGAAGATACTGGGCGTTGATGTTGATGAAGAATGATTGATGTTGTTGAAGAATGTAATCGTTTGACATCCTCGTTTCCGAGAAAAGTAATCACTCTCCATCAGAGTTTGAAAAACCATGCGAAAAAACCAGCAGTGTTACCAGAAATTGTATTCACTTTGTAGAAGGGTCCTACATTCATTTCGAAGAAATCGAATCAATTGGTATGCTTCCACACTTAATTATTTAACCGATCACGATTTCGAAAAGAGAAAGCCATTTTTAAGGAGAAAATTGACGTGATACAAAATTGGAAATGGCATTTTGCGTGGATACGATGATTAGTAAAATAATTAAGGGTGTAGACTACCAACTGAGCCAATTTATTCTAAATGCAAAAGTATGTTATGCCATTAACCAATGATACCCCATATGTAAGACCTATCCATCTAATCTCACTGTATTATGCCTCGTGTCACAAGTGATTTCTCGAGGGAAAAGTTTAAAAAGTACATTGAAACACATTCAAAATTTCAAATGTATACTATACTCGAAAGGGGTGGATGTAATAGGTTAGTGAACAAGGTGTTACATTTGTATTAGGAGGGTAACGAGGTGGAAGTATCTTCCGGGAAACATTAAACAGAATAGACTTCAAAGTACGAAGAGTGGCTAACTGCACTAATGAGAAATTTCAGTGTAATAATAATTTTGCACTAGCTATATCTAATACTGAATACTATATTTCTCCAAAATTATGGATTGGGCTCGGAAAAAAATAATGTCAGATTTAAATAAAATAGTTGGAAAAAACCAGTCGGTCACAAATTTATCCCGGAAAAATTAGCATTCATTTCAATACTTGTAGGAAATCTAGGGTGGAGGAATAGGCAACATTGGGGAATATTCCCATCAGAAATATACAATTCTTCAAGAACTGAAGCCATTGCTAACACTGGAGGAATGATTTTGAGTTATTAGCGAGTAGTTCCTGAAAACATGGTTCACCCTTTGTGCGTATCGTTTTATGCAGAGTGAATAATGGGCACTTACATTCATATTTTTTTAATACATTTCTATGCTATTGCATGTCTTCTTTATTCCTTCAGTTGGTGCCCCATTCAAGGTGATCAAAAGATAATCTCAACTTATTGAGTAAGCTTAATAGAAGTATTGAAATAGAATATTGCGGGCAAGGAATGAACATTAAAAGTACATCTAAAAATAGTAGGCTCCGTACGGAAAAGAAAAGAGACAGTTTCCTCCTTTAAACTGACATACTTAGCCGATGCCTCTCAATTTATGAGAATTTATCGTTAAAATACGAGAATTTTAATTCATTGAATCTTCTCCGTGAAGCAGGATCGTGAGGATAAAAAATGAAAAATGGTTAAACATAAATATTGAAGAGTATAAAATTATGCGTAGGTTGTTCATTTTGCATAACTCAGCATAAAGCGATCGAATTACTGCAACACTTTCACGTCAACAAAAAAGTAAATTTTGCTTAAATACTATGTTTTAAGTCTCCAATTTTGGCAATATTTCGGTTATCATCTAAACATACTTTCTGAAGCATTTAAACTTAGATTTTGCATGGACACAGACTATCCGACGCTACGAGGATGTATTTCTTACTCTCTCCTAACAAACACAACTAAATTAAATTAAATTAAATCCGATACTAAATTAACACCGTCTTCAATCCCGCATACTTCCTTCCTCCCTTCATTCCGTCCAACATGCCTATTCCATTCCGTCCCCTTCCTCACCCCCCCTCTATCACATCCCTCAAAATCCTATTGCCAATCAAAACGCTCTTTATCCATCTTTCCTACATGCTTTGGATTTATGCCTACAATTGACTTTCCTCCCAACATAACTTGCGCTTCCTCATTGATTTTCCTTTCAGTCAACTTCACCTTCTTCATCTTCCACACAAAATTTTTAAAAGTTACCAATGTTAACAATTCCCTCCTCTTATGGAAACTTCTGAAAACAGATATTTTTAATTTTTACCGGTCACTAATCTGTTTATTTGAGATGAAATATTATTTAAATGAATTGGGTTTTGAATTATTATGACCTTTTTTCCATTGAATGAATTACATTTACTAGATGAATATTAACGCACACATGATTCATAAATATTGAAACTCTTGTTTCCATTTCCTTTAGTTTTTGCCTAATGCTAGAGATAAAAAATATTTATTAAAATGTTTTGATATAAAAATCATAAATAACTTTCAATTTATTATTCACTATATTCTATTCACCATTCTTGGAATTCTTCAATAAAAGTTTGATAACTTTTGAATTATTATTAACGTATCTCTAACGCATTTCTAATTATAGTTCTAAAGTTTTCATCATCATCGTTTTACAGTATTAATTCCTAATAGCATTGAGGAACCTATCCGCAATTGATTTTCGAACCCTTTTGTATTGCTGGTGTTCGAAAATAAATTGACATAGGTTTTCAAATGTCATTTTACAATCCAAAAAGGTCAGTGTTTCAATGGCCAAAGTAATTTATGAGTTTGTAATTTTCTAACCGCCAAGCAATAATTTCTTTACAGCTATGATTATTTAAATGCGTGAACGTGCCTACTTATACTGACAATTTTAACTACTGATAATTTCCCAGAAATGGAATATATCTATTTGATTAGACTCCAGAAGAAAACATGTTCAATATTGAATTAATGAAGAATTGATTCACGGCCATTGAACATCGTAACTGCCTACCTTATCAAAGAGATCCCTTGAGATCCCAAATTAACTTATGCTCACGAACAAAATAATGATTCACATGTCTTTCAAATCATTCCTCTGCCCATTTTAGTGACCCTCATATGGCACGACAAGTCTCTGCGTCCAGTTCGGCGGAGATCAATTAAGGCCGAGTTCATTTTTTTATACCTCTAAGGTTTTTATTAAATAGCACGCCAACGACATACTTCTTTTCACACGCGCAAAAGATGAAGACAAAATAACTTTTCTTGACCGAATCATCTCGGGCAATTAGCGTGAAAAGAGCCTTGAGGAATTCACCTCATTGTACGAACACGGAGGAGGGAGACTCTCTTGTCTTCTTGCTATCTGGGACCAATCTTTATATGCATGCATCAACGTATATTTCACTATGAGTATGTGAGACTACAGGGAGGCTGGAAAGGGAGTTTGGAGGAGAGGACGGGGGAGGATGTCCACGGGGAAAGATATGACTTTTGGGAGAGAGGGACGTGGTGGAGAGGGAAATGGGTGGTGTGTGCGTAGCTGACGGACAGGGAGGAGGGGTAGAGGGAGAGCACTTCCCCCGAGAGGCGCGACCCAGGATACAGGATTGCGAGAAACAGCAAGGAAGGAAAGGAGTAGCGGTTCAGGGAACGGAAAGGGGCCGGCGGAGTCAAACCTCAAGAAGAGTAGACCCCTTCCGCGGAGGAGTGTACCCCGGAGAGGCGAAGGGGTGGATGAGCGAGTGGTATAAAGGAGGGGGACTAGGGGGTCCCCCATTTCTCTCCCTCTCTCTCTCTCCTTGCGGTGGTGGACGAGATCCCTCGGGAGGGCGGAGAGGGGAGTATTGGAGGAAGGTCCGGGCAAGAGGGGGTAGCCCCGGGGAGCGAATCGTTCCGTAGGAATAGGAGAAAGGATTGAGGCGAGTGGCCTACCACGATGGATGGCAGTCCCGCGTTCGATGATGTAAAGCGCGGGGGATAAGTGTTCTGCGGAAATTGGGAAATAAGCGGCGAGTTACGACTGTTCCATCGAAATCCCCTCGGTGGGGCGCCGCATTCGTTCACTGTCCACGTTGCTCTCTTTTTTTACTGAGCCGTCTGAGCATGAAAAATTCAATTCTAATTACTCTTTCATTTCGAGGGCGTAGACTGAGTGAGTGCATGTGTTTGTATACACACACACACACACACACACATATATATATATGTATATATATATATATATCTATACATCTGTATACATATATATATATATATATATATATATATATAGATAAAGAAATGGGAAAGGAACACACATAAAGGACGAACACAAGAGAGGTGGGGAAGGCGGATTTGAGACGATAACAATTGTAAAAATATTTTCCTCGACCGGGACTTAAACACCGGATCTCTCCACTTGCCGGGCGGATGCTCTAACCACTTGAGCTGTCGAGAAAATGTACTTTACACTCAAATCTGCGATCTTATAAAGCGCCAAAGTGCTCCGATTCATTGCCAAGGAGCATCCGCCCGGGCGTATACACACACGTGTATATATATATATATATATATATATATATATATATATATATATATATATATATATATACTTAACGTGTATATATATATATATACACACACACACAAAAACAGAATACCCTTTGGTGGATTTAATCTGCTTACAAAGTTCATCATACATTAAATATCAAAGTTTTCACATCAAACTTTGTTCATTTTAAGAAAATAAATCAGCAGTGTTACACCCAACTGCCTATTTTTATAAAAAATGAACAATACTATATAATATCTAATAAATGACGATTAAATTAACACTTGGATGATTCTCGTGTACATTAAACAGCTACAATACAAAGGCATAATTCTTTGCAGGACTATTTAAAAATCATTCAATATCTTAACGGGGAGGTAAACATGAAAATTGTGTATCAAATTTAACATCCCTGACTTAATAGTCGGCTTAATATATTTTATGGCATGTTATAACAGCTTCTGAAACCCAATTTTGATCGCATCTTTAATGAAATTTAAAATGTAAATCAACTCTGTGAATTAAGCCGAATTAATTAGTTCGAAAGAGTCAACGAAAAAATTTAACTCATTTTGCCCAAAAAATAAGAGAACGCCAAAAATATCCTCTTTAAACCTTTTTGGAATAATAAATACCCTAATGAATTGGGCGTATAAAGTTTTTGGGCAAATATGGGCTGTAATTATGTACGATTTCCATATTTATCTCCGCAGGGTGAATTTTATTTTTGATTGATAATCTCGAACTAACGTATTAAAAGTTAATCTTTCAGTTAAGTACACAATTAGTATATTTTTCTTCTGAAATGGGTAAATAAATTGGGTTTGAACCACTGACGAAAGGGGGAGGGGATACTTATTTATTGAAGGGCAAAGCGAAATCACCTTCGATGCTTCCGCAAAGGTCGAGCAATTAAAATACTATGTAATTACCACCATAAAAATGTTTTCCTTGAGATTAAATGATTATTAAAGGTAAAATAAATAAAAATATGATGGAGGGAATTGGCCAGTATTTAATAAATTAAATCATCGACGGCAGCAAGAATTTCAATCAAATAAACAAATCCTTACCCAAAGAGAGATTCAAGGGAGAAATAACGGCGTCCAGTTAGAAGCGCAAATCAAATTAAAACCGATTATCCATATTATAAATTGGAGACGATACAGTCAAATAATAAGCTAAACGATGCTAAAGACCAGGGCAATATTCAAGGGAGGGGAAATTGAAATTCGTGCAGTAGCAATCCACATTCATCTCCATGAAAAGTGGGTTGAATTTAGCCTTCTGCGAGCGAGGAGGCTGATTTTAATTTTTTTTGCTTACTTAGCATGGAAAAGGAAGAAATACTAGACAGCGGAAGAGAGAGGGTTGTTGGGAGAATTCAAAAAAGGCAGGAAAGATGTATGTAAAACATACTGGTTATCAACGGGATGTTGAAGACTGTAATAGTTGGGAGTCAGGCAGTCGAGAAAGGCAAGGGAAGAGGACAGGAATATTGGAATGAATGGAGGGAGGAGGAAGTATACGGAAGGTTTATATTAGTGCGGGGTTACACTTCGTGTCGCCAAGGCGAGGCTGAGAAATGTAGTGGTGGTTTTTCAGTGTGCCTATCCAGAACCTAACGTACCTTAATTGATAAAAACTACGTTATTTATATTATAATTACGTGGAAATCAATCACTTAAATAAATCGCATTATAAATTAAATTAATTTCATTGCTTGATTATAATAAGGAGATTCCAAATTGGATTTCAAGTCAAGCATAACTTTGATTTTTCCCGAGTTTTACCTTCGGGGTGACTCTACAACACGTAAACATTAACTAGACAAACAGACGACCGGAAAGCATTTGTTGAGCGCTCCCAGCCCAGCCATACACATCAAATTGACCTGTTAAAGCGTCCGCAAAATCTCTGACGCAATTATTTGCTCTAAGTGGTGAAAAATAGCCAGTGCTCTGGGCACGGACTTCGGCGCACGCGTATAGGAACAGAACCGTTTTTTCCTGCGGTGTTCGCAATAGAATGGCCCCGTGGAATTTGTGCACTTTTTATTTGCGACCTTCCGGAGTGAGCGGTCTGTACCGACATTACGAAACTCCCCATCAAATTCGAAAACTCCTAGGAATTTTATTGGCTGGACGACGGAAAGTTATAAATGACGTTGGTTTGGAGACGGAATGACATAATTTCTCTTTTTTCAGTGGTCAGTCTACCTCAACAACCGTCAACCTTCTATAATATATCCCGCAGATCGATTTGGCTTTCAACCTAATAAATGAATACCATCGACGAGTTTGAGCTTTTGATTAGAGAAATATACAATTTCGCACTAATAAATAGAAGTACACTCAATGAAAGCACAATCTTATCATGAAAATGACCTATTCAGGTTTTAGTTTTGTGTGTGAAAAAATACCAAGTTTTTTCTCGTGATCATGAATGTTCACTTAGTGGACAAGTTTTAAAATGCAAAGAAAGAGTAAGGTACATATTCAACACCAAATGAGTGCACCTCCCACGTGTGTCTTTTACATGCCTTCAGGTTTGCCATTCAGGTATCGCATAAGAATAATATTATGATGAATTCTAAAATGATACTGGAAAATCGGTGCGATTAAAACTAAGGGGCTCAGTGTTCCATCTCTGGAACCATAATGTATTGAAGGCATATAAAACTTTTTGTTGAAGTGAGTGATTTTCTCGTTACTTTATCTTTTTACTAACTTATAAACTGTATAAATGCGCGTGAATTATGGATATAAATTTGAGAAAAAAGAGAGGAATGCAAATAAAAGATAAACAATTCAAAAACTATAATAAAGAGCAAAAAGAAATACATGAATATTTTACCGGAATTATATAGTTGGCAATGGCACGCTGAAGAATGTGATAGAGGGGAGAAAGAACAGTGGGAATTGAAGAGGGACTTAATTTAGTGTCGGATGTCAAGAGTTATTTAGTTAGGAGAGGCATATGGGAATTATTTACGTTTCGACGATTATTCTCCCTTCATCTAACGAAGAACAATGGCATTCTCGAGGTGAAGGTGAGAGAGTGGGAGTTGATATAGGGTGCAAAGGGTTACAAGGAATTGGAGTGGTGTCTTGGTGGTACTGGGAAGGGTATTGCGTAATTGTTTTTTCCAAGCTTGTTGAAGTTGAAGCTTGTTTTAGACCAGGCGATTCAAAAGCCCTTCGCAGTCAAATATGATGTGTGTGTACCAACCTCTATGTCCTCAATTCGATTGTGCGTGATGAATCATGGAGGACTTTTTTTACGGTTTTATTGGGGCAGGTACCCAGTTAGGTGTGGTGTATTAGGAATGGCATGATTGAGGAATGTATGAGATTCAAGTTTAGCGAGTGGTGAATTTCGATCGAAAGAAAAGGGTGATGGGGCACGAGGTTACATAAAATGAGTCGCAGATGTCACATGACAGGCAGTATATTATATGCTATTCGAGGCAAAAGTGGCCTCATAGAGATTTCTTTAGAATAAAAAAACGGTGGAATGACAAATATGGCAACACCTTGGAAAGTTTCAGGGTGAGGACACAGGAAGAGAGAGTTATCGGGCCGAAGTGTAGGTCCTGGGGATTTGAATTCTTCACCCAACTGTGCATTTCTTCTCATTCTTATGCCTTTACTACTTTGACTATATTTTACCAACGTACTTAGTAAATAGGTATGATTCTCTCCAAGCTGTATTTTATCGCCATCAAATCTCAATATTTGACTTAATCTATCCATATTAATAAGTTTCCGTTCTAATTTATGGGAAAAGTAATTCTTCGCCTGTGGAAATCACAAGAACCATACTTTCCTTTCATTTATATGATTAACTTTTCCATAGGTTTTAAGGGCCAGCCAGTTAATGTTTGCCATAAGTTGCTCACCAATTAAGCGGTTTATGGGTGTGCTAATTACGTGACAGGAAATTACTTACCAGGCTCACAATCCTATTAATATTTACCAAATACCTTTCGGAGTTGGGTATTATTTCAAGCCTATTATCATAGAGGTCAAGATTTAGAATGTAAGGTTGTTAAATAGAATTGCTTGGAAATATTTCGAATTACGAGAGCTAGTAGTAAGTATTTGCCAAATGACCCTCTTTATAAATTTCACACTACGTTGATAGCCATTTATTTCCTGCACAAAATGGAGGAGGAAATATGCATCTGGGTCCACAATAGCTTCCCACCACCCCCATTCATAATCACGTTTTCCCTAAAGTGACTAATTATCATTCCTCTTGCTGTCGCCATATGGTCAATCCTAACCCTCCCTTTCAGCATCACTTTCCTTTCACTTCCTTTCCATCTCTATATTCCTCTTCACTTCCACAGGCAATTAAGTCATATGTGAGAGAGCACATCATTATTATTGTAACTTGATGCTGGCAATCAACTGTCCAAACCAGTCGGCACTTCATTCAAGGGGTGGAAAATTGACAAAGTGTGTTTTATGCCTTTTACACACTATGGTTCCAGAGATGAAAGACTGAGCCCATTAGTTATAATCGCACCAATTTTCCAGTATCATTTAAGAATTCATAATAATATTATTCTTATGCGATACCATTTGTATGCATAAGACACTCGTTGGAGGTGCATTCATTTGGTGTTGAATATGCACCGTACTCTTTCTTTGCATTTTAAAACTTGTCCCAATTTTCAGCCAATATCAATTATTTTATTGTATTGGCGGTTTCTAATGAACAATCTGCGGTGAATTGGTAGCTTATGGTTCAATACGAACCGATCATGAATTTGATGGTTTGAGGCTCTAAATAGTGAAAATTCATGCATGGTCCTTGAATGAAAAGGGGATCGGGGTGTTGCGGAAGCTAACGTACCGGCTTCCCACCCAGATGAAATGGGTTCAAATCCTGGAGACAAAATCTATTTTTCAGGGGTATCCCGATCCGTACTTGAGGTGCTTTGTGAGGAGTTCTTAGAGTGAGTACGACGTCCGTCGGATGGGACGTTAAATTGCGAACCCCTTGGGGCCTGACGACAGGAGTGGGCTAATGTCGACGCCGGGTTTCTCTCCACCCTTCCTTTCCCACCTACCCCTAATGGCGCAAATAACCTTAGCTGTCGGTCCCCTCCCCAATAAAACTAAGCTAAAACTGAATAAAAACTTGGACTTTTTTCACCAAAAAAACTAAAACCTGAATAGATCTTTTTACCATTTGTAAGGTGACATCCTAAAGCAGTACACAAATTAATATTTTGTCACTTTCTTCCAAATTTCAAACAAAACAGTAGTGAACACAATTGAAGCGTGTTTGTGTCTCAGTGTAACCACACATTTTTATGTCAAAGGACAATGACGTATCCATAAATCTATCTATGTACATTTAATTGAGTACTAATAAATATAAAGGAAGTGATTAAAGAATTAATAAATGTTTTTCAACGTTTTGCATGGCGGACCTTTTGAGAGAACGAAATTTCATTAGTTGAACGTGTCTCATGACTGAGAGGAATCAAAGCTGCCACGGTTCTGTGAATGAAATTCGCATTTCCATGCAATGCAGTTGCTCTCCATGGGAATTTAATGCCCAGTTGGACGGCGAAGTTCACAGAAACCAGGTCAGTGCATCACACATCGCGATTCGGAAGCTCTCGAGTTCTCACAGCTATTCTGTATTTGAATTAGTGGCACTCATAACGACCCAATGATCTCTCATTCCACAGCTGGTTGGGGAAATTTTTCAATCACTCACAGAGTTTAAATTAAAAGGCCCCGAATTTTAAATTAAGGAAGTCGGAGAGAGCAAAAAAATTGAAAATCATAAATCTTCAGCGATTACGTTATTCCAGGGGCCGTTCTTGAATCAACATTTCTTGCACGTAGACTGACCTGACTTCTAAAGATTATAGGTTAATGAAGAAGTGTTGATAAAAGGTACCGGAAAGCAGAGCAGAGAGAAAGACAGGGAGAATGATAGAAACTCACATTAACGCTTTTCTTTGAAAGATTTAGTCACATCAGCAGCAATTTACTGAAATGTGATTATCGTGTTCCGCTCGTGAAGACTGATGTCTGCAATTCACAGACACAGGATATATGCGATTCACTGTATATTTAGTCCTCTGCTCTTGATACTTCTGTAGCAATAAAGAGTGAATTCATTCATTTGCAGCTGCATCAAATTTTTTCAAGGGGAAAAGATTCTCATGTTACGTCAGTCATTGTTGCAGAAAATTTAAATCTCTGAGTTGTACACTACAGAGAATTCAGGAAAGGATCGCATGTTATCACCTGAGCAAGTGTGTAAAACTGTGCTCTGTTAATAATTTCAAATAGTACAGAAAAGGGGTTCGGAAGAATAAAAAAATCTCACCCATTCCACCTTCCATGTGTTTAAGAAGATCCAAAATGCCATCAGGCAACAACATTCCCCGTTACTGTCTCCTTACTCTTCACTACCTTGCTCCCAAGTTCACTTAGGGGGAATGGGTCGAACGAAAAGAAATTTCTTTGGGGAGAGTAAAACATATTGTATACATCATGAGAATACTAAAACATGATCTAATCTCCACGTCCCAAAACATTTATTAACATTCTAACGACAAGGCATTATAAACTATTTTGTTGAAACCAATTTTCACTGATTCGTGCAGTGACTTTGTTTTCTTGCATAACAGTGTTCAGGGTTTACCACTTGCTGACGGTCTGCTGAATTAGTTTCGTCAGTTGCGACTCGCAGCACCAGCTCGTCTATTTTTGTCTTCAACATACAGTCGTGGGATTTTTTTTAGATACTATAGCGTAACGATCCAACATACAAGGCATATTCATGAAGTAAAGGCCGTTACTTATATTTAAATATTGGCGAAGTGTTCTGACCAGTATTCTGACCGATCAAATTGTTTCGCAAGGGGATCAAAAACTGCGATGTGATCGTCGATTGACGATTAATGGCCTGGCTGAACAATTACCTCAACGTGGAGGCACAACTATCAACAATATTGTCACGAAAAACCTCGGATACCAAAAATTGTGTGCAAGGTGGGTACCGCAAATGCTCACAGACCACCACAAAGAGCAAAGATAGTCCAGTGGACGAGAGTTTTTGGGTCATTGGGAACTCTTTGGCCACCAAACGTGCAGTCCTGATCTTGTACCTAGCGACTACTTCTTCTTCTTGCACTTGAAACAGTGGCTCGGTGGACAACGTTTCGAAACCGAATAGGAACTCAAGAACGGCATTGTCAATTGGTTCAACTCTGAGGCGGCGAACTACTATGCAGAGGGGTTAAAGAAGCTGATGCAGCGGTACGAAAAATACTTAGAAGTGAACGGCGATTATGTAGAGAAGTGAAGCAGGTTTGTAGCTAACTAAAAGTGCCAATAAAATGTGTTTCATATGAGTATATATTTTTCTGTGACCAAACGGCCTTTACTTCATGAGTATTCCTCGTAGTATTCCTATAAAGATGTTGTTTTTTTCTCAGTCGAGCATCCTTTGAGCCGAGTGGCTTATCTATTGAGGCGATGTATGCCACACATTGGACGACATGATTAAGCGTCTACTTAGCGTGCACAATACAGTGCGAAAACTGGTGCAATCTGGCTGCCATGACGCGGGCTAGAGCCCTTCCCACTAGCGGCGCTATTTGCCTGAGACCCAATGAGCCGTCTATCCTTGGCGGATCGGCGAGCTGTGCGTATGGTGCCAGCTATGTTAGTTTTTGTTGCCATTGTTTTTACTGCTTGTCGAACATGGAAATTGACAAAATCACGGAGTAACGAATCAATTTTAAGTTTTTCGTGAAGTGTGGTCAAAGGTATCAAGAAATAATGTTCTCAAGAAAACATCCGTTTCCGCGTGGATTAAGCATTTTAAAGATAAGACGTCACGGATGATGCAAGGCCGGGACGAACCTCAACCAACTGCGTTGGTGACAACATTGATCGTGTGCGGTCTCTTGCCCTTACCGATTTTTGAAAAACTGTCCGAATGATAGCTGATGAACTGAATTTGGGAAAATCAACAGTTCACACTATATTAACCGAACATGATGGAGGGATCCTTACTGTACAATGCACCTGCACATTCAGCATTGATTGTTCTCCAGTTTCTGCCAAAAATGCAATCACAATCCCTAATCATCCTCCTTATTCGCCAGATATCGCCCACTGGGGAATTTCGCTATTCCAAAAATGCGAAAATATGATGAGGGGACATCACCGGGAAGATGTAGACACAATAAAGCAAGAAAATACGAGAAAACTAAAAAGCCTTACTGCTGAGGACTTCCAAGGGTGCCTTAAACAGTGAAAAAGAAGATAGAATAAGTGCATACTAACGAATGAAGAGTACTTTGCAGGGGAAAATATCGATTTAGATTATATTTTGCAAAATAAAGTTTTTATGACCTCAGTTCGCGTATTAATTCGACAGGGTAGTATAGTATAATGGTCCACGCGTTGCAACTTGGGAAACTGAACGAGCATCGCCTGCAATTTTGGGACGAGATCAAGATCAAAGGAATCCATGAAATCGGTTTGGCTTGCATATTATCAAGCTTTAGTTTGTTAACCAGCCAATGGGTTGCAAGCATTGATGAGTGCATGTAAAAGCCAAGGTTTACTTACACGACAATGTTCGGGGTTTACCACTTGCTGATGGTCTTCTAGATTAGTTTCATCACTAGTGACTCGTAGCACCACCTCGCGGAAACGGAATGAGAATATATATATATATATATATATATATATATATATATATATATATATACACAAAAAACGGTAATGCGGTTCCCGAGAAAGAGGAAAGCCAGGTTCATAAACTAGAGCAGGTGGTACAGTTTTATTACCTCGCAGTGTTTGACCTAAAGTGTTTTAGACCAAAATGGTAAAAGTATTAGGGACATTAGATGGAGAATTGCGATACACAAAGAGGCTTTTACGAGAAGGGATTTGATGACAGGGATGTCGCGGAGGATGTTAAAACCTTGCTTGTCGAAACTTAGATATGGAGCGTAGATATGTACGGAGCGGAAACATGGTCATTAAAGCAGGAGGGTAGACGTAGATTGGAGGCTTTTGAATTTTGGATGGGGGGAGGATAGAGAAGGTAAAATGGGCAGAAATAAAAACAAATGAGGAAATGCCAGTAACCTATGGTGGAGAGAAGAGAGGATTGTTGGGAGAAATCATAAGAAGTAAGGAAAAATGGATACACAGAATTTTAATTGGCGATGGAATGATGAATACTGTTATGGAAGAGAGAATATTAAGCCAATGAGAAAGAGGAAGAAAAAGGGTTGGTATGCTGGATGGAATGAAGGGAGGAAGGAAGTATATGGAATTGAAGAGGGGTCTATTGCAGTTTTGGGTGTGAGGTTATGTTTTAAGGTAGGGCAGGGAAAAGGAATGTATCGTATTTAAGTAATTCATCTTAAACCAACCCATATAACAGGAGTATACTAATTATAATGCTGAAAAGTGATAATAAACGAGATCATTTGGAAATGGAACTTTTAATATTTGGGGGTTACAGTAATCGTTCAGCGAAATATTGTGTTCGCTGGGCCGACCAAAGATGGTCCTAATCAACTTATAGTCCGTCCTGTCCTTGGGTCCGCGTGGCAAGAGACAAGTGTATTTATCCAGGGCAGAGAAGCGGGAAGCTCTACCATGAGCAAAGAAAGATGAGGAAATGAGACGGAAAAATACTGACCATTAAAAACAGCCCAAAACTCCTAATTCCACCGGCAACACTCCCGGCTCCATCGATTTATACATAAGGTCTGTCTCAAAAGTAGTATGATTTCTTTTCTCCCGGACGGACGGACGGGTGAGGGTTTCTCTGGCTGGGTTCGAGGGAAGGGCGTCTCAGGGAAAGCTGGATGCCAGCGGCAGTTATCTTCAAGCTTTTCCGGATTGCGGATCGTTTGTTTGTGAAACCTCTATAACGTGACCTCGTTACGCTCCGACACGGACCGGTTATTGGAATACCGCTACGCAATCAAATATTGACTGAAAATGGGCAAAACCGGGAAAGAGAAATGAAATGCTCAGAGCAGCTTATGGCGATAACTCCATGGGTATATCGGGTGTTTTTGAATAGAACAAGTTGTTTTGGAAGGATATAGAAAATATTAAATAAGCCAAACGTTCAGGACGCCCTCGATCACAAAATGTAGCAAAAATATTTCAAGAGTGAAGGTTTTGTTGAGCAGGGGTCGCAGATTAAGTGTTTACGTGATTTCTGATGAACTTGGTATCCCAAAAGTGATGTGCATTGACTTGTGAACGAAACGATGGACATAAGAAGGTTTATGCGAAGTGGGCGTCGCAAGAGCTCTCGTATGAGCAAAAGGAAACTCACACGCGGAGTTTCCGAGAGCTCACACAACTTAGCAACCCTGCCTCAACCACCCTACAGCCTTGACGTTGCCCCACCTGACTTCTTCCTCTTCCCCCGTGTTAAATATGTGCTGAAAGGATGTTACCACGGCTCGGAGCAGGTGTTACAACAGGCGGAGACGAGGGAGCTATGCAGTGTTCCGGGTGCCATTTTCCAGATGGCGTTAGAAGCGTGGCAAACCCGCTGGCAGTGGTGTGTGGGCACACAAAGGTACTACAGGTGCCTTTTGAAGAAATGCTTCAGGGTAAATGGGTTCGCAGGAAGCGAAGGGGCAATTTTCCCACCTATCTAGCATTACAAAGTCAACAATGCACAAGACTCCTATCGTTCAGTCTAAGGAATTGAAATCACCGTATTTTTCCATAACCTTAACATTGACCTCGCCAAGACGTCTTAAGGGTTGTTGAAGTCAGGAATAAAACTTTTACTTCACCAAGGAATGGACTTTTACATTTTAAAAATTTATTTTATCCAAATTTGATAAAAACCTGGGCATACGAAAATTTACCTTGATAAAAAACCAATGATTGTATTGGCTCCGATTATTTATTTATGACGCATGCACAGTGTTTAAGTTCCAGTGCTAATGAACAATCGATTTCGTTATAGTTTTTTAAAATCTCCATTTCCGAGACGATGGTTATCATTCCATTAGAAATAACACTGATGGATTTTTTTCTCAGTATCAAGGTCGAAAATACCTGAAACAGTTTTAACACCAATCTGAGGTGGCAATTGGCCGTATCAAATCGGAGATGGGGAAGGGAAAGTGGTGGATTTCTCTGCGGATTTACAAGTTTTTGGCTGCTGCAATGATCTCGACGCGAGAAAAGCGATTAGAGCTTCCGTACCCGAAGATCTAATTCCACGGACTGAGAGGTGGAAGGCGGGCTCGAAACATATGTGTTTCACTCATATACACCCCGTAAAGAAGGAACAACAAGTACATAAGGGAAATGGATGGAACTAATGGTATCCAACAGGTATTATTAAATAGGTTCAAAACTCATCCTTCAGCCTCAACATTTTCTAAAAAAACTATAATTTTTCAAGGTTTTCAACATATCCGTTTTAAAAAATGGGTTCCTATACCAGACCAAGTGGAACAGTTACCTATCACGAAAGTGTTGAGACATAGGGAGAAGAATTGCTTTAGGCAAAGAGCCTTTCATAAGGATAAGGGAGTTGGCGACAGGGACGCTGAGCAAGGATGCTCAGGAAAGGCTAGTTAAAACTTTGATATGGAGTGTGTTTTTGTGCGTCGCGGAAATATGGTCATTGAATCAAGATGATAGACGTAGATTGGAGGGTTTTGAAGTGTGGGTGTGAGGAGAATGGAGAAGGTGAAATGGACCAAAAAGAAAACAAATGAGGAAGTACTACGGATGCTAGGGGAGGAGAGGGGATTGTTGGAAGAATTCATAAGGAGAAAGGAAAAATGGATGCCGTGCGTTTTGAGAGGGATTAAGTTGTGGAAGACTGTGATAGAGGGGTGAACGTTGGGAAAACGAGGAAGGGGAAGAAAAAGATAGACATTTTGGACGGAGTGAAGGGATGAAAGACGTGTACGGACTTAAAAGAGAGACTAAGTGACGTGTTGGATGTCAGGTTAAGTTTTTATTAGAAGCGGCAATAAATATATTGTAATGAAATTGTATAGGCTGTGTCTATTCAAAACCTGCTTGGACCGGTTACTTACTAATAGTAATTATGATAATCCAAAACCTTGCTACCAAGCAGAATGAAAATTTTACCTGTCAGAATTGCAATACAATAGAGTTCAATGCAATGGACAATATTAACCTTCAGTTGAATCTTTTATTTCAACTTAACGATCAAATATAATTTATTAATTGATAATGGACACATAATGTCACACTTTTCTACATTACATTTGGCACACGATATTGCTGACAGCATTAAACGCGAAATACCCAATTAACAGGAAATTAAATTAAAGGGGACGAGGAGCAAATGTGTTTTTATCCACAGATGGAGAATTAGGGCATAATTAGTGGTACATGAGCAGTAGGTAATTCTATTAAGGTAATCCGTAAAATTGCAAATACATGAAGGTAACTGTGTGCTTAATCACTGGCGCAAAATACCCTACGTATTGCACATTAAAGTAAGAGCAAATCTGTTTTGTACATCCAGCAGAGGAATAAAAGAAAATGAAAAAAATTGTGAAAACGTACCTGCGCCTATGTTATTTATTGCGGTGGCTTCTCTAATGCAAACGGCAGAGGCCAAACGAAAATTTATTACGGATTTTCGAGTCACGGGGAAAAAATTATATTTGGTCGAACTCGGTTCCCTCCCCGGCTGGTGAAAAAAAGTGGCATATTTTCCCATTAATATCTTAATTTGCGCAAATGAGCGCTAGGGAGCGGCGAGCCAACCACTATAACAACTGTTATACTTGAGCTCGCCACCGAAATGCAAACACTTTAATTAGCTTCGGACGCTTGAAAAACGACGTAAAACATGGGGCCGAGTTCTGCAACTGTGTGGAACCGGATGGGGGGGGGTGGGGATGGAAAGGGTATGGGGGAAGAAAGAGCGCAATCGGGACGCAAGGCCCACGGAGCCGGGCGTAAAGAATGAAAAAAAGCCATGAACGTCCACGTAAATGAGATGGGAAGTGGGCGGGGAGAAAAATATTACTTCCCAAACGGAGACAAGGGTATCCCGGGGTAAAAAGGAGGGAAGGGAGAGGCATGCGAAATGAACCAAACGGACTCACTTTTTCCGTAAGGATCGCGACGGTTTATACATCGGCGGTGTATATAGAGTGGGAATGGAAGGAAGGACTATACGGAGGTCCCGAAGGAGAGAAGGAATGGGTTTAGGGTGGGGAATAAAGGGTTCGAGGATTAAGGGATGAGATAGGGTGGTGGGGGGTTTGGGGAATGAGGACCCCTTGTCGGGAAGAGGGGAGAGAAGTGTAGGGACCTTGGAAGGGGTGCGGATAGAGGCACGATTTTTGCGTGGGCAGATGAGGTGGGGAAGGGTACTGGAAGCGGAGGAGGAGAAAGCGAGGGATGGAAGAGATGAAAAAAAAACCGTGTAATAAAAGGAAACGAGAGGACTGGAAATTCTTTAATCCTTTGAAAAACGGAGAATGCGGAGTAGTAGGAGGTGGATTCAGTAAGCCCAGGGATGCGGGGTGAAATGGAAAATGGGGGAGGGGGGTTGAAAAAGTGAGGGGTGGAGCAGTGGGAACGAGAATTAGGTAAGGATGGGAGGCCCGTCGAGGGGAATTTCTCTCTCTTCTTCCCCTCATCCACCCGCACGCCCCTCTAACCACCCCCCTCTTTCTCCGACAACCATCCTTTCCACCTCCCGCAAATTTCTTTTCTTCTTTTTAAAAGGATAAAAAAAAGGAGAGGGGTTTTCAAAGGGAGCGGGCGGTAGGGAAGAGGATAGCGAGAAAAAGGGAGAGCCAAATGACAGGGGAAGGGAGAAGAAAGTGGGGTAAATAAAGCTGCAGGGCGGTATCGGGTTCTCCGTGATGAGCAGTGACAAAGGGCTCTTTCGCGTGGTGACATATGATTCAAATGGAGTTGGGGGGGAAAGATGGGATGAGTCCCTGTGTGAGGACTGAGAGGACAAGGGAAGGGTGGAGGAGGGGCACGGGAAGGAAGAAGAGGAAAAGGGATGGGGAGGAAAGGAAGGACGAACGCATCTTTATGGCAAGAGGACCATATAATGTAGGAGAAAGCGGCGTTGGGAGGGCGGAAAGTGAAATGAAGAGGCAAGAATAGGCAAAGGTCAGAGAAGTGACCCTATCTAGTCACACTTGGAATACAAAAAAAGCTTTCCCTTTAAAGAGTGAACGACTATAATGACTTCCGGGTTTAGACACATTAGAAATCCTATCGCAGAGGTAAATAGGATTGCAGGAGAAACACTTCGCTATGCTAACTGCTACGACTATTCACTCTAATTAAGACCCTTAAAATGAAACCTTTTCTAGTTCAAAGAAATTACAGAAACATTTTTGCAAACGGCATATTAAAGCGTTTACTGCAGCGCAGAATCCATGGTCGTATGTGCAATTCCTACGATGTTGCTTACAATGCATAGGTAGTAAAATAAATTGGTTTCACAGCCTACTTAATACATTGCCTTAATATTGCAGCAAAACTGCAAAATATACCAATGATATAAATAGCACACCTCAATAACTTAGCATGAAATTGGAATACTCGTCATTACGTAAATCGATTTTATTATTTTGTGATTAGAAATTTTCAACCTTAGGCCTTCTGTGTTTGTTGGAACATAGTAATTCACAAATAAAATTAAAAGCGCCGTAAACAAGGCAAGCGAAAGTTTTATTTTCTTATGTCCAAAGTACAGGTCTACTGACCTAATATTCAGTGCACGTGAATTTCTGTGGTGCTAAGGGAAAAATAAGACGCAATAAGATTTCTTACATTGGTCGTAGAGGTAATATTTCATGCAGTACGTGAACTATATGTACTCATTAAAGGCCATTTTTTGTAAATCAGCAGCATCCCTCTGAGAGAGAACTGGTTGAGAAGATTATTGTTTTTTTCAGATAAACGGGAAACCCAATTATAATCTTTCAATTGGCATCTGCAAAAATAGTCGAAGATTATTGGAAAAAATAAAGATAGACATTTTTATTGTATGTATTGAAAGTGTAACTGCAAATTCTTATTATTACATCCAAAGGTGATGGGCATGATGACAGTCGTAGATTGGAAGTTTTTTGAGATGTGGGTGTGGAAAAGGATGGTAAAAGTAAAATTGTGATTGTGACATATAGGATAACGTTATGCAAGCGAGGAATCGGGAGTAAAAGGGCATGCATGTTGGATGGATTGGAGGGTCGGTAGAATATAGAAGGTTTCCTTAAAGTTTATGGTATCAGGGTAATTATTTTCAGGCGATAAGAAGAAATGTAGTCTTGTAGACTGACTGTGTCCATATAAATCCATTCTATATGCCAGTCTACCAAATATACTGATAGGAGGAGAAGAGCAAATTGGAGGCATACACAAAAGGGAAGAACTAATTTCACTGGCGAAAGTGAAACAAATATTTTCGGTGAGAGGACCCGACATGCCTATTTCCCCAAGGTCATCATGCTATTAGACAATTTAAAAGATCAAAAAGGAAAAGTAAATAGGAATGGGATATGTTTTTAAAGCCAAGGCTCAATCAGAAAATATTTTCAGTTCATGAGGGAAAATGACATTTGATTGTCCTCCCATTTGAAATTTTCCAGTTCAGCAACGGGAGTAAACGTAAATTCATATCGTTTATCCTGGTGCTGTGTCTCTAGCATTGCCGTGAAAACTAAACTTCTCGTGGAGCTTGCGTGTCAAGGATTCATTTGCACCAAATATTTCCCCATTGGAAACATTTGGTGGTACTGAGGAAGCTATACAATCGGATAAGCAGTACTTAAACTGGCAAAATTAAAAACCTTTGAACGTGATACAGTATTTACCTACCTAATGCTTATAACGCTTTACGTGGCCCAGAGTAACATACGTCTCAAACTCCTTCCATTAAAGATTAATAAAAAACAGCAAAATTTCAATATGATACACAAATATTTAAGGGTAAACTGTAAGTCACTTAAATATATCATTAACCATATAATGAAAGTAGTGAATATTAAAAGACGACACTAAAATTGGTGAAGGTTGGAAGGAAGGAAGCATTAAAAATGTAAGGAAAGGGAGTCTGCATATAGCTTTTAACAAAAGAGGTAAACCCATAAAACATATTTCATAGCATTTTTCCAGGGTTTCGGAAAAAAATGTAAACAGGAACAATTGAAGAGAATGACACTGCATAAGATTTATGAATCATAGAACTTTAAGAATCCACATAGTCTTAAAGGAGAGGTACGCTAATCGAATCCCTTGAGTGAATAGTATAATGATCTTTCTTTTATCCGGTAATCAACAGTTTAATATAATTATGGACGAATACAGAACACGGATACATTTCTTCCCCTCAGCCAAAAACCCAGAATCTGAAACCCCACATTGAAATGAACGCTTCTTCAATTCCGCCTACATTCTATCTGTCTTCAATTCGTTCAACATACCAACCGTTTTCCATCCCCACCTCACCTTTCTTGATGCTAACTCCTCTAATCACAATCTTCAACATTCCATTGCCAATGAAAATGCTTCGCATGCATATTTCCTGGTAGTTATCCAAAGGGTAACCCTTTGGATAACTACCAGCAACTCACCCTCCTCCTTCGCCATGCTTAGTTTATTTTTCATACTTTGTTTATAGTTTGCATACTTTGTTTATTTTTCTAACCGTCCATTTTACTTTTACCAACCTTCTCTGCACCCATATCTCTAAAAACTCCCATCTAAATCTAGCAACTTGCTTCAACGACCAAGTAACTATGACGTGCAAAGTCATATTGCATATTAATGTTTTAAGGAAACTGTTCTTAACTTCAATATTCAGCGTCACTGTCATCAATGCCGTTCAGTGTGGTTGAAGACAAATTAATATTTTATAAATATATTTAGTTTACATAAAAAGAATATGCATTAGTAAGAGGATGCGAGGTTAAGCATGGAAAATTAAAACAAAAGCACGCGAAACAAGTAGATTTCTCATCTCATTGTGGGCGGAGGCGGATTGAAGTCTTATAAATGTAAACACTAAAGGTAATAAATAAGACCCGAGAGAAATACTTTACAATTCATTTCTTCCCTCCTGAAATAAATGCACTAGAGTATCGAACGAATTTTCACAAATAATCCCAAAATTTTCTTTATTATTGTCACCGGATGCGTTTTAGCCCACCGATCCCCGCGCTACCTTATTCTTAGTCACCCTCAATTTTTCGGCGTCGAACCAAAACAGATCCACACAAAGTTAAATCGCATAGTTGCCCGTGATGAAAGAAAAAATGAATCCAGCTCCACGTATGCCGTATGCTAATACGTCTTTCGAAATATAAAAAACGAAGACCAGTCCCCCAGCCACAAGCCATTCAACCACCCCTTCCTCCGTGTCGGTCTGACCCCCTCCCTCGCACCTATTTCACGAACCGGCCCTTGCTGTCCGAATCGTCGATCGGAGGCGTATGAATTATTCCGTCCGTAATCCAGTGGACTATGACAAGCGTTCATGCGTTTTGACGTATGCACTGCGATATGAGGGGCACCGCAGGAAGAATGGGGCGCTGACGTTGCGGCGAGGGGGGGGGGAAGGGTTGGAAGTGGTGAAGGTGCGGAATTGGGTTAGACCGGCCGGGAGAGTGACTGAATACGCAAGGAGGGTTGTCGAGGAACGGCGGGAGAAATTAGCGTGAGAGTAGTATGGGGGATCAGCTGAAATAGGGGCATTAGAACGGAAGACTCATTCTACGGTCAAATGGGTTTATGTGAAGGGTGCAGATGGCCGGGATGTGTGTGCTGCGCATTCAGTGAGAGGATATTTTCATTTTGGGCGCGAGAGACTCGGTGGCTGAGAAGCTAAGCCATACGGACGGACGGGAAGCGTATTTTTGTGGGCACACTTTTTCCTCCATCACTCCCTCACCCGTTTTCACGGAGTTAAATTCATCTGCTACTTCATAATTTCCCCACGCCTCCGTCGAGAGTAAAGGGTTTGGGCGAATTTGGGAGGGGTAGATTGAGTTGGGGAGGGGGGAAGGTGAGAGAATACGAACTAATCAGATGTCACGTCCGCGGATAATGGAAAATGGTCCAGTGGCCCACTGAATGACTTGCTTTATTCCACACTCCCACAGGTCTGAGACTTAATTGTTTACTAATCAGGAAACCGCGAAAGTTGTACTAATGCAACCGATGACCATCGTAATTACAGCTACGTTTGTTTTTTTTTATTCTAGGGGAATAAACCCACAACACGAGGGGAATTTGGCGGTGACAGGCGATATAATGTGAACGAACGGATGATAATAGAGCAATGAGTAAACTCTATTTAAACTTGGGATTTGAATTAACGTAGAAAAGTAAAATGGATCTCTTTTGATTAACACGGTTACTGCTAGGTGCTCTTATCTCAGATGCCTACGGATAGATGCTACCGTAAAATATAACTTTTTGGGGGAATTATCAGAAACCAATGTGTCTCATATATTATATTATATATGAGACACAGTACTACTGTTTCTTTCGAGGAAGACGGAGCTAAATTCCGTCAAAATAATTATGAAATATCGTGTGAGTGTTCTTTTTATAAGTTCTTATATTCTTTGCTGCTGTTTAAGTTATTTAAACATAGAGATATATTGCAAATGGAATTAAAACTAGTAGACATAGACACAGAAACACATAAAAGAGACCCAGTGAGTTCCTCTTTTATGTGTTTCTGTGTTTGTGTCCACTAGTTTTAATTCCATTTACATTATTATTCACGTCCGTGAGATTTTTACAAATATGTTATATATATATATATATATATATATATATATATATATATATATTCATTCGAACATAGAAACAGGTATAAGGAAAGGGGATAGGAAAACACATTAAAGGCGAACACAGGACATGTGGGGAAGGCGGTTTTTTGAGTAGATCACTAATGTAAAAATATTTCCTTAACCGGGATTTGAACACCGGACCTTCCACTTGCCGGGCGGATGTGCTACCATCTACATCACCAAGGAAACCTGATTTACACTGAGATCTGCGATGTTTTAAATCGCCCAAGTGCTCCGAATCATTTGCCAAAGGAAGGCTTTTTTTTAGGGAGCTGTTCCACCCACCAAAGGAGAAATAAACAATACACACAAGAAGAGGGGACAGTTGGTTAGAAAGCATATAGTATCATAGAGAATAGGAACAGTACGTTTCATGGCACGCATAGCCAGAAGAAGAGATGAGCCACATTGGCCAGATACACATTCAAATACGAAATCCCGCCATACGGCGCACAAATATCCATTCGAACATAGAAATAGGTATAAGGAAAGGGGATAGGAAAACACATGAAAGGCGAACACAGGACATGTGGGGAAGGTGGTTTTTTGAGCAGATCACGAATGTAAAAATATTTCCTTAACCGGGATTTGAACACCGGTCCGGAAACCATGACCGGAACAGGAAAAGGAACTGGCCCCCCTACCCTGATGTGTGAATTTCACACGCCATCGGGCTTAGTACTGTATGGGCTCTATCATTACCTACCAAACCGACCTTCGGGTTGAATGCTGTGTTTATAGTTATATATGCAAAAATATGTCAATTTTTTTAATTACATAATCGTTCTACTAAAGCAAAGATAAAGCATTTTTAGAAATTACCATCAGATTAAATCGTTAAAATCATTAAATTAAAAAATATCGTTATAAAAGGTTAGAAAATAGGTTATAAAATATTATTCAACCTAAAATAGGCACTTTAGTAACTATTTTCTCTCCAAGACACTCAGATCAAATAGAAAACAAACCCGTGAAAGATTATTCTTCAGAAGTTTACAACTTAACTCCCTATGAGTTCAGGAAAAATATGAAAAATTCAATTAACTGGCTCGCTTCACGGGACTGATGAAGGAATTTGGTTTCCAATACCAAAGGAAATATCTACGCTCAATATTCACCCCACACTCGCAAAAAGTGGAGAAGTGGAATACAGAATTTAGAGGTCTCATAAAAAGTAAGGTTAGTTTCATATTCTTAAAAGTGTTCATCAAACAAAATAATACGACAAGACCCAATTGAGGGGAATTAATGCTCGAAAGACCTTGGATTTAGGAACGGAGATAAAAGATGGATGTTTTCCAATTATCTGAAAAGAAAGAGCATAAAAATCTAATATTTAATACGGATATGCTTACTACCTTAATGAAAATCTAGAAGAAGGATAGAGGAGAAGGAATGGACGTCTTTTTTCAGGATTTTTTCAAAGAAAATAATGCAAACTACAGTCCATCTTAAACATTTTCTTAGGCAAGAAAATACACTAATTAAATGTAAACCAACGAGTTAGACTGTAATGATATTTCCATAAAAACGTACAAATTCTCAATTAATTCAATACAAGTCTACACCTGGCAATTCCACGGGATGAAATCTAAAGTAGCCGATTTCATCCATATCTTACATTAAACGCAACACTTACTAATTTGAAGCCAAATTATATTAGGACTGGATTCAAGAGACCATCAAATCGAGAATGCGATACACTATCATTAACAAAGCTCATGTGACATTTTTTATTGGAACATAGGCAGTTATTATATTTTTAGTGAGTCCAAATCTCATTCCATTACTCAGAACATCCGTCAGAAATGATGGTCCGCTCAGTCATCTGCTACATTTCATTCATCCCTTAGAATTGTCACAGGGTATTCAGCAATTTGCACATCAATGAACGTAGAAGAGTAGAATCAAAATAAATGATCGACCGACTCTTAAATTGAAATCTCTATACCTTATACGTAATATGAGATAAAATATCTACCACAGGGGTATTTCATCATTTTGGTAATTACAGTCCTTTCATATGATGTGGAACGCAAATCCATCTCAAACGACAGGCCAGGAGAAGCAGCATATTTTTAGTGGAATGTGCGTTATATGCAATCTATTTGAATTTATCAATGCCAGGATTTTACGTTAATATCTACGGTCGTTATTAGCCTGACATTCCTTCCACATCACCTCCCAAATGCTCACGAAAATACATGCAACATTTTTTTTGGGCGCAGAATATCTTTGATTAAAAAGTTTTTAATGCGTTGGATTACAATAAGAGTCACACGTCGAAGCTTGATTATCAATCGTAACTTTCACTGGAAAATGTGCAGCACTGATCAGTGTACTGAAATATATCAAACGCACAATTTGATTTTAAATGTACGAGCCCTAATTAGGGATCACGAATACTTCTGGCCAATGAATCCTCGCTCTGGTCAACAAAATAATCCGAATTATTCAATGAGAAAAAAACTTACATTCAATGTCAAATTAAAACAAATGAGGCGGTACATTAAAAATAAGTCAATTATTTCCGGGAAATGAATTGTATTAAATGTGTACCTACTTCTTAAAAAGCACCATGGATAAAAACATACCTGTAAATGGTTTATTTCAGGCGCGTGATATTATATACCTATAATGGCTATCCCAGAGTGCTCCCCTTGCTCGAGTGGTGGTAATTCCGTTGAAATTTGTCCAGCCACCATTTTAACCTCAATTTTGCGTGACTTATTCGTGATGCACGGGAATGAAATAGGTAAGCATTAAATAATTACATTCCTAAATGAAATACTATATAACAAACGCTTAGTATTAACCGCTCTTTTCTATTAACGGTTAATTCCGTTATTCGCGCTCATTACAATTCCAATTGAATGACTAATATGGAACTGGTGCACCCAGGACGATATTATTTATTTTTTTATTGTTTTTTCGTAGCCGTGATAGATGGTATGAAAGCACACATGCGTTTAAAAAAAGACATCCAGATCAATACGTATATCGTACGCGTGGCTTTATTCTGGACTGACTATAATGGCGGGTCATTTATTCAATATCAACTAGTTTTCGGGATGCCAAAATATGAAATTAATCATACATATTCTCCGTTTGGCATAGGCAATTGCAGTAGCTAATTTTCTAATATTTCTAATGAGTAATACCAAAAACACGATAATCAATATATATATACATTGTTATATATATATTAAATAAATAACACACACATATGTGTGTGTGCTATATATTTAATTAAGTTTTGACGTTTCGATGGAACGGTCGTAAAAAAAATAAACATATATATATATATATATATATATATATATATATATATATATATATATATATATATATGTATATATATATATATTTTTTTTTTGTGTGACGACCGTTCCGTCGAAACGTCGAAACTACATATGCTTGTCCTTTTTTGTGTTTCTATGTTGTAAAAATCTAGATCAGTGTTTTTATATATTTGTGCGTCGCGGAAGAGCGTTCTTTTTCGAAGATATTTATATTTTTGGTTGTTATAGCCGATAAAACTTTTATTCGCCTTCATCGTGTCATCTGTTCCTGCTTGTTTGCCAGTGCATCGTCTCCATGAGTGTTCTGTTCTCTTTCCTTCTACATTGTTCCCTTTTTTTCCTTAACTCTATATAACCCCACAGAAATACATTGACCAGCTATATGACACTCTCAGGAAACACGGGTACCCTGAAAAACTACTGAACAGTAAAATTCTCAAACCGTCAACCAAATACTCTCCTCTTCCCAAATCAAACGGCCCAAAATTCCCTAACCTTATCACCACTTTCTTCCCGGAACCCACAAAATTAAGCATATAATCCGTGAGCTCTTCCCAATTATTAATAAAAGTCAGTCCACATCACTTTTATTCCCTAATTGTCCCTCCGTTTCGTTTAAACGCCCGTAAAACTTGTGAGACATCTTCAAGTCGTCAAGATCACCTGCGGGCACCCGTTTCTTCTCCACCCCTGTCCGCACCATTCAAACGCGCATGCTACATATGCTGCCATCTTCTAAGATCCTCTACCTCACTTACTACCAATTCCCAGCCCGACGCCACTTGCACATCAAAAATCATAATCTACTAGTACTTTTTGAAATTTCTACTATGTTTGATAGCTTGCACACTTCCATTCGACGATCATCTAGGATCACTTTTTGGATTTTCTTTACCATTTCTGGAGTCGTCACTTTTTGGTCCACCAATGAGATGATAGTCTTGACAGCGTATACGGTTGTAAACTGTTGTACAACCTACTGTTGTAAACGAAGGAGCAGAATCACCCAGAGTAGACTTCAGTTAAGCTTTTATATTGGTTGAGCTGGGGCCTTTCAAATAAAAGTATGGTATCACATAACGATGAACAATTTTCTCCAGTTTCACAAATTCACTGAAAACATTTGATATTGATGATTGCCAAACAAATACTAAACATCTTAGCGTCTTCAAACTTGAAACATATGCTCTATAGATTGCGTAGTTTCTATGACAGTGATATTTTTCAAACTACTACCATCTCTAGGTCCGGCCGGGTACTGGGACCACCCTCGTATGTAGGTAGTGTGCTGGCAGAATACGTCAAACAAGCAGGTACAAAGCACGGCAACATAACTTTCTTTTTTCAATTCAATTTTCCTTACAAAAAAGGAAGTAATTTATCCGCACCCTGCCTCAATTGTCATTCTAAATATATTTCAATTCATTTGAATCCCAGTTGTATAACTTTATGGCTTCTCTACGTAACAATATCGTTTAAATTTGACTTTTTGCTGCTCGCTTTCAAGCCATTAAAAATAACATGATGCTGACCCCATGCGGTTTCTGGCGAACAATACAGAAATTAAACACGGGAAAGATGTTTGATAGCTAAACCCCTCCGGAGCTACACATGTCCCGAGATCTGCTAGGATACAGAGAACAGTTAATAACGATTGGTGGAAGAGGGACAAATAAAACTATGGGATGGGAGAACAGTTGAATCGGTCTGGCAAGAACCATTGGGAGAAATTGCCAAATCGCTTGTTCATTACGATAAAGTTGAACTTGGCACAACACGTAAAAGCTATTTGGCAAGCGATTGCTATCGAGCATCTGTTGGTTCAGATACGATTGCGCGAAACGGATGTGCTATTGAAACTTCATTCTTTTCATCCCAAAGGTGCAGTTATTAGACGGCGATGTTGGAAATTATTAGAGTCGACTGTAACAACGGTTAATGGAAAAAATCACCTGCTAAAAGAATTCCGACGGTTTTACTGTTTTGGGTTTAAGTACAGCGTCAACGGCAGTCGTACCAATTTGAAACACTCTATTGGCCGAAGACAACGATGGAGGTAAAACGCAACAACCAATACGATTGAATTGAAATTTTGATCCGTCTGAATAAGTAGTCAGCAAGGGTCAATTTAAAGCTCTACGAGGTTTAAAGGGAGTCCAGTTCTTCACTACAACAAATATAGAAGGTGGTTAAAATTGTTCGAAACGATGAGATAATGTATTAACATTTAATGAGTTCACATTAGTTAATGTATTCACATATAAATAGAAAGTGGTCTCGGAGCTCCAATCAATGCTCTTACGAAAGTAAATATTCTCGTCGATTTTAACCATGGGAGGGAAGATCGCCAAATTGAGAAAAAAATTACTATCTAATAGATTAAAAACTTCATTGGATGCCTAAGCGATGGTAACAAAAAATATCCATGTGAGAGGTATTTTTGCACGAGGTTATAGGCGAAAACACGCAGGCGAAATGAAGGTGTTTCAATTGCAGCGACTGCCGCCGATACCAATTCAAAAGAGGTCAAAGAGATGAAGCTTAGAGTTTATAAACATCGCACTTTAAGTAAGAAATAAGAGGTTACATAAAATTTTCTACTAGGAAGTACGAGTATTAAAGCATACAGAACTTCTTTCCACGAATGTTTCAATTAAATATTCAGTTGATCCCTTACGGTGTTAATATTTATTCACCAATTGAGAGTAAAGCAGCATAAAAGGAAAAGTACAATACTATACTTTTAAGTTTAAATATATTTCACTACGTCTTTTTGGAATGACAATGAAATTAATCGTACGTACGACGTAAAGGAAGAAGAAATATATTTTTTTATTTTAGGGCAAAAAGTAATTAAGATCCAAAGAAATCTGGGAAGAGTTAAAATATTCAATGTTTCGCTGGAAATTAGTTATGCTAATGAATTTAAACCTTATAATGGGGCTAAGATACCTGTATATTTAATGCCAATATCAAATTGGGATTATAAATTTTGAAAAGGTCATCAAGTTTGCTAATTGAGAACTTTATTTTTGTTAGCTCTCTATCTTTGAGCGTTTTGAATATTTTTCATTCAATGCATAATGGGACGTAAAAACAAAAAGAGTATTTCGCAATATTGTAGAGCCTATAAATGGAGATAAAAATCAAATTTAAAGTAACCCACCAACGCACATCAACTCACTCCTAAAATTGAGCTGGGACAAGACTAATTAAAATAGTTTCAGATAATATATTCTAGATATGTAAAACATAAAGGATGAAGAGAAAAGAGTGAGCAGCAATAGTAGTAGTATTTATGGGAGGCGACCGACAGCTAGGGTCATTTCCAACATTAGGGATGGACAGGAAAGGATGGAGAGTGGAGAGAAACCCGGCGTTAGCCTACTCTTAACGAAAGGCTCCAAGGGGTCCGCAGCTTAACCTCCCATCCGACGGACGGCGTACTCACTCAAAGTGCCCTCCATAAAGCACTTTAAGTAGAGATCGAGATACCACTGAAAAATATTCGAAGCCCTCTGGGTGGGAAGCTAACGCACCATCTTTATCCTCGAGTGAGTAGCTAGATGATAAGGAAAAGCAGGTAAAATATGCAATTACTTATCACGCCAAAACTTTCCGAAATTTAAAAACATTATAGAGAGTTAAAGATATTCGGAAATCCTATTTAGGCCAATAAATGTTTTGCTAGCGTATAAACTTATAGCTATAAAACAGAATAGAAATAAAGATAGCACTAAACAAACTGAAAGTTGACAATTCGATCACCACGACTGGAAAACCAAAGCAAGTCCTTTAAAATTTTAGGTTACAGGCTTATTATAGGCAGGTCTATTAACATCTAATGTAACAATAAAAACCAAGAATGGGACTTTAAAATATCATTATATGTTAAAAATTAAAGTACTAATCAACCAAACGGTCTCAAACATTGCTGGACTGCTCATGAAAAAGTCCGTGCGATAAACATGGGAAAACATATGATTTGAAGAAAATAAAAGGTAATATATTTTTTGAAAAAGAGGAAGACTGAGTTAAATATGAAATATGGAAGAGATAAAGTAGACCAAGTGGAACAGTTTACCCATCTGGAAAGTTTTTTTGAGTAAAAAATGTTCAAAATAGTAGGAACATAAGAAAAACTGCGTTATGCAAAACAGCTTTTGCAAGGAAGAATTCGATTACTCGTTGAGTAAGGATGATAGGGAATTATTAGCAAAAAAAATTGATATGGGACGTGGTTTTATGCGGAGTGGAAACTTGATCGTCAAAGCAAGATGATAGATGTAAATTAGAGGATGATTGAGATGAGACGTTTTCATGTTTAAATTTGTACGAAGTCTGCCCAATAAATAGCCAATGAAATGAATTTTGGAGTGATTTTGGAGAATGAAGTGCACACTATCTTAACCGTACATGATGGATAGATCTTTCACCTGCTCATTCAGCATTGATTGTTCTCCAGTTTCTGCCAAAAAATTCAATCACCATCCCTGATCATACTCCTTATTCGCCAGATCTCGCATAATGAGTGCATACCAACGAATATAACGTACTATGAAGGGAACAAAATCGACGTAGACTAAAATTTGCAAAATAAAGTTTTTATGACCTCAGTACGTGTATTTATTGGATGAGGTCCTACATTAGTTAGAACTTCCTTCATTTTCAGGGTCTTAAAGGATTTTTCAATGTCTCTACATATCAAATACCAGAGTTACACATTTTTCATAAAGTCTATGACTAGTAAGTTCCTACATACCTGGCTTTTTATCCTATTCCATCAATTTATCAGGATATCCTTTCGTTATCTCATGTGATTTAAGAAATCTAGTGTTTTTTCATTCCAAGTCTATCCAATCCTATTCTTGGCACTAACTCAAACTGAGTATGAGAAATATTTCATTTCGGTCGTACACAAGAGATTACTTAAAAGAATACAAAGAATGTGAGCCAATGCTTTTAACAAAGATTATGGCCTGGAGCAATTAATTTCTTCTACTTCGCAAGTGGTTTTCCGTCTTGTCACACATTTTTACGCGCCTTGAATTTCCCTTAACCGCAAAAAGGGAACACGCTTTATTATCCGCCGCTCGAAAGCCACCTTCCGTTTAACGGACTCCAAAATATGCTTTCCATTCTTTCCTCTTTTATTTTTTTCCTCGCATTTATTTATTTTTTCTCAAAAACCGCTTTCACATATCATCCGGTTATTTGCTGGTCCGACCGACCATTGTTTCCCCATCGCCTGCCCCCACCCCAACCAGTTTCGGCCGCACCATTTGTTTTTCCTTTCTTTACACCCTTTATTTCTTCCCTTTTTAATTTTTTTATTTGGAAAAAAGGGTCGAGATAAGTTCCGCGATGGGGCGTATTGGGATTAGAACACTTGAAGAACAAAGGTAGGCATTCAGTTGGTTCCTGTCCCCGATGCCGAGAAGGAGAGTGAGGGTGTGTGTGTGCGCGCGCGCGTGCGTTTGTGTTGCCTCAGCGTAAGAATTTCCGGGGAAAAGAAAATAAGATCGCTGCGTTCGAAGAATGGAAAGTTCTGAAGAGATTATCATTATTATTATTACTAAAGGTAAGGTAGTGAATAATTCCATATATAAACTATTTTCTACAATTCTTAGCCACACTAAACATAAACACCGACTGAATTATCAGAGACAAACAATAAAATCAGCCATTCTTATCATCCACGTACTTCCTGCTCTCCTTCATTCTGTCCAATAACTTTTTTTCTTATTCTGTCCATGTCTCGTATACCCAATATTATGCCCTTCACTCTTGTCTCCAACTGTCCAATATCACTCAATATGCCCCAATACCGTTTCTTACACGCTTTAAATTTCTCCAAACAACCATTGCTTTTGATATAAGCGTACTATGACTCCTAATACAGTCCAAGTGGGCAGAGTATATATTATATCGTATTGTAGGCTTCAGAGATTAAGTGTGAAGAATTACCAAAACTTCTAAAACTGACGGATAGAAACACAAAATAAGGTCTTCTAGACATGGAGGGGGAGGAGGGAGAAATATAAAGAAGATGGGAATAGTAGATGCAAGACATATGTGGAGTGCTGAAGTCTGGAGCAGAGGATAAATGAATTAGATCCAGGAAAAAATTGGGAATGAATGTATATTTGAAGAATGGCTCATTGTGATTGAAGGTTTTAGAGTGTTTATCTATGGTCGAATTATGTGGAGCTAAGAACTGTAGTGAAAATAACGCATCAGATTAACAGAAAACCTGCCTTGAAATGCAAATTATTTTTGATTACAATTACTCAAAGGGCAATTTTCAAACATACCCCTTCGAATTGTGCCAATTCAGTGTTTTCTAGCGCAAAATTAAGAATAAATAAAATATTTGGGGAAGGAAATTATTTTTTTCTCTTGAACGGTCTATATTTTTCTTAACAAATTTTGCACACGACTGACTGAATGGCGAATATCATTCCATGAGCGAGGTTCCCACTCGAATCTACAATAGCATAGAATTAATTACGCATGGTCATAACCACTACCATAACCCAGCACGCACGATTTCATTCATTTGCCATTTGCGGAGGCTTTTATGCTCTCACCCTCTCGGCATCCCTGTCGCACTCTGTGTTGTATCTTTTACCTCGCCTCGCACGTCCTAAGATCTCGTAAAAACGATCCCCTCTCCCCCTTACCCAAAAAAAACGCCTAACCCTAACCTTTCTCTCCCACTGTTTTCCCCTCCCGAACCTCCCTTGTCTCATCATGAAAGGGAATAAATGACTTGGTGTCGTGTTCAAACACTTTGCACGCTGCCGCCTTATGCCCGAGGATTCCTCCTTCCCTTGTGTTTGCGCACCCGCGAGGCAGGGGCGGAGGCGTAGAGGATAATGCTGTGAGGAATAATGCATGCGGAGACGTGACATTGTATGAGCGGGGTGCGGTTGTGTGCGTGGGTTGGCTCGCAAGGGGTGGTCTTAATTTTTGGGACTCCGACCCTGATCTCTTGGTCCTTTAGAGGTTAACGTAGTTGTGTATCCCCGCGGTGCGGAAGTGTCCCTAGGGATTAACTTGTGGCCCGCAGTTTGAACGCGGGTTTGAAATTAGTATTTTGACGATTTTTAATACAATGACGGGAGTCATACTCTCCTCTGTCTTTCGCATTTGTCGAGAGGTGGCTTAAATAGACCATCCGGAGTTGTGATCCGAGGGTGCTGTGCTCTCTCTCAGCTCCTTTTTTACTTGTTTGAGCAAAGTTTTATGCAGGTACTTTGGCGCTATTGGAGGCAATATTTTCACCACTGCATCAGCAGGTGTGCTTAATGTTTCGAGCGCCTGGAGAACTTCGGAGAACCCTTTATTCCCAAGGGGATCCGACATATATAAATATATATTTCTAATTTTTTTATGCATGTATGTTTTTTTCTCTCTTGCGAACAAGCAAAAACACGAAGTTAACCACTTGTTGACATTTAACAATTAAGCCCTCATAAAAATGTAACTTTTTGTCCCCCCCCCCTCCCTCTCTCCGAATCCAACCCCTCCCACCCCACATCCAACCTCCCCTCCCCTTCCGCATTTGACCACAGTAGTTGAACATCGAGGTGATGTAATTGAATGAGCGAGTGAAAGCGGCGAGATAACACAGATGGGGGAATAAGGTTAATCGAATAAAATGCTCCGATAAATCAGTTAAGTGTTTGATGAAATTAAAAACAATTGAATTGTTCCTATCTCCCTTACTGTTAGTTGATCTCTGAATCAATAATAAAATATTTAAAGATTAGGTTTCTTTCAATACAGTTACTTATGAGACAACGAAACAATCGTGAATTAATTGACGAAAGAGGCTAATGAAAAATTATTTTCGGTATAAAGGACATTTCTTGTATCGACATTGTAAGCTAAGGTATAATCTTTCTTTTCGTAGCAATTTCCAAACTATTCCCCATCACATATTCGGACCAGATTGAAATTCATATTGGTAACATCAAAGCATACTGAGCGATGAGAACGTAATAAAAATGGCTTTTCCATCCATTCTCGAAAAGATGTATCCTCTCTTTAGATGACCTTACACCACATAAATTATAATTACGAAGGTAGGATGAAAATAATGCGTACACGCTTGTAGACCACAAAAAAATGACCTTCAGAAGCACTACTGCTGGTATGTGGAAGTAATATTCCCCCTCAACGCTCATGCGCAAGTTTGAGGTCGCTCCATTCATTCAGTGTATTATGAGAAGCGGAAGTATGGAGACGTGTTCTAGTGCTAAGTCAACGCGACTTTTCTTGAATCCAGGCAGACAGCGGCCTTCACCTCATCGTCCGAGGTGTAATGATTACTTTTGAGGTGTCTCTTGAGTTGAAGAAAAATATTAAAATCTCTTCTTGATAGACATGTTTTCATACGTTCATAGATCGGGCGAAAGAATAAATTTAATTCCTCACGAAAAACTAAAGACATATTTATTATTAAAACATAGATCTACGATTATCATAGACTTTTTTCCCAGCGTTCATTATCGGCCCATACGGGCACACATACACCGTCCCAGTTAGCAAAAACCCACCCTAACCGGTCATTTAACATACAAGATGAAACCATGACATTCCAAAAAACCTCACATCCGTGACAACTGCCTATTTAATTTCATTTAAATTTCAATGCAAGTAACTTTCTCTTATTTCGATCTCTCTCTCTTTATATATATATATATATATATATATATATATATATATAAAGAGTAAACTCTAATTATAAGTCAGCCAACAATAAAGTAATTACCTTAAGAAAATATTTTTTAAAACATACCATTCTCTATCTATGTCAAAGATTTAATTTTTTATAGAATTTTTCATCAAATATGAAGTAACATCAGCAAAAATAAAATATATGGAGGAAATAGTAGGACGTAGTTGAGGAAGGAAGTATTTTATATTTTAATTTCATTATCAAATCTAAAAATGTGCTCCACAAGCCAATTTATTGGAATAAGAACTACCAACCATCAAATTTCTACTCAAAATAAATATTTCATTAGGCAGAATTTATCAACAGTCATAATGTATACATTTATATAAACAAATTCAGCGTAAAATGGTTCATCTCGCTCAAAATCAGATATAACTGAAATATGTAGTATAATTTTATTGTAGTAATTTATGCCATCTTATTCTAAAATCTTTTAATTCTGAAAATCGGTCGGATTTTACGACAAAGTTTTACTTCAAAGCCAATTCCGTTCTCTCAGAACGAGTATCTTCATGTTTAAGGTAGAAAGAAAATCTTCTAATATTTATTTCATTGGAATAAACTACAAAACACCATACATTTATGCCTGAACAGTCTGTGGTCCTATTAGTGTGATGGGAAGTATCATCTTCGTACCTGATGACGCACTTTAAGATTGGGCTCTGCAAAGATTATTCATGAAAGACACCAATCCGGAAAATTTACGATTCTGAATTGTTTATGAAAAAATTCTTCAAACGATTTAATAGAAAAAAAGACTCATGTAATTTATTACAGCTGATTATTATTAGGTAATCTACCGGTTAAGGTAGGTTTTTGGATGGACACAACTATCAAATAAACATTTTGTGACTCCCCACCTAGCAACCTAATCTATATCAGGTCCCTCTTCATCTCGGTGTACTTCTTTCCTCCCTTCATCCCGTCCAACATCCCTATCCTGTTCCTACCCTTACCTCGCTTGCCCAACATTCTCCCCTCTATTACCCTCTTCAACATTCCACTACCGCTCAATACGCCTTTCATTCATTTTTCCTGCCTCCATAGGATTTCTCTCAACAAACCCCTCTCCTCCCCCACCATTTCTAGTACTTCCTCATTTGTTCTCCTTTCGGTCCATTTCACCATCTCCATTCTTCTCCACAACCACATTTCAAAAGCCTCCAATCTACGTCTATCCTCCTGCTTCAGCGACCACGTTTCCGCGCCGTACATAGCTACGCTCCATATCAGAATTTTTACGAGTCTTGTCTTAACATCCCTACTCAAGTCCCCGCCATCAACTCCCTCCTCCTTTGAGAAAGCCTCCTTGCCTAGCGCAATTCTTCTCCTTATGTCCCTACCACTTTGAGCGTATTGGTCCAAAACACTTCCGAGATATGTAAACTGTTCTACCTGCTCTATTTTTTCCCCGCCTATTTTAATATATAGCTTAGCATTTTTCTTTCTGGAAATTCGCATAACCTTTGTTTTATTAATATTGATTCTCATCCCATATTTATCGCACTGAACCTCCAATTCACTCAGCAATGCCTGCAACCCCTTGGCTGACTGAGCAACTAATGCTTGGTCATCAGCAAACCTAACCGATTTTACGAATTCCCCTCCGACTTTCATTCCTATCTCCAGTTCTTCCCATGCCTCTTTAATCATTTCCTCTACATATACGTTGAACAGTACCGGTGACAATGGGCAACCCTGCCTTACCCCTCTTCCGAACACTGCCCATCCGGACTCTCCGTTCCCCACTCGCACCTGAGCAGTCTGAGATATGTACAGGTTGCGGATCAGTCTCCTGTCCCTCCAATCCATTCCTATTTTCTGCAATACACGCATTAAGTTTTCCCAATTCACTCTATCAAACGCTTTTTCGAAATTTACGAAACAGGCAAATACGTCCTGATTGTATTCTATCTTCCTTTCGATTGGTGATCTCATCACTGCAATGGCATCACGCATACCTCTCCCCTTCCTTAATCTAAACTGATCATCCCCTAAGTAACTATTTGCCCTACTCTCTTTCCTCTTGTGTATGATCCTGAGAACAACTTTAGCTGCGTGAGATATCAAACTTACTGTTCTCTAGTCCTCACATAATTGTAGCCTTTACCTTTTTCGGAATAGGAACTAACACTGAACTAACAAAGCCTTCCGGCCAAATTACTTCCTCATAGATACTACGAATCAGTCCATATAGTCTTCTTCCCAAATTTTCCCAATTAATTTTTCCCAATTCACTCTATCAAACGCTTCTTCGAAATTTACAAAATAGGGAGATCTATTTTTAAGGGTAAGGAGTTTCTAATGGGTATTTCTAGCTTGAAAAGTCTTGTTTACTGTTTCTGTGGTGCATCCTACCACAATAGAGAGCCATGTAAAATATTTGCAATGGTGACATCATTTTTAACCTTG
This sequence comes from Hetaerina titia, assembly GCA_037158775.1. Lineage (NCBI taxonomy): Eukaryota > Metazoa > Arthropoda > Insecta > Odonata > Calopterygidae > Hetaerina > Hetaerina titia. The sequence goes on along the minus strand of CM073777.1, from coordinate 82,466,191 downwards.
CATCTGATTAAATGCACTTTTATTTCATTTTTGATCAACATTGAATCATGGCTGCGTAGATTTTCGGTGGCGGTGCCGAGCGGCGGTGGCTTGAAACTGTTGTCGGCTTTGAACAACAACGCGGTGAAAACCCTAAAATGCAGAATTCTTCCACATTGAATAATGACTAGGTTCTTTGGATTGGATTTATGTACAAAGTAATACATTATACTCGCGTAAATCATGAAGAAGACACCCTGGTTATGATACTTAATTGGCACAAAGGTAAAATATATGCAGAAGAGAGTAATAGGGTCATTTTGAATTAATCATATTCCATTATTAATTTTAAGACAATTTTTTCTACATCTAAGTCTACACGATACCTTGAATTCCGCAGCAAAGGTGTGTGGAACAAAGTACTAAGCATTACTAAGCCCAAAGGCGTGTGAAATTTACTCATCAGGGTGAGAGGTGCAGTTCCTTTTCCTGTACCACCTATAGTTTTCCAGCAGGATTTGGTATCGAAAAATCACCCAGGTTGACTGAAGCTTAGGATGCCAAAAGGCGTTCTAGAGAATCAAACCCGGGCCCTCCAGGCAGTAGCTCATCCCTCTATCCGCAGGACGGCCACGCTAGTTTTAAACACAATGATTTATAATAATATTAGTCTCAAGTTAACACAACGCGCAAAGTCGCGTGAAAATGGATCTAAAGAGAATAGAAGTAGACTGATATTATTGTAGTATATAATATAATATTGACTACATATTTGCATAGAAATAATATTCACTCATATATTTTAATATTTCTTTGAAATATGTATTCACCCTTAAAAATTCCAAAATAATCTTCTCTTACTATCAACTGTTGTACTTAGATTAAAGTAATTCTTCTTGGGTTGAACGTGACTTAATTAACCAATTATTCAATAACGTTAACTGAGAAAATTCAACAGTTTCAGCTATTTCTTCTACAGAGGATAAGCATTTCATTGTCATGCGGTTCTAATTCATTTCCTCTCTATTAAAATTTACTCGCGTATCCTCCAATCATATTCTGTCTATCCCTTCATTACATGAATATCGCCTACCCAAATTCTTCAAGCGTGTTCTCTTTGATCTCATTAAAAATGAGTTTTTGTCTCTTTTCTTACACATACTATTCATTAAATCCTCCGAGAATCGTATTCTCTATGGCCAGCTCAAATTCGATTCCAATTAAGTTTAACGCGGTGTGCTATATCATTTTCAGAGGAAAATGAAGGCACACTCATAAAAAAAGTTGAACGTATCAATTTTGATTTATGGCTGAGAGGATATCACGCACGCACAATTTTATACAAAAATAGAGAATTTTAATGAGGTTTTAACTTATTTAATCATTTGTCCAACCCAAATGGTTTCATAAATAATAAAACACATCATTATATGATAATGAACGCTGACTTCTTTCCACATCTTTGTATGCTATACAGTATTGACGATTCAGCTTAGTATTTACCTCGCAGAATTAGATAAATTGTAAGGTAATTCAAATAGTACGTTAATACCCTCGTGGGTTACATACAGGGTTCGTCCGGAAAATAAGTTTATGATGCTCATTGTCTTTTTTGACAAAAGGGGAGTCGTCCACTACGAATTTGTACCTGAACGACAAACTGTAAATGCTGCATTTTAGGTCCAAGTGCTCGACAGGCTTCGAAAACGAGTCGCCCGCGTCCGGCCAGCGATCAAAAACATCTGGCGGCTGCATCACGACAATGCGTCGTCTCACACCGCGCTTGTCGTGTCGGACTTCTAGGCCAAGCACGGCGTGGCAACGCTGCCGCACCCTCCCTACAGCCCGGACTTGGCACCACCGGACTTCTTTCTATTCCCGAAGATAAAGAGGAATTTGAAAGGAACGCGATACGGGACGTTGGACGCCGTCAAAGAGGCCGTGACGACGTGTCTTCGAGAGGTTCCCGATGATGCGTTCGCGGGAGCGTTCCAGGAATGGGAACGCCGCTGGAACAAGTGTATCGACTCACAAGGGTCCTATTTTGAGAAATATTAGCTTAAGATATGTAAAAGTGTAATACATTTTTTTTCCTGAGCACAGTACACTTATTTTCCGGACGAACCCTGTATATGTATTGAAAATTTCGTTCCTGAGACAGGCTGAGCTTATAACTTTTTTCTTAAGTTGTATACACGTGAAACATAGCAATTACAGCAGTCAGGTTTGTCACGTAGAGCACTGTTTATAAAAAATAATATAAAACGCAGTAATTATTCCAATTGAATCCTAAATATAGACAATGATCACGAGTTTTCGTTTACTATTTCTCCAATGGGATGCCATTTGCGTATTGCTACCATATGTGAAACGTATTTTCCATCAACACGTATAAGATATGAAAAACTAATATTAGATTTAATAAATTAAAATTGAAAGTGAGAAAACCTAATCCATATGCAGAATTTCAATTTTTGCAACAAATTAAAAATGGAGTTATCCATCGACATTGGTCATTAAGAACATTCCATTAGCTATATATGAAGCAAGGCAATGAGGAAGCGGACACACATTAAATATTTAAAAAAGAACGCAACAACGAGTTAATATTCAAATTGCAGCTTTATTTAGCAAAATATTTCCTCTAGCTAAAGTGAAGTAAAGTCCAGTGCCAATGGAATCATAGGAAAAATCTGAATGAATCAATACGCGCAGTTATACATTCAAAATGTCTTATGCTCGCTATATTACTCTTTGAAATGTTCTAACGGGTTTGTAGTAATTTCTTTTATTGATTCTGGGGGCTGAGCATCTCTCTTAAAATTAACACCACTAAACCTCTCTGTATTGAAAATTTAGTCTTCTGATAAATAAAAACCTTAAAAGCGAACTTTTTCTTGGTTTAATATTATAAAAGTACATTTATGATATGACAGGAGTCCAAAGATGACAATGAACGCATTGCCTTGAGGAAATGGCAATAAAAACATAATCTTTAGTATGTTTATATTCATGGGAGCTGAAATTTTCTTGAGGGGTTATATAGAAAATCTTATGTGAATTCTTAAAATCATCAAATCATTAGCGGATTTATGTAATGATTTGACTAGAAAACCTGAGATGAACGAAAGTTTAAAGAAGGACTTTTACCTTACCATGGAAAATATTAATATTTTGTAATTTTCAATATATTAGAGATGCTGAAGAAATATCTAATTCATTCTATTTCTACATTACATTACAATAACAGGAATTCAATTCAGGTCACACACAATACTGGGTTTAGTTCCAATTTACTGAAATACTTAGCCTTGCAAATAATTATTACAGCAAAATTGAAGGACTTGCATTCAATTTCGTACGATATTTATAAATGTTGACTCTATAACCTCTCAAGGTGGTGTTCTGAACCGGTGGAGGCACAGCGTTGAGTATCGAAGGTTATTCACGGATTGAGGTCCTTCAGCACATGTGTATCCGTTTTGCAAAGCCAGAGATAGGGGTCCAAACTCACGCCTTGCACTTACCCCCTCTTGTCGTCTTCATTAACCCGTTTAATCCCTCTTGAGACGGGGAGAGCTCCGGCGTCGCTGTCCGGGATGAAAACCCCAAACTCCCCTCCTCTCTCAACAAAACCGAATCACGTGCACCCTTAGTTTATATCCTTTTTGCCTCTCCAAACTGATCCCTTACCCCTACGCAAACACACGCACGCACGACACGGCAGGCAGACACTCACACGCATACCTGTGTCGTCTTCCGCCACCCCCTGTCACCCACCTTTCTAAACGAAGGTGACGAACCGTAAAGAGACGTGAAGATTCCACCACGCCATGCAACTTGAATCGTTACATCTTCACCATCTCAGCCCCTTTCCGCCCACAGCGGAAAACACCTCGCCCCTATCCTTTTTCCACCCCTTCCCCTTGTATTTCTAACTTTTTCCATCTGCTCCTAAACGCAGTTCCTTTTTCTTTCTTTCCCCTTTTGCTTCTCCCACCCGATTCCTCACACTGAGTGCGTTTATCTCTCCCACCTCTCCATGCCTCTCCATTCCGCTCACACCCCCTGTCCCACACATTCGAGAGTTGGATTTCTTTCCTTTTTAAGGAGTTTTCTCCATTATAGAGAAACTTGGGATCCGTGTGGTCCACCCGCCTGGATAGAGATCACTGCCGCCTTTATAAATTTAATGAAGCCAGGATGGATATACCTCGTGTGATATCCGTTTTCTGTGTTGCTGGACCAAAAAAAGGCTCACCTATCATGATGTTACTAAAAGAATCATTAAAAAAGTTCACGAAATCACAGTAAAGATAAGACTTAAGAAATTATAGTGATACTCCAGCGGATGAATCTAGAATAAACGTATTTCAGTTTAACGACACGGTGTACAATTGCCGGATACTAAAATGCAAGTACGAATTAGTTAGCAAAATAAACCTAATCACAGGAATGAACTTCTTTCTAATTTATAATTTATTTTCAAAAAGATATCCTCATTCCTACGATATTTTGATGTGCAAACGGACGATCAGGCACTTTTCACTTAATAGATAAGTATATGATGCCACCATTTAAACTCACAAAAAATAAAATTCACTGCTAATATGGGTGAATATAAATTTGTATTCTTAATTGATGATTCTTACTTAGCTGTGAGCATTATTAAATACACATTTGCACAAAATTTTCCGATATTTACATATAAATTTAATAATTCATGGACAAACTCATTCCAAGTTTTCGGTTTCCAGATTAAACATGATTATTAGGGATAGGATTCTGAGACGTAATTAGTTATATTAGAAATACAACTTGCCGAAACAGAATACGCAGATCACATTTTGTAGTTGTGATATGAATTGTTTAGGTATTATTTACTACCTGATTTCAGAGTTAAACCTGAACATTACCAGTAAAACAATGCGCTGTTTACACAAAGTGATGTCCTTATCCGAATTCCAGATGTGGAGGCTGTAGTATCATTAGTAAACGATTAGTACTAAAGTAAAATCTGCAATAACCTCTCTAGCCAAATGGGCAAGAGCCTGTTCTACTATATGCATTAAATTAATATTATTTTGCAGCCCTACTCATTATTACCAAAATACGAATGCCTAAAAAGAGTAAATGAGAATTTCTTAAAAAAAGAGGGAGTCTTAAGATTTTGTTTTCAAATGGAAACAGATATTATTTCTATAAACTTTTTTGATTAAAAAAAATTAAGTGTAGATAGAAGGAAACATCTATACTATATATTGTATCGGGGGGAAAGAATTACAAGAACATGAAATTAACAAATTTGAACTGCGGACATAAAATATTTAGGTTATTAAGAGAGAGAAGATTTGATTGACTTAAGTCGATGAAGTATAGAAAAGAGAGAAGAATATTGAAATGGCGGCGAAACGCTAACTAATCTGCGTATTTGGGAGAATCTTAGATGATTTGGCTAGATGGATGAAGAAAAATGGACACTTTGGACGGTGCAAAGGGTGAAAATTACCAGAAAGTCCTGAATATGGCGATTTTGTTGGATAAAAGATGTTTTTGTTGCAGAGAAATAAATCAGATATCAAAATGACGAATGATAGTTTCTCCTCAATCGACCAAAGCCTTTCTTAGCTTGGGGGATGAAATTAAAAATACATTTTTCGTTATGAAGCTTCAGATTTTCTACGCATTCATAAAATTCCAAATAAAATATCTTGACTTTAATAGGGAATATGCTTATTCATTTGAAAAAATATATAGAATCGCAAAGAAGATAATATGAAGTACGAGGCGTGTTCATAAAGTAAGGCCCGTTTGGTCACAGGAAAAAATATACTCATATGAAACACATTTTATTGGCACTTTTAGTTAGCTACAAACCTACTTCACTTATCTACATAATCGCCGTTCACTTCTAAGCATTTTTCGTACCGCTGCACCAGCTTCTTTGACCCCTCTGAATAGAAACTCGCCGCCTGAGGGTTGAACCAATCGACAACGCCATTCTTGAGTTCCTCTTCGGTTTTGAAACGTTGTCCACCGAACCACTCACTGAGAGTGCAAGAAGAGGAAGTAGTCGCTGGGTGTAAGGTCAGGACTGTACGGTGGGTGGTTTAAAGAGTTCCCAACGACCCAAAAACTCTCGTCCACTGGATATTCTTTGCTCTTTGTGGTGGTCGCTGAGCATTTTCGGTACCCACCTTGCACGCAATGTGTGGTATCCGAGGTTTTCCGTGACAATATTGTAGACAGTAGTGCGTCCAAGTTGAGGAAATTGTTCAGCCAGGCCATTAGTCGTCAATCGACGATCACATCGCAGTTTTTGTTCCACTTGCGAAACAATTTCATCGGTCAGAATACTGGGCCTACCACTTCGCTCTTCGTCATGGACATTTGTTCGTCCATTATTAAAATCACAGCACCATTATCTAACCTTTCCTTCACTCACAACTGTAGGTTTATAAACTAGGCATAACTCCCGATGAATTTCAGCAGCCAACAATCTTTTGCATACAAGAATCGTATGACAGAACGCACTTCACAGCTGGCGGGATCAACGATTGTCGCGGACATTGTTGTTTGCATGCACGGACAAGCAAACGACTTCTGAAACAAAACAAATGCTGCTATAGATTCTCAATGAATCAGTAGATGGCTCTGCAGGAGCAAAACTGTGTTCTGAAGCGCCAATATTTAAATATAAGCAAACGGTTTTTACTTTAAGTATACGCCTCGTATATATTTAAGTTATGGAAGGAATATATACAACAAATGTAAGGTAAAGAGCTTAGGCCAACAAGGCTAGACTTAGAAAAGGAACATGACGTAGAGGAACATAGCTTAGGTCCAGGCATACTCGACGCTTAGATAGAAAGGACATTAAGGGAGATGAAACCAAATATGGCCCTGGGGGTAGACGACGACCTGCGGAACTATTGAAATGGTTAGGAAAATTTGGGGAGAAGACTATATGGACTGATTCGTAGTATCTATGAGGAAGTAATTTGGCCGGAAGGCTTTGTTAGTTCAGTGTTAGTTCCTATTCCGAAAAAGGCAAAGGCTACAATTATGTGAGGACTAGAGAACAGTAAGTTTGATATCTCACGCAGCTAAAGTTGTTCTCAGGATCGTACACAAGAGGATAGAGAGTAGGGCAAATGGTTACTTAGGGGATGATCAGTTTAGATTTAGGAAGGGGAGAGGTATGCGTGATGCCATTGCAGTAATGAGATCACCAATCGAGAGGAATATAGATGACAATCAGGACGTATTTGCCTGTTTCGTAAATTTCGAAAAAGCGTTTGATAGAGTGAATTGGGAAAACTTAATGCGTGTATTGCAGAAAATAGGAATGGACTGGAGGGACAGGAGGCTGATCCGCAACCTGTACATATCTCAGACTGCTCAGGTGCGAGTGGGGAACGGAGAGTCCGGATGGGCAGTGTTAGGAAGAGGTGTAAGGCAGGGTTGCCCATTGTCACCGGTGCTGTTCAACGTATATGTAGAGGAAATGATTAAAGAGGCATGGGAAGAACTGGAGGTAGGAATGAAAGTCGGAGGGGAATTCGTAAAATCGGTTAGGTTTGCTGATAACCAAGCATTAGTTGCTCAGTCAGCCAAGGGGTTGCAATCATTGCTGAGTAAATTGGAGGTTCAGTGCGATAGATATGGGATGAGAATCAATATTAATAAAACAAAGGTTATGCGAATTTCCAGAAAGAAAAAAGCAAAGCTTAACATTAAAACAGGAGGGGAAAAATAGAACATGTAGAACAGTTTACGTATCTCGGAAGTGTTTTGGACCAACTCGGTCAAAGTAGTACGGATGTAAGGAAAAGAATTGCGCTAGGCAAAGAGACTTTCACAAGGAGGAGAGAGTTGATGAGACGTTGAACAAGGATGTTAAAAATACTTAAAAACTTTGATATGGAGCGTAGCTATGTACGGCGCGGAAACTTGGTCACTGAAACAGGCGGAGAGACGTAGATTGGAGGCTTTTGAAATGTGGTAGTGGAAAATAATAGAGAAGATGAAATGTACCGCCAGGAAAAAAAATTAAAGAAGTAATAGGCATGAGGAGAGGGAATAGTTATGAGAACGTCTAGGTAAGAGGCAGGAAAATGGATGAAGGGCTTATTGAGCGGCAATGTGATATTAAAGACTGTAATATAGAGGGGAGAATGTTAGACAAAGGAGGAAAGGGCAGGAATAGGGGAGCGATGTTAAAGGGGACGGAGGGAGGTTAGAAGTAAACAGAAATGAAGGGCTTGATGTAGAGTAGGTTGCTGGATTGTGTTTTGTTAGGAGTCACAAAATATTTATTTGGTAATTCTGTCCATCATAAACCTACCTTAACCGGTAAATTGCCTTATAAGATAAGAATACTAGTATAATATTTAACGTATTTTAATGTGAATTTTAAACTTAGCATAAGGGTTCAAAAATAGTGTATGATTAAAACGTCAAGAATTTAATACATAAATTAATTAAAAACAAAAAAAATCATCTCATCTTCTAAAATTGAACATAATGCGTTGAAATAATCACTATACCCATTCGTCAAATTTTTAGGGGAGATTTGGGCCACGAATGGTTTTTTTAATACTTTTAAACGAGAGAAAAAAATGAGCGAATTGATAAGATATAACGTTACGGCACTGCAGTGTTAGTCCTATCACTTGCGTGCCCTCATTCTTGAAGGGCAGCTGCAAAAAAAAATGAGAGTCACAGCAAGTCCGGTTGAAACAGAAGCAAAAGCTTCCATGCCGTAAGTGCATGACGGCAACAGATGTTGGGGGATTGATTGCGCGGGCAAATAAACTCTCCCAACTGTTTGAAGAAGAAATTTTTTAGTGCGCGGGAGAAAAAGAGCGTTTCGAAGTAGCATATTTCCTTAACATTCCGCCCTTAGTTCCTGTGGTTTACAACCGGGATATGTTACATGAAAGCGCGGACCCAAAAATGATTAAATGACACAGGAAGTTGAAAAAACCATAGTAGCAATTTCCCTGCGTAAATATTTCACGACCCCATTCGACCATAATGCATGCATCACTATATTTAACCTCGGCTATCCGCTCTGCCAAATGTCACGAAATATTAAAGAATTCTAGATATGATTCACGGGGCTTTTTAAGTTAGAAGTCAAATTTATGAGTCCGTTACAATGCTGCTTGTGACTCGGAGAATGATACAATATCGTCGAGCCAAAATATCTTTAAAGTTATGGATGTTGCGCCTTTTAAAGCTAATGATGTTGCTCATAAGAACTGTTTGAATAATATTAAGTGTGCTAACATTTTCTCATTCAGACGGTTTCTAAGCTTTTTACCTAGGTGCAAGAGCTTAAAAAATAAATAGGAATCCATTGATTACAGGGATAAACCTTCACCATTTATAGTAATGTAAAATCAAAGTAGCCGTTGAAATAGGGTTAAAATGCAAACTGTCGCAGAAACAATCAGCCGAAAAATACCATCATATGTCTGATAATCTCCAAAACGACCTCCCGAATGACGGAATAGAAGAAAATATGCACGAAATCACTAACTCTTAATTTAATTTCGGAGTTACGGTATTTATGATTCATTCTAAATACGAATTGTCTTTTTTTATGATGCTTGGTAATCAGATTAAATCCTAAGTGTTGTCAGAGAAATATGAAGGGAAAAATATCATGTTAATTTTCATATAACGACAATCAAAGCATCGAGAAAGAGGCAACTAAGTCACTGAATAAATTAAATTTGAAAGCAGTTATTAATAAAGGACAGGCATTCCCTTGGAGTTGCAATTACAACCGTCTTGACGATGAGAGTGAGTAACGTCGGGTCGGCTTTTGCGTTTACAATTTAAAGAGGATGCTTCGGCCCTCCGGCCGAGTGCCGAGAAGGGGAGGATTTGAAGAGGAAGCGGCGATAAAAATATCAAAGGAATGTGACTGGAGGAGTAGGGAGAGTGGACGGGTGGGGAGAGGAATTGAGGAGAGAGGAAGAGGGCATGGAAAAAACATAATAAAAATGAATAAAACCGGAGCATGAAAGAAGAAGAAAGAGGGAGAGAGGGAGAGAATAGGAGAGATGGAGAAAAGAGAGAGACGAACAAAACACGGTCGTAAATGACCGAGGGGAGTTTCCTTATTTTATACGGGAAGGGATGCGAAAATGCATGAAAAACAAAAAAAAGTGTCTGTGGGGGAAGAGGGGTTGGGATAAGGGTGGAGGAGTGAAGTCTGGACTAGGGAAGGTTTTCCGCTTGTTTCGCGAGGAATGAGGAAGGGGGGAAGGGGTTGCGGAGGTAAGTTTGGGAAGGGGGGTCAAGTGCCCGAGGGGGCAGGAGGGTGAGCAGGCGAGGAGGAGAACGAAGGGGTTTGGAGAGGAAAGATGGAGGGAGAATATTTTTTCCCTTAAGAGGAGAGAAAGACATGGAGAAGGGTTTCAAAGGGGTGGGGGGGGAGAAAGGAAGGGAGTACAAAGTGGAAGGACGAATTGAGCTGCAAGGTCGAGGGGGACTGGGATAGGGAAAGGCACGGGAAGATCTCGGGGTTAGAGAGCCTTAGAGGAGTGGAAAAGGGTAAAGGGTGCGTGAGTACATGTGGGAATTCCTGTGAGATGTAAAAAGGGTGTGTGTTGGGGGGAAGGTGAAAGAGGGGGATGGAGAAAGGAGGGAGAAGTTGCCTACGTGTAAGGAGGCGGGTTTCGTAAGAGTGGGGAGGGGTACATGAAAGGGTTTTAGGGGTGAGAGGGGATCGTGCGAGGTCAGAATAAAAAAAGAATGATTTGAAATATAAAATTGAGAAAGAAAAACAAAACCTAAACGTATTCCGGAAAGAAGCGAAAGTTCCTGGTTCAGATTTTACGCTGTAATAGAGAATGGCCATGATGGGAAGGCTGTATAAAAAATACCACGGATCATTTTACAGGCTGATCACCTCAAGTGTTTTATACAGCGCCCACATGAACATATTGGTCTCAGTTTCACCCTCAAAAATGAAATTCTTACCATGTTGAGGAACTATTTGAGGATTTTCATTTTATTTAGCTCAGAATTTAACTCCATATCGATGATTCTCAGTAACATATTCAGGAGTTACTAATAATATTTTACTGTCATTTAATTCCACAAACTTAATAAGGAGCACAGAATAAATGCGTATTAAGGCAAGGGAATCTAGAAGGGCTTTCATTAAGGCTTCCTTTAATTTTGAGAAGGTTATGCTTTCAAGTAAATAGAAAAGCAAATGCATTAAGAGGATGATGAAGTGGAGTGTTGTGCTAAGGGGAATGGAATCTTGGAGAAGATGGAGGGCAAATTTTAAAAAAATAAATGGAATTTTTTATAGAGGGGAACATTTAATGGATCAATGGCGAGGAATAATGCGGCCATGAATAAGTTTGCGAGAGATGGAATTATAGGGAATTATTAAAATATGCCAGGAAACAAAAAGGAAATACGATATTAAAACCTTAACTCGTCAGAAGAAAAAAAGATTGAGCTTTTAATATGGACAGAAGAGAAGGAAAAAGGCTTGTTTCCTGGAATATTCTCCTCGCTATCACTCAACTAGGATAGACACATATTCATTTCAATGCAAAATACTATACTTCTATTTTCATTTTACCCTTCTTTTAACATGAAAATAAAATTAATCCTAAATTCAGCAAAGGCAAAAAAGAAAAAAAAACATAAGCACAGTATTTTAAGCAGGAAATCAGAATTAGCGCGGTCAAAATTATATTTTTTCTGCCTAGTAAGAACGTTTTGAACGATTTTAAAGAATTTTAAGTACATGAATTTGGCAATTTAATACCTATAACAAGGAATTCTTAGAAAATATATCGCATAAAAATTATTTGGAGTAGTATTTCTTCATTATTCCAAAAATTGCTTCTGATAAATTTCAGATTTATTAGATGAGGCATCTTTCAAAAAACGTTCTGCAATTAATTTTATCTAAGTAATAAATTTTTAAAATTAAAAAATAATTTAATAAATAAATTATTTCACATTTCTGTTATCTCTTAGGGTTGTAAAGGACAAGAAGAAAGTAGTGAAGATATAGCATTAGTGAGAGCCATTAATGAAGCTAAAGTTGAAAAAGAGGATATTTTATTATTTGATAGAGGAATCAGAAAAGTTTGGGGTGGCGAATCTATGGCACGCGTGCCCAAATTAGCACGCGGAGAGAGCATTTGAGCATTGAGAGCTGAGAAGACGCTAGGGTCCATTTCACGGGTGTTTAGATTACAAGGTCGAAATAGCAACTAAGATTGATCTGAATAAGTTGCTGATGGATGGTTAAAGAAGAGCGCTGAATAGGTCAGTGACCTCTGCCGTCGGAACAATCCCATTCACTTCCAGTGGTCAAACACTTCCTGCACCTATACTTTCTTTCCTATCGCATCAAAGCACACAAAACTATTGTTCTTTTGTATGCCATATCTACAGTGTCAAATACAGCAAGTAAAGCTGATAGTTCGCACCAATCAAAATATGTCCATCGCTCTTATACCACTCTCTTTCTTGGATTGAATTTCTTTTTATTTACTGATAACGTGTGAGTTTCCTTTGGGCATGTTTTATCTATTTTTTTGAGCTCGGAAGGGAATACACAGCTATTAATTGCGAATATTACTTCATTCCTCTCACAAAAGGTAATTTTATATCCCATGACTAAGAAGATGTTATAGTAAGTGATTGATACAGATTTTTGATCATATTTAATTTACATAATTAATAACCACTGTTATAAGATGTAATAAAACATTTAAGCAACAAAACAAATAATTGTAAATCCAATTAAAAAATTATTATTTTTTATTCTTTAAGCATTCAATGCCTTTTATAAACATAGAAGTAAAAGATTCCCCTATTTAACTCGATTCGTTGGCATGCAAGTCAGAGTATACTCTTATTTCATGAACTTTGGCACACAATTGTCAATCCTTGCCCTGGGGTATTAACAACGGATATTAACAACAACCAATAATGATCTATTTTATTCAAAATTTACTAATGAATTTAAAACTGTTCTGTTCAAAGAACTTTTAGAATCTAATGTTTCCGTGGTCTCCGTGAAATACAAACGTGATTTAAAAACTGACAGAGTAGATTCTATTCACCATCCATTTTAAGAATTTCAAGTAAGTGCATGGTAATCAACTATTTGCGATACTGAGGAGAGGAGAAGTGTTTATATAATAGAGAGAGAGGAGGGGAAGTGTATATAATTGAGGGAGAGAATAGTAACATTAAATAAATAGTTGAGAAGGGTATCTTTCGGATAACATGATGTACCGGCAACATTTGTGGGAAATTCGAATTAGGCACACGATATCGATTAAACGAGAAACTCAAATGAACGTTTTGCAGATTTTTTTAGTATATTATAATTGATTAATTTTACATTTAACAAATTTCCCTAAAAGTTTTATGCAGTATATATGCAGTAGGTAACATATATTTTGTTATACAGTATCTTTTAGATATTCATACCAATTAATAAAAGATTACTATGCTATTTATTCTTTAAAAATACTCCCAAGGGCCTTGCATTACATTCATAACATAGCATTCATAACAACATTCCTTTATTATTGGTAGTATACCAGTTAAAATTCTGGTGAAGATTTTGGAAGGAGACAGAGTAGTTATCTCTACTTTTATTCCCTACGCCAAAACTCTAAATTAAACTTTTCTTACATTCAGTATACTTTCGACCCCCCTTCACTCCATTCGAAATGTCTTCTCATTTCCTCCACCTTGCCTAACGCTCTCTTTTCAATCATGGTCTCCAACAATTCATTCCGAAGTTACGTGCTCTATATTCATCTTTTCTGCCCCCTTTGAATTTCTCCCAACACTTCTCTCCTTTTCATCTCTACCTTGCCCAGTACTACCACATTTTTCTCTCTTTGCATCTCACCTTATCCATCCTTCCCTAAACAAAAATTTCAAGAGCCTTCATTCTACTTTTCTCATTTTGCTTTAACGGACATGTTTCCCCGCCGTATACAACCAAGTTCCAATATATGAAAGTTTTAACGTGATGTCTTTTTTAGTTTGTTTGTTCGATATATGGAAATATAAGGATAAAATAATGTTATATATTATATTTTATTGCACCAGGATGGCAAGTTTAGAATATTTCCTGCTTCGAATTACCCGAAAATTTCATTCATTAAATATTATATTCGTTTAATCAACTTCGAATATGACGCATGAACATGGAGTAATTGCTTTTCATAAGGAACGCATTGCGAGCAAAACCGAAGGTATGTACAATAACTCAAATTTTGGAAATAACAAATTTATGAATTCTACGCACTATCACCAGGTGATTGTTCTAATAAATGTATCATTCAACTCTAATATTGCAATAAAATACTAATATACGTGGCAAATACTAGATAAAAATTTCAAATTCGGTTTTAATATTTTTATACAGAATTTCATAACAATATACGAAACAAATGTCCAATGTCGGCATTTTATGATATTCAGGCAATATATTCTAAAATCTAAACGTTAAATAAATCGCATTAATTATTCGCGTAGTTCCTTTTTGAATTTCGTTTAATTAATAAAATTTAAATTCACATTAGTCTTTTATAGTGCACAGAAGTACCAGTTACATAAGCTGCTCACCTGCTAACAACATATACTGTTATTTCCCCTCTTGCATATGACAAATAAAAGTTCCTAACACATTTATTGGTAAAGAAACTAAGGGTTCATGCAGCCCAAGAAATGTTAAGAGCCCAGATTAACCTTGAACCCATATGTCGTTAAAACTACGAATTCTAATTTTTCTGAAAAATTACCGTAGTGAAAGGTGAAAATCAATTTCTTTATAACCTGACACGATCGTAGACCTATCGGGGAACCAAAGGCCATAGAAGGTATTCAAGATAATCTGCTTTGGAAACGCCTGGAAGATACTGCAATAAGTACAAGCAAGCAATGCGTATTGCAATATTCACGGCGCTAGGTATGCTATCGTATAATGTTCTTAGTCACGGTGCCTTAGCCGGGTTTAGCCTAGGCAGCTTATGACAGAAAATGAAATGAAAAGATAAAATATAATGTAGAAATAATAATAGATTTATAAATATTCTGTAGGTATGTATACATACGCATACTATGTCGATTAATCATAGACGAAATATGGAAAGTTTATGTGATACCCAGGAGTTCGTTACTAGAATTCGATACAGAAAGATGAATGAACGATATTCCCTAATAGACGGCTTATAAAAAACATGTAATGCATAAATTCATTGCTAACTTCATTAATTCTGTAAACATCTAAGATGATTTGAAGATTATTCTATAATCCATGTAACATAACAATAAACGTAATATTGCACGCGAGTGACATTAATCTATTTTTGGGTGTTTACTGAAACTCAATTATACAAATATGTCTTTGCATATTTATACGAAGTTAATGAGGTTCCCTCAAACTTAGTTCATACATGTTTTCAGCTGCATAGAAAAGTATTCGGCATAATACTTACGGAATTAATAAATGTAGTCCTCCTACTTTGAATAATACACTTTGGATACATAATGAATTTTTTAAGTATTTAAGGATGCACTTGGCTAAACTCGTCACTAAAGACAATTATTTCCCGCTCAATATGCTTGCAAACTGAGTAAAAATTGAATTTGCAAAGAATTTATAGCATAAATATATAATTTATGTATTTATAATCACTGTATTGCATTTACAAAGGGAAAGAATATTTTTACATTTCAGCAATTGCTCATCTCTCACTGGTATTGTATCCGGTTTGTATTTTCCAAATTTTATAAAGATATACCACAACTTTGTTATTTCATCAAAACTAAGTCGTGTATTTTGTTAGCAAATTTAAAAAATACATTTAATTTTAGTTTATTATTTAAATTAAAAATTTTCTTATCCCATTATTTGGAAATAATTCATATTTCTATTTATATTTCTGAGAACTTTATAAAAGTCCTACCGCAAATGTTTCGTCCGAATCAATGCCTGACATAGAACTATAAGCATATTCCTGTATAGAAATGAGGACACTTTAAAGTCAGATAGTCCTTCAGACGCGGGAAAGAACACTTGCATAGTATTGCTGACAAAGAGAGACCACAAGGAAAGTTTCCATTCTTTTACAAAGTTAACAACCGTTTACTTGCAATTTTTATTGCCATTATTTGTTTATTGCTCTCCAAGTGTGTACTGCTCATCTAGTTGTTTCCTTTACAATGGACACAATATTAATACGAACGTTTGTTTTACATATGAAAACATTCTATAGTCGTTGTGTAAATAGCAAAAAGTGGGCAAAGTGAAGGCGAAGATGATGTGACAACTGCCTTGGGCGTGAGAGTATGGAAATGCTAGATATATATGGATGCTGGGCTGTGAAATGACCAGAGGAATGAAAGGCAGGGGGGCCAAGAATGTGCCATTCGCTCTAGGAGGAAATCAACCCCTTTCACCTAAAGATCCTATCCCTCATCCGAGCCTCTCCCCCATTCCCTCTGCTATTCCAAGGACCCAGAGCCCACTCTATCTCCCTGCAACATACCGGACGCCCCTGGCGATGAGGGGCTTAAAGGAAGAACGACGAGAGACGGGATACGTTTTTGTTCCTTTATTTTTTTATATATATCCCCCACCATTACGGGTCCCTTACCTCGCGGCGACGCACGGCTGGAATAAAGCCGCTGCTCGCTCGCACCGAGTCCCACTCACCAAACCGTCTCTTTTTCTCCTTAAATTGAGTACCGGAGGGAATAATGCCTGTTCGCTTTGGCGTGGAAGGAAAAGGGGTATGAGAACTTTTTTACGATGCAAATTAGCGTCAATGGTCTACGCACCCCGACGATTTTTTGGGGTTCTTGAGAGGTGGAGGATTTTGAAATTGTTATATCACGCGAGTGAGGGCAGAGAGACTGAATAAAAGAATAATTAGAACAACAGATTCATTTCAAAATGGTAATGGTAGACGCCAGGATAATGACCTTTTTAATGCCATTTAATGAATTAGAAAGATGAAAGTACGAAGGTATGGATTATGAAGAGAAAAGGGATATTATTTGACACAGAGCATAAAATTAACATTAGCGAGTTATACTGAAACAATGAGAACATAATTCATTTGTAATTAATAATTACTAACAAAATATGTGCAGTCACTTATTTTAGCCTAGCTTAAAGACAGGTAACTCAATTCGGGAAAGTCAATATTAACCAGATGATTCGAAATAAACGATTAAATTAAAAACAAAGTCATTCTTATTACTATCATATTTTCATTAAAAACAAAAAAAACCTGACTCTTTAGCCTTGAGTTCGAAAAAATGTTTTCCTATTGCAAGAAATGCCGTATTTAACAGTGAAGTGTTATTCAATTCGCAGCTATTTCACGTCTGCACGTGAACATTTTGGATTTATTTTAAACGTCAAAAGTGGGAGAAATGTTTTTCTGGACCACATTTCCATATCAACTCTTTCGAAAAATTTGAGACACACGCTAGAGTATCCAAGCAAACCATGACGAAGGCGGCAAAACCTTTACGACCATAGA
Organism: Hetaerina titia; assembly: GCA_037158775.1. Lineage (NCBI taxonomy): Eukaryota > Metazoa > Arthropoda > Insecta > Odonata > Calopterygidae > Hetaerina > Hetaerina titia. The sequence goes on along the minus strand of CM073777.1, from coordinate 82,448,642 downwards.
TAAAAAAATATTTAGAAAATTAACCGAAAAAAAGGGGTTTGACTCTCCCCCACACTAACCATATAAAAAAAAAGATAACCCTTCACAACCTTTCAACCTCATGCGAGCTAATAAATTTGGAGAGTGAAAAACCTGAAACGATAAGTCGGGCATTGGTGGTGATGAAGGGGACGGTGGTGAATGGGACGGTGAAAACGGAACAGATCGACCGCGGCGGAGGGAGGGAAGAGAGGGGAAGGATCGTCATCCATTTTAAGCCGTGGACTTGAAAAGCACTTCGCGGCCGGGGGAAGGACGAACTGGCGGGGAGACGGGGATGGGTCTCGGGGAATAAATGCACCAGAAAAAAAAGAGAAATAAAATAAGACAAACAAACGTGAAGGGGAAAAAAGTTCTGGAGAGAGAGAGAGAGAGAGGGAGGGAGGGAGGGAGAGAGACCGAGAGAGCGACACTAAGTATTCTTTGTGTACGGGGGCATGACAAAGGAGACAACAAGGGAGTTGATGGACTCTTAAAGCCTTTGTAACAAGTGGCGGAGAAAAAAAAAGGGACAAACGGCAGAGACTGACTGGGGGGACTGGTGGTGTTGGAAAAGGGGGGGGAGTAAAGAGGGGTAGGCGGCGAGATAAATGGTGAAAGTGGGAAGGGGATTGCGGTGGGTGGGGTGGAAGGAGAGAGAGGATGGATGGATGTCGGGAGGAGAGGGGGAAATGTTACAGATGCGTGAGTGGTTGCATTACTTAAGGTGGGGAGAGGGGGTCAAAAGGTAGAATGAATTTCACTCAGCCATAAGGATAATCAAACCAGCAGTGTAGCATAGAAAAGGAACTAGCACACTGGTGTCGACAAATTTGGAGATATGCACGAAAATTAAAAGTAAAAAGAAAGGATTTCAAAACAATAAAATACCATTTCTTCGCTATTAATAATTTATATATATAACAAAATTTAAGTTAAATTTAAATATTTACATGTATGTGCGCATTTTTTTAGTCTAGCGGTTAAGTTTGGATTTGGATGAACACACTTGTCTAACCACCGTAACATTTACAAGGTTTACATAACACCACATAAAGTGACACTCTACACAATGATGAACCCTTTTCACAGTTATGCACTGTGTGTCCGTGTACATTTATACATATCTCGAAAGAAATTTCACCAAAACGAGGCATTACACTTTCTCTTAAGAAAGTGGTGAGTTAATTGAAAATTTTAATTGTGTTTTTATGTTTGTACGCTTCATGTGCCAGTTTATTTTTACGAAAATTATCGGTGAATATATGCGTTTATAAATAACATAGCAGCATAATGTATGAGTATATACCTAAATAAGTGTAGTGAGAGACAAGATAATCATCGCTCTACTGGTGTGTAGCCTTTGTCCACCCACAACTTACCTTAGCCGATGGACTACCAATAATACTAATACTCATATATGTATTTTTTTGAGTTTGGCCGACTATGGACCGCAATGACCTCAAGACTTCTGGTTTTTCTTTCTTTCTTTCTTCCCAGGACTTCTTCATTTTCTCCTCTACTGTTCGTCATTGTTCTTCGGTCCACACCCTCTTTGTTTTTTGTGCTGGTTGGTCTTCAGTAAATTTTGTCTATTGTTTTCTATTGGTCTATTGGTCTATTGTCATTGTCTATTGGTTTTCTGCACCTCTCCCTGCTGTAAACCACTTCCTCCGTTTTTCCAATATTTCCCGCATCCCTCCTGGTCTCCTCTAACCACCCTGTTGTGTGTGTTTTAATTTTGAAATATAGTTGAATATTTTTTTTGTTAATCTATTTTCATCCAATCGCTTTAGGTGTCCATAGAATTTTAATCTTCTTTTTCTCATCGTATCTGTGATATTCTCGATAGTCCTATATAGATCCTCATTTTTTCTCCTAATCCATATATTTTCTGCGTTTTTCAATAGTCCTAGGATTCTCCTCAAAATTTTTCTTTCTTTCCTCTTCAGTTCTCGCAGGTGCCCTTTCTTCTTCATCGTTAGGCATTCCGATCCATATGGAGCTTCAAGCTTTATGACTGAATTGTAATGCCTGATTTTGGCTTTGATGGATATTGTTCTTTTATTATAATGATTTTGTGTAATATATATATATATATATATATAATTATACGAAAGGAAAACAAATGAGGAAGTGCTAGAGATGGTGGGTGAGGAGAGGGGTTTGTTGAGAAACATCCTATGAAGGTAGGAAAAATGGATGAAAGGCGTATTGAGCGGTAGTGGAATGTTGAAGAAGGTAATAGAGGGGAGGATGTTGGGCAAACGAGGAAAAAGCAGGAACAGGATAGGGATGCTGGACGGGATTAAGGGAGGAAAGAAGTACACAGAGATGAAGAGGGACCTGATGTAGAGTAGGTTTTCTTAGGAGTCACAAAATATTTATTTGATAGTTATGCCCATCCGAAAACCTACTTTAACCGGTAGATTACTTAATAATAATATATAATTATACACAAGAGAGGTCAACAAGTAACGGGAATGCTGTAATTTTCCATATTGCAGTATGCCTTCTAGCCACAAGGTCAAGCGATCAATGAAAAGTACTACTGACAAGTTCGACGCCGATTGCGCGAAGCAACACGAAAAAAGTCCTTATTTTTGACGAAACAATTTATGACTTTTGTACTATCACGAAAATGCACCTGGTCACATTTTCACTGCTGGTTCGTGAACTTTTGGCCAAAAATACCACTGTAATGGTGTTCAAGCCTCAATATTCATCAGACACTGACCCGAATGACTATTTTTTGTTCCAAAATATAAAGAGAGCCTTAAAGGTCCATCGTTTTACAAGCATCCACGAGGTTTGAAACGCATCCCTGAGAGAGCTACATAGATATATCCAACATCGAGTTCCAGAAATGTTTCGAGGATGCAAAAAGTGCTGGCCTAACTGTGTAACAATCTGATTTGGACTAATTGTAAGAGGACAATATTGATACAAACGAATAAATGATATATTTTCAAATAACTTAAATTCTAGTCATTTATTAAGCACACATATTCAGGAGGGACGCGCTATGGGTACACGTGCATATAAAAAAATGGTTCTATATTTCAGTTAACGATGATTTCAGTCACTTTTATCCCTCGGTCAGTGAGTGTCAGAATGTGAATCTCATGAGACCTGAGAGAAGATAAAATAAAAAGGATATTTAGAGTTACGGAATTGCATCTATGAATTTAGAATGCGACTCATCTGTTTTTTAACATCACAAATTTCTATGGTCGTTCCATAAAATATCGCACACTCATGAGTTTATAGCATAAAGACATTAATAGGACATTAAACAATAATATCACGGCATGAGCAGGTGTCTTAAGGTAAGCAAAGGGTAGGACGGACGAGTTTCGGAGAGAAATCCTCCGGGAAGGCGAAAGAATGGATGGTCACAGATGTCAGAGGAGGGAGAATGCCATGGAGGTATTATTGGGAAGTGAAGTTAATACGGTCATTAGGTCGTGTTGGAACGGTGAACCTGAATGCGGGTAAGGCGACCGAGGAAGGATTAATGCTCCCTTCTGGGACGTAAACGCATTTTTCTCATGGGGTTCGACAAGGACCATGTTCTCTTGTCATGTGTTGACTAATGCGGGAGAATATTTTCATCGTGAATTGGATTAACACATTTTCTTCGTTTTTAAATTTAACTTTTTAGGAAAAATATACTTTTAATAAGTCCCGAAAAATAGTGCAATAAAACGATAAAAAAATGACTATGCCATAACCAAGGGCGTTCAAGAAAGAGAGATCATAGAATTTTAAATGGCACAATTCAATGCATAAACATATATTTCTATGTTTATAGTATTTTTTTACTGCATAAAGTGGTGAAAGTTTAGATGATGTGACTCCAGTATTGCGATAACGGTCGCCATTGAAAGTTAAAAGATATTAAGTTCTGTCGTATTTGAAAAAAATACGATTGTGGCTTCCGAATTGCTGAGTATCTTTGTGTGAAGCATGAAGCCGTAATCTTAAAATAAGGTTTGCAAGCTATTCTATTTAAAAATATTAAGGAGGGATTTATTTTTCTTAAACATTTCCATGGTGCAAGGGTAGTCTGAAAAGTTTCCGACTAAACAAAGATACAAAACATTGTTTCTGAAATTTGAGTATCATAACAACATTATATACAGGGTTCGTCCGGAAAATAAGTGTACTGAGCTCAGGAAAAAAAATATTACACTTTTACATATCTTAAGCTTACATATCAATAGGACCCTTGTGAGTCGATACACTTGTTCCAGCGGCGTTCCCATTCCTGGCACGCTCCCGCGAAGGCATCATCGGGAACATCTCGAAGACACGTCGTCACGGCCCCTTTGATGGCGTCTAAAGTCCCGTATCGCGTTCCTTTCAAACTCCTCTTTATCTTCGGGAACAGAAACGTTCTCTAAAAAATGTGGATCATTTTTGCAGTGATCCGCAAGTTGTGTCGCGATTTCCAAACGATTGAGTCTTTGATCATCACTGAGTACTTTCGGCACCAACTTTGCACAAATTTTTCGCATCTGTAATTGGTCCCTAATAATCTCGTGCACTATTGTTTTTGGCTCATTATACTGCTCTTCTATCATCCGAACACTAAGACGACGATCAGAGTTCAGTACATCGCGAACTTTTCGCACATTTTCGTCGGTGAGTGTCGTTGATGGGCGTCCAGGCCGTGGTTCGTCGTCGACCTCTTCTCTGCCCTCCACGAACATCTTGTGCCACCGAAAGATCATGTTTCTGGACATGGCTGACTCCCCGTAAGCCTGGTTAATCATACCGACAGTTTCGGTAGACGATTTCCCAAGCTTTACCGCAAATTTGATGGAATAACGCTGCTCCAAAAACTTCGGCATCGCGTTCCGTGACGTGGGTCGGGCGTGGAGGTTCGCGTTAACAGAACTCCTCACTACACCACAGCTCAGAGCCGACTGCCTTTTTCAGCGTCGCTTGCCAACATACTCCCCTCCAATCGCAGCCCGTCAGAGCGGTGCTGGGCGCGCCTGGAGCGGCGGGAAAAAATCAGTACAATTATTTTCCGGACGAACCATGTATATTGTAATATTATATTATTTTCTGAGCTTCTGAAATGTCGTAGTTCTCACCTATATACAGGAATATTTCCAAAGACGAAAATACGCATCTGCACCATTGTGCTTTGAAAGAATGTTTTATAGGTACGCACTTCCAACTCAAAGGAATAATATGGTCATGTAGCTCAAATGCCATTTAGAGAAAAAGTCCTTCATAAAAAAATGTGGAATTATTGAAATAGCTGTGTTTGTGTGCGTATTGTGTAAATATATGTGCGCAAGTATAATGTAAACAAATTAATGAAGGTATATGGCAAAAAAATGTAAAAACTATTGTACACGATAATTAGTGTTTTGATTCTTTCTATTTTTAAATGTTATAAACATTATTCCATGAAAGTCCGATCGCTAAATTTAAAATCGGTACCTACGGACAGGCCTATAAGGCTTAGCAGGACCAAATCAGTTTATGCATTATTATATTGTTATTACTTAATTATATAAAAATGTTCAGCTTAGAGCAAGCAACTGATAGAATTTTACTCGTAGAGATTAAAACAGAGCCGACGAACTTGGTCATTGTTAAACAAACCACCGAGCAACCACAAGGAGGAAGAAGTCGATAGGATGTACGATGAGTTAGGGGATATAATCGCGTGTGTTCCTGAAGGGAAACATTTGATAGTGATGGGGGATTGGAATGCGACGGTAGGCGAAGGAAGAGAGGGTGGTGAGGTGGGGGCCTATAGGTTAGGCACGAGGAATGAACGCGGGGAGAAAGCAATTGAATTCTGTAGGAGACAGGGGTTAGTCATCACCAAAACATGTTTTAGACACCATAAAAGGCGTAGGTATACATGGAAAGTGCCAGATGACTCAGAAAGGTATCAGTTAGTTTATATTATGGTTAGGCACAGGTTTAGGAACAGTTTGATAAATTCGCACAGTTTCCCAGGATCGGATGCGGAATCTGACCACATTTTAGTTGTTATGAAATGTAACGTCCGTTTCAAGAAGAGAAGGCACCGGCGGCGGGTTAGGAAGTGGAATCTAGAAGCATTAAATGGATTAACGAGGAAGGAGTATCAGCAGGCTGTAGAGAAATTGATGGATGACGGTAAAGAGCTGAGTACTGTCGAAGAAAAATGGGAATGTATCAAGCAAACTCGAGACTCGCTTGTTTCGTAGATTTCGAAAAAGCGTTTCATAGAGTGAATTCGGAAAATTTAATGCGTGTATTGCAGAAAATAAGAATGGACTGGAGGGACAGGAGACTGATCCGTAACCTGTACATGTGTCAGACTGCTCAGGTGCGAGTGGGGAACGGAGAGTCCGGATGGGCAGTGTTAGGAAGAGGGGTAAGGCAGGGTTGCCCATTGTCACCGGTGCTGTTCAACGTATATGTGGAGGAAATGATTAAAGAGGCATGGGAGGAACTGGAGGTAGGAATGGAAGTCGGAGGGGAATTCGTAAAATCGGTTAGGTTTTCTGATAACCAAGCATTAGTTGCTCAGTCATCCAAGGGGTTGAAATCATTGCTGAGTGAATTGGACGTTCAGTGCGATACATATGGAAAGAGAATCAATATTAATAAAACAAAGGTTATGCAATTTTTGCAGACAGGAAAAGGCTAAGCTAAACATTAAAATAGGTGGGAAAAAATAGAGCAGGTAGAACAGTTAACATATCTCGGAAGTGTTCTGGACCAGCACGGTCAAAAGGGTAGGGACGTAAGGAGAAGATTTGCGCTAGGCAAGGAGGCTTTCTTAAGGAGGCTTTCTCAAGGAGGAGGGCGTTGATGACGGGGACGTTGAGTAGGGATATTAAGACAAGACTCGTAAAAACTCTGATATGGAGCGTAGCTATGTACGGCGCGGAAACGTGGTCACTGAAGCAGGAGGATAGACGTAGGTTGGAGACTTTTAAAATGTGGGTGTGGAGAAGAATGGAGTAGGTGAAATGGACCAAAAGGAAAACAAATGACGAAGTACTGGAGATGGTGGGTGAGGAGAGAGGTTTGTTGAGAGAAATCCTATGGAGGCAGGAAAGATGGATGAAAGGCGTATTGAGCGGTAGTGGAATGTTGAAGAAGGTAATAGAGGGGAGAATGTTGGGCAAACGAGGAAAGGGAAGGAACAAGATAGGGATGTTGGACGGGATGAAGGGAGGAAAGAAGTACACATATATGAAGAGGGAACTGATGTAGAGTAGGTTGCTGGATTGGGTTGTGTTTGGAGTTAAATAATATTTTTTTGATAGTTGTGTCCATCCAAAAACCTACCTTAACCGGTAGATTACCTAATATAAAAAATATAAAAATGTAAAATTTAATTACATGATATGTTTAGTGTAAAATTTTGGACAAAAATAATAAGAGTACTTGGTTTAAACGTAACAACAGCGCAAATATGGCAGATCCATGCCTACTTGTTCATTTTTAATGCAGAACTTATTCGCGAATAGGCATAATTTTAAATCGAAATTCTATGATGTAAATAAAGACTATATAAGTTTTCTGCTTACTCTGTAACCTTAAAAGTGAATTGAATATCCCCTTCAATTATTTGGAAACGGGCCAAATATTTATACGGAAATAGTAATGTTACACCTATGGTAAGAGGGACATAAAAAATACAATGACGAAAAAACTATAGAAAATATGTATGAAATATTTAGAGAAATAATTATGAAACAATTGGAGTAAGTATTGTATGCTGTAATGCTTTGTGTTGCATTCTGAGATAGACGCGAGAAATTTAAGGTTTAGAGAAAAAGAATGATCAAATATCCTATTTAAAACAAGTATAAGATCGTTCTGAAAACCAGTGAGAAAAGGCGGAACTCAGCAGAGAAGGAAGAGGAAAGATTACCCTAATCCGATGTTAATGCCTGGCACAAGACCTGTTGAATACAATGAATTTAGAGTAATCATGATTTCCGGCTGCTTCAAAGTGGTTAGATAAAATACCCTAGAGAGATAAAGGTGAACTAAGAGAAATTGTTCTACGAAGGTTACGAGGGTGAAGAAGATTCATAAGATCAGCTTGAGAACATTCATAAAATTAACAGAGGCTATGTTGGGAATTGAAAATGGTACAACACTAAAACTGTTGAGTGTACTCGTCTTGTAGGGAGTTGTGTACGAAGGAAAGAATGTAGGTGGAGGACAAGGAGTCGATGGCATTATGAGAGAAAGAAAAGATCAGTAAACAGCTCACAGTTAAGTCCAGTCATGTCCCATCTCCGACATCCGACCCCAATCCTTCTCCCGTTCCCTCACATTGTGTCACTCTCTTGTAATCTCACATCCGTCTCCATTCCTATCCCCGTACCCTCCGCCACTCGCGACAAAAAGAAATAAAAAAAACAACGCTGGATATCTGTTCACAAGTCGACGCAGTCTCGCTAAGGAATTTGAGTACTTTGTCTCCCGACAGTTCCTCTTTTCCTACCCACTTTAAATTTTCCTTACGACTAGGTGAGGCTTTTAATGGCTACTATCTATTGGAAAATGCTACACTCCTTGGTAACCCGTTCAAAAATATTATAAGGCATATTCATGCTCTTGGGTTTGGTTATGGAAAATGTGCGTTCGTCAACTGGATAGGAAAAGACGTACTAACATCTAAACGCTTATATTTTCACGTTAGACACATATGCTTATAAAACGAATTAAACACTCTATAAATTTAAAATGATGATAGAATTAGTCTATTCGCGACTAGGCATGTTTCAAAATAAGTGCATACGAATCTGTGTTACCATTGAAATTGATTTTTTTCTTCAGTAGATTAATGACATAAATATTTACATTGAATTAAAGCCATTATTCTTATTTGGTAGAATAACGATTAAGGCAAGTCTTGTATCAACAAACGATGAAGAAAAATACATTTCGTCCCATGCTCTAACAAAAAAGCATAACCCTCGACATTATAGTTAACCCTCCTTCAATTCCGCATATCTTCTACCCCCCATTCAATCCGTCCAACATTCCTATCCTATTCATCCCCTTACCATTACTGCTCTAAAAATCTATAAAAGTCTTCAACACCTCATTAAATATTTCTCTGCATCCATCTTTTCTGCCTCCTTTGGATCAACCCAACAATCCCATCTCCTCCCCCCCATTCCTTCGTTTGCTCTGTTTCCTATTCATTTTATGTTTTTTATCCTTTTCCACAAAAGTCTTCAATCTACTCCTATCATCCTACTTCAATGATCATGTTTCCGCGCAATTCAAAACCACGCGCCATAACAAAGTTTTGAAGACACTTTTCTTAATATACTTTATCAAAGCCACTACCATTAACTCCCTCCTCGTGAAGGCGACTTTGCCTAAATTCTTCTACTTATATTTCTACTTCTTCGACCTCCAAAATACATCCTGTATCAATAATTGTACATAGTACGTAATTTTTGTGAGGCATGATTTCCAATAAAAAAATGCATTTGCATAATCGTGATGAACAGGAGATATAGAAAAATTAATCTAATATCAAAATGAAAGTTTTTTATTAGCTATATTACACATGACCTTTTCCTTGACTCAGCCACTTGATAAAATAGTAAGGTAACTTTTCATCTACACTGAAAAACTAAACATTTTACAGCATGGTTTCAGGTATCGCAATAGGGAGATAATTAAATGGTAGGCAGGCACAAGTTTCAGCAATCCTGTCCTATACTTTTATCCTCCCCTATCAACTTCTAATAAGAGGAGGAAGTCGATCGAGCGATGAGTACAGAGTACCTGCCGGAATTATTCACTATTCGTTAAATTTCCACGAGGTTTGATAGCTTTTGCGCTTCATAAACTTTACACGCTCATTTGAGAAGGTTTTTTTTGTCAGAGCGGCAATATGTTCGCCCAACTTCATATGAAGCTCAATGCATGATCAAAAAGACCCAATACACATTCAAATTTCATTAGGTCATCCCTCAGATTCCCCGAATTTTCACAAAACCCTAGTCACGTTTGGTTATGCCAAGTTGGTAAAGAGAATAAAATAATGTATTTTTTTGCGAAATTTTTAGAAAAAATAGCGAAAGGAAAACTAATTTTGCTAGGAAAAAATTACTGGGTGGGTTTCTAAATTTGAGAGAGTTCAAAAAGAGATATTGAAAACCGATTTTTTGAAGAGAGATCTTCAGATTCTTCTCGGATATTAGTGCGCAACTCTTAGAAAATTTATTTCGAGGAAAATGAGTTGTTTTTCGTCATTGAGATACTTATTTCGAATGCAAAAAACTGTTCGTGATGAATATGTTGACACTACACCGAGACAATAATTTTTGTTAGTGGTACTCCATAATATTTGATTAAAATAATGTCAATTTAACCAATTATTTCTACCTTTTCATTTTACCTATACCACGAGTATTGCCATGTAAATAAGTTTAATAATAACTTAAAATGAAAGTATATTACAACAATTTTCAATAAAAATATTTCGTTATCATCATTCATATAGGAATTAGTGAACCTTAGACGCTTTTCTTACTGTATTTACAAATCACATTCATTATGCAATAAAAAACATGCGTTTTATTTGATCTGACAACCAATCCTGATTTAATAATCATGCATTTTTGGAAATGACATTCACGGAATGAGAATATAATTTAAATAGGCAAAAATGTCGTAATTCACATGCTTGATGCTACAACTTCATTATTTTTCAATCTCACCATTACGTTAAATTTACGAAAAACTTATCAACACATACTCATGTGAGGGTGTCAAGTAGAATTAAACAATGCAAGAATGATAACTGACCTTGTATCCTCTCAGGTTTTCCACCACGCAAGCCAATAGTGCATCCCTCCCGACGCTCACCGTGACATTTGGAATCGACTCCGTGAACCGTGGAAGTAAGGCCTCTGCTGGAAGAAAAGGATTGATTGAAGATAATCATATTCACATGAATAGACGTATTTTGCACAAAGAGTCTTGGCTTTAAAATAAGTATTCCAAATGGAATAACATAATTAAGCATTAAATTGATGATTGTAAGTGTTTTGTGAGTATAGAAATCAATACCTTATTCCGTTATATAAAATATATATTTAAATGCAATTGCAGTGAGTAAATTACTTGTACTCTTTAATTCGATAAACACAGACTTTTAAGAAGAAGGAACACACTTTTTTACGTTACAGCTCCAAGATCACCGAGCCATAACATCGGTGAAGTTTGAAGATTTTGTAAGAGGCTTATTTTCTTATTTTTATACCAAAGATGTGAATAATACATGATCATTACATCTGAATTTTTTGTGCAATGAATTTTTTTAATATCGCTATGAGGATATGAATGCTATACCTGGAAATGTCCTATACTTTCCCCACATGATTTTTTTACAGTATGATCTGCAAGAAAACTTATATTTATAAAGTCAAAATTGAAAAAAAATTAAATGAATTAATTATGGGGAAAATATTTTACCTGTGAAACAATGATTTACCCAACGAAATGAGAAAAAAATAGGGATGCATTTAAATAATGAAACTACCAAAAGTTCTAAAGTAATTTTACATAGAATGTCACCAGAATAATATTATCCTTTGTATAATCTTATTCTCAATGAAAAATTTGTGGTCTTAATCGGTAATGCGGTAAATTGCAAAACGGTTGGACTATAGTGAAAACTTAAAGTTAGGTTGAATTACGTTGTCCTGCTAACCTGCTCCTTTCAAAAAAATCACTAAACGTTCAGAATAAATTTCAGGAAAATATGATAAAATATTCTTCGAGTTATCAAAGCTAGGTTACGAACATTGTGCGGTAAGGCTAATACATAAAGAGTATAAATATTTCTAAGCGGTTATTACATTTTTCACGTCATTATTAATTTTGTTCCGCATTTAACGATTTCAAATTTCAAAATACTCACGGTTTTGAGACAGCGTCGTTTACAGGAAAAATTAAACGTACGGTTTTATAGCTTAAACCATAAAGGAAAATAACAGGTCTCGTTTTTTTACTACAAGGATACATGATATAAATTAACCTCTTTCCCAACCGGGCATTTTTTTGCTCCGCTGTTATTAATTCAAGGCCCTTTATTTCCAGAGCCACAAGCGGTTCCAGAGCCACAAGCCTTACGCTCGCTTGGGCATCCCCAACTCCAGCAAGTCCTCCCGTTTTCTGCTCCCCGCTTCCTTCTAATTATGGGATAATATAAAAGTTTTCCCGTGTTTACCAGATGAAATGGTCACCGCAACTCTTGCCATTGTGAAATGAGTGTTGCTATTTGTTGTGCGTGAGAAATGGCACAGTTGTCGATGCGACCCCAAGGATTGGTACAGATAAGGATGATGAAGATTCAAAAGATAGGGTTGGTGGATGGGGCTGTTTTTTAAAAAGCGTGAGCTAGCTAGTAAAAATAAAATGATCAACCCATTTTTGTTCGATATCGTTGGAAACCCATTGATTCAATGAAGTTCTTTTTCCTTTAAAACATCGAAGGTCTTCCAGTTGGAATAACCATATTTTCTTATCTCCCATTGGTTAACATTCACTTCCTACTCTTATCCTGCAATCTCTTCTCTCTCATCTCCTTTTCTTACAACACTTAACAGTAGAATTGGGTGACCAGTGTCTTATCTTAATCTCATTGAAAAAATGTAATTTACGACCAAGATTCAAAGATAGTTGAAGGAATATTTAGGATTAATTTACGTCCATAAATTTCCCTCTCTCAAAGTGGCCATAATGATTTCACTGCACGTACTGTATTTGCCACAGAATATTATAGAAAAACCCAACACTTTATCGGACTAGCATTTCTTTATTGAGACATTTCCCTTCTTTTGAAATGCTAGTTTATTACCTTAACATATCTAGATTAGGTAAATTTATCCATCGCCGTATTAACATAAAGTGAAATACACAAACGAAGAGAATTCTAATTTGAATAGTAATACGAATTTACCGCAATGAGGATTAAAGGGGATCACATATTCAAATGGAACCTCAAACCAATAACAAACCATCTCATTTCACATTCTCGTGATAGCAAAGGAAACCCATTGTGATAAGGTTTCCGGGATATTTTTTTATTTAATGTCAACGTCACCGCTGGGTAAGTTTCCCTGGACCTGAAAGCCTTGACGTCGACTGCACAATGGTTTTTTCCAAACCGGGAAATGCAACTTGGCCAAAAAGAATGGGACTACTAAAACGACCCATTCTAACGGAATTGAATGTGACCGAGGCTCACTATGGGCGAAATAGAACGACGTAAAAAAAGTTTCCAACTCTTTCTTTTTAACCAATTTCCGAGCACGGTATAACATTATTATGACCCTTTTAAAACCCTAACATTTTTCGGTTATGTATAAAAATCAAACATGATAAGCTTTTGATATTGATTCACATCTTCCTTCCACAGAAAAAATTACCTTAGCGATTAAGGACAACAAACTTTCTCTCCACGAACATTTGATTCGATTCATTGGAGTGAATCAATTTCAAAGGAATGTGTTAAGTAAATCAACAGAAATTATTAATGTGGGCTACGATTTAAAAAGCAAAGTAACAAATATCGTAAAAGTAAAAAAATAGTAAGATTAAATATTAATCATTCATCATCCAGGTGTTTTCAGGACTTATCATGAATAAAAATAGTCCCAATGATTACATTTTCGTCGTAGTAAAATACATCCCCTTCTCTTCATTAAACCTTTGCTTTGGATATACATATGTAGAAATACACACACACACACACACACACACACACACACACACACACACACACACACACACACACACATATATATATATATATATATATATATATATATAAAACTTTTACGGCTACACACAATATGAGAACACATAAAAGGAACACACACGTTATTTCTTGATAATTTTGACGGATACATATGTATAAATATATATATATATATATATATATTTTACGAAAATTATATATATATACATATGTATATATATATATATATATATATATATATAATTTTCGAAGACAGAAAATTTCCAGAGAGCAAGCTCTGGACTTTTAAGATAAAATCCTGAGTTTGATCAACCATAAAATACTCATTGTTCAGTAGCTATTCTAGGCTTAGCCTGAATGATAAATGTTTTTAAAGTATTTCATTTTGCTCATTGTCAGTCGAGAAATATCGACGAATCTTCACGAAATCCTGGCAACGGAAGAAATATCTGTTCTCTGCATAAAAGCTTGCAAAATCCTACATGGCAAGCTTTAAACTAGCTCCCATTGAACAGGTACTGTTGTTTCACTTCCTCAAGTAACCATTGAATGTGTTAATACGACTATAAGTAGGATTTGAAAGTATTGAAAAAGAAGAATTAATCATCACCTTCGAGAAGGGACGACCTTGGTCCCTGCTTTGTGGAGACTACACGAGTGTCACCACCTCACTCTTTACGGCCACGAGACGGGATAAGCAGCGTCAAAAAAATAAAAGATAAACGAACCGAACCCGAATAATCTTGCCCCGTCCTTTTTCCCATTTCCAACGCCGCTTTAGTCACTCTGTGGTAGGGTTGAGGAGGAGTAACGGGGATGGATTGGATTCCATTACGAACGCGCCTTATTTATAACAGGCTGGAGAATGGAAAGGTTGAGGATGTGTGTTGGTCGGAGAAGTTTGTTCCGCGGGGAGAGGGGTGCCAGAAAGAGCTAGGTGAAGTTGAGGGAGTGCTTAGGTCGTCGAATGGGTGCGACCCCGGCGTCATAACGGGATAAAACCGCAGCTTTAACGGATTTAAATGTATAACAAATTAAGGTTCCGTTGCGGAAGTGCGGGAAAAGCTTCTAGCCGCGGAGTGGAAAACGGAGCGGAATGCAAGATAGACGAGACGTGGGAGACGTGTGCGTACGTGGCTCACAAGAACGCACTTGGAAATGTGGTACTAACACGAGGCATTCGCGGGACTGAAGAGTTAAAAGCAAGGACAGGTAATTACCTGTTTTGTCCACGTAATTTCGACATGCGCACCGAAATTATGGATGACTCCGGGGAGATCTAGGCCATATAGGGTATCAATGATTCAGAATCACTAGGCAGCATCTAATATTTCGATCTCCAACTCGATAGATAACAACCTGAAGGAGAGATGAATCGGCTGGGGCTCAGTTGAAACATTCGATAAATGCAAGAAGGGTTTAGTATCCATGGGAGAAGCCGTTAAGTGAAGATTTGACATAGAATTAGAGTTGAATAGAATTAGAGCAAATCCCCAAATGAATCTGATGAACTGGTTATGGGAGGAGGGTTAGCGAGACGGAGAAATTAAGTCGGGGGTCTGTTGATTTACTAAGTAAGCGGGAAAGATCTTCAGACTTATAAAAGGGTACAGGACACCCAAGCTTAACCTGTGAAACCGAGGGAATCGTATTAGTCCTAAGTGATAATAGCGAAACATGTACAAGGGTGCTCTGAAAACGGGAAAATGGGGTAATTTGACCACAGGGATGAAATAAAAGTCAGAACGACTTTTAGCCACCGAAAGGCTCAATTACTCGTTATCCCCTAAAAACCATGTGTATCCTCAATAAAATTCAAAACAAGAACCAGATTTTTCATTTAAAATACAAAATTGTTTAATTTTTGAGACAACCATCATTTCATGATGAGTATAGGCATGCGTTCATTCAATTCATGCAAGTTTGCTTTTACAATACATACTTGTAAATTACATTCATACTTGTGAACGTATGCCTTGGTGCACTAACACATCCCGTCAAACAACCTTTGAGTGTTTTACGTGTAATTGAGTAGATGTACATGTAGGTCGAAATTCCTGATGAAGAAAACATTTTGTTCTCTCAATCATCAATAAAATAACCTTAATCCACCTGTGTACCACAACAAAAATTATTATCTCTGGGATTAAGGAGACTACATTTTCTGATAAAAAGGGCTGAATTTATCTGTCGGAATACTTAAGTAATTGAATTAACCTGGAATGGGATTGTGGGAACCAATGTCGCGAACCAATGGATATTCAAATTTAGGCAATATGAAAATGAATATATTTTTCCGCATTTCGAGTTATTGAGTGCCCTGACCCCAAATCCTAAAGCCTTTGGCCAAGTTGACCTAATCGTCGTACAGTGTTGTAAAAGTAATGATTTGTGGAAATTAAACATTAAAATAAAATTGCATTATGACTGAGTATGATGCATTAGCATTTATACGCGTTTTACCTAATTAATCGCAATGGAACAATACAATTTAATTACTTCGTTATGCGCTTGTTTCTCGGCTTATTCCTAATTTCGAAAGTGGCTTTAATATTCTATACAGTTCTTTGTTTTACGGGTCTACGAATATCCTAACTCTAAAGGTTTAATCTTGATTTCGAAGGTGCCTTTAATATTCATTACAATGCACTTTCACACATCAATTAATTCGGCTAATTTTAAAATGAAATTTAGACAGTTACATTTCTAATCATTTTAATACCACTTGCTTGTCTTGAGAGAAAGATAAAGAGAGAGAGAGAGCAAATGGCCAGTTGGTAGATAGAGCACCAACCCAAAATGAGAGCACGTAATTATTAATGGGTGAAGATAAATCTGAACAGAGGTTGGAGGCTGGCCACTCTGATATGTCCCCGTGGATGTCCAGCCGACTTGGCGTCAGATGCAATCGCAATGTCCACTGCACAAAATCAAAAACGAGAGTAGCGAAAAAATGCCATGTGCTCATTATCGCTTTCGGTGAAAAAAGAAACTCTAGTCACTGGATGGAGAAATTTGTCGGACACTTGCCATCACATCAACGTTGAACTGTTATGATGCCGTAGTGACCAGCGCACGATTTGAACTCACGTCTCAAACTCACTCTCTTATCCCCTCATCTCAGCTCGTAATACCGATTCCACCCAACTCCAAACCCGATTCTTAAAGAGCAAAGTCAAGAAGCGTAGACCAATTGCCAAGCGCTCACGAGGACACAGTATTGGGCTCTCACCCCTAAGGTAGCAACTTGATTCAACGGGAGAATTGTTCAACTCTGCCAAGTGAAAAGGTGGGGCAGAGCAGTGCAAATTCACAAATTTTCAATACCAATTCTTTACCTACCCCTCCTAAAACATAACACAACCTGACAACGGACACTACATGAAGTCCCTCTTCAACTACGCATATTTCATTCCCTTCTTCATCCAATCCAAAGTTCTCACCCCATTCCTACTACTTCCTCGTTTGCTTAACATTCTCTCCACTATTACAGTCTTTAAGATCTCACTGCCGATCAAAAAGCCCTTCATCCATTTTTTCTACCACCATATGCTTTCTCCTAACGATCCTCTCTCCTCTCCTACCATGCTTTGCACTTATTCGTTTTTGTTCCTTTCTGTCCACTCCACATTCTCAATCACATTCCACACCCACATTTCAAAAACCTCCAATCTACGTCTGTCATCCTACTTTAATGGTCATGTTTCTGCGCCGTAAATAACTACGCTCCATATTAAAATTCTGGCGATCCTTTTCTCAACATCCATACTCAACGTCCCTCTCATCAATTCCCTTCTCCTTTTTTCTTTCTTTTAACTCATTAATACATTTATATATTATATATATTTGTGTGAATATATTTATATACCTATAACCATATAAAATTCACTAAATAGTCATAGCAAACACAGAAACTAAAACATATAAAAGAGGGACTCACTAGTTCTCGAATTTTCGGTGGTGCAACCACCTTTCTCAAGAGGAATTAGGAACAGAACTGAGGCAGAGGAGAGCCCGAAAGCAGTGGTAGGAAGGAGAAGGGGGAAAATGGGGGAAAAAAGAGGGGGAAAGAGGGGAAAAGAAAGGAAAAGGGGGAAAAAGGGGGGGAAAGGCATTCGAGGTGAGGGGTTTGGAGGGGTAGTGTATGGCGCGGGAATTTTTAAAAAAAGGTGGGGATGATATGGAAGTTGTTGGGAGCGGAGGGGGATGAAATTAAATGCATAAAGGGGGCAATTAATGTCTAATATTAATACCTGGGCGATTCCAGGAATCCAAGAGCCAGATGAAAGCTAGCTCTAATGTTTTGAGTTTCAGTGGAGGGTCTGAGTGTGGGAGAGATGCTAAGACGGATACTTTAAAACATTGGTCAAAGGCAGTGTTGTGTTCGGAGGCATGTTTGGGGATTGGGAGCATACCAATAAGGGAGGAATTGTTGCATGAGGCTCGATGATTATTGATTCTAATATTAAGGGGTGTGGTACACTGTCCAATGTAAAAGGCAGGGCAAAGTTGGCACTTGAGTAGGTAGACAACATTGCTGGAGGTACACGAGGAGTAGGGAATTGGTGGGAGAGAGTTAAAGAGCGGGTGGGAGAGGGATGGAATTCTGGTTAGAAAAATAGGACATGTTTTGCATCTAGGTTTATTGCAGGGTCTGGGAGTGATTTTGGAACGGGGCGAGGATTTAAGAAGTATAACATATGTATATATTATACCTCAACAAATACATAGGGAAAATTCAAAAATAACATATGATACGTATATTTACGGGTAAAATTTACCTGTGGCAGCAGATTACTCAGTGCAGCTCAGGCGTGTTGAACTGCGCGTTCGTAAGCCACATAAGAAAGGAGGCATTACTGCTGTTACGAAGAAGAAACATTCAAAATTGTTGAACGCTGAATTCATTTGAATACGAAAAGGGTACTCCTTCATTATTATTTCGAAGGGTTTGTCACATTAGCCCTCAAAACATCCGAAGATATCGCGCGTCGATCGTTCAGTGTGGAAACTATTCGCGTTTTTCATCAGCGTATATTTCCCAAAACGAACCCCTAGAAAATATTTTTATGTATCCCGGGGGTTTTAAAATGGCACTGATGGACTCGGGATTGAATCGATTTCTCGTTTATAGATTTCATCTCCCAAGGCGTGAGATGCGTTCGTACTCGCCCAATATGGACAACAAACTGCCGCTCCCTCTCTCCCACTTCGCATAACCTAAATCCAGACCCACCCACCTCTTCCTCCCTCCCCCACTCTCTTTTCGGTTTAGCCTCCGGGTTTTACTTCCTGTTACTTCACTCGACCGTGGAGCCGCTTCGTGGCCGACCGACTGACTCCAAACTACAAACCCCCCCCTCCCCGCCACCCTCTGTCTGCCATCACCCTGTGAGCATTGCCACCGCCGCACTTAATGCCTGCTCTCATTCGCAAACCTTCACGTTCGTTTTTGTGCGCGTGAGTTTTGTTCTTGGGGGGGGGGGAAGGATGTCGGATATTTGCATCCGGCAGAGGACCGTCCCGAAGCCCGACGATCTAAATTCCCGCGCGTGGCCACATCCCCAACCGTCTCCTACCATTGCACAAGAAAAAACCCGACCTATAAGCCTTCGAAACACATGAATGCTTTGTTTAATTTTTTCTCCATTGCCAAAAAAAGGAACAACCTTTCCTGCTCTTCCTATGGCACTTAAAAAGTCCTCCTTCCTCGACCTCCCCTCTCCAAACCCACACACATCGCATCTCCGAACCGCGACGGGAAAATTTCCAGAATTCTGGCGGTCGAGCCCATTTAGGCATGTCCTCGTGGCCTCGGGATGCATTCTCGCCAGGCGCCGCAAGATCGTGTGGCGGCAGGTGGCCATGGGGCAAGCTATTCATGCGGAAATAGGATTGCATTCAGTGCATTCGTCTGAACATATACGTTTGATAATATGCATAAACACCCGTAAACGTGAACATAAACATTCTGATGTATTGGATTGGTTTGACAATATTATTTAATTTTGATTTTTTAGTGAAAAATGTTCGAGTGTTTGGGTTCGTTTTTTTTGTCTGAGTTTAAAGAGGGTACTTGAATCTATCCGTGACGGTGTATATTATTAGCAGTAATAATATAGATTTTTTGGGTTGGCCTTGTCAAACGAAGCTCAATAATATAAAGATGATCAGTCTGCGATCAGCTAAAACCTTAAACGTAACACTACCAGAAATAGTAATTATTATCACTTGAAGTTCACCTGCGATTTCCGATGTTCTTTTAATAAAAATTAATGGATCTCGAAGTTTTCAAATTGATTAATTATTTTTGTAACAAAAGGTATAACGTCAACGTTCAGTCTCGACTAAATTACACACAAGGAAGAGATTATTAAAGAGGTAATTATCCTCAACGTGGATTAAAAAATTAATCAGCAAATTGTGCGTATCTAATATACTGCCAAAAATTGCACATATTTTTGCAAAAAGGTCAAAAAGTGAATTATTTGGAAGAAACACCATTGTTATAAAGCCTACAGTTGGCTTGATAGGTGAAGGTAGGGGAGTTAACCCCATACTAAGCCAAGCGGCATGTGAAATTCACACAAGAGGATAGGCGGGCCAGACCCTTTCACCTTGACATCTGTGATTTCACAGGAAGACAGAAAAACCTAGAAATCACAAAAATTGGGGGGATCTGAGAATAGCGCCGGGAATCGAACCCGATCTCTCCAGTCAGCAGCCCAGCATTCTACCCAACAAATTGTCACGTCCTATTTTTTTAGTACAAGATTGTTACCCATGAAAGAATTTCTAAACACAAATTTTTGGATGAAATCGTTCGAACAACCTTATCTCTAATTTTCAAAACATTTATTCCCCCGTTTTTTCAACCTCACTCCATCCCTTCCCAAAAAATCCTGAGTATAGACCCTCGTTTTAGCGATGTTTCATCCATGGGGAATATCCTGACCCCTCCATTTCCCCTACCTACCACTCTACTCCTTCTCTTGTTATCCTCACGTGCATGAGCGACAAACAAAACTAAACTGCTTACATTCTACTCTTGATGACGATGTAAAAATGCCCATTAAGGTCAAGTTTTACATGAAATAAGCGTGGAAAATTGCCAAGTGCTTGCAGAAAAATATTGACTCTATATCTTCAGGCCTCCATGCCTCACGCACAAGGCCTTCCCCTCCCACATGGGAATTCTCAAGGTTGCGTGGGCAACATACTGTGACCTCCGAAATACATCGGGGATTTCTCGCGATTCGTTCCCCCTTTCGAACCAATCGACCGCCCAAGCAGTGACCTGCCCGAAGATTAGTTTCATTAGCGAGGGTCTAGTTCTCCAAGGGTAATGATGTGTGCAATACACCCACTCAGAACAGGAGGAGAAAACTGGGGAACAGACCTTTCTCCTGTCGCATCCCAGAAATATCTGACATCCAAAAAATCACTTGGATTGGGCTTGAAGCTGTAAGTGACCAAGAGGCACCAATATTTAAAACCAGGGTTGGGGATCGGGTTGTTCAGAGGACTTAGAGAGGGTGAGAGAGTGTACTGGCTTCTCACTCTAGAGCCCGAGTTCGAATTCGGGCGGTAGCATGGTTTTTCAATGATAAACCTAGTTGATTCCTATGACGAACACTCCGTTCACCAGATGGGACGTTAAATTGTATGGAACTTGGTATATTTCATTGTAAGAGTACGTAATACCAATGCGGTTGTATATAGGGCCTTTGAAGAGATCTATTGGGAATTTTGCCCCATTACAAGAGTTCCGCAGGTAAAATAAACGAAATCTGGACACACACAAAAATATGATATACAGATATACCTGTATTAGCGCGGTGATTTGCTACGAGTGGACCCTGGCAAGGGATTAGCACGCGGGGCAAACTAATATTCGGATAATTAGCAGCCTGTAACTGTTCATAGGAAAATTAACTCATCTACTGCGTCAGTTATAAGTTTCGAGGCACTCCCTGGTAGGTTCTTTTCCAGAGGACGATGCTACTGAAAAAAGACACCTCCAAAGTAACTTTTAAACTCATTATTTTGGAGGGAAATTGAAATGTGTCTACTTGCCACTTTACTCCCTCGAATACAAACGTTGAAATGTGCTTATCTCCTCGAAGTTATTTTACGAGAAATTCTTTTCTTGCCACCAGGGATTGATTTCCAGGACTGCACTCACATTCAATCACAAAAATTCTTCCCGAAACACACACAATCATAGACACGTAGCCAAGATTCGACATGCTGGAAAGGAAGATCACCGGCGGAAGTATAAGCTGTCTAGAAACAAGGATGTGTCGCAGCGATTTGCGACGCGTGTTTAGGTAACGAAGTATCCCTTCACGGCATACTGAAGGAATTCTTCCCTACGACCAAGTTGACGTTCGAGTTACGAAATGTAGAATGACTTTTAGGTAAAAAATAAATGCTTTATTGCCCACGCCATAAAAAATACGAATTTTTAAAGTGACATACAGACACGTTCTGCCATGAGCTGTAGATATGCTTCCCTCAATTGAAAAATCGGAAAAGTTGCTTATCGCTGATGTGATTGAAACGCCAAATACGGTAAGACGAGCAGGCACTATTGGTAGTTGTCTATCAGTAGTCGGATCTTTGCAAAAATGGACGATTTCGCCAGCTATCGCGAGGTTCTAAGGATCGGTTGGGATAGTATTTTCCAAACTTAAAAATCTTTCTCCGACTTGATTTCAGCTATTTCACGCAGTACTTTCAGCCGAGGAGAGAGATGTTCTCCTGAATAACGTGGTCGGACAAAATACACCCCAATAAGAATAATATTTTTACCCTTCTACTGCAACATAGACAAATGTAACAAAAGCAGCTAAAGTTACACCCACTCGAAACTTTTACGAGGAAGGAATTGAAGGCAGGGGTGTTGAGTGTACGTATATGTTTGATAAGTAAAAAGGAAAGAGTTCAGAATTATTAAAACTTGGATATGGAGATTTTTTTAACGGCGCGAAAACATAGCCGTTGAAGCCAAATGATAAGCGTGAATTGATGGCTATAGAGATTTGGGTGTGGAAAAGGATTGAAAAGGAATTTGACGGAAAAGAAAACAAACAGGGAAGTACTAGGCACTGTAGGAGTGGAGAGAGGGCTATAAGAATACATTCAAATTAGGCGATAATTGTGAATGGAGGGCGTTTTTATTGTCAATAAACATTTAGGCAAGCGAAGCTAGGTGCACAAAAAAATAGCCATGTTGGAAAAAATGAAAGGAGACATAAAGTATGCAAAATTTAAGTATATATTCTACTGCTTGTTGCCTGATTGTGTCTTTTCAGGCGAGAATGGCGGTTATATACGTTCAGTGTCCATCCAAAACCTACGCTAAACGACATACCACCTAAATAATAACATAGACCTGTCGCTCGCTCGCTCTAAACTCTAAAACTCGCACGCTCTAAAAGCAAGGACGCCCTGGTGCCAAATGCCCTGGTGCATGTGTTTCAATTACGCTTCAATGGGGGAAAGCAGTGCGAATCTTTCATTAGTCATTAGGACAAAAACAGAGAACCGGAAACGCACGGCATGGCCAACATTATCTGACGAGGCGTAACCCATATCTACACCGAATGCCGTCGAACCCAATTGCAGATCGAACTATAACAGAATTCTCATCAACCCCGACAGGAGTCTTGCAAGGAACGTTATACACCGGATGTGGATCTCGTGTTTAGCAAGGACGATTCTACTGGATGACCAACTGGGTGCAAATACCAGAAACAATTCCCTTTCCTTAAGTCATGATCAGTTCAGTCCATGCCTGAAGGCTAATCTTCTTAATTAGAGGACCGGGTAGAATTTCTACTCCTTTAAAAGATTTTTGGGGGAATTGTTTCATGGATAATATCTTAAAGTATATATCAAAATAGGAAATGGTTTAGGTTAAAATGCCTCTATTACTATAGATTACGGGGATAGAAACAATGAAATTTCACCATCTCTACCTCTAATCAGGTAGGGAATATATTTTATCAATTCGAATTTTGTGTAAATATTAAAAAAAAAATGTTACTGAGTATCAACTTGGCAGACAATAATTTATTCAGCCATTTATTTTGGAGCTATTTATAAACATGTAACAATAGACATTTCCGAATTAAAGAAGACATTAATAAAATACAAAAATAAAATCCCATTTACGAATTGAGAGAAAAATAAATAAATTTAGCATGAATTTCCAGAAACAGGAATTATGAGAATATTATTTAATTGTGTTATTTTCTTTAGAATTTAGGCTTGGGAGGATAGTAATCAAACAACACATTAAGGAAACACAATCATAAAATTAAAGTTACGCATTGATGAGGCCAAAATAACACAAGCATAAATTTCCAGACCAGAAATTAGGGAAATATTTTTTTATAGGGTTATTTTCGTGTCTATATATAGTGTACGAGGATAAAAAGAAAAGATATTTTCATAATTTTGATATGCATGCGAACAATCGATGGCATTTAGTAAGAGGAAGTCTTAATAATATAACTGAAATGAAAAATTCGATAATAATAAAAGGAGGTCATTCATCTTGCCCGAAATAAATAAAAAAAATTATTACGGCTGGAATTAATTAGACAAATATGTTAGTCTGCGTAAAAGAGTGCTATCATTCCATCTACCAGTTTATAATATTTACCTACAATATTGGTGATATTAACAGATTATGGTGGGAAGGAGAGAGGATTGCTGGAAGAAATCCAAAGGAGGAAAGATGGATACAGAGTGCGTGCATTGATCAGCAGTGGGATGATGAAGACTGTGATAGAGGGTTAAGTAAACAAGGAAGATACAGGAATAGAATAAGGATGTTGGAAGGAATGAAGGGAGGAAGAAACATACGGATTTGAAGAGGGGCTTACTCTAATGTTGGATATCGAATTGTGTTTTGTTGGTAGAGGCAAGAAAGTGTATTGTAGTACCGTTGTAGAGCCTATGTCCAACCAAAACTTTACTTTAACTGGTAGAATACCCATAATAGTAATATTCTCAACGAATTAGGGTTAGAAAAGCAATAGGGATCACATAAAATGGAACAAAACAGGTGTACTGGGCAAGGAGGAAGGAAGGAGATACCAAACAAACATTTTTCCTGAACCAGGAATCAAGCTCAGTGTCTCAGACAGGAAAACTGAAGTTTTATTGTACATTTCCTGACTTCCTGTATACCTTCAATTTGCAATCTATTTTATTTCTCTTTTCTTTACTAAGCTGTATTTGAGAGAGCATTTGAACTAACTCTTTTAATGAGACGCCTTCCCATTTCTTGCGCCGATTAATTGACGGCGAAAACAGTATGCAAAGCAAACAGACAAAAAATTGACAAGCGGTAGCAGTCTAATTCATCAAACCATAATTGATCAAAATATGGGCGAGCGGGAAAATTTTGACTTCATAGAGATACAGGAAAAGTTATTACTATTCTCGCTAATATGCGTTGCTCAATAAATTGTACAACATTGGCAAAAATGTTCTGATATTCGTTAGGATTCTAAAGACAAAGACTGCCTAATTTAATTTCTTACACGACGTTATACATGCGTTCATCCGCTTGAATATGATCGTACTTCGTCCATGTGACCATATTTTTACTAAAGTTACTTTATGTGGAATAAAACCATTACTCAATGGCCGCCCCACTGGGATCAAACACCTTTGCAGTCCCCTCGCTGATGAGCAGACGCTGCGCGTACTACCTTTCGTCCTGTCTGACATGGCCAGGAGCAATTATCATAGCTCCCGCCAGCAGAGTTCATCAGCACACTCACAGGTCATCGGAACACACAGGTTTTTCCCCCACGTCAAGGTTGTAGTCCATAGAAATGGATGTGACTAATGATCTCTTCAACTAATGCTATCAGGGTGTCACTACGGGAAAATATATAGCTTACATGCTTAAGCACCTGCACTTTCTTTTAACCCGTATTGTTATTTCAAGACATTTTAGATGTCTTGCTTTTTTATTTCATGTCTTATTTGGGGGGGGGGGTTTAAAACTTTATAGTCCCCTTTTCCACCTAATCCCTAAAAATTATATCGAGAACAAAAAAATCCCTTGCCCTACGTGTATGTGGAGGAAAACCCACCTAATCGGAAATGGAACCCGGGACCTCTGAGACACTACCGAGACCGGCAAATAAGTAGTATATGAACGTATTAAATTATTTTGAAAGATTTCACTAAATTTTAAATTATCTATGCATAAAATTGTACATTTAGAGCTTTACCTCCGCTGATTTAGTACGTTTCCTCATATTTATCATCTCATTCGGTCAGAAACGGTTGTATAAAGAGAAAAAAAACAGTTCCAAAAACGTTTTTTTTAATTGAATAAAAAACGGTTTTGAGAATCCAGTTGTGGACCACTTGCCTTCCCCTTCCCCCGCATTCACGAGAGGGTGGGTGTCGTGATAAATCCATTCCTCTCATCCGTCCATTAAGTCTGACTTTGTCGGACGGCGTGATGATAATCGGTCCATGGGAGCACGATTCCGCGCTAATTGAGTCTCTCCAGTGCATACTTCTCACATTTCACCCTTCATTCACCGTACTCAAGCCTCGGATGAGGAAGTCCCCCTCACTCACCAACCCTCCGCCGCAACCCCCTCAGTCCGAGTCAGCCAGCCCGACGGATTTTCCACTATTCTTCTCCTTCCCCTTCCTTCACCTATTTTCTCTCTCTCTCTTTCTCTCCCTTTCGATCCTCCAACAAACCAGCGCCCGTTCTCCCTCTCTCCTCACATCTCCGCACCCCTCAAAACCCTTCTCCGCTCTCAACCATTAAATCCTTTCCGGCCCCACTTCCGCCCTCTCCCCGACAACCCTTTCCCGCCATCCCCCCTCCCAACCCTACATCCCGCTCGCAGTGAGCTTAAATCACCTCTCTCGCCCTGGCAATTTAACCTCCTGCCCTTCTTTATTGTGGTCACGGCGAGGATAATTGTTTTAAGTTAATAAAGCAGCGCTTTACCGCCCTAAAATGACGTGAAATAAATAAATGAGTGAGTGAGTTATTTTGATACCGGCGCATATTGGGGTTGAAATAACTCTGCCGTTCTCCGACGCTAAATAAATATTAGAGCCGCGGAGGTCTTATCTCTTGCGGAAGGTTATTAAGGTGCTATTAGTAGCTTTGCGAAAGGAATACTTGCACCATTTCTACGCCCACGACTCCAGCCCTTCATAGAGCATCGAACGTATTATTTAAATATTCTAAGGCGCCAAATAATACGTAAATGGATTTCAAAGAGATATTCTATTTAGCCCTGTCTAGCGTTACAGAATTTTATAAATTATAAATAGCTGGGCAATGAAATTTTATTTATTAGTCCGAACGGTAAGAGGTTTTCACGCCACACTTTTCAAATTAAACTTGGAAATATTTTCGGTAAATTATTTCAAACGTTTGGAGTTACAAAATGTTTATTTGATAGTTGTGTCCATCCAAAAACCTACCTTAACCGGTAGATTACCTAAAAACATTTCGAACGTTTCTTTGTTGGTATGATATCCTGAATTAAAATTTAATTTCTAGTAAGGCAAAGGATTTTAAATTAATGGAAATCTGACACAAAGACGCACAAGGGTTAAAGCCATCAAAATTCGTAACTGTCATAACAATTGAATCGGTTTAAGTATTAATTATATTTTAATATGCTGTTTCTATGAGAAAAAAAATTAAATGAGGTAGTTTGGCATCAGGTGCCATATTTTCTCTGCATAGTATACTTCAAGTTCCGTCAGCCACTGCACCAAACAACACGGATTATCCCTTTGAAAAGTAGCAGTTGCTGAATACCGAATTGACGAACATTTAGTTCTGTTGATGAATAAGGACACGTATTATTTTATTCGTAGACTAGTATTATTGGCGAGTAAGATGACTAAAAAATAATTTAATCTGCCGCAGTGAAAACGAATATTGACGCGGAACCGCGATAAAACAGAGGTAAGGATGCGTGGAATAGCGTAAAATTGCACATAAATTATTAATTTCATTCTGTGGTTGAAATGGTTAATTAATATATTGGGCTCCTGTGCATCAAAATAATTACAAAGTAAAAAGAGCCCCAATTCTGTTTGCTGTTTAGCGGGGAGTGAGTAGCCTCATTGATGAAAAAATGTTTATATCAGTAAAAAATATATTTTAACTATCATTTATTTCAAATTTAACGTGTGTAAAAAGAGACCGTCGTGCAGTACATTGACATCTATAACAATTGTATGGAAACTCAACACTCTGCGTAAACCTTATTGTCAGCTAAATTATTCCTGAGTGTGTAACCAACAAGAATCTCTCACATTAACCTATCTTTTGATATTACTCTTATGAACGTCGTTGGCCAAACTAATAACTAAAGACTTTACGGTAAGACAAACACTCGGGCAGAAGAGCTGATTCCTCATAATTTCTTTGAGAGAATGTAGCACGAGATTTTGTCATTCGTAACGAGCGGAAATGATGAGATGAAAGATGAGGTCCAACTCTCCCTCAACGACATGGAGGCGAGCTGCTATGGCATGGGCACACAAAACCTGCCACAGTGCCTCAAAAATGCGTCAACCGAATTTATTATTATTTAAATAATAGAATATTATACAACCTTTAAAACTATCCATAAATTATTTTAAATAAAATTTCATCTCTCCCCCAAAAAAAATTGGAGACCTATTTTGGCGATTGCTCTGGTAATCATGGCAAACCTTGTAAATACCGTGCCTGAACAGACACAAGCGAAATAACACACATTTCCTTAACTTCCATGTCTCTATTTGAGGAAAATCCCCCCGGAGGCATTTTACCCGATATAATCGCTGTTCTGTGGGCATCAAAAAATAAGACCGAAGCTTCATTCAATTAATTAATTCAGCTTAAGATGTATCCAATAGATACGAGTATAATTCAGACCACCAATGCATATTTCGTTTTAAAAATCCATTTCCAAAATAAACATACTAAATATCCATGCTTTTTTTAAGGTAAAAATTCGATACAGTAGGTGCGTGAATTAAAACTGAAAGTAAAAGTTTTGATCCATCATTAACGATTCCTAGAATACATAAACAAAACAATTTTAAAAAATTTCCAGTCAATACAAGTACAATGA
Source organism: Hetaerina titia (assembly GCA_037158775.1). Classification (NCBI taxonomy): domain Eukaryota; kingdom Metazoa; phylum Arthropoda; class Insecta; order Odonata; family Calopterygidae; genus Hetaerina; species Hetaerina titia. The sequence continues at coordinate 82,419,713 of CM073777.1, read as the reverse complement.
GGAATCAAAGAAGGCACTAACACGGAAATTAAATTAATTCAGGTCATATTATTCAACCGATTCCTAACTATAAGCTGTTCTCAATGCAGAAGACGTCGGAAATCTTTCTCTACCAAAATAATTTCCGCTGCGTAGCTCTCAGTCATTGGAACACTTGCTTTTGAATACTTTGTCGTGGGGAAGACATGTTATTTGGAGAAGAAACGTGGCAGGTTTATATTACGAGCTATTCAGAATTCCCATTATAAATGGATCAGAGCCTGCTTCCAGTAAGCTACTTACCAATGCTATTTTTCTTCCTGATTTGACTGATTTATATTCTTGCAACGTTCCTATTCTATTAAAATTCCTTTTCATTATATATTTTCTGGTAGCATTAAAAATCGACGCTATAGGCAAGCTGAGATAAACTTTAACCAAATAATAATATCAACTTTAAAAATTGTTTACATTCATTATTTCGGAAATACCGTTAAAATGAATTTTTTTATGGTTTTGTTTTTGCTTTATATTATGCTCTGCGTGATTTTGCTTGTTTAACAGACTTCAATTATACTGCGGAAAAATTTGTGAAGGAGGTTTTGAGCAACGCAACGAACTATTGTCCACAGTCAATTGAACATCAATGCGATATTTTTGGAGACACACCATCAAGACCGCGATGGGGGAAAAAACGTGTTTGACCCAGAAAAGGTCTCTTTAATTACAGAGGACGTCCCCGCACAAATGAAGGGATACATCTCCAAAATTGCGTAATTGTTTACTTGGCTGTTATTGCTGCCATGGTGAATCTCCGCGGTCAGGCTCGGCTCATTAGAAATTAATTTCATTAAATTTTCAATCCGCTTCCACCATTATTGTAACCTTTTCAAGGAGAACAGCATCTTCTTAGTGGGTGGAGTCGACCCCGAAAGCCACCGAGTGCCTCCGGCTGCCTGCGGCGATTGTCCCTGGCAACGTGTCCTTCCGCTGTCTCCCCTCCTCTCCGTCCATTTACAAGCCCCCGCCTTGGAAACAAATTTCCACGACTCTCTCCGGAATTCCTCGTCCTTCCTCCCTCTCCCCACTATCCGTAATCCCCTCCTTCCTCTCTTTGTTTCCCCCTCGTATCCCCTCTCCAATGTCCTTCCACGCTATCTGCAATACATCGTCCCAGCATACAAAACTCTCGTCTCGATAACACCATCCAACGGAAAAAAAGGCCAAGACTTTTCTTCTCCGGGCTAAGCGATAGTGCGCAACAGACAGATACGCTCGCAGATATCGCGCCGTGACGTCGAGCGGTCAATCACACCGATGTAAATTCTGAATGATTCCCATTCAATATTAAACAACGATCCTCGATTAAACAAAACTACCGTGATGATGAGGATATAAAAGAGGCCGTTATCGACAAAAAATCAGCCATCGCAAAAATGAGAGACTATGGAGTTACATTTGGAATTCAAATGTTTAGGAACACTATTAAATTGGTTATACTTAGGGGTGACTACGCTTCAGTCAGCCACTTTAAGGTTCACAGTTACTGTCAAACTCAGCGCAGGGTAAATGGGAGATCTACGGAATAATGATGCATACAAGTACACGTATTAATGTGACTCTCGTGGAAAGGAGAAATTATTCATTAAAATAAAATAGAATAAGTTAGATAAGCTGGTATTATGAGAAAAATAAACCAAAGCCGTACTCTAAATGATGAGGGAATACTCAGGTTCAAAAAAATAAATTAAATTAAACTATAAAATAAAAGTGGGTAAGTAGAACATAAGTTTAACCTCTCCCCCACCAACTAACATTTGATCGTTACAAACCGAATATTATATATAAGACACCACAGACGAGCCGGCATCATTCCTTCTCTGAAGAAGGCTGCTTGGCAGTCGGAACAGCATGTCAAGTTTTCGGGCACCTTCCATACCCTTCCTTAAGCGTGAGTTACAGGACTAGCGTCGTAAGAGATTACACGAAAGACCTGTCTGTATGAGGGAGGTTAGCGAGAGTTGAGGTGTTTACGCATACCCAAGCAAGAGAGACTGGTGTTTGAGTGCTTGGGACAGGCGAGGGTCAATGCTATCTGGTACACCTTAGCTATCGTGTGTTTTGCTATCGTATGTTCCGTCCTAAGTCACTATTTTTTTTAGTTTAACTTAATTTTTTTGCCATGAATATCCCATCACCATATCCTATGCCCACCGTACTTATACGGCCGTAGTTACCGTTCCTGTAAATAAAAGCTGCAACGATTATCCTACAGTTAGTACTTCATAAATGAATGATTAAAGAAGTAACGAGTTAGATAAGAAATCCCACTAGGATTTCAAGGCTTCCGAGGTAGGCAAACTGTGCCACATGCTATAGATTTTACCCTCCTACTAGTATTTCAACGTTTATCTTGGGAGGCGTCGATGGGAACCTCGTCACGCCCTCTTTGACGTTATCCAACTTTCCAAAACGATTGCTTTTCAAGCTCCTTATTATTCTTGGGAACAAAAAGAAGTCCGGCGGTGGGGCTGTAAGGCGGCTACAGTGAGATCCAAGTGATCACGAGAGATTGTCACATAGGCCTTCTAAATCTTTGAACAGCACCTTTGAAACCATTTTGGCAAATACCTTTCTAGTGGCTTGTTCTTCTCAAAAAATTGAATGCGCGTGTAACGGCCTGCAGACAATTGACGTGGGTTGCGTTGCTTTTTCAAGGCTTCTTATCATCTTTCCCGCCACAAATAATTCCACTCCAGTCGTCCGCATTGGCAAAATAAAATCTACTTATTTTTGGGACAGACTCTCTATATTAAATGCCATTCAATTTTTTCGTCCTGTAGGGTCACCAATAGTTTTACGACATGTATAGACATCGAAACAATAAATTGAACTCCTAAAAATGTAAATAAACTTTTAAAATGCCAGTGGAAATTAAAAATACTGGGTAAAATTGATTTGTCACCATTTCTGTCTGCTAAGATATCTCTACCAGACACCCAAGTTTCAACAAAATAATACTACTATCAGATGGTTGTGGACAAAATAATTAGCGGGAATGGAAAAAAAAACATTTTTTCGGAAAGAATTTGACTCGGTAACTGGTCAAAGGAATGGTTTATGCCAGTGGAAAAGGGCTTCGAATTATCGAAGGCGGATAAAGACTACATTTGGACCAAGCACTAAAGTGAGTGAGTTATATATCTAGATGATATCGTCGAAGTAACACGGAAGTGTTGAATAAAAAACTTGGACTGAAACAAGCAATACAGAAACACTCACATAAAAGGAACACTCACGTGTTATTTCTTAATAATTTCGACGGATTTTAGCTCCATCTACCTCAGATTATACAGTAGTACTGAGTCTGAGATAGAGTACTACTGCATTTTCTGAGGTAGATGGAGCTTAAAACCGTCGAAATTATTAAGAAATAACTTGCGAGAGTTCTTGTTAAGTGTTCTTATATTGTATTTTGCTGTAACGGTTTATACATAAATAAATAAATAAATACATATATATATATATATATATATATATATATATATATATATATATATATATATATATATATATAACCATAAACACAGTATTCAACCCAAAGGTCGGTTGGGCAGGTGATGGAGGAGTTCACCCAGTACTAAGCCCGACGGCGTGTGAATATTCACACATCAGGATAGGGGAGGCAGTTCCTTTCCCTGTGCCGTCTATGGTTTTCCAGGAAGATCTGGTACCCGAAAAATCACATAGCTTGGGATATATGTATATAGGGGCAAATAGGCTTTCACAAGGAGGAGGGAGTTGACGGGGTCGTTTAGTAAGGACGTTAAGAAAAGACTCGTAAAAACTTTGATATGGACCGTAGGCGTACGGCGTGGAAACGTGGTCACTGAAGCAGGAGGATAGACGTAGATTGGAGGATATAGCAAAAGTGGGTGTGGAGAAGAATAATGAATGTTAAATGGACCGAAAGGAAAACAAATGAGGAAGTACTAGGCATGGTGGGCGAGGAGAGGTGTTTGGAGTTTGAAAAATCCCATGGAGGCAGGAAAAGTGGATGAAAGGCGTATTTAGCGGCAGTGGAATGTTGAAGACTGTGATAGAGGGGAGAATGTTAGGCAAATGAGGAAAGGGTGAAAATAGGATAGGGATGTTGGACGGGATGAAGGGAGGAATGAAGTACACAGAGATGAAGAGGGACCTGATGTAGAGTAAGTTGCTGGAGTGGGTTTTGTTTGGAGTTACAAAATATTTATTAGATAGTTGTGTCCATCCAAAAACCTAACTTAGCCGGTAGATTACCTAACAATAATATATAAATATTTATATATACTTTTTCATAAATATATGGGAGAAGCAACAATTTTTTAATAAATTATTATAATAATAAACACGAGGGTTTATTGGGTAGATAGAGAGAGGCTCGCATCGTACTAAGCCCTACGACAAGGGAAATAACTCATTAGAGTCTGGGTTTTTCCTTAGCCGCCTGCGATTCCTCAGATATATATGGTGCCTGAAAAATCACACTCATTGGATGAAACATGGGGGTGGCCGAGGTAACCGGGAAAAACTCCGGCCAATAGTCGGATGCTGAATCCACTGGGCTACTGTAATATTAAGTCTGGCGATATATTATTGACACTAAGCCCGATACTACTACAAACATGATCAAAGAAGAAATATAAATGTAACACGATGATATTATGTGGTGCCTTGGAATGGGTTTAACAACCTTGATAAAGCATACTTTTTTAAACACGACACACAACGTAGGTAGCTGATGTTTCTAGAATGAAATCAATTTAAATTGCAACAGTATTATATCTCTTTGCTCGGTAATATTTTGATCAGGATCAACTGCGACTCTGTCCTATCACTTCAAAGGTATAGCCGTCTTTCCTGTTCTGCTGAACTGCAAAATCTACACCAGAGCGCCCCTCTCAAAAGTCCACTCGTGACGTGATGCACTAAATTACACGCACGCCAAGACAGACCATGCGCAACAATCAAGCTTCCGAAACACCCTCACCGCAAAGCTCTGTCTACACTCCGGCGTCAAACAGGAGCGCGTACGATTTTAATCCGCCAGGCACCCCTTGCATCTTCAATCAAACGATAGCGAACGCGGGAGGGTGGGGGGGAGGGAGGGAGGAAGAGCGAAGAAGGGGGTAGGAACATGGGCTAACGGAGCACTGCCGAGGTTTTTCCATCATATTCCTCGCACCCCTTATGCGCCAAGGACTACATTGCGAGCTGAGCGATACCAACCCTTCATTCTCTTCATCGCCAGTCAAACACACACCCCCTAAGGTCTATGACAAGCTCTACGGTTGAGACATGATTAAATTGAAGGCATCAGACTCGATTACTTTACTTTTCCTCGGGGTAGTTGGATTAGATTTCACTCGCGCATGGTGACGTATACTTCTACGCCTCGCTTTGGTATCTAAACACATGTCATTATCAGGTGAAAGCACAACTAAATGCGTACACCTTTTTTTGTAGTCGAAAAGAATAAGATTGTGTTTGTGAATAATTGCAATCATTCGTTAAATAAATAGAACAAAAAATAACGTATTAATTTAGGCACGAAATTATAACATGTACGTGAATCAGTATTTTCTGCCTGTAATATTAATGGCATTGTTGTTAAACGCCAATACAAGATTTAACATGGAAAGCCAACATTTAAATTTCTGTATAATGAACACTTATGATTCAACTTTAATGTCCATGATGCAATTTCCGTTGGGATAAAAGATAAATATTATTCATTCGACCTGATGTCGTTGGCTTTTAAGGCTAGAGAATTTTATAGTTCAATTCAAGATATGCGACAGTTCTTGTCCAAATGTATGCAGGTGAGAATACTTACAGTGAATCGGAACCTACAATTTGTTTTCATTGATTTAAAAAAAATCAAGTCATATAGAATTATTTGTGACGAAAAATATTTGTTTTTACGAACTGATTAATGTTACACCAATCATTAGTACAAATCAAACACGAATGCAAAATAGAGATTCTGGTGTTATGTGGTGGAATCGTTCAATAATGACAGAAACAGAGAAAAATACTGGCAATATTCGCATTTATTGATTCTTTAATACCGACTAGTTTCGTTTTACTACACCATTTTTAATCAATGACTTAAAAAGAATGAAGTACACCGAAACTAGTTGGTATTGATAAACCTATTAAGTGGAAAATTTCAAGGGTTTTTCTGTGTTTTTGCCAAATGAAAAATATTGAAATATTTCAAATAATAAGATAAATAAATATAATAAATATAATATTAACATAAAATATAAGTTTGTTCGGTTAATTTTTGAATACGTCTGAAATTTTGTTTGCTCGTCAAAGCTATAGTCAGTTCTACTTCAATACTTTGGTTGGTAGTTAAAAATATATGATATACTATATTTCAAAATGATTAAAAACCAATTTTTCATTTTTTCCTTGATTACTCTCAGTGATTGTAAACTCTTAAGATCATTAAGAGTTCATCATAGATAATAAATAATTTAGGTGTATTCACTTCCATTGCTTGTCTTCCAGAGCCACTGTTGTATCTGTAAATACCACTACAGAAGAGTCTTATAATAATGAAGCATTTTTCCCAGAAAAAATACTATAGAAATAAAAAACACAACATACGGCAGTTCATTATTAGGTATTCCACTTAATAACAGGTATTCTTAGTGAAAGAGAATCAAATTACATTGGTGCCACTTCCTAAGCTCTGCAATGTTACCGCATAGCAGGATTACATGACTCTATTTACCCGAATTTCATTATGTATCTCAGTGGTTTCAAAACGTTTTTTTTCGAAGTGGGGCCTTTAGTTAATACATTCAGTAGTGATCTATATTTTTTTACCTGCATAATATTCTCCTTTTTTCTTGGAAAAACATTTAAAATTTCGCCGATTATCTACTTACACACACTCTCACTTGAGTACTTCATGTATGCTTACATTTTACTCCATTACAACGCATTTGTGGATGTTCATTTCCAAAAAGGAGAAAATAATGATTTAAGTAAGATCAGTATTCCTATGGGAGGACGATGATGTGAATATACATGCAGGAAGGTTTTAGAGGTGGCGCTATCTTCGTACGAATTTATTCAAATGAAATACATTTTCATATTAAAGAAAGTAATTATTGACGGATCCCTTAAGTCAACCCTCTTACCAATACTACACATTCCTCGTTCCCTATCGAATAAAACTGTTTGAAAAAGATCGTCTGAAATTATTCTTCGTTTTATCCTCAAAGTCTTTCCGCCATCTCTCGCGCCGAAACATGTTTCCCCGTTCATTGGCAGCATTCAAAAGGACAAAACTCGCTTTTGACTTCCCGCAAAGAGACCCAGTCGCAAACCATTCTCTCCGCGGCCCTCCCCGCCCCTCATCCTAACCTATCTCCATCACCCCCCTCCAAACAAACACCAGCCCCTCGTTTTGAAATCCGCTCCTGCCTCGGCTCTGTTTTCTTTCACTATGGCAACGGAGGGCGCGCTGATCCCCGGGCTAATGATATCGGGAGAGCGGAGAGCGAAGCAGCCTCCCTCCTGGCGTCACCCTCTCCCTCACACATTTCCCCTCCCATCACCCCAACCCGGGGGAAATCTACTTCTTAAACATCTAGTCTCCCCGAGCCACCTGATGAAAGAGGATACGATCGACACGCACCGTGCGACAAACTTCAAGCCCTTGGAGGCAGACACAGTCACTTCCAAGCGGATCTCCTCTTCAACTGATGCTCATGACACCCTTCTCCATTTGCGACCTGACCTGGTTCTCTTTCAAATGACTATGCGTGTGCATATGCGGTGTTATACATGTGTGGGTATGTCTATATAAATATATATATATATATAAACACACAAACACTAACACAAAAACCACCACAAACATAGAAACATAAGAGAAGGACACTTACATTGGATATTTACGTTTCGACGGCACGGCCGTCGTCATCAGAATCTATATATATATATATATATATATATATATATATATGTATATATGATTTCTTCGAAGTAACACGGAAGTGTTGAATAAAAAACTAAGATAGTAACACATAGCACGAGAACAAATAAAAAGACTACTCACAATAATTTCTTGATAATTTCGACGGACTCGAGATCCGTCGAAATTATCAAGATATTATTGTGAGTGTTCTTAACACGTAAAAGGACCCTCACACTGTAGATGATTTAAGCTTTCGGTCTACTCCGAGGCCTTCTTCAAGTCTGACCTGAAGAAGGCCTCGGAGTAGGCCGAAAGCTAAATCATCTACAGTGTTAGTGTTCTTTTACGTGTTATCTGTTTTATTCTGTGTTCTATTGTGCAGTCCAAAAGTTATATTGCTCTCGTGAGTACTTCCGCATCATCTATGTATATATACATTAAAACACGAAATACCGCCATACGGCGAATAAATATTCATTCACACTGAAATAGAGATAAGGAAAATGGTAAAGGAACACACCCATATATATATATATATATATATATATATATATATATATATATATATATATATATATACACTTTTTTGGAAAACCCACAAACGTGTAATGTAAATTCACTGATAAGTCATAACAAACACAGAAACCAAAACACAAAAGAGGAAAAACTCACTGGTTCTCGAATTTTCGGTGGTCCAACCACCTTTCTCAAGAGGAATTAGGAACAGAACTCTGTTCTGTTCCTAATTCCTCTTGAGAAAGGTGGTTGGACCACCGAAAATTCGAGAACCAGTGAGTTTTTCCTCTTTTGTGTTTTGGTTTCTGTGTTTGTTATGACTTATCAGTGAATATATATATATATATATATATATATATATATATATATATATATATATATATATATATATATGGGTTGCGGTGGTCTAGCGGGTAGAGCGTTGGACTGCTGACCGGAGAGTCCCGGGTTCGATTCCCTGGCAAGGCACTTTGGGCACCTGCAGCTCCACCCAAGCTAGTTGATTTTTCGGGTACCAGATCTTCCTGTGAAACCATACCCGGCACAGGGAAAGGAACTGGCCCCCCTACCCTGATGTGTGAATATTCACACGCCGTCGGGCTTGGTACATGGGTGAGCTCTACCATCACCTACTAAACCGACCTTCGGGTTGATTACTGTGTTTATGGTTTATATATATATATATATATATATATATATATATACACACACACACATATACACGTGTTCCTATCCCTTTTTCCTTATATCTATTTCCATGTGAATGATCATGTGTTCGCCATAAGGCGGGAATTCGTGTTTGAATGATAATATATTTATTTTTATATTTTTACCATTCATCCAGTAATCAACCCAAAGGTCGGTTTAGTTTGTGATGGCAGAGTTTACTCAGTACTAAGCCCGACGGTGGGTGAATATTCACACATCAGGGTAGGGGGCCAGTTCCTATATATACACATTCAAACACGAAATCGCGCCATATGGCGAAAACACATTCATTCACATGAAAATAGATATATGAAAAAGGGATAGGAACACGTATTAAGGACGAACACACGAGAGGTGGGGAAGGCGGAATCGCACAGATAACAAGTGTCATAATGTTTCCTTGACCGGGACTTCAACACCGAATATTTACACTTGCTGGGCGGATGCTCCAACTTTGATCGAGTTTCCTCGATAGCTCAAGGCAAGATTCCGTCTTCCCTACCTCTCCTGTGTTCGTCCTTTATACGTGTACGTATCCCGTTAATCCTCTTATATCTTGCCATAAGTTCCAGTGTCACTTTTCTCGAGGTCAAAACAAAATTCAATGCACACGCGTTGCTTCTCTAACACCTTCATGCTCACCGAAACAAGAATAAGTAATCAGTAAGTTTGTGCAAGCTAAGACAAGTATCCCTGTTGAATGGGGACAAGTTGAGATAGGGCCACGAGCAAGGCTGTGTTTTGCTTCTCACAGACGCCGCTAGAATGCGACACCTCACTAATTGTGATCCGCCACGCAATTTGTGCGTAAAAAGATTAGTTTCATATTTTTTTGTATAACGCTTGGGAGACAAAACAGAAAACAAAATAATGCATGCAGAAAACACTTAAAAGGAATTTCATATCGTAGATAGGTTAAGCTTTTGATCTTTCTCTCAGGACTTCTCCAGGTGACTAGTAGGCTTCTTCGGTAAGAAAGCCAGCGCTCTGGAGGAGGGGAACGCTGGAAGGGAGACAGAGGTAAGCTTCGTCCAACGGTGAAGGTTGAGTCCGGGAATTTCAATTTATGTAAATTCTCATATAAATAAAATTAGGAAGTAAAGTACGATGTATCATTTCATATTTGGTGCCACATATAATGTCATCTTTCGTCATCAAATCCTTTCATTTGAAGTCCCAACTGGGTATAAAATTAGTTTTCACTACGGCTTTTCGGGTCACTTTCAATTTGTATATGCTTTGTTTAAGGTGACAATTTAATACATTTTTAGTGAATACCGCCACCCGCCCTTATGGCAGCTTGAAGGGTATTATGTAGATGTTGTGAAATGAAAAGAGAAAGAATTATTTAATCGAATGAAAATTTTCGGTTCTCAGAAAATTTTCCACGGCTTATATCAGTAATTTAATAAGTTTTTATTTATAAACTGGAATTAATCGAACACCGAAGGCTAATTGGCAATTTAGAACCGATGAATGACAAGCTTATGAGTTTAAGAAAGAAAAGACCTTTCACCCGAAATTGAATGCATTGACATTTTCCTTTTAGTTCTTCCCCTTGATTACTTTGTCCCATCCACGCAATTTGTAACCATGGTTTTAGTAAAGAGAGTTACTTCGTTTCAGAAAAAGCGTGTATGTAATTACGTCCTCTGCCGTCGCTTGTACGTACGAACTTTGTAGAGCACCTTGCTTAATTCACGGCACGTTTCCCATTTTTCACCCCGCAACTCTCCCTTTTTTTCTCTTGTTTAATCAAGCACCTTTGGATACGCATGTAACATATTTTATTTTGCCCGCACCACTTCAGTAAATAAAGAAATCCTATTTAGGCGCCGTGCGTGCTGTATATAGCCATTGTTTGTAGGAGACAGACATATTTACTATGAAAAAAACCCACTTTGGTGTAGACAAGGATTGTATCCATATGTGCACACATACATGGTACCCTGCAATACAACGTTAAGGGGTGTGGCAGAGGGTGATTACACACCAGACTAATTCTGACACACAATACTTCCCCCCTTAGCGCGGTCGGAGAACGTTGGTCTAATTCCTTTTAGATCGCCACAAAAGTAACATCTTACATCTATTTGCTCTGCACTTAATATCTCAAATTTTATTGATGATGATGATCTCTCCTACGGTAGCATGATGGGGCTAATGATACATTTTCATCTTCATCGCTTAAGGTACGTACAGCCCTCCAATTTATGAACTGTTGACATACGACCTGTCAGTTTTAAGTCATTTGAACACTCTTAATGGTTAAATCGAAGAGAAAAAGCTTTAATGGCACCTATTTCAATTGAAAACAAAACCTTTAATATTAAAAATCCGAATATATTCTTAGGTCGCAAAATACATAAATAGTATTATGCACTTATTTCCAATTAAAACTATTTTTATGTATATTAGGGCACCACTCCTAACCTAGAGCTTATGTATATAATAATATATAATACGTACAGCGAGATGTGCCGACTAATGTGATACCTTGTGACCTCAGTATGCGTTTCTTCTAAGACGTGATGGTGACGAGGGATAGAAACCTGAGAACGCGAAATAATTATATTTTTAACGGTAATTCGCCAGTTTGGTAGATTTTGAATGAACAAGAGCAACCAAATGGTACAGCGACAATTCCCTTGGTTCTCCTAACAAAACATAGCCCTATATACTGCTCTACAAAAAATCCCGTCTTCATCTCCGTACACTTCCTTCCTCCGTTCATTTCGTCCAACAATACTATCCTGTATTCCTGCCCTTATTTGCCTAACATTCACCACTATATCACAGTCTTCAACATCCCACTTCCCAAAAATCTTCCTGCCTCCTTTGCATTTCTCCCAACAATCCTACCTCTAAATGCCCATCACCTTCTCATTTGTTTCCCTTTTTGTCCATTTCACCTATTCCATCCTCCACATCCACACACAAAGGCGCATCTTGGAATAATCCTATCAGAGATATGTGAAGATTTTCAATCATTCTAATTGGCGATATAGTGAAACGCGCACTCTCCCCAACTGGGTACATCATTCAAGTGACATATTTCAATCAACGGACTAGTGTATTTACTTCCACCAACGCGAGTAACTGCGGGAAATTCCCTCTTCCATTTAATTCCATCTTTCTTCAACAAATATTCACCCTTAAAGCTTTAAAGTATGAATATATCCTCGAGGCTCCTGACTTATGAAACACCACTGTTCTGCCGAGTAGCCAAAGTGGGAAAATCTTGAACGCAATTCACTTTAAATTATCAAAACTAGGATTTCCAACCACCAAACGGGGAGGGAGGGAGGTTAGAGTCATCAGGAAATCCAGTCGTAAACCTTGTGACCACAATACAAACGGATGGAAGCATTTGCATATTAATCCTCAACTCCCTTTTAATGATTTAATCCTTCTCTTCTTCCTTTTTCGGGGCTGCTTTCCTACCACCAGGAGCTCTTTCTGTCGGCTTGCTGGGAAGACCGTGTTAATGCAGATGTAATGAAAGTCTGGTGTCAAATCTACGGAGTTCAGCCCACTCCCCAGGGAGGTATCTCGGCACTACCATGTCCCCCTACCCCAGTTAACTCCTGCGAAAGAGGGAATGCCCCGCTTACAGGTTCTCAGGCGACACGCATTCAAGGAATCCACCGCCGCCCCCTGCAAAACCGCGATAGCAAGGAAGAAGAACCGGGGAGAATGCAGAACGGGGGAGAGGGGGATGGAATCTCACTACTTGCCCACTTTAACGCTTTCGTTTCTTCTTAATCCCATCATGAGAGATCCCCTCTTATGCTTCTCCATCCCCCTCACCCCCGCGTCACGCGAGCGCTGCAGATTAGTGAAAACTTCCAAAGGCGCGGCGAAGGATTGAATGTAAGTGGGAGGAGGGGGGAAGCAATGGTTTGAGCTCGCGTCAAAGCCCCGACTTTCTCCATTTTGCAGGATCAGGACGGCGACCTAATTCAACTCGAAACCTCCGTCGAGGGAGATTTTCATCGACTCAGCATTTTAATTTCCAAGTCGCCTGGAATTTTCCTAATATCTTGGACGGAACTACGTATTAGTATACCACCCAAAGGAGGTAACTGAAACTTTTCACCAGTACTCAAATATACTTGGTGCCAGAGAATGCAATCTGATAACGGTTCATTTTCATTGGTTATCTTATGCTTAGAAAGGTCCTTCGTGACTTTCCTCGATTAAGTAGTTGGAAGTAGGAAAGTGAGCGCATTTCCGAGAAAAAAATTGGCGTGAAAAGAAAATTAATTCTTCACTCGACAGAAAAATGGATACAAAAAATACAAATTGGTAGGAGAATGTTTAAGGCTATGCTAGAGGAGAGAATTTTAGGCAAACGAGGAAGGGGCATGAATAGGATAGAGAGTTTGGACAGAATGAAGGGAGGAAGGTATTATACGGAGTTAAAGTAAATAGAAATTAAAGGAAATATTAATGTAAATGGCTAGTATATTCAGAAATATTTTTCTCGTCGATTTCTTTGCGTGGATATAATGATTGATGATATTATAACATAGTACATGACTTAAGGTTTTCAAATCGAGAGCCATTGTACATAAAAACCTGTATTCGTCCCATATGCATCTACATACTACCCCGAAAGTCAACGCAAGGGCGTGTGGCAGGAGGGTGTTAGGTCAACAGCCGTTAAAGAGAATAAAACCGTAAGCAAAACTAACAAACTCATGCAAATCTACACCCACAGATGCACATACTATCAACTTACATACACATGCACCTACGAATATGCTTAATGTTTGCACAACGTTTAATCTTATCCTGACTTGTAAATGGAATGATTATGTAATGTCTTTAATATTACTATAGTGACTTTGGTTTCTTACTATTATAGTTCCTGATTATCCGGGGAGAGAGCTCGTATTTGTACCTATCTGGACTGGAATCGATCTTTTTTATCTTATCTTTGGGGTATGATCCACCTGAATAGTGTGGCGTCAGAATAATTTCTTTTGTGCTATTGTTAAACCCGTTTTTTCTGAACCTTCGTAAAAATCTGTCTCGCTTGTTCTCGTCGCATGTCAACTGGCTCCCAGCCTCATTCCCTTAAAAGGTCGGTCTCACTATTCTTCTCATTGTAAAATATTTGGACGAATACTACTAATAAATATGTAGAATTACAATAGTAACTTTCAAATTAGTGTTAAAATACTGCCGTTGAGTGTTAGGCTTTGGTCAATCTTTCCAAACAACATGATGATTTAAAGAAAATTTCAATGAAGCCAAATCCTTTCATAAACTTGCAACTCAAAATTAAAATGGAGAAATCAGCAGTAAATATATTGTAAGGTATTTGAACATCTGATGAATTCCTCGAAAGGAGATGTTAGATGCTCACAAGAAAAAGACGCGTGTGAATGCGGATTAAATTGGATTATTTTATTATAATTAAACTTGCATATCCATAGAAACTTAAATGGGACGAGGGAAGACTATGCAAATAAAATAGAAATAGGCTCAAGTTATTTGCACATAAATTAGAAGCTCTTAACAAGCTTAAGTATAGCGTTTCTTTGAATCACCTAAGAAAAGCTATTTGCATTTGAAAATATATTATAAAAGAAATAATTACACCAAGAAGGTTTGTCCCTGGAACTTATCATGGCCTCAACATTAGAAAAAACTACCACCGGTTCAGTTGCGTGTACCATACGCTCATATGCAAAAGTATCCTACCTCACAGTTATCAACATATCGCGTTCTGGAGAATTTTATTTTTAAAACTCGTTCTTACTCTTCCTGTGTCTCCATTAAATTCTTCCATCAAGGAATTTTACTTCGTTTCCCTATCCCTTCATCTCTCGCCGCAAACCATACGAGCTCCCTCCCACCGAAGCCACGCCCCCTCCTCCTCTCCCCAGCACTCGCTCCATCTCTCCTGGGTGCAACTCTCAACCACATTACCAAGCCAAACATTCCTCCATTCGCTCCAATTCAATTAAGTCCTTTATAACCACATCGACCTCCACGTCAAAAAGGCTTCCATTCTTTTTCCACACCTTTTGAGCGCGACCGTCGGCCCGGGATGCTGAAGTTACTAAATCATTTGAGAGTTTGGCTGGTAAATCATGTCCATCAAGGAATAACCTTCATCGAGGAAAGTAATTAACTCCCGGGGTAAAAGCCAGCTGAGTCGCACATCGTCTTGAATTAATAAGGTCGGAATGGGAGTAAACTTACTCCAGAATTAGTTACGGTCTCTTAAAAAATTTCCCTCAAACACTTGACCATAACATACCACTGGAATTGGACGAACCAAAGCGGATTCCGAGGGAAAAATAACCTCAATTATTCAACTCAATGATGAAGTAACGGTATGGTTATGATTCTACGTATGAAATCGACAATGAAGATCGACAGATTCCAGTGGATTGATTAGAATTTTTCACAACGCTTCCTTCACTTTGATAGCACCGGTCGGGAATCTGGAAGTAAATAAATGATCGTCGAACTTTTAGATCTTAGAAGGAGGCATACAACTTTGATAACTTAATGCTCAAAGCGAGGGAAATAAGGGTCTTGCATTATTAATCAATATTATTCTTACAGAAATAGGAATGGAGGTCGGCCAAAATTTAGGAATTCCTAATTGAGTTTAGAAGTTTCAATATTATAATTATTATTGTCATTTTACCGTTTAAGGGAGGTTTTTGATGGATAAAATATTCAGCGGTTAAGCGATACGTTTACAATAAGCCTGACTTCAATTCCAAATACTTTTTTCTTTTCTTCATTCATTTGAACATCTCTACGCCTTTCCTAACCCTTATTAGTTAGCCTAATGTTCTTCCCTCTATCAAAGTCTTCAATATCTCACTGCCAATCAAAATGCTCTCCATTCATCTTTCCTGGCTTCTTAGGATTTCTCCCAACAACCCCCTCTCCTCGTCCACCATGCTCGAGCACCTCGTCTGTTTTCCTTTCTCTCCACTTCACCTACTCCATCCTTCTACAAACCCATATTTTAAACTCCACTTTACACCTATGATTCTGTTTCAGCAGGATCGTAGATATAGATTTCCGCGCCGTACAAAACCATGATCCATAATTATAGTTTAAGGTTCCCTTTCTTAACATCCTTTCTCAAAATCCCTGCTATCGATTCCCTCCTCCCTTTAAAAGCTCCTTTGCCTACAGAGCATACAGATATTATTAAAAGGGTTTTACTACACTTAAAAGAATGCCGCTCTCTCCTTGGAGGGTTTTTTGTATAGAAGAATTCTCTCGCACAATATCAAGGGAATGGGGAACGAAGCTGAGCAACCAAAGAAAAGACTGAATCGGGTTTCATGGGAAGACAAGAACCTTTCTCGTCCACCTCACCGCCCCGGGGAGCCCTGTTGGTCCGAGTGTTAACGTGTATTATCCAAATCCTTTCTCGCAATCCCAATCCCACCACATGCACCCAAACCCATCCTTTCCCCCTCCAAAATGCACACATCTGCTCCGTTCCAAAGCTCTCGCTGTTCTCGCCCCGGAAAAGTTAGTTCCCTTAGCCGTCTTCCCCCGGAGCGTTTCCCCACAGTTCTCGTTTAACGGTCTCATATCTCACTCTTCACCCTTTCCCTCTCTCCCTCCCTCTCTCTTGCCCCCGCCCCGGCATGCGGAAGCTCTCTTTGCGCCCCCCGTGTCACCCTCCCCGATCCCCTTTTGCCATCTCCCGACCCACCCAAAACGAATCCTTTACTGCGGTTAAAGGCGCAAAATAAAACTTCATTGCTCTTTCAGGGGAGAAAGAAAGCTCGGCCTAAAACCGAGAGCCAGTTTCAAAGACGAATATCGTGTGGACACGGTCTTTTTTTGCTCCATCTCTCTCACCTTGAAAGAGAGATCAGTGTGGGCTATATCCTTGCTCTTGTCTCCTGGTCCCAAGGATTCGGAGAGGATGGGGGATTATGCGTTGGTACAGATTTCACTTTGAACCGTACAATGCGTGCGTCTTCTCTTCATAGCCCTCCTGGATTCTTTAAAGCGTCCCACTCCATCCAAATCCACAAACTGGACCTTGCTCATGCCCCCACAAACATTTGACAGCATTCCTGGGACCCTTGTTTGACCGTTTCCACGAGGTCAAAGGGTGAAATCCATTGTATTTTAAACATAAAGCAAGAAGTAAGAAACCGAACTTGCGGGTGGGAGGTCATTTTTAAAATGAACTGACTGGTCCCTTAGAAGGACTTGGGCCGTTACTACCGTCGAGATAGGTACTCGAGAGCACGACTCATTTTAATAAGTCGTAGAATTCGATTGACTCCTATCAAATTCAGGGATCGAACCCTTTTTGTGAAATCATCGAATCTCGAATTCCCGTTGAGGAGGCTTCCTGTACATTCTGCCTCGGTGTAAACGACTCAATGATGGCTAAGTTCAGTAATAATAAACTCGCATGGGCTTGGGCATCTTGCTTGTTCCGCGTTCATTGCTACAATTTCATGGGAAAACCATCTGAAGTATGAGAGGGTTAGAAAATATAAGATATGATTTATATATTGAACTAGCGGGGTAGATCACTTGTGTAACTCTCCAGGGATAGTATTGATATACTATATACGGGTTGTGGCATACGGTAAACATCAAAATTCTGACAGAAAAATAATATCGTATAACACTTGAGATTTAAATACCAGGAAATTACTTCAAATTAATACGCTAGATGCTTCGCCCGTCGGGTTATGTGTCTATTAATTGGTTGCCTAGGTAACTCATCACTGAATAAAACATATTGCGGACCTAATATGGAAAGAACTCATAAAATATACATTTCTCGTGATAACAGCAAGCCGGACTATGTTACTCTGCCTAATGGAGAAAATCGACGAAGGAAAGTAAAATACCAGTGTATTTGGAATTATATGGCGAAATAGGAAGAAAACTTAGTAGAATTGCCTGAAAGTATGTCTAAATCTGCTAAAGCTGGCGTGGGAAGCGTTTTAAGTATTCCTCGTTTACATAATATTCTCCCCTCTATTACAGTCTTCAACATCCCACTGCCGATCAATACGCCCTTCGCACATCTTTCCTATCCATTCCACTCATACTAGCTTTCCGTTCTTCCAATATTCCCACCCTTAACTGCCATCTTGAATTCCCCTCCCAGAGTTCCCTGCTCCTTCTTACCCCCCTTTCCCCCCAGATTCCATATTTATATCCAAGAACTTTCAGTCTGACCAGAAGAAGGACTCTGAGTAGGCCGAAAGCTTGAACAATCTAGAATGTGAGTGTTCTTTCACTATTACGTGTTGTCTATTTTATTTTGTGCTCTATTGTGCCTTCCAAATGTTATATTGCTCTCGTGAGTGCTTCTACAACATACTATATATATATATATATATATATATATATATATATATATATATATATATATATATATATATATATATATAACATTTAGTCGGCACAATAGAACACTGAGGTCTTCTTCAGGTTAAACTCAGTCTGACCTGAAGAAGGCCGAAAGTTAAAACTTTCTGAAATGTAATTTTCCTTTTCCGGGTTCACCATTAATATATTTGTGCTTCTTTGTGCCTCCAAAAATTTTTTATCGTTATCGTGAGTACTTTTAAATCTTCTACACATTCACAATAAGTTAGTGATTAGATTTAATTAATTTTTAACGCATGCTTAATATTTTCTTCATAAATTTGTTTAATTTCCCGGAATAGTTTAATTGCCCAGATATATATTACAATACTGAACGCTTGCAATGCTAATTAAAAAAGTTAGATTAGAATGGGAAGCAGGATGGTATATTTGGGTTCATATAAATTATATCCGAATGAAAAATATTTATATCAATATTATGCCAAAAATGCGGCGATTAAATTATAACTGGAATTGAGGATGGCAAGAGTGTGAGAAGATAAAAAGAGGTTACAAAAAAATGAAGTATCTATTGAAAAGTGTAAGAAGATACGTAATTGGAGGAAAGGAAAGTATCCAGCAGAGTAAAACCAGAGTTAATGAGAAGAAAGGATAGAGATATAAAATATACCTTGCTTAGGGAAGGATACCTAGCGAAAGTTTGGTTATGGGAGATTTACACTTAATAAATCAGAGAAAAATTTGCACGCTATAGGAGACGGTGAAAAAACTGTAATCAAAGAAAAAGAAAATATGGTATTCCTTGAATGTAAGTTAAATATATGAATACTTCAAAAAGAGAATAGGTAAGATGTTAATAGAACTCTGTAATGATAACACCTAGCCAGTAAATTGGAATATAGAAACGGAATATGATGAAATCGTCGATAAGAAGAGCAAAATATAGGAATGATACCTATTCTAATTAGACTGGCCACAATTGAAAGTAGAGGAGAGTTATTGGAATACTTGATATCTTCATTGAATGATTAAAAGGTCTAGGAAAGCAATGTAGAAAAACTTATTGGTGAATTATTAAAAGAATTTACGAGGAAAGTGTATAGGTCCAAATATTTATTTCAGCCCATATTAATCCCTGTCCCAAAATAGGTAAAATAAGGAGTACATAACCACCATATAACCTTTTTGTCTTCTTACCTTAAATACTTTGATGTATCATACAGCAGAGTGTACAAAACACTTGAAAAAAGTACCCAGTACAGAGAAAACATCAATATGGACATGTTCTTCTATTTACGGAGGAAAATGCGATCAAATTATTGCTGAAATCTTTACAAAATCAGAGTGATAGGTATACGTGGAAAATTTATGTAAATAAAAGAAAGGTCACCTGGTTTTTGAACAAGAGGAAGACTAAGTATACGTTCAAAAAGGAGAGTAAAAACAAAAGTAGGTAGAATTATTTAAGTATCTTCTCTCCTCCTTTCCTCCCCTTTCACCATGCCTACCTTATTTGTTTTCCATTCTGTTCCCTGCACCTCTTCCATCGATTTCCACACCCACGTTTAAAAAGCATCCAATATATGCCTAACATCCTTAACATTTTATATTAATAATGACAACTAAACTAACATAAAACATGCAAGAACCAAGTCACCACGTTGTTAATTTAAGAAAGGAAGGAAAATGAGCATCACATTTTAATTAGGGCGGAACAAATAGTATTAAAGGCCAGCAGACAGCATTTAATATTTGTATTTAAAGAAACTACTATTAATTCTCACTATACAAGCTATCACTATGAAAAATTGAAGATATTATTAGTGTTCTCCAAAAACAAATATCAATGTAAGAATCCAAAATTGAGTCTTATTCCAGACAAACATTAGACATTAAAAAGCGTTTATGTTGACTGCATTACAGGAGAAGTTGGGCAATAATGCTTCTTATTAGGTATTTAATATGAACTCTCCAGTCCAAAACGAAGAGAAAAATTTAGAAAAAGTTTTCCTGGAAGTACTTTGCGTAAATTTCTTAAGTTTAAACATAAGTGGTAGGAAGACTTATGCTAGGGACCTTCCCTGTGGGTATAATTGCGAATGTCACGGCAGTGTAAGAAGGCTAGCCACTTAAGAAGAAGTATGCATGAGGCCCTTCGAGATAAAAAAAAGAGACTGGAATTCCGCAACCATTAGCTCGAACATTACCATGGTGATATAAATCTGAAGGAACACCAGAGAGACAAATTTCGCCGAGGGAAGCGATGCTTGGGGGAGGGACACCCCTGGAGTTGTGGAAATCCCAGGGGTGGGGTTTTAAAAGACCACATATATGGCAGCGTCGGTCGACGCTGGTTTATCCTCTCGGAATGATTTCACGGAAAGTACCTATTATTACCTTTCGCTAAAAAGGGGGAATTATTCAGAACATTCGCCGTAAGTAACAACGTAACCACGGGAATATATTGTGTGGGAACCGACGAATATTTTACAAATCTCATACACAGTACTAAATGGGTTTTTATGAGCAGTGCGACATTCTGTATTTTATTTTGAGCAGAAAACACGTATCTAGTGAACCCAAAGAGCCAATAATGTGATAAATATTTCGATAAGTTTTGGAATATTTCTGGAAACTCTAGGATATTTTTATAAACACACACACACATAAACATATTTCGTGTGTGTGTTTATTTTGTCGAAGTAACACGGAACAAGTAACAAGACTATTTAGCAAATTTACATTATTGTGCACGTTCGTGGGTTTTCCAAGAAAGTGACTATATATATATATATATATATATATATATATATATATATATATATATATATATTCACAAAAGCCCCTATGTCACCTTTAAACGGCCCGCCAATCTATCAGATCTTAAATCCACCAAGCCTCTTTCCAAGTCCCCTCTCACCCTCCGAATCACACCCACTCCTTGCTTGCGAGTTAGATGCAAAACTTGTCCTATTTTCACCACTTTCACCCCTCTCCATCCCACCTTTTAACTCTCTCCCGCCCTTCCCCCACTCCTCGTGCACATGTCAGAATGTAGTCTATCTTCTGACATGCAAACTCTGCCCGGCCTTTTACATACCCCATTTAGGCCTCCACACCCCTGAACCTCAGGGTAAACAATCATCGCGCCTCGTGTTATCCCTCTTCCCCGTCCGCGGGTCTTCCCATCCCAAAACATACCTCCCACTACAACACTCCCTTCAACCAGTGTTATAGTGTTTCCGTTCTGGCATCCCTTCCCCAATCCATTTCCCTACAAAATTAAAAACGATGGAAACGGCATTTATATGGCTTTGCAAAGCCTATCAACATCCGGGTCTCAATGTCGTTCACTAATTATTATAGATGGTTGAAGTGGATAGGTGTGGTATTGTTTCATACGGGATGGTAAGTTATTTCGTTCATCCGCAGGTATTTTGTTGTTTTTGGCCTGAGTTTTGACTTACTAAGTCCTCATGACGACTTTGCAAGTTGACACCAGGGTCGTGGATGTTGTAATACATGTGGACAAACTAATTTGTTTTCCTTTCCGTTTGGGAATTATTTCCATATCCTCCCTCTCATTCCTATCCTATCTCCGCTTCTCTTTGGCCTCCTTTCTCCCTTACGAACGAAGGAGCTAAATGGCGTTAGCCCGTAACAATATAGAAAATCACATAAAAGGGACACTAACACGTGTTTCGAAACTTTTAGAGGCTAGAACACCTTCCACTGTGGAGAGAAGAAACTGAAGAAGAGTAATATGAAAAAGAAATATAGATGTATTTATTTAAAAATTATAGAAAAACTTAAATTAACGATCAAGGTGTTATGCCAAAACTCCGATTAAAGTTAGTACACAATACTGAAAGACAAGAAGCCTTATGGAAGTACTATCATAGGAATACCATTTTTTATTGAAAAATAAAATAAAAAGATCCCTTGCTATCCATCGCATTGGGAAAATAATAGGTATGCCCCCAGAAACTTGAAATTTTTCACTTTGAACGGTTGATTTTTCTCGTACAAAAAGGGAAAAGAAAATGTTATGAAATGAATGGTTTTGCTACTGATATCGGATCGTCAATAGTCCTTTGTTGATCATATCCTGATAGCCATATCCATTTTTCATGTTTTTCAATAAGTGTTCGTATGAAGTGACATAAAAATGGCTTTGGACTTGGAAAAAACGTGTATTTTACACATAAAAAGAAAGAGATGAAAAAATAGCAGGAGAAAAAAATGAAATTCCATCGATCCAGCAAATTCATGACCTCTATAGGTTTCAAAGAATATTTAATCTTTATCATACGTTGAATAAAAAATAATACTAAGGAAATAGTGGCATATAATGAATTTCAAGTGGCTTCTCAAAAATCAGATCCGAATACATTTAATCTCTACAACTTTATACGGGCTGAATTTCAATTAGATGATCGCTTTTTGTTCAATCTCACATAATTTCAAATTACGAAAATGGATAATTAAAATAATAATGCCTTCAGGCTCAAAAATCCAAGAAACTGAAAGTAGCCCGATTTGATCAATCACTACTGTTGATAATTAAACTATTGATTATAATCAAACTAAATATGTAAATTAACATTGGCGTATGGTAATAGAATGTTTAGTTTTTTTCTAAAACATTTTATTTTTCTTTATACATTGTGTTCCTGACTATTTCAATTTTCAGACCAGATTAAAAAGGAGTGATAGACAATGTTATTGCGAAAACATATCCCTTACATTCTCCTCAAGACGTGTGAAATAATTGAATATTCAGACATAATTATTATTAAAAAAATATAGGGTATCCGGTGATTTCTAAACGAATCAAATGAAGAAAATAATTCAGGTTCATTTTATAACAGTCGAGTGGGAGAACTACCATTTAGGTTTGTAAAAAAACAATATAACATGGGCTATTTCTCCAATCTTACCATACCCGGAGGTGCGTAACAATTGAATGGAGGATCGGTTATGCCCTAATGTGTTTCAATTTGTGTGTTTAATCACAATTTGATTTGTATCGAGGTCACGTGCACGATGTAGATGAGCAATGTACTCTACGCATTGATGTACTAGTTAAATCATTTCTAGTTCGGGTTTCACTCCCAAATAAAAACTCACTGACGGAACAAGAGTTATATTTTCATTGCCTGATTCAAAGCAATATCAGCGAGAATTAATGCCTCGCCATCCCTATCCATTCCCTTCACCAGCTGTCCAAAACGCTCGCTATACGGAGTCAGATACGGAAGTCCTCCAAACCATGGGGGAAAGAGGAAGATTGAATAAAGATTCTTACGTCTCATATCTCTCACAGGACATTATTCTCATAATAATAGTAGTAAGAATGTATAGTAATACAAAAAATGGAGCTCCTCAGAGTTGGATAGCATGACGCTGTGGTTTCAGTCTCTCCGGAAGCGCCTGTACGGCAGACGGGAGTGGGGAAGGATGGAGAGGGTAGTCTCCTTAAGTGGAAGTACGGGAAAGAAAGGGTGAAAGAAGAGTGCAGATATGCAGATACAGGGGCAAAAGAAGTGGTAGGATTTCTTAGGAAGGATCTGTTTAAAGGAAAAAGAAGAAATCTTGTTTTCGCGCGTGGTTACCTCATTACGATACCTCATTGCAACCGTCGATCATTGTGTTCATGATAATTTGAATTAGCTATTTAAAATAGCAGCTGTCTTGTAGAATAGGTCTCGTCTTTAAAACAGTCACTTAACTTCTAATTCAACGGGCTATTTCAGATTCAAATTCCAAAGAAAACAATCAATAATTGGTTTCCGGTCGCTGCATGGTTTAGTTATTTTTTAAGTCCCACCATAGGAAGTCAGTAGTAGTTGATTAGTGATGAATAATATAGGGCAACAAGAGTGCTGATAGAATATAACTAGAATCAAAGAACACAGAGGAATATGATGTTGTAATTAATGTTAGCAGGAAATGAGTGGAAATAGTTCTATGCCTACGAGAGATAAACCTTTTAATATTCAGTTGAAATTCCATTTTTCAAACTTATCCATTATTCACATCATAGAAATATCGGGTTAAATTTTTATCCTCACTGTCTTCTTTGAATTGAACGACTTTTAAGTAGCATTCAAATACCTGCCACAGATGTAACGAAAAGTAATGACTGCAACAATTTACATTAAAATTCAATGAGTAAAGTTTAAAATAATATTAGAAATTCGTTTTTAATTGTTGTTGGAAGTCTAAAATTGAAGTTATCCTTAGTTTGTCATCTTTAATATGTTTTGCTTTAGTGTTCAACGTTTGGTTTGCGGAAATCTACCATTCGTTTTTAAAATTTATTTGATTTACTACGCAATATATTTTCTAGGACGTATTTAAGTTTTAGTTTCTATTGTGGGTGAAGATAACCATTAATTTTACTTTGCCACTCCGTTAATTTTATGAATAATTTCGCAACTTTAACTGCTGCCCATTCCTTGATATAATGGATTTCTATGACCAGATACAAGCATTATTGTTTTGATAAAATTCTAGAGGTGGATGACTCTTCCATCTATCGAGTAATTGCGACTCTAAAGTTCAATTGTATACCGTCCTGTTTTACAGCAAGACGGAGAGTGGAGACTCCTTTTTGTCACATTTTTTGTTTACTTGAACATACAGATCGTTCCGTGATTCGAGGTAGCGATACCAATGGATCTTATTTCGTGAAAAAATAATAATGTAACGTATTTCCTTTGATCGTTTTAACAACACCCATCCATAGCTGTTTCTTTTAGAATCCCATTGCCATTTCTGTCAATAACTTTGCCTGATTTCCTGCACCAACTAACTCCCTCTCCCGGAAACCGATCGGGGAAAATAAGTTGATACCCAAAATCCTAGGAACCGCTTTTCTTTTAAGCGTTTACGTAGGGTTTATTTATTCCTTTTGAGGAAGAGACTTTTTTCCTGGCCATTCCGCACCCATTTCACCCCCGCCACCCCCCAGTTCCGCCTGCTGCGCAATCCCCACGAGTCTCCCTCTCCTTCCTCTGCTCAATCTCTTTAAAAATTCAAGAGGCGCCTTGGAAACTGAACGGGTTCATCCCATCCCTTTCGAATACGTAACTTAGGAGCCGTTACCATCGGAGGTTGGGTAGGAGGAGTGAGAAAGAGAGAGGCTCGAGAGAAAGGACACTGACCAAAGATTTCTTTCTTCGCCTTGTTTTTCGCTCAGTTATATCATTATCTTTTTCTTGAGAATCCCTCTTCGCTCAGCCCTTATCGAAGGGTTCAGAAAATATGGCTAAACTCAACTCTTCCCATCTATTCCTCCTTTCCCTTTGCCATGAATTTTATTTAGGTCGATTAACGGGCATGACACAGTACTGCCGGGTTATCTCACTCAATAAAATTTTCTATCAGATCACAGGGTAATACGAATCAAAGATGCGCAACACGCGTGGAAAAACGATTTCAAAAGTTGGAAAGGCGAGAGGGGTTGGGTGGGGGAATTTTGCTCGATAACCACCGGAACTCTAAAATATATTACTAAGAACGAAGGTCACATCGTTAATAAGCCCATACAATTTCCATATAACGGCAAAGTTTTAAACTTATCTTTAATAAATCATATTTCAAGCGAATAACGCAGGTTCGGGTGATAATATCAACGTGAAAATGTCGGCTAAGGTCAAAACATTCGAAAGTGATAGCTACATACACTTTATAATTCGATTTGTGAAAAATTTATCGAGTTTTGGTGAAAATCTGACTAAAAATGGGTAAAAACTTGACTAGGCAAGTTTAAAGTGAAATAAGTCTGCTGAACACATTGCTGGCTCCGTCCTGCCTCCAAATTTTATTGATATAATGTTGCTAGTAACCATTAAAAGTGCATAACCTTAACAAAACGCTATCATTTAGTGTGATCAGGTTACGAAGCGTCAAGGCATGATGAAATGAAAGAACATACCATAAAAAACTTGGGCAAAGGTTACAAACAGGAAACAAAGTCAAATGATGTGAAGAATTGATATCAGCATTTTGAGTGAGTTCAACGTGAATATCATAAACAAAATTTTTTCGAACCATAAAGAGATTTTTCTTGAACCAAAAATGAAGATCTTTCCTGATTATTATACAGAAGTACTACAAGATGTTTTCAAATAAGAAGTGAAAACTTTTGAGGAATGTCCATGAACGATGAAATTATATCTGAAAGCGCGTTTCATGCACGTACTTTTATTTGCTTACTCCCGCAAAGGATCGAAAGTGGAGAAAGGGAAAAACGAAAACTAGCCCAACAAGAAATTTGAATCAATATCTTCGACACCAAAGGAGCATTTGCGAATTAAATTCCTTTGGTTTCTTCCCAAATACTATCCCCCCTTGTCAATTCTACCATCCCAAAACTTCTCCCTCGTCACACAGTTTACATTACTCTCTTCAAATTGCTTCGTCAAACTTGTTGTTAAAAATCCTTTGAAAAATGCGAAACAATTTTTAAGTGTATCTGTAGATGCATGTGTATGTTAGTTGGTAGTTTGCTGTTTGCATGCATGTGGGTTTTTACATGAATGTATACAATGTTTTGTTTTTGGCTTTTGTATGCGATTTTTTTAATCCTTAATTAAGGTTGGTGCCCTAACACTCTCCGTCATACGCCCTTGCGATGGCTTGCGGGGTATTAAGTAGATGTAGCTGTTACGTATCGTCTTGAAACCTTTGAAGAACCTGAAGATGACAATAAAGGCGTTTGTCCTTGTGTTCTGCTGTCAGCATACGATATGCGGTACCAATTGAACGAAACGTTTGTGATACCACAATTTTTCAACCAAAAAAATTTTCAACTCTACCGTGAGAACCCCCAGGAATCCAATAAAAAGCTCACGGACCGTGATCCTCCAGTTTTGAAGCATTTCGCTGTGGACCATCTCGATAAACACCCCCGAAGCTGAAGCTCTTTCACTCCGTTCTTTACTGTAGACCTCCTTCCGACCATTGAAGTTGTTCGAGTGATGACGTCTCATTTGAAAATGGTGCATATATACTCTCTGCAACATTTTCGGACGTGTTGAACGGACATACACTTGTCGCCGAAAACTAATCCCATTCGCGAGCAAAATATGAACGGAATGAATCTCGCACTTAGCGGGATAAAGAATGTGGATAAACAAACAAACCTTCATCACGAACGGTTGCTGAGCCAAGACTGAACGGTGCAGCAAAACTCGGCCGGGCGGAATTGAGCGTGGGGGAACTGCCACGCATAGCGGTGTTGCCGAATTTCGCCTAGCATCTTCCGGCCAGGCTGTAGCTCTTTGGGAACCTTTCCTCAGGATTAACACCAATATTTGGTGTTTCACGCGTTTCCCCGTGATACGGTATCATTAGATCATCGATTTATGCATTGGTTCTTCATAAATACCTAAAGAATAATTAGTGTAGCATTCCTTATATTGTTCCATTGACGATAACTTTTATGATGAGGTAAGCTACCAATTGAGGTAGGTTTTGGATGGACACAAATAACAAATAAATATTTTCTAGCAAAACAAAATCCAACATTCTACTCTACAACCGTCTAACATCCTACCCTGCCAATTCTTCCTATCCCTAATATTCTACCCTCCTTCGCAGTCTTCAACATCCCACTGCCGATCATTACAACCTTTATCCACTTTTCCTGCCTTCATATGCTATCTCCCAACAATCCTCCCCCACTTCCTCGTTTGCATAACATTTTCCCCTCTATAACCTCTATTAGGTTTTTGGATGAACACAACTATAAAATAAATATTTTGTAACTCCAAACAAAACCCAATCCAGCAACATACTCTGCATCAGGTCTCTCTTCATCTCTGTGTACTTCTTTCCTCCATTTCGTCCAACATCCCTATCCTATTCCTGTCCTTCCTCATTTGCCTAACATTCTCCCCTCCATTACCATCTTCAACATTCTACTGCCGCTCAATACGCTATTCATCCATTTTTCCTGCCTCCATAGGATTTCTCCTAACAAACCCCTCTCCTCGCCCACCATACCTAGTACTCCCTCATTTGTTTTCCTTTCGTCCCATTTCAACTTCCCCATCCTTCTTCAAACTTACATTTCAAAGTCCTCCAAATTATGTCCATCATCCTGCGGTAACGACCATGTTTCCGCGCCGTACAGCATTACCCTTCATATAAAAGTTTTGACTAGGCATTTCTTAATATCCTTACTCATCGTCCCTGTCATCAACACTGATTGTATTCAATCCTCTCGATCCAATTACTGTAATGGCATCATGCGTGCCTCTCACCTTTCTAAACCCAAACTGATCATCCCCTAAGTAATCATTTGCTTTGAAATCCATCCTTTTGTTGATGATCCTGTTGATGCTGATGTTGATGAACCACAGTAGCTGCATGGGAAATCAAACGTATTGCTCTATTATTCTCACATGATGTAGCCTTTGCTTTTTTTTGGAATATGAACTAACACTGATCTCACAGTCTTCCGGCCTTCCTCATAGATACAACGAATCAGTTCATGGAGACTATTCCTCCCATATTTTTCAAGACCTTCAGTTGGAAAGTTGTCTACCTCCATGGCCAGATTTGATTTCACGGCCAGATCATTTCATCTTAATGCCTTTTCCATCTGAGAAGAAATGTTAACAGTGTAAAATAATGCATTCAATAAAAGGGATACAAATTCATACATTAAACCATTTGGAGAGATAGTGTGTGTTCCAAAGTGTTATAGCTGTACGCGCATGCTTAAAAATGTTTTCCTTCAAAATTATTTTTATAAATCCAATATTTTCATGGGCAAAATTAGTCTTGTTCTCACTTCCCTTCATTTTTTTACAAATGTTCTACCGGTGGTGGTGTTGTAAGTTGTAGATGTAGAAATCATGCTTATTTAAAAATCTATTCAAACAGAGTTTGCATTTAAGAAGTGCCTTAATGTAGACAAAACATTATTCGTTTGTTATATTTGCAAGTGTGACAGAGAAGCATTCCATAAACCTAGCGGGAGATTTCAGCAGCGGCTCAATAATAAAATAGATATTAAAACTAAAATAATACTTTAATTAATTATATGGCCTTAAAATTTGCATGCAGAAATGGCATAACATAGTGAATATGGACGACCAAGATTGATATTAATTAATGAACTTCAAATACTTTTGTAACTTGAATAAAGTTCAACCTGTGGCATTTATTTAATGAAATATTTAATACAAAATTAAAAATATTAACTGTTACAATATTGATTCCTGAATTAGGTAATAACTCATATGGTTACCAGTATATTTTGCTTTATTACATTAAAAAACCCTTCGCCTTCAGATCATTATTACTAAGATGCCATTTTAAGATAGCGGAAAAAATATTTCAAAAGTTTAATTCTTCAAAATATAGTTGGCACTCTAGCTAGAATACAGGTGATTAAGAATAATTTATTGGATTCATAAGATCAGGAACGTCAAACAATGGAGTGGGTTTTAAGTTCCCATTCTAAGGAAGATATTTCGGACCCTAATGGTCAGGAACCCCTTGAAGTACCTGTCAAAAACCCTGAATTTGAGATAATATTACACAGAAAACATATCTTGAAGTTCATTTTTCAATCATTCCAGTTAATTAGAATAAACTTGGAAGATTAAGTTTCGAATTAAGCTTATGAGTGCACAGAGAATTTGGTCACAAAAATCGGGGCAATAAAAACTCTAGGAACTATGCTATGAGTAAATTAAGAATAATATTCCGCTTAACGATGAAAAAAACCTCTCAAAAGCCCATCGAAATAAGATCATTGTGATTTACGTATTTCCACCAATTCAAGTGCTATTCTTGATGATATAGCCCCAAAGGAAAATAATGAATCTCTGGTATTTTGTGAGCGCCAAACTATGGTGAAATTCCTCCATTTTAAGTGTTTTTAAATTCCCGATAAATTCCTGAGGTTTTCATCCGTCCAGCATGTTTGAGCGATGGACGGTCCGGTTCTTTCACACACTGAGATTTATAAACATTCTCTCCCCCCCCTCTTTCTCCTATTTACGTCAGAAGGAGTTCATCAAGTTCCACCAATGACGAGTGATACCAGTTCCCTGAGAGAAAGAGCAATGGCCGGCCAGTTCCTCTGGATTTTCTTTCGTGAAAAGCAAATTACTTTTCCGACCGAGAAGGCAGGCAATGAAATAAAAAACACGCGAAAGGAAACTTTGAAGAGTCATTCGTGAGAGAGAGAAAAGACGAATGTGAAGAATGTACGAAAGAGAGAAACTCCGAGGTCAGGACGCTTCTTTCGGGAATGGCAACACCTTATGTTTCGGATTTGTCGTGAAAACCTTTCGAAAAATTAGAAAATTTCATTACTGTGAGTACCTCAAGCACATATATAAGTTACGCAACAATATTTTTCTTAATACCCCGGGAAAAAATATTTCCTCTCCTCTATAGAGCGTGGATTACGACACAAGCCTCATTGATTTACTACCATTCGAATAATGAGCAAGGTTGCATTGAGATTGGATGTTGATGACTTTAGGAATTTACGCTAGACCTCAACAGAACTAAACTTAATTGTAGAGTATGAACGTGTAGGTCAAAAGTCATGAACGAAAATAAGCTTAAAAGTTTCGAATTTGGTCGCTGTGGATATTAGAGAGGAAACTGTGTTACGACATAGACCTTCACAAAATACTGGTTGGGGGGGGGGGCGCAAGATATTTAGACATGCAGCTTGAAAATAAACGCTCCAATTGAAGAAAATTGCACTACTATTTTTTAATTCAAGGCATAGACTGCAGCGAGATTCGATCAAAATCTTTTTTAGCAAACTTACATTATTAAAATTCTGGGTCTTATGAAGTCCCAGCGCACAGCTCAATCATTTCCTTTGATTCATCATCACAATTTCATTGCCTACTTATAGTTATTTACACATTAGTTGGGGGGGAGAACTTATTGAGAGTTATTTTACAAAAATATTTAATTCAACGCTTCGGTAGCTGCCAGTAAATGTCAGACACAGCAAACAGAAACCCACAAACGTGTAAAAAAATTCTACATTGCTGTAAAAGAGCGCCGTATTGATGTGCGTTGGGAGAACAGGAGGACGAATAAGGTGGAAATCCCAAACGGGGCGGGGATTAACAAAGATAGGAAAAAGTAATCGAAGAACTACATTGACACTGGAATCGAAAAACATACGCCTCCCCTAAGTATATACGTGCACTTGCCTGAGTGTAAGGAGAATTTCTTTCCAGTTATCGGCGGTGGTCTAGAGAGTGAGCTTGGGAAGGGCGAGGGGGGGGGGTGGGCTGGAGTCGAGGTTTCGGGCCTAAGATGGAGAGGTCATTATCGTCGAATCGGGATTGGGAAGGAGGATTGGAGGACGCCTTCTACCGATTGGGGGAAAGGAGGGAGTAAGGGTGATGGTATCCTAAGGGGTTCGGAGTTCAGGGGATAGAGAGAGAGGAGAGATTTTGCAGGAGAGACCAGGGTGAGGGGGTAGGGAGGGTAGAGGGAGACCTTCGAGATATTGAATGGTTCGTGAGGGTGGGATTTTGGCTCAGGTATACATGCAGCACGTAGTTATGCCCGCCGAAAAATAAATTGCGATCGAGAGAATATCGACCGACCTTAACAAGACTCTCTTCCAGATTGACGACAAGCGGATGTGCATGGGTGAGAATACAATCGACTGTGACTAGAAGTGGCAGACACACACACACAAAAGCCTAATTTTAGCCAACGTAAAGTTTTCACTAACCCACTAGGACTTGCTCTACCACCATGGATCCGATGCTAAATAACTTAACTAATTTTTAAAGAGGGAAAGACCTATCCTTCCGTCAATTTCCATTTCGTGGTAAACCTTAAAAAGCAGAGTAAGAAGTAAAAATTGCAGTGATGCATAGATTTATACAAAAAACCCTCCCCACGGACTGAAATCTTCACGTGGTGGAATGATTCTGTGAGTCAAAGCCGTTTACACAAGGAGGAGAGAATTAATGACTAGTGCGTTGAGTAAGGATGTTACGAAAAGACTAGTGACAACTCTGACATGAAGCGTACGTACGGCACCGAAACAGGGTGGTTGAAGCAGGATGAGCAGTTTAGGGTTGAGGCTTTGAAAATGTGGATGTGAAGACGAATGAATAAGGTTAAGAGGACAGAAAACAAAACAAATGAGGAAGCATGTTGGGGAAGGAGAAATCTTTTGGAGAAATCCACCGGAGGCAAAAAAAGATGGGCGTAGAGCATTTTAATTAGCGATGAGATAGAAGACTGTGATAAAGAGGAGAATGTTAGGCGAAAGAGAAGAGAGATAGAGTGAAGACAGAAAATATTCTAAATAAAATAGTTTAATGCAGAGTGGGATGTAAAACTGAGTCTTTTTAGACGAAGGCAATGAAGAGCTGCATCCAAATGTAGATAATACCCTCTAAGTCACCGTTAATATGTGTGGGAGGGGGTGTACCCCCACCAGGCATGCACAGCAGACGAACAGACAGTCACGCAGCATGCATGAGGCACAACTATAGAAAACTATTTTGAAATGCAAATGAACCTCCTCAATAATCACTCATCAGACTTCAGAGGAATGGACATTGTACCACAACCATTTCTATTAAAATTATGCAACATAACTGGTATGTTAAATTTCAAATATAGTCATATATATATATATATATATATATGTATACACGAGTATATCTTCATAATACATATATACAAACACATATATTATACATATATAACTTATGTGAAACTCCAAAGGATGTGAATAATAATGAGTATGAAGTTAGCACTAACGAACAAAGGCAAAACCTTGGCAACAAAAAAAAGGATAGAAACTCTCACGTTTTCGAGTTTCCTGGGGTAAATGCCACATTTCCCATGGAAGAAGAGGTAGGTGGCTCGTACCACCGAAAATAAGTGAAAATTTAGAGACAATTCCACGAAAAGTTACCCCAAATAACTACTATTATTACCAGAGAAATCAAACCGAGGAATTACCAACTAGGGACGGTAGAATTTACCCAATACTAAGCACAACGGGATGTGAAATTCACACAGTATAGTAGGGGAGCCAGTTCCTCTCCCTGTGCCACCTAAGGTCTCCAGAAATATCTGGTACCCGATAAATCATATAGCTCGGGTGAGGCTTAGGGTGGCCGGGAATCAACGACTACCTCTATTTATTAGTCCAATTCTCTACTAAGTAGACATATACACCTCAACTTGGGTACAAAATTTGCAAAATTCCAAGTAAATAGTTCACTCTTTCATCAATTTTCATTAAATTTTTCTCAATGACAGGACGGCCAAAACTTTGGATGGAAGAAGGGTTATTAAATTTTTAGCGGTAATAGCAGCACTTATTGACTCAGTCCCGAATTTTTTCTAAATTGGGCATGTTTACGTGAGTCAACATCACGGAAATTGTTTTTTACTTATCAGAAACCTATACCGCCTGGCTGAATTGAAAAAGTTCAAATTTTGGCTCCCTTAAAGCTTTCATAAGTGCCGTGATTTCATGTTACCGTTCGTGAAACTATCACCCTCTACGGTAATTTTTCATAAGAAACCACCGAAATTATGACTGAACGAAAGCTTTTATCTGTGGATAGAAATGAAATCAAAGACAATGCCGTTGAACCCAAAAAGTAATCATGTTCGTGTCACTCCAAACATTGGTAATCAAAAAGCAAATTCAAATGCTGCTCGAACTTAAAAATTTGTGAAATTTGCCAACTGATAATCGATAACCAATACCTAACTTCTCTAAAGAGAAAAATGCCCAAAGAACTTCAATGCTATGATTAATGCCAAATGAAGCCCAATTACAAATTGAGACGTTTCGGAAAAGTAGCTACCTTTTCTGCATCATGATTACCTGTAATACCCTGCTAGGGTGTGTGGTAGGGAGTGATTCCACCCTCAAGGCATTCACCATCAAATTTCACTTTTGCTTTATTGTTAGTTACCACTGACTACATGGGGTGTTCCAAAAATAATGCAATTACTTTTTAAAAGTAAATCATTGAACAGGTTTGCACAAACACTTAAAAGTCTTCAAAGCACTGTCCTTGGGCCTCTACATGCGTCTTGAAACGCGTCTTCGGGGACCTCTCGCAAGATCTTTGTCACGGCTGATTGAATCTTTTCAATAGAGGAAAAATGGGATCCTTTCAGGGTTGCCTTAATTCGAAGGAACAAAAAGAAGTGTGCTGGACGTTAGGACTTCTGGGGGGGGGGGGTTGGGGCAGCGTTGGTACCTGGTGCTTCGACAGGAGCTCGCTGATTAGTAGCGTGTTGTGGCAAACACCTTAGGCACGAGGTTGGAAAATACATTCCTCATCGCTAAATTAAGAGTAATAATGCAAAGCACAACAGTAGATGACAAGTTCAGTTCAGGGAAAATAATGACAACATACTAGGCTATGTAGAATTTGAATTAATCTTTTTTTCTTTTTAATCTTTCTAGAGCGGTCACTGTGATTATTCTCATGCCTCAAAATTTGTGGAAAAAATGGCATTTTAACTGCGCATGTTAAACACTTAAAATACTTCATATTTTCATGATCTTCTTCCGTGGTAGGATGGGTCTCTTAATAAATTTTCAACATAATCGCTAAATTAAGTTGCAATAATACTCCCTGAACATACGAATTCCACTCCCTAGCTCGACCCAAACGCTTAACAAGAGACATTCAAAGAACGGTGCCGATAAGTGATGAAATAAATGAAAATATTCGGTCAAAATTTGAATGAAGAAAAACAAGGCAAAATATTTTGTATCTAAATATAAACTTTAATTCGGTGGTCCACAAAACAAAGAGTAACAGGATATGTATCAAACTTAGGCATGGAGGCGAGAAAACGAGAAGAATATGGAACAGCAACCGTCGCAAAAACAACGACAACGCCATAGTAAAAGCATGATGAGGATGATGGGAAGCAATAGAAATATAGCAGGTGATACAGAAACATGAAGATTAAACGGACGGAGGAAATCACTGACGAAGTCCTCCCGAGAGAACTTGAACATATTTTTACACTAATACAGTGTACGAGATGAAAGGATTGACTGACTGTGAACTGAGGCAAAACATGCATATCACACAGCAAAAAAGTGTCAAAAATCACTAACAAGAAACATAAAGAATGGACCATACAAGGCAGATGCGAGAAATTTAAACGTTATCATTTACCAAAACAAGAGAATGATTTGGAGGAAAAGTGAAGCGTAAAAACTCCTTTTCGCTGAATGCTGATCGTATTTTACACTCACAGGTATCAATTTTCCAGCTTTGCATTAGCCCGGTATTCATATTGACATTATATTATCGGAGAGGGCTTTCGTTAAAAGATTTACCAAATCCATTGAAGAGGAGGTATATGCAATTGTCACTAGAGCCAAGCGCACATAATGCCTGCAAGGTTGGTCGGCGACAATAAAGCCACATCCATGGAGTTAAACGAAAGAGCTAGTGTAAAGGCAAGGAGGGAATCCTTCAGGGACAAAAAAAATTGGAAGCCGCGAAGGTATTAAGGAAAAAGGGAATGAAAAGAAGAGTCACGGATGCCGGAAGTGAAAAGGAGAAGGGTGAAAAATGCGGGGGGAGATGGAAAGGGGGTATGTTGCCGGAGTTAAAAGAAAAGCAACTCAATTAAGGCGGCAGAGGGATTACTTCGACAGGGGAGGGAGGAGGAATTATAAGGAATGAATAGGCAAAGCAAATGGTGAGGGATGGGAAGGAGAAATATGGGTTCAGGGGGAGGGGCAGAGTGGGTGGGAAGGATGAAAAAGAGAGCGGATAGGGCAATGGGGTGCGCAGATAAGAGGACAAAAGGGGGTGAGGAGGAGAATGGAGCGAAGGGGAAGGCGGGGGTGGCTTTTTACTTTCTTTTCCCTTGGGGAGGGAAGGGGCGTGGTAGGAAAATAAGTAGTGGGAAGTCGGAAAGGGAAGCAGGGAGATGTGGAAAGATAAGACCGACACATAATGTGAGAAAGACAGGGAAGGGCGAATTGGGGGAGAGGGAGGAAGAGTGTCGGGGCGTTGCGGTGAGGAGACCGGCAGGGGTGAAATCGGAAAAAGGGAAAGGAAGGAGCGATAAGGACTAAAGGGACCTGGTTAAGGAGAGCGTGGGTATTGAGGTGGGCGGAGTTTGAAAAGCGTGGGTATCATTTAAAGGAAAAAAATGCGGTTGGATCAAAATTCAATATTTCAAAATTTCATCGGTGTCTCAATTTGCCGCGTACGGATTTAGGTGGAAATCACGCCACTGAAAACCACAAAGCATAACCCTGCGAGTGGATTACCGTATGTGAGATTGGTGGCAATTTCAATCACCCCTGGTATCCAATACACATTTCTGCAATAGTTGTTTATCATTTTGACTCACAAAGAATTTGCAGGAGTTATTAAATACAAACTCATACGGTTGCTAAATCATCATTAGAACAGGGTACGGTAGCATAACGTGTTGTTTTAAATGAGGATTTGAATTAAAATTAGTAAATTATGCTGCCGAACCCGATAAATCATTATTAAATACAGTCTATCATTTTAGGAATGTGTCGATGGACATAGACTAAATAAAGACACTTTTATTTAACTTTCCTAATTAAACTAACAACCTAATGATATACTCTTCACCAAACTCATATCCTAAAAAAGCATCCAAGTTTGAAAACAGCAACACATTCAAAACTAAGGTGTTGTAAAACCTACAACAAGATTCTTGTGATGTTGCGTAATTGTTTGTAAGGCAAATTTGTGCAAAAGGAAATTGCAGAATTGGCATGACATTGCGAAGAATACATCATCGTGGATCTTTATTTGACCAAGATATAAAATGTTTCATTAAGGAAGATAAAATGGAGTCATTTGAGAAACATTTGCATCGAGGGGCAGATGCATAGAAAAATTCTGATAGAATGATATCTCTCCAGGGAAAGTCTGTTATTCGTGAATTACAGGAAAACCTATTGAATAGGCGGAAAAGACTGCCAAAGCGCAGGGAGTAAATAATTAAATGGGTCAGCAATACATCAGGCTTAGGACATATTGCAGCCTTACAAATGAAACACAGACGATGTGAGCAAGTGAAAATAGTGCCAGGTATATATATATATATATACCTTATATAGATTCTTGTTATATACATTTCAATAATATTATTTTATTACTAATATTATATTGTTTATTATATATTTAATAAATAATATTTATTTATTATTATATATTCATATCTGGGATAATATGGCAGATTTCTACAAAAAATTGCAAACTATACACAAAATTGTTTGTTAACATAATTTGCTAACCTCAACACTGGAGTAAATAATGTGAAAAGTGGAATGTGCGATATGAAGTTTCACTGCATATTTGCTAGGTAATCAACTGTGGTTACGAAATTTAATGGCTACGGACGGGACAGCTTTTTAAATTAATTCATTTCGATTTTTATCGAGCATCCAGGGATTCAGTATGATAGATGCGGCTTCATAAAGGGAGTTTGTAATGAAGGCTTCTGTTTATGGCGAATTTGGCGTGAGTTCAACTAAACTACATTCCGATCACAAATCTTTTTTTATAATAATAGCCTCCACGAAATGACGCAAATCTGTTGTTAACGTGGTGGGCCAAGTCCAGAGTAATTGCGCTTTGAGCATTCTTGCCAGTTTTTTTGTTTAACAGGGCATCAATCGATGGCAAAAGGACCCCAGGGGCAGTATTTCTGCCGGCTCTCGTTAGTTACACCACTCGGTTATTCAGCGATTACTCGTGATTCAGTTTTTTGTTGAAAGTATCCATCCATCTTACCATCGAATTATTTTAACACGTTTACTTTACCTATTAATGTCGTATTCATCTGAGACTCATTTCCGTAAATCATCCCACGCAATTTTTCATTTATTTTGACCCGTTATCATTTGTCTCTATTAATTTTGAAACTCTCGTATCATTAATATTGCATGATGTACCGGACAGACACCACGCCAGTTGCAAGCTTAATCCATGACAACACAATTGCATGAATTAAGGATTCTCTGTTCAGGAGGGTACGTAATTTTCGCGTCTTTCCACCCTATCCAGGTGAAATACTCAAAATGCAAAAAACCGCCTTTTCAAGAATAAAATACTGATATGTCCCTCATCCGCTAACATGAGTGGATACTTTTGAATTTTGAGGAATTTAAATGCGCATATTCATTTTCATTACTGCAGAGTACAGATACCACGTGACTGATTCTACAAATCATACTCAGAATTGATAAACAAGAAATGTCCTAAGTTATGGTGACCAAGGCTGATCAATAAATAAGTCGCAAACGCCTGGAAGACAAACAAAGGAACTGTTACAAATATTTCATTGGGAATACTTGGAACATCCGCCATATAGTCGATGTCGACTTAACCGCCAGTGATATTCCCAAGAAATCACTTGAGTGGCCGACGTTTTGAAAATGGTGATGATCTAGGCCATTGAGGCTACTCGTTAGACGACACAGAAAATAAAATATTTCTTTGCAGCCGGCTGTCAAGGGCTCTTAAGGAGAAGAGCCTCTGAACGTAAAGGGTGAAAATGTAGAGAAGTGAAACAAATTTTAGGAAATTACTTTGATTATTATTTCCTCTGTCCAGTTTTCCGAGTTATTTACTGATTTAGCCTCGTAATTCCACATTCCATAAATTCATCAGGCGAGGTTAACTTTTAGGGGCTACTTAGTACTCGGGACCCTTCAGATTAAGGGATAAAGGATGTAATTCTTTTTGACATATCTGTTCCAAGTGGGTATGGCCTCGTTCTTTAATGAGAACTCTTTGATGAAACAGTACAATCTTTTCTTAGAGGAGTTTAACCGTTAGAGTTTACAAATTAAGACACAATGATCAAGAAAGTTTAAATATTAATTGGATGGTACTTAATGAAATGAATGGATTCCGCAAGGAAATAAAATGGGTGACTTGCAATAAAACAACTCTGATTCAAATAAAGAATGAATTTATAATTATGTCCTGTGAAAGGTGATGAATAATATTAAGTTTCGAATGTATCTTTTCCCAAAGCGTCATCATTTTTCAATTACCACATTTCGTTTCACGTTCTAATTTTAGGAGGAAGAACATAATACTATCTCCTGAGAAAATCTAAACTTACCGAGGAATATCTACGACCACTTCCTCTACATACCAATCCCAGGTATTTGGCAATTACGGACGGTGCCTTGATGCATTATGGTCGGCTCACAATGCAACACTTACTAAATTATAGTCTGCAATCACATCAACTGCATCATATATCCGTCAGGAAAAATAAATTCACGGCGTTTATTGTCTGTCCCAGGAGTCTGCGAAGGAAAACTGCTCATTTTGGGGAACTCGAAGGGAATTACTATAAGCACTTGTTGGTATAAAGAATCACGCACTCTAGACGCTGTGCATATTCAAAGAGGAGCGAAAGATGCACTAAATGTACAGCTTCTAAGCTCGAAACCCTGGTCCAGAATAATAAAAAAAGTAACTCACACGCGCACCAGCGTCTGAGCCGACCTTTCAATAATTACTATATTATAAGTCTAATTATCACCCACCACGTCCTCTGTATACTTAGATTGAGGGTTAAAATGCCTACAAGAACATTGGAGGAGAGCGTGAGGCTCAGTTTTCATATTTTCTTATTCTTTCAAAAAAAATCTTGATGCGGTAGACGTCTATCTCAATTTGACGGGAATACAAATTTTGCAGTGGGCAGGGGTTAGTACAGTTGACATTTTTTTGTACACATCGGTAGAGCAAAATATATGATAATTTGTTTCTAAAGTTCCATTTTTTGAGTTAATTAGAACGCTAATATTAGAGGATGCTCTTTCACATGCAGATCAGAGATGCATTATGACAAAAATGTCCCATTTGCACCACTTTAGGGTTGACAACGAACTTAGGTCCATAAAAATATGGGAAGTGATATTGTTTGAGAGAAGAATGCTGTTTTTGAGACTGATGTTTTTTTCACCTTTTTCTGACCTCTTAATCACCCTTCCTCTCCCTTATCCCTTACCCATCCCAAATAATGCTTGCATTCCATGCTACACACCTTTTTAGCGGATTAGAGGGTGTTTACGTAGATGTAGATTCTGAATAGAAGATGCTGCATCTATGTCCGCGAAGCTATCGCCGAACCGAATGGGGAGTAACCCGATACCTACAAGATGTAGATGTCATTTTGGGGGGGGGGGGGCATTACCGAAGATACCATTGTTACGAGATGTCGATGAGACTCTGAAGATGAACAGCATCTAAAGGCTCAGGAGCGAAACTGCACGTATGAAATGCTACTCAGTCGAGAAGAGTAATGAGAAGAGTAGGCAGAGCGCAGGAGACAAGTGAAATGGAGTAAATATTTCAAATAGCTTAGCATCAGGCTTTTATGAACTTTACAACCCTTGAAGGGAACTGAGTATATGGTATACATGTATTCTTCACAAATTTATCTAGCTTAAACTCTTCACTCAATGTTAAAAAATGATCATCAGATGCGTATCTACTGGTTCTAAAGGTTTGTTAATATCTTTCCGTCGATATAAGCTACTTACAAATCTAATTCTTGCAAATCTAAACTTGTCAAATAAAAACTTGTATAACGAACCACACGGCTGACTTTAAATGAGCAGAAAAAGTGTAAAATATCACTGATTTGAACCATTATCAATAAATATTTTTCAAATATAAGTCAGGGATGGCGATAATTTACGGAATTGCTCCAAATTAGCTCGTGCCTATCAGATGGATGCTGAAAAACATCCATGAAAATGTAGGCTATAACACGGCAGTTCCTGATACATACGGTGACTTCTAAGTCCTATGAAATTGTGTCACTGCATTGGGTCCCCTCACTCCGGCAATGCACATAAATGGTGGCACCGCATTACCCCTGTTGTAATAACGACAGTACTTCAACTCCCGTCGGATAACCTGCGCTGCGTGGTCATTTGAAGTTATTCCACAATAAAACTTCTACATTTTTCCCCAGATGCGCGACGGTGTAAAGTACGAAAACCCCTTTAATCTAATGGCATTATGCCGCCGAACAAATTGCGGACGTTATTTCATTATTTTTTCGACACGTCTGAGAAACTAGGCTGGCTCAATGACGTCTCTTTGTACTCAATGGCAGCCCGATTATATAAACCCTTTCATGTTATTTTCTATCTCCGGCTCCCTTCCAAATTTTCCCTCTTGCCATCCACCCAAGCTTTATTTCTTTATATGTTCCCTTGTCCTCTTTCGCCATCCCATCTCTCTCTCTCTCTGCCCCCTCCGCCACCACACGCGCGCGCTCCCCTACGTCTCTTTTCCCGTTGCGTTCTCGACGGCAATTATGAGCATCCAGCCTCGGCGAAAGGACTCGAAAATCCCCTTTTCCAAGAGTGAGCTCGCACCCTTACTCTCTCCCCCACCCAGACTACTCCTCCCCTCCCACCTTTTAATGAAACGGCCGAACTAATCGGATTGTTTAGGGGGATTCTCCATTTTCCCAGGTAACCGCGACTCGTAGGCCCTCCTTGAGCTGTTAGGCTACACCACGGTGGGAGGAGAATGGAATGGGAAGGGGTAGAGTTGCGTGTGTGTTGGAGTTGTTGGAGAGGGGGGAGTGTAGTTGGGGGGAGGTCTGCAGTAGTACAAGGGGGCCGGGGATTTTCCGTGCCGGCGGAGGGAAGTGGTTGGGGGAGGGGGAGGGGAAACAGACCCCGGGGGCGGTGCTGCCACTACGTCCTACTCGTGGCCGAGTGCGGTACTCGAGCCGTCCTTCCGGTCGCCAAAAACCCTTCCCCTTCCCAACCGTCCTCTTCCGAAGCTCTCTTTCCTCTCATCCCCAGCCTCCTCCTCCTCACCCCACACACGCAGTCCACCATTCCTTGTGGTCTGTTACGTCCCGTGGTAATTGGGAGTTGCACTGGCTAGCTGGTCGGGAGACGGCAAAAAGGACACGCGCTAGTGTTTTGATTACACAGGCTGGTAAACAAATGACTATTCTCTCTCCCCCCCTCCCACGGACAAAATTACAGAAGTAACGGCATCAACATAATTTTTTCTGCAGGTACAATAGGTTATAAGAGTTGAGTTAGTACCACTGCTTTTATGTATTCCAAAGGAAAAATCGCTTCCTGCACGTTTTGAATAACGTCAATGCCTCAATTATCGTAGAATCATAGTAATAAAGGAGTAATATAAATAACAGTAATTTAAAGCTCACGCAGCTAACTTCAAATAACTTCGATCTTGGTATAATTCATCTAGCCCGAGTGCTAGTCGTTAAATCTTTGTAAAAGAGAATAGGAGTATGGGGAAAAACCTAGCTCGTTTACTGAATCTGCCGATAAAACGGCAATGAATCACTCAAATTTGCGAGAAAAAAACAACACAAAAACGCCACAATTTCAACCAAATTACGGCTTCAGAGGTATGTGAGAAAATGACCTGCATCTTTTCACTTCATTCCTTATATCTAATAAATATATATATATATATATATATATATATATATATATATATATATATATATATATATATATATATATATATATATATATATATATATATATATAGGTATATTTTTGGGAAATATCCTAAATTT
Source organism: Hetaerina titia (assembly GCA_037158775.1). Classification (NCBI taxonomy): domain Eukaryota; kingdom Metazoa; phylum Arthropoda; class Insecta; order Odonata; family Calopterygidae; genus Hetaerina; species Hetaerina titia. The sequence goes on along the minus strand of CM073777.1, from coordinate 82,376,548 downwards.
ATGTTTACCCGATCCGCCATCTGCGTTAGTTTCAATAAATTACAAGACATTGTCTACAATATTAGCCATCAAAATAATACAAGGAATACCGCGAGTATCAGATGGCATAGCATAATCTTTGATAGAATGACATGGTAGCATCCTTAGTCATTAGTGAATGTAATAACTACAGATTAACCGGTAAGTTTAAATAAAATCATGGAGAAAACAATCCCGTAAACATTATTTCTAGAGGTTGCGTCTACACCATCAGTATTGCTACTTTCCTAGTTATACTATTTATTGCTTCTACTATTTACACTAGCTAACACTCATTTTTTACTACTCACTACTTCTATTGGCACTGCCTATCACACTAAGTTAAATTATATCACAGTAATTCCCAGCTGAACTACTATCTGCACCACAATGAAATGTGTTGATGAATGCACTGCTACTTAAGAAAATATTCTTTTAAAACCATGCACCACTCCAGAAAAATACGACTGGAATTTTAATTGGCGAAATTTGACCTGAATGTCATCTTTTTGGTAACATCACGCATATGCGTACGACAGGCTCAAAACTCACTCCTGTATTCCAATATAAAAACAGTATTCTGAACATTTTTTTCATTGTTCGAGGTAAGGCTCCAAGTCAGACAGGGTCGAAAGAGAAGGGGAGGATGCAAAACGATGGTTTTTGGACCATATCGCTTTCTCTCCCTTGGTAACTGCGTGATTACCTGGAGGTTAGCGAGATTAGTCGGCCAATTTCCTTGCTGAGCTTAGAGGCGAAATGGAGGATGAAAAGCTTTTGATGCCATAATGCGGGCGAGTGAAATGGGTCGAGGTGTGAGTGGGGCGGGAGCGGGAGTAGACGCAAATCGTGTTGGGAAAGGAATCTTTTTATCCCTGTTTTCGAAATGGGAACGCATTGGAAATGCCTTGTCGCTCGCATATGACGCGAATAAAACCCGCAGAGCGTGATCTAAGAGATTTCACACCGACATGACCGGTGGTATCTTTTCGCATTCAAATTTTATAGGAATCTCCAACGATAGCCAATACGATCCGCATGATTCCTCATTTGGTATATCACTGGCAAACAGTCAAGACTACGTATAACAGGATCACTGCCACACACAGCTTATTACTGAATGACGACGAATTAGAGTAATTCGATTTCTTAGGTACAATTGCGATCCTATTTAATGTTATTTCCGAAATTACAGAGGAATTTTAAAGGATAAAGGAGTACATGTAAATCATTTTGACATTGTTCTATAGTATTTTAGAGTTCACTGAAATGACATGTTTAAATGATAAATTAACGCTCAGTTCAACTAAGCACTTGATGCCGTTTTATGTCGCCATATAGTTTGTACCAAATTCAGCATTTTGATTCAAAATTGAAATAAATATCTTGCCAAAGTGAATGAGTCGACTTCTCAAGAAATATATAAGGGAAGACACGATTATGAAAATTGTCGTGTTAATTTGCAAGAGCACTTTACGGCTCACCCTTCCCGAAGATTGAGGAATGTTCCTGTAATCGTGAACGATCTTTGAGAAAACTTATGAGTTGTGAAATTATATTGGGAAACAAGGGTTACTAAAGGGCTCACATAAATATTATCGACCTTCCAGCACCAGTTTTGTACATAATCTGCCTAGATATACAGTATTGCAGTTGAATTTCAGTTTCTGAATTTTCAGTTTCAGTTCAGAATTTCGCACTTTCTGATTCCTCTTTGGGGCCAAATTGAACCGTCCAAAGTCAATTACGCGCAAGGTTTACTGCTTCTGGTGATATGCAGATTAGAGGGGTCGACCTTCCAGAGGGTATCTTAAAACCCGTTCCCCTGCCCTCTCCCCCTCCATTGTCCCCTCCATTCCTCGCTTACGTCAAACGCACCTCCGGAAAGTCATTACCCGGATCTGGAATAAGCACGAGATGGACGGTCCTGAAACTTGGAGACAGGACGACTTTCCCTAAAGAAATTCAGCTCGGCAATCCGTTTGGAGATGAAATACCAAGGGAAGGATCGAACTAAGGGGCAGTTTCATAAGAGAGAAAGAGACAATTATTTAAAATGAAAGCATATACACTCAATGAAATCAATTTAACGCCATTATTTCCGAATTACTAGTTTCTGTAGAGCTTAGTACATTAACTACAGGTATTCCACCGGTTAAGGCAGGTGTTTTTGCATGAACAAAGGCTTATAAAAGTTATTTCAAGTCATTTGTCTCCGTTTATTATCCGTGAATACCTTATTCCTATACAATGACTTTAAGTTTAAATTACTGCCCGAGTCAACGAATATTTTCTTGTTCTTATTTATCATTAATAACGGTTATTTATCGATAACGGTTGGTTTTTGATATAATAGACTCCTCTTCATTTCAGTTTCCTTCCTTCCTCCCTTCATCTACCCAACTGTCCTATCCTACCTCTCCCCCTTCCGCACGTTTAACGTTTTCTCCTGTGACACACTTTTCAACATCCAGTCATAAAAAAAAACGCTCTGGATCCATTATTCCTGTCTCCATATGCTTTTTCCCAAGAATCTCCTCTTCTCCCCCATCATGTCTAGCACTCGCTCATATGTTTTCTTTCTGTCTACTTCATGTTGCCCATCCTCCTCTACAAACACCACCGTAAAGCTTAATAGCGTATTCAGATTATTAGAGGAATTAGATTGGAATCAGTCAATCAGCAAAGGTTAATTTACAGATGCGAGTAAAACCACATGCACACCGTGAATGCCGGTCTCTTTTGAGATGATTATGAAAATATATTAATCGCAATATTGCAACGCGGTGGAAGAGTTAATATAAATATGGCTTTAGAGATTAGGTACAAAAGAGATAACCTTTGAAGGTTAAGTTAGCTTTTAAAAAAGTTTAAAATAACCTTCTACCTCGAACGACAAGGGGTCAGAATAACTGCACACGATTCTCAAGGATAACGGATTATCCATCCGAATGAACAATCACCGCTACTCCTGTAATTCTGCTTCACTCTCTTCCCTTCCTATCCCTTTACACGCAAGTTCACACAACCTATCATTCGACGAATGCTTTTCCCTAACAGTTCTAGAATCCCTACCTGATTCAGCCACCAACATAGAGGTGAGAACTCGCGAATCTGCATACATCCTATATTTCCGATCCTTTAAAATTCCCACCCTTAACCGCCATCTTTAATTCCCTTCCCAGCCGTCTCTAAACCTCCCGCCCTCTTCTTCCCTCTCCAGGCACTCTTCCCTCAAAACCTCTCCGTCTGACCTGAAGAAGGCCTCGGAGTAGGCCGAAAGCTCAAATAATCTACAATGTGAGTGTCCTTTTACGTGTTATCTGTTTTATTCTGTGTTCTATTGTGCCGTCCAAAAGATATATTGCTCTCGTGAGTACTTCCGCATCATCGATATATATATATATATATGTATATATGTATATATATATACATATATATATATATATATATATATATATATATATATATATATATATATATATATATATATATATATACACATTCAAGCACTAAATACCGCCATATGGCGAATAAATTTTCATTCACATTGAAATAGAGATAAGGAAAATGGTAAAGGAACACATATAAAGGACGAACACAAGAGAGGTGGGGATGACGGATGTGAGCAGATCACGAATGTATAAATATTTTCCTCGACTGGGACTTGAACACCGAATCTCTCCACTTGCCGGGCGGATGCTCTAACCACCTGAGCTATCTAGGAAGGGTACTTTTACAGCTCCCTAACGCCATCTTCTGGGTAATGATTCGGAGCACTTTGGCGCTTTATAAGATCGCAGATTTCAGTGTAAAAGTACCCTTCCTCGATAGCTCAGGTGGTTAGAGCATTCGCCCGGCAAATGGAGAGATCCGGTGTTCAAGTCCCGGTCGAGGAAAATATTTTTACATTCGTGATCTGCTCACATCCACCATCCCCACCTCTCTTGTGTTTGTCCTTTATATGTGTTCCTTTACCATTTTCCTTATCTCTATCTCAATATATATATTATTTATTATTATTATTAGGTAATCTACCGGTTAAGGTAGGCTTTTGGATGGACACAACTATCAAATAAATATTTTGTAACTCCAAACAAAACCCAATCCAGCAACCTAATCTACATCAGGTCCCTCTTCATCTCTGTGTACTTATTTCCTCCCTTCATCCCATCCAATATCCCTATCCTGTTCCTACCCTTTCCTCGCTTACCCAACATTCTCCCCTCTATTACTTTCTTTAACATTCCACTACCGCTCAATACGCCTTTCATCCATTATTCCTGCCTCCATAGGATTTCTCTCAACAAACCCCCCTCCTCCCCCACTATTTCTAGGACTTCTTCATTTGTTTTCCTTTCGGTCCATTTCACCTTCTCCATTCTTCTCCACACCCACATTTCAAAAGCCTCCAATCTACGTCTATCCTCCTGCTTCAGCGACCACGTTTCCGCGCCGTACATAGCTACGCTCCATATCAGAGTTTTTACGAGTCTTGTCTTAACATCCCTACTCAACGTCCCCGTCATCAACTCCCTCCTCCTTGAGAAAGCCTCCTTGCCTAGCGCAATTCTTCTCCTTACGTCCCTACCACTTTGACCGTGCTGGTCCAGAACACTTCCGAGATATGTAAACTGTTCTACCTGCTCTATTTTTTCCCCGCCTATTTTAATATTTAGCTTAGCCTTTTTATTTCTGGATTATTGCATAACCTTTGTTTTATTAATATTAATTCTCATCCCATATTTATCTCACTGAACCTCCAAATCACTCAGTAATGCTTGCAACCCCTTGGCTGACTGAGCAACTAATGCTTGGTCATCAGCAAACCCAACCTATTTTAAGAATTCCCCTCCGACTTTCATTCCTACCTCCAGTTCCTCTCATACCTCTTTAATCATTTCCTTCACATATACGTTGAACAGCACCGTTGACAATGGGCAACCCTGCCTTACACCTCTTCCTAATACTGCCCATCCGGACTCTCCGTTCCCCACTCGCACCTGAGCAGTCTGAGACATGTACAGGTTGCGGATCAGTCAACTGTCCCTCCAATCCATTCCTATTTTCTGCAATACACGCATTAATTTTTCCCAATTCACTCTATAAAAGCTTTTTCGAAATCTACAAAGCAGGCAAAAACGTCCTGGTTGTATTCTATATTCCTCTCGATTAGTGATCTCATTACTGCAATGGCGTCACGCGTACCTCTTCCTTTCCTAAATCCAAACTGATCATCCCCTAAGTAATCATTTGCCTTACTCTCTATCCTTTTGTTGATGATCCTGAGAATAACTTTAGCTGCGTGGGATATCAAACTTATTGTTCTCTAATCCTTACAAGACGTAGCCTTTGCCTTTTTTGGAATAGGAACTAACACTGACCTCACAAAATCTTCCGGCCAGATTCCCTTCTCATAGATACTACGAATCAGGTCATATATGGCCTTCTTCCCACATTTTCCTAACCATTTCAACATTTCTACCGGAATGTTGTCCACCCCTACAGCCTTATTTGCTTTCATTTCCTTTAATGGCCTTTCTATTTCATCGTCGAGTATGCCTGGACCTAAGCTATCTTCTTCTACCTTCATGTTCCTTTTCTATGTCTAACCTTGTCGGCCTAAGTTCTTTACCATACAGTGTTTCTATATATTCCCTCAATACCTCTTGGATTTTTCCTGGTTCGACTATTATCTTACCCCCACTTATCTTTAACTTTTAGCACAGATCTTGCCTCCTTACTTCCCGATAATAACTTAACCTTTCTGTATAGAGCACCAATTTCACCCTTCTTCTGTAAATTTTCCATATCCTCGCATTGCGTTTTCCACCATTCTTATTTTGCTTTATTTGTGGCCCTTCTCAATTTATTGTTTAACTCTTTGTACTTCATTTTGCCTAACTCTGTGTTTACATTTTTCCATCTTTTTCTCTCATCCATCTTAGCAATCATCGCATCCGTTACCCATGGTTTCCTTATCCTTTTCCCGTTAACGGTTCCTATAGTGTCTTTAGCGACTTCCAATATCCCTTACTTGATACCCTCCTATTTCTTTCGATAGTACTAAGTTCTTTACCGTCATCCATCATTTTCTCTACAGCCTGCTGATACTCCTTCCTCGTTAATCTATTTAATGCTTCTAAATTTAATTTCCTAACCCGCCGCCCTTGCCTTATCTTCTTGAAACGAACGTTACATTTCATAACAACTAAATTGTGGTCAGAGTCCGCATCCGTCCTTGGGAAACCGTGCGAATTTATCACACTGTTCTTAAACCTGTGCCTATCCATAATATAATCTAACTGATACCTTTCTGAGTGACCTGGCATTTTCCATGTATACCTACGCCTTTTGTGGTGTCTAAACCATGTGTTAGTGATGACTAACCCCTGTCTCCTGCAGAATTCAATTGCTTTCTCCCCGCGTTCATTCCTCGTGCCTAACCCATAGTTCCCCACCTCACTCCCATCTCTTCCTTCGCCTACCGTCGCATTCTAAATGCCATTACTATCAAATATTTCCCTGCAGGAACACTCACGATAATATCCTCTAACTCATCGTACATCCTACCGACTTCTACCTCCTTAAGGTGGCATGTATACCTGAACAATGACCAAGGTTTTTCAATATATATATATATACTCACACATATATATATTTATTATATATAGAACACACATATATATATTCATAACACGTATTTTTATATGTTTCTCGTCAGCCGACCAAAACTGTACATTCATCTCCATATCCACATGTCCTATTTTGATGACAACCAGGGCCACATCGGCAGGTATGACTTAAGCCAACCCTAAATCTAAGTAAATCTCAAGTTAGAAGGAAAGCATCGTAGTAAACTTTGGTCAGTTTCCAATTAAAGCGGGCAAATGTTCCTTTGATGTCTAGGTAAATAGAAAAATAAGAGCCGACGGGGAGTACCTCGGTCATGGTTTGCTCTTTCCTATTGGCAACAAGAGGGCGCATTTCCGTACGTGATGCCTAACCAAACATTCTTCTAGCATACATTTCAGAATATATTCATGATAAATATTTTTACCAATTCGTTAAATGATAGTAATGTTCACTTAAATTTTGCCCAAATTAATATTTTCACATACGAAACATTCAACCGTACACCGTATTAGAATTCAAACCAGTATCTCATCCAAAAGCAAACTTAAAATATTTCGTCTCAAATTTCTCCGTTATTTGTCTGCCATAGTTAAAACCGATTGCAATATTGGTATTATTGGAGCTCCATTTTTATTTGGCTGAATATTACCGTTGTTGCTGCAGGCTCTCAAGATGAAAACATGGAAAAATAATTTCTCTGAGCCTCTAACTAAATCTCAAAAAAGAAAATGGCCCAAAACAATATTTAAAATAAGGGGAGAACCGCCGATTTATTCTGGGGAATTAATTGATAAAATTCTCACCGTTGTTCTTCTCAAAGATGGGATTCCGTTATATCTTCTAAATACTCTCTGAAAAACTCTTAACTTGACAGTTAATATTATTACAGCAACGTATTCTAAATACAATAATTGGATTTAGTAAAAGAGTTCAGTGGAGACTTAATATATTAATTTGTAATCCAAAATAGCTACCCGAGGAACCGCCAGTCAGCGTTCTATTTCGGAAATAACCCCTGAATACTATGGAAAGATATTGTGAAGTACTTTCTGGCTTATGTCATTATGAACAACATTCAATATTTTCCTTACCATCAGGTAAAATGCGGTGCATAGTACAAAAGGAAAATAAAAAACACTAAAACCTGCACGATTTTAAAAGTTGTGATTTTTATAATGAAACTTTAGGTATTAGGTAAACTATAGAATTTCTTTTGGTATATTTTAAAAATTCATGTGTGTAATATGAAGAAACATAAAATAGAAGATCGTTAACCATACGAAAACAATAAAAATTTGCATTAAAACTTTCTTATTTAACACAGTTTTAAATGGCAGGCTGATATTATCGCAAAAGGGTTAATATTTGGAATAAACGGGAACAAGAATTTAACTGGATTCGTAAATTTCAATCCGCATTCCAATTACAAGAGACTTGACTTCACGAGTGTATGCTATATTTACTAAATAATTACGTTTAATTTTTAACCATCGCAAAAAAACAGCTAAATTAGTTGAATTTGCCATAGTAAGCTCTATAACTGTGGGATACAGCTTTTGATGGATATCTTGATACTGTTAGAGTGATAATTTTTTGTAACGATCAAACAATAACAATGACGAAAAAGACAGGAGATTGAACGTTACATTGTTACAGGCTATCCATAAAAACATCAGGCCAGAGAACCTTTGTTAATTTCCTGGAATTCTGTGCTCCGCGTATTTCGTTCGTATCCAAATATGACTTGAACGTCTATTGGGTGGATTATGGGTGAGGATGAGGAGAGTGATATTAAGGCACGGTACACACGCAGTGGTTAATAGCTATAATTGAAAACCCGACAGAGCGACGTGAATTAGTCCTTTACAAGAAAAAATCCGCGGGTTGGAAATGGAACGCGGGCTATGTCTACGTTATTAACAGCGGTTCTCTGTTGTATTTAACGAGAAATTGCGGGTAACAAGCTTTATTTTAAATAAAAGAACCGCCTCTTAATTTCGAGTCCTACGTGACAGTGCTTGCTGTCCGCTCGTATCAATGATATACTTGATTCGGTTAAGCTCCTTTCGGAATAATTTATACCGCATCACCAGTGCACATTGCTCTGGCGTATTGGGGCCTGAATCCATTAACGGCATTAGATTACCTTGACGGCACCAATATTAGAGTGGAGAACACGGGAAGCGAGACTCCACTCCTGTTCACCTTCACAAAGATTCGGAATTTGGGACGTTGCTGGGAAACAACAATGGATTTGTACCTGTTTGAGTGAAATTTGAATTCTATCCATCATGTGATACCCTCATTAGCGCTGTCTTCATTCAAATCAGATACCACTGGGTTATTTTTATTATTTTGTAATTTTAAACAAATCGCATAAGCTATATAATTTAAATAATATTATTGGTAATGCACCGACTAAGGTAGATTTTGGATGGACACACGTTACCTAACGGAAAAGTGGAAATGCTCTTTTACCTCCTAACAAAGCAAAACCAGACATCTCACGTTACATTAAATTCCTCTTCAATCTCGTATACTTCTTTCCTGCTTTAATTCCCTCCAGAATCCTTCCCCTTCCTCGTTTCCCTAACATTCTCCCCTATATCACAGTCATCAACCTCCCATCACCAATCAATATGCTTTCCATCCACTTTTCCTGCCTCCTTTGGATTTCTCCCCCAGCACTTCCTCCCTAGTTTTCCTTTTCATCTTCTCAAAGCCCATTTCACTTTCTCAAACCATATCCGCACTCACAATTCAAAAGCCTCCATCCAATCTACTTACGTCTATCACCTTGTTTCAATGACCATGTTTCCATTTCATAAAGAAAAACAACTCTTCAAATAAAATTTTGACTTTAAATTCAACTTAAAATACCTTAATTACGTCCTAATGTGCATTTATTTACAGTTATGCGTATTTTTTTCATTGCGCATGTGAGCAGTATACAAAGACGGAACAGAAGTTTAATCATGTATCGTTCCTTAGACATAAATATCAAGGGAACCAAAATTTATTACAATAAAGTTAATGGATTCAGGAAATTAGAGTTGTTACACTTGAACTTCCCACGCGTTTTACACACTAAAGAAATCTCAGTTAAAAATTGTTTTTGATTCGCATTCCCAGTCTTTATGGTCGGTTTAAAAGGAAGAATTTTGAGCCACAGTCGCCAGAAATTGTCTCTTCCCTTTAAATTCCCCATCCTCAACAATTTCGTTTTCTCTCGCGAATCAACTGCAACACATAGATCTGGACCAAAATCGCAACGCGGTTTCAAGTAACGTCAGATAAACGACAATTCGCCGCAGTGCATCACAGAGGACATTATTGAATGAATCCTTTTGGCGGTTAAGGACGGCTCCGCACATCGGTTTCGTTCCGTTTAAGATCCGAGTTCCTGAAAAAGACGCCTTGGGCGGCGTGAGAATAGAATAATTGGAGGGAGGAGAAGGAGAGGGGGCGTGGAAGGTGCGAATCCGGTTTCGGTACGGTAAGGGGAGCGACCGAGGGCGTTTTGTGTGTGTGTATGTGTTGGGGGTCGGGGCTCTCGACCGAGAAAACTCCAGGCGGATGAGAGCAATAATTGCGCCAAACTTGGACGGCCCTTCGAGCTGCCGGTTCAATGAAATCTCGGGGAGGGAGTGTCTGCCGACGCCGCGACACAGCCAACCTCCCCCGATCCCTACCCCCTTTCTCTCGCTTCTTTTCAACTTGTCCCATTGAAGTCACTACCCTCCCCCCAAAACCCAACATTCTCTCGTGACGACAGGGATCTCCGCTCAATCCCTCTCTCCCCCTCACTCTCGCAACGCCTTTGAGCCGAAAATGGAGGGGAGGGAGGCGGCAAAATGTAGGAGTAAAAATCTGCTCGAACCGTTGGAGGCGTTCATTCCTTTATTTTCATTCGCCAGACCTCAGAATGGCGTCGGAGGTGGCGAAGGGAAAAGGTTTTCTGTTGTTGAACCGATGCCAGATATATATGTATAAATAAATATATATATATATATATATATATATATATAAATACAATCAAATACGAAGTCCCGCCATACGGCGAACAAATATTATTTCACACATAGATATACATAGATACAAGGAAAGAGGATAGGAAAACACACAAAAGACGAACACAGAAAAGGTTGGGAAGGCAGATTTGAGCAGATCACAAATGTAAAAATATATATATATATATATATATCGATGATGCGGAAGTACTCACGAGAGCAATATAACTTTTGGACGGCACAATAGAACACAGAATAAAACAGATAACACGTAAAAGGACACTCACACTGTAGATGATTTAAGCTTTCGGCCTACTTCGAGCCGACCTGAAGAAGGCCTCGGAGTAGGCCGAATGCTTAAATCATCTACAGTGTGAGTGTCCTTTTACGTGTTATCTGTTTTATTCTGTGTTCTATTGTGCCGTCCAAAAGTTATATATATATATATATATATATATATATATATATATATATATATATATATATATATATATATATATATATATATATATATATATATATATATAAAAGAGAGAGAGCCCTAAATAATCTTCTAAGGAAGACGGAGCTCAATTCCGTCGAAATTCTCAAGAAATAACGTGTTAGTGTTCCTTTTATGTGTTCTCATATTCTGTGTTGCTGTCAATCTTTTTTACTTAACGCTTCCGTGTTACTTCGAAGAAGCCATCTATATTCTTAATTGCGGAAAATGTTAATTGTCAGTCATCCTAAAAAATTTCAGAGGTTTTTTTTACAGAATACATATTTTTAGGAATGCACTACAATGAAATAAAAAACTTTTAAAATCACAAATAAAGGGATTCTCCTCAATATTTTCGATTGTCGACGACGAAGATCTCTCTAATCAGATTAATTAGAAGAAATATTTGGCCGTGACCTTCATAAGTACTGAGAGGGATGCAATGAATTGTATTTCTCGCGTCTTGGTGCAGTGCTTCATAATTACTGCATTAAGTTACTGCATAACCAAGAACTTAAAAGAATACAAAATCACAGAAAAAACGAGAGCGGATAATTAGGACTAGTAAGAACATACTCTAATTTCAAGAAAGTATATTTATTCTAAATTTAAAAAATATTCTGTAAAAGTAAAGTATCTGTAAAAGATATCAGTGAATATTACTGATATGTAAAAACTGTAAAGATTATTATAGCTTTGAGAGGTAATCATTAATACATTTCAATTTACGTTTATAAGATGTCATTTTAATGATTCGTTATTCAAACTAGACATCAGGTAGTATTTGACTAAACATTCATAAACCAATATCTATAATAGAAACGAAAGGTAAAGAATGGCAGAAAAGGAAGGTCAAAATTTAGCCGCTTAGGATACTAACTCATAAAACTGAGGCCTCCGTGATTGCTAAGTACATGTCTTTAATTGTAAAAAGAAAGACTTCCTCATTATGTTTTCGGAATTCAGTGACTTTAATATTATTCCATTCTTAATAATAACGCTCAGTGCATTTTCGTCAATGAAGAAATTCAGGATCAATTGGAAAACATCAGATTTATTTCATAAACGCACCAAATAAAATTAATGAACGTATCTCTTCAATCAATCAAACGTAATCCCTTCAAATACGAATATTTTTTTGCGAGTTATTTCTCATAGCAGACTTGGATGGAGATTGATGCAAAAATGACAGATAACTAGCCGGCAGATATGCTTATAATTGCCTAAAAATGAGGTATGTTTCCTCCTCTTCTTCGTCCGTGCTAATTAATCCCTCAATATCCACCGTGAAAAACCTTCATCAACCGTTAAGAACGTTTACGTTTCGCGGTAAGAGCCACCGTATCCTCGTACTTAAAGGCTTCATATTTGATTAAGCTTCCTCGGAAGTGCTTTCTTCCCTGGTTATGGAACGACAAAAGTGAAATTATTTATGACTGCACTGGCATATAATAAATAAATGCAGCTATTTTCCGTTTGTCGCGTTCCAAGAGAATAACAAGTGACCCATTTTTAGTCGGCCTCGCCAAGTCTTTGCTCAATTCTCGCCAACCTGTTTTCTCTCTCCACCACTTCTCTTTTGTCAGCATTCGGCTACGGGAGAAAAATGAAAGAAAACTCTCCTCCCCCACCCTTTTCAACCCCCCTTCCCCCTTCCCCCCAAATCCAAATTTTTATTTTTCACTCTTCATGGAGTTTTCATGTCCCCCCCACCCCATCCTCCCCCTCCCCCCCGAAAACAGAAAAATCCATAATCTTTCCTTTTTATCTCGCGGATCCTTTCAGTCGAGTTTTATATTTTTACACATCACACCCAACCCAGCCAACCCCCCCCCAAAAACCTCCTCCCACCCTCTCTCCACCCCTTGAGACGCGTTTTTACTTTTTTTCCTCCACCATGCCATATAACTCTCGGAATAACAAACGACTTTAAACCACCATTCATTCTCAATCTCTCATTAACTAGTTAGTGAACTCATTAGAAAGAAAACCTCCTACGACCGAAGCTTATACATTTTTATACCGCACATCAAGTCTCTCTTTTGAAGGCGAGGATGAAAATAGTAGAGTCACTCTCTCTCTCCCTCTCTCTCTTCCACCTCTTGCCTCTTTTTCGTCCTCCCTTGCTTCATCATGCATCCAATACTCCTCCTGTTAACTGCTCCCTTCCATGCATCTCCCACCCCACAAAAAACACCCCTTCATTGTACTCACCTTTACCAACTTCTCCACCCTTTTACCCTCGCCCACTCAACCGCTCTCCTCCCCTCTCTCTCTCCCTTAGGGAGTCTGAAAACCTTCCGTGCACAAGCAAAGAGGACTTGGGGGAGTGGCTAATGCTTGACCTATCTGATGGAATGATAAAAATTAAAAATAAAATCCAACGGGTTTGGGAGACGATGGGAGGGAGGAGCAGGGAGAGAATACTCTATGAGCTTCCTTTAACGGAACCACGGCTTCGTCTCCCTCCGTCGAGAGACTCTTTTGTTTTCTTCATTTATGTTTCTGCGGAAATACTGATGACAGAGAAAGGACGAGGAAGTTTTTTTTTCATTTTTCCGAAATGGATACCGACGCCTAGATAGCAGGAAAGGAACTGAGACCTTCTTATGGGGAACGCGACGGAGGCTAGGCACCTCGTAGAAATGGCAATCTGTTGGATTTTCACCGTTGAATTAGTATAAGGGATGGTAAAAAAATGTTGACACAGGCTGAGTGAGTTGGTGTCTGTCTGCAGTTTGAAAGAAAAAGCAAGATATCTTCATAGGGTCCCTGCACATTAATCCCTTCTCTGATCTCCGACGCTTAGTAGAAGTCGGATGCAAAATATGCTCCGTTTTGAAATGCTCTGTAATTATTGGTAGCAGATCAAGTCTATAAAAATTCTTTCCTGAATATAGACGGAGTTTATTTACCTTCGTAGTCAGCTGCCACCATATCAGTATGCAATTTATTTCCCTGACATTTACTCACATAGAAGACATAAAACTGAAGTGGAAGAGGTATGCTTTTCAAATTACAGAATACTGAAGGAAAACTAAAGTGAAATAGCTATATAAAGAAGTAAAAAACTCACAAGGTTTTTGAAAAAAGTTTTTAAAGAGTGAATAGACCAATCTTCCTCTCCAGCTATCACATAATAGGAACTTAAGCGCACTTACGAGGGGTTTCTAAGTTTTAATGATTCAATAGACTGAACTGAATTGTCCCTTGTAACATTTCACATTAGTAGATTTTCAGTAATTTTATCCTAAATGTGTTTGAAATGTATAATGATAAGAAAATAAATTAAGATTAAAAAACTGGTTAAATGTTATCTTTTAGCATTTTTAAAATTGGCGAAAGGGCCTCAGTTAATTGTGCCATTTAACTCGCCAAACGATGGATTTGAAAATACGAGATATGGCGAAGAGAGAAGGGAAGATGTGAAATCCTCAAATTATTGAAACTGTTTGAGGTGAAAGAGAAAGAAAGACGCTGTATAAATTTGAATATTTGCCATTTTGGACTTTCAATCAGCGTCATTCAAGCTCTATGCGTGATTTCACAGGAGAATACGTATACTATATGAAAGAAATTTCAATATTTCCACTTTAATAACACCTGTAATCCTGTCTAGGCTTTTGGTAACTCAGTTAACAAAAAAATAATTATGAATTCCCGGATGCGAGAGAATTATGAAAAAAATAAAAGAAAGCCGGAATCGATTTATATTCAACTTTTCTTGAGGGAAAGGAAATTAAATATTGCTTATATTTCGTTTGTCACCGAAATTCGAAATTGTCACCAAAGGGGTCATCGAAAAAAAAAGATGGAGAGCAAATGATCGGCGAATATGGTGGACCTATTCACTTTCCCCAAAAAAGTATTTAATCTGTGACTTCTTAAAAACTGCATAATTACAAAATGCTGAGCTTAGGTAATTATTACCACGAATATTGAAATGCTTTCATTACCTTCGTGGGTCCCCTGTTACGACCGGACTTCTAAGAGTTTAGTCTCTCTAAAGAGTTAAGACTCTCTAGAGTTTTAAGAATAGTTTAATGTTATATGGTTCTCGAAAAGAAATACATACCGCCGTGCCATACTCAAGAATTACTATATTTGTATACACACACAAATACACACTCCTCTGGGCTTTTTGCTTAACCTGGTTTCCAATGCTTAATTTCCTTTCAAATGTCGCGTTGTGCTTGGACATATTCTCCCTTTTTCGAGATCAGCTAACATTCTCCCATCTGAAACAACTTTCAATATCCTACAGGCTCTTGATATTACTCTTGCCCATTCAATGCACCTTTTTTAGGATTCCCTCATAATTTAATTTCTTCCGCAACCATCATCCCAGTACGCTTCTCAAACCTCCCGTAGGGGTAGAGACGAGTAGGGAATGGGCAGCAGAGCGTTAAAAAGTGGGCGGGAGAGGGATGAGATTCGTATTTGGAAACTAGCACATGTTTTACATCTAGGTTTATCAGAGGGCATGGGAGTGGCTTCGGGATGGGGCGGGTATTTAAGGTTGATTTTAGATGATCAGATAAGTTGGCGGGTAGTTTGAAAGTAACATCGGGACATTAGGAAAAAGGTTGGTGGTGGAGTTGTGGTTTCTGAGGATAAAGTAGATATTGTTTAGGCTTGACCTCAGAGACTCTAGGACAGGAAAATATGCGAAACGAATTGAAAGAGGATGGGTTTCTGCGGTGGAGGAAGGTTTTGTAGTGTAACATCTTCGGATTCTTTTGTTTAGAAGGAATACATAATAACCTCGTTGAAGGAGGGAATGGTGTATATTTGAGATTAAAAGTGAATCCTTAACAAAAGAAGCCGAAGACATGCTTACACTCATCGTTTTTAGAATTGGAAAGTAAAATGACACGTTTAAAGTGTGGGCAGTTATTTTGCATTAATGTTCCCATTCCGTTGGGTCTAGCTTAGTTATTGTAAACATTTTTCCCGAGTTGAATCCACAATTAAATCGCAGCATATTCGACGACAACTTCAACCAAAAAACCGTTATCAAGTTTTCTAAGTCTGATACAGATGTACGCTGGCATTGATTAGAGAAAAAAGTTGTTTTATACTGCTAATGAAAACGGGGTTAAATGTATTTTTCTGCATACTTTTCAATAATATAATTGTCCTCTCTAAAATTTGAGCCGATAAAAGTCATAAGTGACAATGAGCTCAATTTTTAGCTTCTCAATTTCTCTGGCCAAAGAATTCATTCTAGTCACGGTGGAAATTTCAGCGCAGTACCAAGTCTCTTTGCTTATTATTTACAGTATGCGCCATTACACAGGAATGTCATGCAGTGGAACTTAACACCACAATCGTAATGAATCTCAAATAAAAACAATAGCCTACACTGCTAAGGGATTTAATCTTGCGTTCCTTAAAATACGAGGGTCATCCGGAAAGTAGTACCCGTTCGTGCCGCATGAAGTGCTGACGACGCTAGTAGCCGCTGGACGAGGTCAGATAGCTTCAGTGGCTTGTCTGCCTTCTCTGAGCCAAGTTGCGTGACGCTGGCATTGCCTGTGTTGTTTCTGTGATTGTTTACAATGTTTAAAAAAATTGAGAACGCCGCCAGTTGTGAAGTGAGGGCAGTGATTGAATTCCTCAATGCAAGAAACGTTCGCCCATGTGATATTCATCGCCAATTAAAGGAGGTGTATGGAGACAATGTAATGGACGAGTCGTCTGTTCGGCGGTGGTGTCGCAACTTCAACATGGGGAGGGGGAACACACACGACGATGAGCGTTCGGGGAGACCGTCTGTCATTACAGACCAACTGGTGAGCTCAGTTGACGAATTCGTGAGGAACGATCGGCGCGTCACAATTGATGACATCTGTGAGCATTTTCCCAATGTTTCTCGAACAATTGTTCATGAAATTGTTAAACACCATCTGCATTATGCAAAAATTTGTGCAAGATGGGTCCCTCGCATGCTTACAGATGAGCACAAAACCAAGCGTATGGCTGCAGACTGACTTTTGCAGCAATTCAAATGGGAAACTTTCGACCATCCACCGTATAGCCCGGACTTGGCCCCTTCAGATTTTCATCTCTTTACAAAGCTTAAAGACTTTTTGGCAGGAAAAAGATTTGACAGCGATGAAGAACTTAAAGAAGGAGTAACCCTGTATCTCAATGAGCTGGCGGCGAAGGACTATGCAGCAGGACTACAGAAACTTGTCACACGTTATGACAAATGCCTTAATTTGCTTGGAGATTATGTTGAGAAGTAGTTTAAAGTATCCTCTTTCAAATAAAATTTTTTATGTTTGTTAATATTTACTTTTGTGTCTTTATTTCACGAACGGGTACTACTTTCCGGATGACCCTCGTATAATACAGTTTTAGCATCTATTTTACCCAGTTTATTAAGGTTTTTTTCTGGCGATATTCCAGAGAATGCTATGGGTTAATGAAATCTTCTCGCGTTTTCCACAGTTTAGGTTTATGTATCTCCGTCGACGTTGCAATGAACGAATCAAAACGCTCAATTATGTTTAGGGCGTAACTAGGAGAAAACCCGAGGAATATTTTGCTACAGACATGCTTTCATTTATAAAATTTCCCTCATTTGATAACATTTATGCTAGAATGTATTCTCTAAAAAACTAAAATTGGAGGAAAAATATAGAAAAAGGGGAACAATTGATCCTGTTTGAAATCATTTTGTAGTAGGGATAGTAAAAAGAGGGATTACGATTGACAAAGAAGCTTTCAAGGGCGAAGTTATTCAAGAAGACTAAGGGAGAATTAGTAAACACTTAAGCATAGAGCGTGGCTTCGTAAAGTTCGGAAAATTTTTCGTTGAAATAATATGATGGGCGTGCATTGTAGGACTTTGAAAAGTGGGTGTAGAGAAGGTGAAGTGGAGAGAAAGGAAAAAAAATGAGGAAGTGCAAGGTGTGGCGATGTAGGAGATGGGATTACTGGGATAAATTATGAAGAAACGGGAAGGGAAGAGGATGCAGAATATTTTAATTGGGAATTGGAATTTAAAGACTGTGGGTTGAAGAAAATGATTGGCAAAGGGGGAAGGAGTAGGCCCTGGCATGTTGAAGGGAATGAAAGGGGATAGAATGTGTATAGAAAATAAGAAAAAGTCATCGCATTGCTTGATGTCTACTTAGAATAGTCTAAGCAGTGTAGGCTTATTAAGTCTGTAAAAAACTAGATTAAAAGGTGGAATACTAAATAATAATAATACATTAACATTCCAGTTATGATATAATAAGTTCGTACGAATCAAGACATTTCCTGTAAACACAAAATTTCAAAAATGTTCGGCCAAAGGGGTTTCGGGGTCCTTGTGAACGATCCCGGAAGGACCTGTTCATTAGAGTCCTTCAAAAGGTCATTTGGATAAAAAAAGATGAAATTCACACCCAAAAATCTTTTCCGATTAAAGAACTAATGATTAGAAGCAGAATAAGTACAAATTTGTCTATCGTATATCTCTTTCTCCGCGGCATTTTTCATTAATTTTTCAGCAATTTTCATTTCTTCCCGAAAAAGTTTCTCCTGTCAGCTTTTCCTTTAAGCTTTCTCTCCTTACTACCGGCTTCAGCGAAGATAATGCCGAAATATAATAACCTTTCGTCCAATATGTCTTAATTTTTTTATCGTAATTTTCTTGATATCTTTCTTCATATATAATTCTCGCTCTTATCCGAGATCGTTAATACAATTAATAGATTTTATATCAGTAGCGAGGACAGGTCGACGATATGCTTGCTACAGAAGTGGATATAGACAGCTTTTAGTAAGAATGGGGGAATTTTTAAATTTTCATATGCGTAACTTTAGCAATATTTCCAAAGAAATAATTTTGAAAATGAATATAAAACATGAAAAAAACTCGCATTCATTTAGGAGATTGCAACGCAACCCGAGTTAAAAAATTTTCGCAGAAAGACAGCAGAAAATCCAAATCTAAAGCCGAAATAATTCGCTAAGGACTGGGGGAGGGTGGAATGCATGGCATCGACTTTGATCCAATCGTGGTTGGCTATCAATATATTCCAATCATCATAGATCGTAAAATAATTAGGTCCATTATAAAATTGAAATCTATAATAAGTTAAAAAATCGGGCATATGGTATTAATTTGGGATTTGTCCCCACTAGCGGATGGATAAAAAAATATGCCAAATATACCTGCATTAAGTCGCGAACTTTTTCAGTGAATTATATAAGAGTCACGGGCGAAGAAATAAGAGGATAACTGCAGATAAAAGCGATGAAGCTCAGAAGATTGCTCATGATGTTTGAAAAGATAATAAGGATCAATTGTATGATCCTTTTAAAAAGATTAAAGAAAGGATATGAAAAGCAGAATAATAAAAAATGCACCACTCTTTGAAAGACAATGAGTAGATACTTTAGGGTATAGTTGAAAAGGGCAAAAGGAAGGGAGGGCAAAGGGATGGATGTCTTACAGAATACCAAAAGAGTTCTGATATGAATTGAGATAAATGAGACTTATGAACTAACGAAACGGGAATAATGCAATAACGGTATGGAGAATGAATGTGAAGATATATTTACTCGTGTATAATAAACGAATTGGCTGGGGAATATAATTCCAGTATATTGACACAAGTAAATTATAATGAGGTTTTTAAATATTTGAGAATGTTTAATCAATCAATCAATAAATCAATTTAATCAATACAGCAATTTAATCAATGACGTCTCGGTAGCTTAATTGGTTAAAGCACTCGGCCGGATATCGAGGGATCCGGGTTCGAATCACGGTCAAGGCGAATGATTTTTACTCTCTGAAATTGTTGCATTACATATGGGTGGCGTCTTAACATTAAGTGATGGTGTCACGTTAAAAACACTATTGAGGAAGGCAACGGGAAACCACCTCAATTATGATTCCCAAGAATATAATGATGGGCACTATATATATATTTATTTATTTATTTATCTGACGATGACGGCGGCGTAGAAACGTCAATATCTACTGTAAGTGTCCTTTTATGTTTTATGTTTCTGTGTGTGGAATGTGGAATATTTATTATCTGAGTAATTGTGTGTTTACACACACACACACACACACACACATATATATATATATATATATTTATTTATTCACACAATAGAACACAGAATAAAATAGATAATACGTAAAAGGACACTCACATAGTAGAATGTTTAAGCTTTCGGCCTACTCCGAGGCCTTCTTCAGGTCAGACTAAGAGAAGAAGGCCTTGGAGTAGGCCGAAAGTTTAAACATTCTACAATGTGAGTGTCCTTTTACGTGTTATCTATTTTATTCTGTGTTCTATTTTGCCGCCCAAATGTTATATTATATATATTAATATATATGCGTGTGTGTATGTGTGTGTGTTTGTATAGTGTGCGTGATAAGAGTTAATGATTTGATATGTAGGCTAGGACAAAGAAAATTACGGATAAATGCGATCGAAGAGATTTCCAACATAAAAAATATAATCTCAGAGACAAACGAAGACTCACAAAAAAAAACTAAAAGTAAATATTTTCGGAGTCCACAACATTATATAAAAAATGGTGAAATATGAAAGAATTTGGTATGAGAGAGAAAGATTCCCGACGCGAACTAAAATCCAACTTTGCTTCGCAGCGCGTTCCTTTTAAGGAAGCGATTTAAATGAAACAGATTCTTATTTTAACACTCCCCTCCAGTAAATGTACACAAAATTATTGTAAACAGAGAGGTGATCATCTGCCGCAGGAACTAATAACCTTATTTACATAATTTAGAACTGCATAATGGATATATGTAGACGCCTATGATTAATTATCTAGGTATTGAACTGACTTTTTATGTAGAAATAATCAATTAACATATTTGAATACAAATATGTAAGATATGTAAAAATGTAGATAAAGAGAAAGGAAACAGATAAAATAATATATTATGAGTATTTTCTCGAGTGTACCTGGAACAAAATCTTTTTGCAAGTCTAAATCCTGATATGAATTAGCAAATAACTGAAGGATCTTGAACAGGAATGTTTTCCAGTCATAAAAAGAACCCAAATTATCTTATCTAGTGATATGGATAAATAATATGAAATGACCTGAATTAGATTAGATACATAGTTTATTTTCATTAAATATTATTTATCCCAATGCATGAAGCAACGGAGTTAGACCTGGGAATAATGCTAATTTCATTATACTGTCTTCACAGTTAGGGATTCGCGCGACCGGTCACGTCGTACTTTAAATTAGAAGACTTCCCTTGACCTAAGGTAAACCATGAATTCATAACATAGAGGACATAAAGAGCCGAAGGGAATATTTTTTCCCTACAATTCTTACCCTGGTTTCCTTTTCATAACGAAGTGTCGTTTCGCCAAGCAAGGAGTGAGAGAAAGGTCTTTTTTATCTGCAGTTAGCCGTAACTGTTTTCTTTTTTCTGTGATACAATCACGGAAATGTAATAAAAATGCATCGTAGAGCCGAAGCCGAATTACGCGCCTTTGAATGCGAGTCACGTAGGATAACCCCCTCACCATATCCCCCCCAAGGGCTGACAATAACCAGGCAGCAGTAAATTTCGCCAGTAATCTTCGCGTTTTTTTTCTTCCCTCCTCCCTCACCCGAAGATATGGTGAAATTTTCCGCTTTAATCAAACGGTGGAGAATCAGGGAATCAAATGAACCGCAGATGTAATCCAAAGGCAAGCATTTCAACGGCCGTGGAGAATAAGACGTGCCTCTCGTTTCTGCGATAGGGGACGTGAGAAAAAGAGGGAAGGGATCCGCCGTTATGCAATGGTTTATTTTCAACCCGTGATTTTCTCAGAGATCATCATTAGTCTTCAGCCGAATCCTTCGACGAAGAACAACGTTTTGCATAACGATGATGATTTAGACGTTTTCTTCAAAAGTGACCCCGTTAAAAAGTTTAAGCATATACAGTTCAGATCATTCACTCTTATTTATTTTAGCGTCCTATTTTTAGGGTGAAGGATATCGGTCATAGATTTTCAACCAGGTGCTCGCATATCCATAAGAATACTCATTAAGCAGCAAGGCAAATGTTTTCACATTGAAAGCTGCTAAACCATGCATAATTACTCCAGAAAGTTGTCTAATCTAAGAGTGCATTCTATTGTATTTTACTGGTCGATGAACAAACTCTAAGGGAGCATTTATACTCAATGCCTAATGCGCATCAACTTTAAGGGAACTAATTTCTATATCAGACACATTCCTCTGGAAAAAGTATAAAATAAATTGGCAAATTTAAAACAAATTTCTACACCAAGATCTTCCTGACATGGTGCACCCTCTAGTTATATCCCGAGGGTCAGTCTAAACAATAAGACCATTTACAATAAGACAACTTAAGACCAATTGGTCTAAATATTAATGAATGCGGTTCTGAATACACGCACTTGAAAGTCAATGTATTTAGTGACCTATTCGGATGGTGGAGTGTCAGTAAATTCACAGTTTTTCAATTTAAATTCAACGAAGCAGCCAAAGAATTGTCGATATCCAATAAAAAAGGCTACTCCACCGGTCTTACTTGACAATAAAAGAGAGTAAACTACTAAGGGAGAGTATATCATAATTTGCTCCCTCAAATATCTTAGTACAATGCGGTTACTGATGCAAAATAGTTTTCCAGGGAGTGAAATAGTCAGTGTCAACCCACTGCTCTCTCTATAATAAAAAAATCTTAACTACAGCATTTAATTTCATCGAGAATTGTATGTTTTCAAAGAGTCATTTCGACTTTAACATGTGTCACGTGCTAGTATTTCTGCGAATAAAAAATAATAAAATGCAGGTACCCTAAGGCGCATTAACTTTGTAAGGGTTGTATTTCAAGTCCTGCATTAAAATGGTACTCTGACCATCGGTTAAATTGATGTTCGCGTGTTAGAACGCCGCAGATAAGTACGTGCTCGACAAGATGGAGTGCTGCGCGCAGCGGTCTTTACCAGCGTTAAATAAAAAAAAATCGAAACTAGCAATTAAAAATTTAATAAAAAGGCTAAAAAGAATAATTAAAGTTTATAAATTATAGGTACCGTGTAATTTTCATATCAAGTCATACCACGTTTTATCTTTCAATTGTTGATTAGTACATTTTACATGAACGTTTTTAATATTTTTGTGATCCGCGGCTGCATTCATTACATAAATCCAAGCACGAGAACCGATCAAATGGTAAATCCTTAATCATTCACATGTATACAGATATACGAGGCGTGTTCATAAAGTAAGGCCCGTTTGGTCACAGGAAAAATATACTCATATGAAACACATTTTATAGGCACTTTTAGTTAGCTACAAACCTACTTCACCTATCTAAATAATCGAAGTTCACTTCTAAGCTTTTTTCGTACCGCTGCACCAGCTTCTTTAACCCCTCTCCATAGAAACTCGCCGTCTGAGGGTTGAACCAATCGACATTACCGTTCTTGAGTTCCTCTTCGGTTTCGAAACGTTGTCCACCGAACCACTGTTTCAAGTGAAAGAAGAGTAAGTAGTCGCTAGGTGCAAGGTCAGGACTGCACGTTTGGTGGCCAAAGAGTTCCCAATGACCCAAAACTCTCGTCCACTGGACTATCTTTGCTCTTTGTGGTGGTCGGTGAGCATTTTCGGTACCCACCTTGCACGCAATGTGTGGTATCCGAGGTTTTCCGTAACAATATTGTAGACAGTAGTGCGTCCAAGTTGAGGAAATTGTTCATCCAGGCCATAAATTGTCAATCGACGATCACATCGCAGTTTTTGTTCCACTTGCGAAACAATTTCATCGGTCAGAATACTGGGCCTACCACGTCGCTCTTCGTCATGGACATTTGTTCGTCCATTTTTAAAATCACAGCACCATTCTCTAACTTTCCCTTCACTCATAACTGTAGGTTTATAAACTAGGCATAATTCCCGATGAATTTCAGCAGCCGACAATCCTTTTGCATACGAGAATCGTATGACAGAACGCACTTCACAGCTGGCGGGATCAACGATTGTCGCGGACATTGTTGTTTGCATGCACGGACAAGCAAACGATTTCTGAAACAAACCAAGTGCTGCTATAGCTTCTCAATTAATCAGTAGATCACGCTGAAGGAGCAAAACTGTGTTCTGAAGCGCCAATATTTAAATATAAGCAAACTACTTACTTTAAGAATACACCTCGTAAGAAAAACAGGATAGATGCACATGTAAAAGACGAAAACAGGCATGTTGGGAAAGGCGCAATCGAACATATCACAGGCTTGAAAAAGTTTCCTCGACCGGGACTTGAACCACGGGTCTTTCAAATTGCCTGGCCGATGAACTCTTGAGCAATCGAGGAAATGTTACAACGTGCTATATTAATTACAATGAAATCTGCGTAGGGTTTATGCAATCCCTTGCCCCGATTCTTTGGCCAGGAGATGCGTTAGGGAGCTTTTTTACCCACCAGAGGACGAGGACAAAGGAGGAAAGGATAGTAGGGAAAGAAATCATGCAACATAAAAAGCATATTGATCGGCAGCGGGATGTTCAAGACTAACAAGGGAGAATGTAAGGCAATCGAGGAAAGGGTACGAATAGGATATGGATGTTGGATAGAATGAAGGGAGGAAAGAAGTACAGAGATGAAGAGGGTCTTTTTGTGAAGCAGGTTACTCCGTTTTTTACCTCAGGAGGGACAAGATATTTATTTTATATATATATATATATATATATATATATATATATATATATATATATAAATTCAAACAGAAATAGGTATAAGGAAAGGGGATAGGAAAACACATAAAAGGCGAACACAGGACATGTGGGGAAGGCGGTTTTTGAGCAGATCACGAAAGTAAAAATATTTCCTTATCCGGGATGTTGATGTTTTATGTGTTTTCCTATCCCCTTTCCTTTTACCTATTTCTGTTTGAATGAATATTTGTGCGCCGTATGGCGGGATTTTCAAGTTTGAATATACTAGTAGGTACTAGTACTACAAGGTAGTATATAGGTCCGCCATCCCCACCTCTTTTGTGTTTGTCCTTTATATGTGTTCCTTTACCATTTTCCTTATCTCTATTTCAATTTGAATGAATATATATATATATATATATATATATATATATATATATATATATATATATATATATATATATATATATATATATACAAGATTTCTGCGAAGTAACACGGAAGTGTTAAATAAAAACACTTAGACAGCAACACACAACATGAGAACCCATAAATGGAACACTCACACGTTATTTCTTGATAATTTTGACGAAATCGAACTCCGTCTTCCTCGGAGTTCTAACTAATCTTCCGAGGAAGACGGAGTTCAATTTCATCAAAATAATCAAGAAATAACGTGTGAGTGTTCCTTTTATGGGATCTTATATTGTATGTTGCTGTCTAAGTTTATATATATACAGGTATATAACGAACATATCGGTGATATAGAAGAACTCACGAGAGCAATACAACGGCGCAATAGAACACCAAATAAAACAGATAACACGTAAAGAACACTCACATTGTAAGTTAAGCTTTCGATCTTCCGACGTTTCCGAGACTATCTTCAGGTCAGACTCAAAAGCACTTTATATGTATATATATATATATATATATATATATATATATATATACAGCAGCATACATATAAAATAGAGCAGGTAGAACAGTTTACATATCTCGGAAGTGTTTTGGACCAATACGTTCAAAGTGGTAGGGACGTATGGAGAAGAATTGCGCTAGGCAAGGAGGCTTTCTCAAGGAGGAGGGAGTTGATGACGGGGACGTTGAGTAGGGATGTTAAGACAAGACTCGTAAAAACTCTTATATGGAGCGTACCTATGTACGGCGCGGAAACGTGGTCGCTGAAGCAGGAGGATAGACGTAGATTGGAGGCTTTTGAAATGTTGGTGTGGAGAAGAATGGAGAAGGTGAAATGGACCGAAAGGAAAACAAATGAGGAAGTACTGGAGATGGTGGGTGAGGAGAGAGGTTTGTTGAGAAAAATCCTATGGAGGCAGGAATAATGGATGAAAGGCGTATTGAGCGGTAGTGGAATGCTGAAGAGGGTAATAGAGGGGAGAATGTTGGGCAAGTGAGGAAAGGGTAGGAACAAGATAGGGATGTTGGATGGGATGAAGGGTGGAAAGAAGTACACAGAGATGAAGAGGGACCTGATGTAGCTTAGGTTGCTGGATTGGGTTTTGTTTGGAGTTACAAAATATTTATTTGATAGTTGTGCCCATCCAAAAAAACCTACCTTAACCGGTAGATTACCTAATAATAATATATATACACGAGATGCAACAATTATTATGTTGTCGAAAGTAGAAATGTGAGATGTACGAAGTCAGAATAACAATGAAGGCAGTGGTGATGCAATATTTGGAATTCCGAGGGTGGGCTGCAAAGTAATGCACACATTCTTGTAGACCACTAACAAACACAAATAGTAAAATCGAGCAAAAAGCACGTTTAAGTTCAGTAATTAAGTTTCAAAGTCATGTATTTATTTTTCAAAATAGTCACCGTTAAGGCTAACACATTTCTCCCAACGTGTAGCAATTTTTTTCCATCCGTTACTAAAAAAACTCTTCCGATTTTTCTCGAACCCATGAGTGGATAGCTGCCTTCACCCCATCGTCCGAGTTGTAATGATTACCCTGGAGTTGAGGAAAAAAATAAAAATCGCAATAAAGGCGCAAGATCGGGGGAATAAGAAGTGTGTGGAATGGGTTAAAATTTGAGATTTCACAGTGCCTCTCCAGTTTCGTGCGAGGCGTGTGGACGAGCGTTGTCATGTTGCAAGATTATTGACGCCAGGCTGCCTTCACACAACATATGGTTTTCGATACGCCTTTGAGTGAAATTCCGGTTATTTTGAACCAAATCTTCAACGAGTTCGCGATGTTTATCGTCTGTGGAAGTAATCGAACGTCCGCTGCGTGTTTCATCAACAATTATGGCTTTTTCAGGCTTGGAACCACGAAAGTTTACTACCCATCAATTTATAGCAGATATCTGCTGTATTAAGAGCATCGCTACTATAAACAGCTTTTAAACGACGATGAATTTCAAGATTCACTTTTTCAGCAGTTGAAAATTGGATAACAGCATGCTGTTTAATTCGCGTTGACATAGCACTAGAATACATATCCATTCTTTCGCTTCTCAAAATACACTTGATGAATGTAACCACGTTTAACTTACGAATGCGTGTTGAGCGGGAATGTTAATTCCACATGCCAGCAGGAGTGATTCTGAAGGTCATTTTGTTTGTGCTCTACAAGCATATGTGCATTAGTTTACAGCCTCGTACATCAACAACTAATCAATATTAGAAGAAATATCCTCTTTGATAACATTTTAAACATTCGGTCTGATGTACTTCATTTAAAAAAACCTCACTGAAGGAAAACAGCCGCACAAGAAAGGAGAAAGTGGGTTGAAAGATCAAAAAATTCAGTTCAGTTTTTCAAAGGAAAGCAAAAATTAGAGAGAAGATCCAGGAACACTTGCCTTGGGACGAATGTAATTTCTCAAACGAATACCGTCGAACTCAGAAAACATTTTTGCTCCCTAGATTTCCTCTGATGTGGCGTAAAAGTTACGGCGCAAACGAGGAGTCTTTTATGTTTCTGCATCTGGGCATGCAAGCACAGTCTCTAAAAATCACGAAACTCTTTACTTTTTTCGACCTACGGGAAAAACATTCCAAAAATAAATAAAGCTCATAGAAAAAGGTGTAGGCACTTGTCAAAATATGGGCCTAAAAGTAAACCGTCCCGTAATTCAGCTATTCGCAAATTAGAGTGCTGCGTTTCCTACATTAACGTTGTAACATCAGTCATCAACATTTGCAGTTTCACCTTATATTTGAAAGAAGAAATATTATTGTAAATGGCTGCGTCCTAATACTATCACTAAGCGGAAAATTATGGAAGACATCAAACAGGGCCTTTACGTGAATATTACTTAAATTAAATTCCGAGTTTTTAAATTAAATATTCATTAAAAATTTATCAATCTCTTCAATATCAAATAAAAATCTATCAATAATCTATAAATAATCTGTCAATATCTCCTTTGTAAATTTTTGCTCACAATTTCAAAGCTAACTTTCAAACTGCCCCATAGAATACTAAATACGTATCACGAAAACATTCTCATACTTACCCTTCACTCCGACGTAACTTCTCCATGCTGTCTAAAAAGTCAATTTCTTTTCTTCCGTTATCCCGATTAACTAACGTTTTCCCTTATATCTTGGTCTTCAACGTATCGCTGCTTTTGAATATTAGCCCCATTAAATATCTCTACCTTTTTCGGCTTTAATTTAACTACTTATTTTGGTTAAGGAATCACCTCCTTTCAATAAAAGGTGGCTATTTTTGTTAATACTATAAATATGTAACATATATATCATGAATAATAGTTATTTATCAACGTTGTGAGCTAAAAATCAAGATATTTTGCGCGTCAAAATTTTGTCTTCCCTACAGTCATGCACATTCGGAATTTAAAAGTACCAATACGTAATACAAAAAGATTAGCATTACATTATATTACCATTACTTCAGAACGGTAAAGCGAATTTCAGTAATATATGAAAGCACGCCACAAAAAATTGGATTTGACTTGCTCGGGATTTGAATTCTCATGTTTTCGATATTTTAGACGCAAAGGTAATTTAAATAAAACTGCAATAAACATTGCCATTGACAAAAAAACTGAGAATGAAACACTGGCATCTACCACATTTAATTTGATCTTTGAGAAGGACGAATACAAATTACTCCAAAAAAAATGCGAGGCACAAAAAAAATCCACCCACTGAAGAAGAAAAACGGATTCTGAGAATGTGACGCTGCAGTTACTTTTTTATTATCCGATTTGACTTTTTATTGATCCGATCGAACCAGCAGCCGATTTCACACACCTCTCCTGATTTTCTATTCCCTTTCTGGAGAAACGCATCGCATACCATGTTTCGTTCGCTTTCGTATTCTGGCCTTAACTCAAGGAAATAACTTCCATGGGAAAATCGAAGAAAAAAGGCCAGCCTCGCGAGATAAAGTAGTACGTGCGTGACAGTGGGAATTAAAAAAATGCTCAAAATCTCACAAGACAAGACCCATGGAGAGGGAATTGGATGGATAAAAAGAAATGATTTTTCCCCAAGAGCACGGGCGTCTATTTGTGAAAGAATAAATTCTGCTTATCCTCGACAGGGGGAGTGGTAATGCTTACTGATTGTAATTCAGCATTGGACAAGTAAGCGGGTGGTGTTCTAAATTTAATTGCTAACGGATATATGAATAAAAGTTACATTTTCGACAACGGAATGCAAATAGCGACGGCCATTCAGTAATTTATTACCGAACCATAAAAACTTTCGATGGTTATTTCACTGGACTATCATTTCACAGCGGAATAATCCCAAGATGTATGAACTAAAACCTTCTATCATTGAAATTTCATCATGCAAAAAATACCCCAGTAGCCACTATAGCTTCTATCGTTCCTGGAGGATTAATAAGGTCCATAGCACTTCATTCAAATCTTGCAAGCAACATAAAATTGGATCTCATTGTTGAATATGAGATAAAATATTTGAAAAAAACAATGTTGAGAGGTGAATCCATTAACAAAGGTTATAAATTAGTGGCCTCAAAATATAAGCGGAAGTACACAGTAACTATTAATTGATTTTGCTGGGGTAGAAAATATTTGGAACGATTAAAACGATGAAAATGAAGTTTTTTGGAAAGCATTAAAAAGTCTTCATGAAAATTAGCTTTTGAAGTTTATAGAACAGAATTGTCGCAACAGTTCATGTTATCTGAAAATAGGAAAAATTAAATTCTGACTAAGGAATGTATTCTAAGTGTTAAGCCTTTTAACGTAATTACTTCACGGCCCTTATTTAACACAAAAGCGATAATGTAAAAGGAGTGACCCCGCAATGAGTCTTTTCAAACGACTCGAAGCTTAGGCTATCATAACCAAAACTCATTGAAAACATGAAGATGATTTAAGCCAAAGTAATAATCCAGATGTTTCATTCATTTCCCAAGTTATGCAGAGTGCAATTGAGAACTCCGTAAATAATTCCGTGTATTAAAGATTTATTGGGAATTTAGTTTTCAAAGTGTACAGAAATAATAAAAAGGGTGCAGCAAACTTAATGAAACTGCTTGCCACTCCACTTCTCAGTCGACAGCTTTCGGGGAAGAACTCATAAGAACCCATCGGAGAAAAGTTCAGTGAACGCCTCTTGGAGCGTACATGGGTGCCGTGGGCATTGGAAGACACTTCAGGGACCGTCATAGCGAGAAAAGGATTCTTACTTGTAGGATACGTTGATTCATGAGTATGAAAAAAATTAATTTTCCAAAGTTTCCAATAATTTTTTAATATCCATCCACTTCATTAAAGGAAAAGATATAGACTGAGAGAAAATAAATATAAAAACTATTACAACGTTCATGTATCTTCTATCGGAAATCGAGCAATTTAGTGGCCAATTCTTGACATGCATAGGATGTTAGAGTAAGTTGCCAAACTTGGGTAACTAAATAGGAAGGGAAGAGCAAAAGCTTCGGTGGAAAGCTACTAAAGGCAGGAAGGACAATAAAAATGCAACGTAACTTTGGTTTTAAGTGCCTGGAAAGGAACTGCAACCAAAGGCGTTCGTTTCCTATATAAATAGCAGCCTCAGTGAAGACGCAAAGCAATGGAAAACCAACACCAAAATTTCCCAGGAGAAATGTACTCGAGGTTGTAAGATAAACCCTGTAGATCTTCGAGAAATTTATTCACGTGAAAAGGTAAAATAACCCCTAAATCTGACCTTGAGGCGCTGAGTATTTTGGGAAGAGGGTGCAGGGAGGTAGAACAGGAAGCCATGATAAGCTAATATGCAAAGGAATGATATTTAAAAATACTGCATTGGTTATAATGATTTTATTTAAAAAATTCTTTAGGATCGGTCCCCTTCCATAACCTCCTATCTTTTTTATCTGATGTTTTAGCAGTACACGCAGGAAAAGTAAACTATGCATGTGTATCTGTTTAATATTTGTTTCCTGATTTCTAAAAGAGTGCTACTTCCTTATATTTGTTGTTTCTTCGGATAGAAAGACTGTTTTAGCATTTCTGTTCTCCTTTTACATATTTCCCTTTTTATCCCATTACTAACGATTACCTTCCTTGTTACTACATTACTACTTTCTTGTTGAATTTCTTTTTTCGTTTTGTCTAAATAGAATAACTCTTACCCCATTGGGGTTTTTTTTCCTTTTATTTCAGCAGAGAGCTGATACTTTTATTACGAGGTACATTGGAAAAGTAAGGATCGTTTTCTTATATATATATATATATATATATATATATATATATATATATATATATATATATATATATATATATGGTGGGTCTAAACGACGTTATACACATGCAGAGCCATCTATTGATGATTTCGAAAGCCCATGATGTTATTACTTTGAGATTAGGTAGTCAGTGAATTCAGATAAGTCTTCCCGAAAATTTTAACTCTCACCAGTTGTGAAATGGATGCTGGGATTCGAATTATGTGTGCAAAAGGATCATCAGCTGGCCAAATTCATTGGGAGTTGTGCCTGGTTTATAAACCTAGAGTAATTAGTGACTGAAGGGTTGGACAGTGGTGTCGAGATTTCAACATTGCCTCATATGTGAGCATGATGAAGAGTAGATTGGCCGATCGATGAAATTGTAGTTCAACAAGTGGACCAAGAATTGCGATCCGATCGAAGATTTACGACTTCTGACTGCTCTGACTGATATATTTCCGATTGTCGGACGCACCATTACATACGTAATTGTTCCGGAAAAGATCGGATGTTACAAATTGTGTGCAAGGAAGGTGGTTACCGAAAGTGCTTACCGACCAACACAAATAGCAACGAAAATGTGAGTGCACGCGTGTTTATGGACCGCTATCTCTGGTCCCGACCTTGCATCTAGGAACTGTTACCTCTTCTAGCACTTGAAACAGCGGCGCATTGGACAACGCTATTATGACGACGAAGAATTCAAGGCTGTCGTACTCAACTTGTTCAATTCCCGAATGGCGAACTTCTATTACTAGGGGTTAAAGAAGCTGGTGCAGTGTTAATAAAAGTGCTTAGAAGTGAAGAGGCACATAAAAAGATGAAGTAGATTTGTAGGAAACTAAAATCCTCAATGAATCTTATTCCAACGAGTATATTTTTAATGAAAAAATAGACCTAACATAAAAAATAATCCTAATATCCTGTAAGCTCTCTTTTCTATCCTGAATAAAAACAAAACAACAGCAAACATTTTACCTAAATTTCCCTCCATCACTTGTATACGACCCACCAATTAACCCGTCACGTGAAAAATCACCAAACCCTTATCTAAATCCACCGTAATCCACAAATGCGCATCGATACTTTGAAATGGACCCAAATTTAAAACACTAATCATTATTACCACTTATTACATCCCCTCTCAACTTCCAATTCCTCGTAATGAATAGTTTCAGGTGTAACTTTGTTGAATTGTTACAAAATGAATGATGTTAAAACAAAACTTCATAGTTACACATGAAAATAAGCTTTATTGTGACCAAGGTTACACTGTGGTGCAGCATCTTCAGGTCCTAAAGATGCTGCACCGAAATGAAACTTTGTTCGCAATAAAGCTTATTTTCATGTAGAATGACGAAGTTTTGTTTTAACATAATTCATTTTGGAACAATTCTCTCCCACTTTCTCTATCACATCTGACGAAACAATTGGCTAACTGATGCGCCAACTTTGTCCCTCCTTCCCGGCTGGAAAATGCCCTACACCCATCGAAATCAGCATTAAAAATACTCGACCTCGTGAGTAACTTCTTTGGCCTTCTTTTTTTTCTATGGCCACGACCTGTTACGAACCACTATACGTGACATACCAGAAAGAAAAAATACAATACTCTCATCGTTCCAATACAATATGTAGAAAAGCATGAGCTCAGGCCCCTATCCCCGGAAGAAACCTAACTCTCGGGACAAAAAGTCACGGAGATGAAGGGAGGAAAAAAATACGGAATTTTTTGAAAATTTGATAGGCGATGGTAAATTTCCCTTTTTTTGCCCCAATATTCGCTCGCGAACGTCTAACTTGCCTCTGATAAGACAGAAAAATATTCCCGAATCACTAGTTGAAAGAAGTTAATAGCACGAGGATGTCCATTGAAAGACATTGATTATTTTGTGCTGAAAAAATATAACAGGGCTGGGGTAACGAAACAACCCCAACCACTTTTAGAAGAAGATAATATGAATATGAATATTTTGCCTTGAAAATATTGAAAAATGAAATTACACATGCAAATCTGTCAATATTAAATGGTAGTGATGCATAACTGAGTAACGAAATTAGGTTTCTTATAATTCATCAGACAAACTTTAAATAAAATGAATGCTATAGTTTCTTAAAACACATCTATAACTAGAAAAGCAACGTTGTGAAACATTTCAGTACTGAAAACACCGCCTAGAAAATGGGACATATTGCAGTAAGACTATGCAAAATGAACTCAAAACATTAATAGCTTCTTAAAGAACAGTACAGCTTGTGTAATAAACGGGGAAATATTTGGACGACGCGTGTATGCGCACTTTGTCTGTTTAAAAGCCTCAAATTGTTTGACCTACTTCAAAAATAAGATTGTCTAGTAAGTCGCCGCTAGGCAACCAAGTGCCTGGGGAAAAATGAAGAAGGGAGCGACGGTGAAATAAAGTCATGGAGGGAGTCAGGGCCCGGGAGGTGAGGGGGGGAGGGTGGAGACTGAACCGAAAGGATCTCTCCATGTTCACTTTTTGGAGAAAGAAAACGAACCGTCCGCCATTCGTTGAACGCTCAACATAACATACTATACCGTATTTTTTGGGCTCGAGACCATCACTTTCCACATTGAAGAGAAATAGAAAGCATTACATAAAAGAGTTGCTCAAACATAAAGGGTTTTGTTTTGTACATTCCTGCGCAGACAGGATTGTATGCAAATAATGCGAGTGTAACCTCAAAAAGAGAGATTTGCTGCTCTTGTCCTGGTGTTCGTTTGTGGCTGGTATTATTAGATAGTAATATACTGGAAAATATTGCGAAGCGATCGTATTTGGTAATCAAAAATATTTTTGTTGACCACTTTATATTATTTAAATTTTCGATAAGTCGATCTTTAAAAAAGAAATGAAACAGATTTATGCTACTCGGCAGGTAAAAAAGAGGTTTTACTTGATTTATATATTTAGTGGTATATTTTACAAGCGGAAAATAAACTCTCAGAGGCTGCATTACTTTAAAGCGGTCCAAGTGCATATGTACAACGGAAGCCGAGAAACATACAATAACGGACTTAGTGAAAACTTTTACAGCGACTTTTCAAACATTTTTTGACAAGCTAAAAAATGAACTGTTTTTCCTTGTTTAATTGATGCTTGTGAATTAAGTATTTTCGTTACTAATCATTAAAAAAATGTTACAAAAATTCACCTTAATAATTTCTTATTTCAAAATAAAAATGTAGCCCAGTTCTCTGAAGTGGTGGCAGGGTAGTTCAGGGTACAGAACTACTACGCTTTTTATCCTTCATAACGTATTTATGAAGGATAAGAAACTACCTTAGAAATTAACTGAGCAAGCAATTAACTAAAACAGTGGATCATAGGTAAAAATTTAAGGAATTTTCATCATAATTTTAAGGAGTTTGTATACCTCCGAGTGAATTTACATTATTTTGGCTACAACGCGACGATAGAACGTACTATTCGCGCTCGATTAATCAAAAACGAATGCAACTTAAATCGCAAATCATGAAAAAAATATGGGAGGAAATATTTAACATTTCTTCTATCCTTCACTCCAAGAATAAATTTTATGTTGAAATGGCATCGTTTCTGTTTCGTACGACACCCTTTGAAATTGATTTTCTCAATTGATGACGGATAAATTTACCCTTTCGTTAGACAGCAGGCAGGCAAGGGACGGAAAAAGACTTGCCATCAGAAATGGTTCAGTTATTTTACTGTACTCTTGATGATAACGTGAATTTCTTGTGACATATAATTCAACGTATTACTTATTAGTGAGAAAGAATGAAAATAGTAAAAGGAGTTTCTATGCTCTCAGAAAAGCACCTGGATATTAACTTATTCAGATACAGGACATTATGCGTTATTTTTGCATTTTCATTTATTAGCTAAAATAAGCAAATCGCTGATATCGCTAAAAATATCAAGACGTTCATTAAGTATATCTGTAAACAATAGAAACTACTAAATAATAAGCAAAATAAGTAAATTATCATTGGTTATATGCCGTTTATAGTGCGTTTTTGATGGACACAACCATTGGTACAGCAATTATTACCTTGTCTCTCTTAATAAAACACAACCCAATATCCTACACTAAGATTATTTGACATAATCAGTCACAAAAGAAACAGTGGCTCAATATATTTTTTCCATTCTACAATAAAATAAGCCCGTCTTCATCTCTGTACACTTCCCGAATCCCTGTATCCAACACACCTATCCTAATCCTGCCCCTTCCTCGTTTGCCTAACATTCTCCCCTGAATCATAGTCTTCAATTTCCCACTGCCGATCAATACACCCTTCATCCACTTTTCCTGCATCCATAGGATTATTTGCAACAATCCTCTCTCCTCCCCAACGTACAGTACATAAGACTTCATTTGTTTTTCATTCTGTCCTTTTTGCCTTCTCCATCCTTCCCCTCACCCACATTTCCAAAGTTTCCAATATACGCCTATCATCCTGCTTCAACGACCATGCGATAATAAAAATATATGTACCGAAATTTAATTTCAAGATATTTAAATATAATTAAATTATTGACTTTATGATTCCACACACTTAAAAAACATTAATTTAAAAAAATGAAGTCATTCGATACAGCAATGAAACAAAGATTTATTTCTTTTCATGGAAAGAAAGCAAACAAAATTAATCTTATAATG
Organism: Hetaerina titia; assembly: GCA_037158775.1. Taxonomy (NCBI): domain Eukaryota; kingdom Metazoa; phylum Arthropoda; class Insecta; order Odonata; family Calopterygidae; genus Hetaerina; species Hetaerina titia. The sequence continues at coordinate 82,340,372 of CM073777.1, read as the reverse complement.
CACACATAGCGGGTGACTCCGTTAAAGTTACTGTTACAGTTTCTTGAAAAGTAATCTTCATTGGCGACATTAAAGTATTTATGGAAGAGAGAAAGGAGTATGAAGACGATGCTTGCTTAATTGATTTTGGCCATGAAATATGTGAAAACAAAAGCAGACAGATTTTAGGCCTTCGGCGTCGACAGAAGGAGATTTGGGGCATAACTTAGGAGACTAAATTTGACAAAAGGAGCGTGGAGGATTCTATGTAACACATTTTATCATCATCATCATCGTGTCACATTAACATGAGCATAGTATAAGACTACTTAAAGAAAAGAACTTCCACTAATAGCATAAAATATTCGCTTATAAATTAGGAAATACTCATTTAGGAATGTGGCGCAGCTTGATTCGGTACGTATTCGCCGTACGGACAATGGTGACTCCATAAATAGCCGGAAGGCTGAGATTAACTCATAAGAAGTATTAGACGAATAAATGGACGAAACAAGCCACGGTAGGAAGTGGTACGGGTAGATGAGAATGGGTTTATCTATCGAAAAGACAATCGCATATAATTACATGCAAATAAATATAAACTATTAAAACTCAAGGAAATATTAAAATTAATGTAAATAAAGAAATCATAAAAAATATAACATACCAATATAAAACAGGTATGACATGATATAAATCATTTCCGTTTTGTACCTTTTTAAAAACGCAAAACAAATGCTATTGCCTACAATTTTCGTTAGGGAAAACCATTTCACAGCCTTTTTGAAAAATACCAACACACAGTAAAAGGAATTTTGTACACGTAGTTCCAATAAAAACATACTTGGAGGATTGATTGATTGTGATAGATTTTGAGACTGCCAAACTGATTCTAAATAAAAGCATATAGAAAAAATTGAGCTTTAAAAGCATTAGAAACAGCTCTTGTAACACAGCAACAATTTTACAAGAAATAGCTTTTGGTTAAGGAAAAATCTGTTTACCGCTGAGTCATAAATGGATAAAAAGACGCGACGGGTCGTTAAAAACTGCAAAATGCGAGAAGACTTTTACCGACGTGTTCCCAAGAGTTTGATGGAGATGATAGAGAGGACGAGGGCGCTGGGGATAGGGAGGGTGCGAAAATAGCCGGAGGGTGGCAAGGCAACGTTGGAATGATTCTGCGGCAAATGGTCGGGTCGTTTTGGAGATGAGACCGGTGAGCAATCGGAAGAATTTTCAAGATACGTGATAAAATGGGAAATGCAGTTGAGGAAGTTACTCCGCGCGCCCTCTGAAACGTGCATTTTGGAGAAAACGGGAATCGTGTTTGAGGGGTTGGAAGAGAACCCAATACGAGTAAGGTAGTGACGAGAAAGCGTCTACAAGACTATTAGTAGGAGAGAGGCGGTGGAGGAGTTTGGGGCTCGATTTAAATAACTGCCCGCGCAGACTGATATCATTCTCATTATAAAAGACAGCAGATGATATCCCGTTAATTTGGTTAATTACATGTTTCTGCCCCTTCGTCTCCACTCCTCATCTTTAACCCCTTTCATCTTTCCTAAACCCTGAGTTTATGCCAAAGCTACGTTTGATAGATTGATTTCTTCCCATCTACGCCATGGTCTACTTCACTTAAGATTTATTATATGATGATGGTGCCCTTCATAACACACGTATTTTTTTCTTGACGGATGATCTGGGTTGGAACACTTTCAGAAAGCAAACTACCAAATATTAAATCTGTTAACGGGATCAAAACTTTCTTCCCTACAATAATAATTTTCTATTAGAATATAATAATACCCCAGTGTAGAACATATTAGGTTTTTTCAAAATTATTTTTCACTTTTGATCAACATCTACATCTTACCCTGAAATTCGCACACAAGAAAATCGCCAGGGGATTTCAGATCACGTTCATCATGCTATAATATAATTAAATTAACAATATTTGAGAGCACAATTTATGTTTGGGATGCCACTTTGTGGTGCACTCTATTTCTTACCGCTGTAGTCACGAATTTGTCACTAGCCTTTGACTAGGAGAGGTGATAGTAGTATACAATAGAGACCACTGACGATATTTTAGTAAATATTGAGGACCTTAACTTAAAAATATATCACGATCGAAGGTATGAAAGAGGAAATTTGAAGATAGAGGGTAGATTGATATATATATATATATATATATATATATATATATATATATATATATATATATATATATATATATATATATATATATATATATACACTTCTGATGACGTTGGCCGAGCCTATGCGTACTGTGAGTGTCCTTCCTTTATGTTTCTCTGTGTTAAATATTTTGTATCCGTGTGTTTATATACATATAACTTTTGTGAAAGTCTTATGGACGTGAATGATAATGTATATGAAGTTAGCACTAGTGGGCAAAGACAAAAACACAGAAACACAAGAAAAAGAAACTGTTTCTTTCCTTTTTTGTGTTTTCGTCTTTCCACTATTTTAAATTCATATACATTATATATATATATATATATATATATATATATATATATATATATATATATATATATATATATATATACACACATATATAAAACATATATATACACACACACGTACGTATACATAATATAGAAAAAAAGGGGGCGAATATAACAGCAGAGAGCGTAGTAACAGACTGGGTTACTGCTACTAATTCAACATAGAATTAGTGTGACAAACGATGATTACATGCTTTGGAAAAAATATATTATGGAAAACTTTTAGGACAAAACAACTTTTCCTGCCCAAAAAATTCCAGATGCCGACAATCTTAATTCAGATACGTGAAATTGCAATTTAACTTCAATGCGTATCGCGAATAAATAAATACTTCATGAAGCAAATACACCGGGAAAGTACCAGATCTTACCAAATACTTATTATTTCGGGAACTATTGTAACCTTAAAATCAATACATAGGAAAGAGGCATTCACAGATAAGAAATCGATGGAGACAACTGTAGATATAGGTTTCAAAGCAGCATGGGAAACGCTTACAATATAATGAAAAAATCTACATATTAACTATGAGACGAGTGAGGGTAAAATATTTCCGATGAATTAAATGTGGTAAAAAATGGGATCATGAACATTTTAGGCTGTTTAAAGATGTGTTAAATGATTGGTTTCTGTAAACAATATCCGAATGGAAAAGTGACAATGAAGCAACAAACTACCCACGTGATATTGTTGAGAGACTCACTGAAACGAAAAGAAATCGCTTACAGAGATATGTCGAGCTTGTTGATGCTGGTGAAGTGATTACTCGGTTCACCATTCCCTCTCTCGTTTTGTTAATTCCTTCATTTTGTATTACATTAATTTTCTTAGTTATTAACCTCGAGTTAACACAACAAACCTGGAAGCATGCAAATTCCAATTAGTACTCTTTGAAAAGTAGCTAATCAAAACCTTTTAAAAACTGCTACCGTATTTAAAGCAATGGGCAAATGGGCATCCCTGGTCATTTCAACGAGTGTCAGATCGGCCTGCGGTCGAGCTGGTAGGGATGCCTATGAAAGAACACATATTTTCCTCCCGGATTCAGATTCCGCAATATGTCTGAGTGGAAAGTGTTGGTTATTGGAAATGAAAAAAATACATATTCTGCTTTTTTCTCCTCTATGGTGGATTTTTTTTATAAAGCCGGCATATGTTCCGATACGTAGTGATTAGAAAAGTTTTCTCCCGCCGCACTCGCGTCAGATACGAGTCGCGGTAAAAGCCGAACGAAAAAAAAACTAAAGCTCGCCTTATAATTGCAAAATGGACTTGATTGACCAGTGGTTTGGAGTGCTGAAATGCTGGGCCAAGATTCTTCCCTTCCCCCCCTGGTAAAAAAAAGAATAACTGGGATGATTCGGAGTCTCTTTAAAATTCGAATGGCTGGCTTGAATTATGGAGATACCCTCCCATTGACCAAAAATAATAAACGCCTCTATTCCTGCCGAAACGACTCATTCAGCGATTGTAACCACATCGAAAGCGCCGCTTGCCCGAAAAACGCTTCTCCTACGACGATGTAAATGCTAAAGGGACTATCTAAAATACTCGCCCTGTTGACATGTGAACACATTTTAAATTATTTACATTCTACATGTTACCCTGAATACCACCGCTAGTATAGGATCGTCCTAAAAATAAGTAAAATGATTTTTTGTAGCCAATGCAGATGGGGTGATTTGTGATTGGAAAGGTAATGGGAGATCTTGGAAAAGCAACATAACCCGCGTCAGTTAACAAAAGGAATTTACATTGAACAAATTCTGTTAGACTGGACCCCTGTTCGAGGGTCATGTCAAGAATTCACGACGCCACTTTCCATGGAGCATATTATTGGAGCATATATCAAAGTTTCCATGACGCGGTGTTAGACCGAGGGTTCTGTTCATACCTTACGGGAGACATACCATAACTGGCGAAGGTACTGGCATTGGCATGTCAATAGATAAGGAAGCTCTCGTGAAGAATTTTAGCAATTTGTACTTATATTTTCAAGTACATATTCTCCCCATATTTTTTCTACGTATTTTTGAGAAAGACCTAGTTAAATGCAGTAGTTTAAAAAACATAGTCGATGAATATCATCACCTCATTTAAAGCACAGGCGCAGATATAATTATTGGGACAGAATCGTTTTCCACTGATATTGCCGACGGTGAAATATTCCAAAAATCATTTTCCATTTACAGAAATGACAGAACAAATAGAATAGGGGGGGTTGTCCTAATTGCAGTTACAAGTATTGTGTTCACAGGACTGAGGTAATTCCGGGTAATTGTTTGAATAGCGTTTTGTATTCAATAAAAATTCCTCAATCCATAAGAATTCATGAATGCCCATAATACAGACCGCCAGTTGACAGAGACAATTCAGTACTAGAATTAGATCAGCAAATCACAGGTTTCTAATCCCAACACAATGATCTCGACGTTAGAATTGGTGGAGATTTCAATGTCCCATCTATTGACGAGCAGATATAGTTTTTAAACGGGTGTTTGACAAAGATATCTGAGAATCGGTATTGGATTCTTTTGCGTTTATTGAATCAATTTGTCACTTCACCAACCAGGGGCAATAAAATTATTGATTTGTTAGCAACGAATATTTCGAAAACTTCCTAAGTATGGAAACTAAAAGAAATTAGTGACAACATGGCAGTAAATGCTAAGTTTTCGTTTCATGGGGTCCAAAATAAGAAGTCCAAAAGAAAAATTTACTTGTTTAAAGTAGAGAACTACAATGGCCTAAAGTGCGTGCAACAGAATTAATTTGCTAGTTTTAAGAAATATAGTAATCACCGAAATATTGAGGATACCTGAATCACTTCCTTGAGATCACACGCTCTGCAGTCAACATGTTCATTCTCAGTGAATTTATAAAAGATAACAGGGAACGGTTCAACGCGGACATTAGAAAGGCATTGCGACATCAAAGGCTATGTCACGCCAAATGAAAAATATTAGGAATGATATCTCTAGCGACAAAAACAATGAGATCACTTATGACTACAAGATATCTAGGGCGGTAGTCAAGGATGGATTTCGAAAAGCGTTAGGTAAATTCAAAAAGAAAAGGTCACAGCAAAATTTGAAAGAGAATTCACTAGTAATTTGGTCATACGTCAGAGAATTTCAAGGTAATAAGTCAACTGTTAATTCAATAAAAAGTGATAAAGGTGAAAGAGTAAATAGCAGTCTGTTTACTCTTACTTACTAAATTTCTTCTTTCAAAGCGTCTTCACCAATATCTCACCGAATGCCTCCAATAGCTTGCCAAGTCAACCGCCGGTCAACCGATGCCCAAAAATCGAAATCCCATGTAATGATATATAACGATTGCTGAAAAATACTAAGCTTAAACAAGTCCTCCGGGTCCGATGAAATACCCGCTCGTACATTTAAAGATCTCGTACCTTCGCCATTTGTACCGTATCGAGAAGTAATATTTAAGAAGTCGCTGGTAGATCGCTAGATTCCTAGAGATTGGAAAACGGCTAAGCGCTACAACAATATTTAAAAACGGAGACAAGGAGGAACACAGAAATTACAGACCTATTTCTCTAAAATTCATTTTGCGCAAGGTTATGGTACATATAGTTGCTAGTTCGATCGTGAGACCGAACGTATCGTCCTCAATAATCAGGAGTTTTTATTGAAAAATCAGCGCAGTTTCCGAAAAGGCAGACCCTGCGAGACACAACTTGCGCTTTTTGTTCGTAATATTTTTACTTCGGGAGGGAGCAATGCCCCAGAGAAGGCGATTTCTCTAGATTTTAAGAAAGCCTTCGAAAAAGTATCTCATAGTAAACTACTTGCAAACTAGAAGTATATGGCATAAATAAAAATATCTGGGGTTGAATTAAAAACTTTTTAAATGTTCAGGTTCAAAGAGTAGTGATAGATGGAGTTAGCCCAAATGCAGTAGACGTTACTTCAAGCGTTCCCCAGGGAAGTGTTATTGGACCTCTTTTATTCCAAATTTACGTTAACACCATTGACTCCGTAGTCACTAGTAAGACACGTTTATTTGCCGATGATGTAGTAATGTACCTTGATATCCAATCAATCGCAATCCTGAGGACACCAAAACTTTGTCCGATGACCTTAATACTATAAAACGTTGGTGCGACACTTGGCAATCATAACTAAATTTAAAAAGTGTGAAGTGATAAATTTTTAGAAAAAGAGCAATCCTACTGCATTGGGAACACCGATATGGATAGTGTAGTCTCAATGAAATACATACGCGTGACCCTCACTCACAAACCTCTCCTTGGTGAAACACACGGGGAATATGTGGGCAAGCTAAAAAATATCATACATGGGATTTATTAGAAGAGTACTTGTGTAAATGTGATGAAAGGGTCGTTGGTTAGACATCATTTACAATATGCTGCTATGTACGTATATGGGACTCTCAATAAATTGGATTAATTGCCGAATTGTATCGCGTGAAGTATAGGGTAGCTAGATTTGTAAAGCATTGTTATGATAACTTTTGTAACGTATCCAAATATGTATGAGAGTAGCTAGGTAGCGGAATCACTCACGGAGCGAAGGTTAAATTAAAGATTGAAGCTCTTTCAAAAATTGGAAGGAGGTATCTTTAGCAGTCATTTTGAAAATGTATTATACTCCCCATCATGCTACCGTAGGAGAGATCTAGTCAGTAAAGTTAGAGAGATTAAGAGTAGAACAGATAGATAAATAACTTAATAGAATAACTTTGTCCGATCGCGGTAGTGTCATGCTCAGGTGAAATTAATCTTACGTGTATTCACCTCCTGCCACACACCATAGCGGTGGCCAGCAGCATGTATAAATAAATAAATAAATTTATTGAATGATTTGAGTTTGATATTTGTTAGGAGTTTTATCAACAGGTTTTAGGAATTTTTTTATCCTAATGGGATGAAGAATATTGATTTTTAACACCACTGCTCCCTCCAACTCAACAATGTTGGTTATTTTGAAAGAGGGTGAACTTTCCTTGAATTTTTGGAGACAAACTTTGGAAGGAGAGCTATGAATGAGAGCCACTCACACACATGTTAGAGGTTATCTTGTTGATTTTGCACATCTCTTTTACATGACTGTTAAGTACGTATCCCAGCAAACAATATAAAGTGTATCGCTAGGCAAAAGGGAATTCAACCTAATCACACACACATCGAATGCCTATGGAATACTAATATGTTTAGGATACATCGTTTCTGAATGACTCATTTCAATTTTGTCTGACGAGACCTGACAGTTGACTCTTGTTTAAAAAACCTATTAACTAAATTTCAAAGTTACAAATCTTAGAAAGAAAGCACCCAAGACCATCAAATTCAAACGTATGCGATAAAAAGTATCCAAAGTAAAGTCGAAACCTGAAAGATGGACGAATTATCATCAGGCCTGTCATGACTCATCTAGTAAAAGTGTAAATACAGGAAAGTTATTTTTACTGGAAAAAATCAAACATTATATTATATTTCAATTCAGCGTAAAAATACCACTAAAACGTTATCTAAATTCAGTCCACATTTCGCACAGTAGTTCTCTCTCTTCTCTTACGATGCTTAAAACTTCATCGTTATTTTTCCTTTCCGTCCATTTCATTTTCACCATTATCCTCCATGCAAGCATCCCAAAAGTCTCTTATCTACGTTATATGCCTGCTACGACAAACGAATTTTCGGGTCATAGAGATAAAAATACTCTATATTAAATCATGAAGTGGGTACTCCTTTGAATTGATTTTCTTGCGTGAAAACACTGCGTGGGGAATGAAAATAGAAACTTAGAAGTTAGCAAAACGTTATCATGAGAAACATCTTGCGAGCCTATTGTGAACTTATGAAAAACTAGTTTTGATATGGTAAAGTTGCACATGAATATAACGTTGACTGTTCAGTTTGGAGCTCCAGAATGTCAAGTCAACGGGAAACAGAAAGTAATTTTGAGGAATTGATTCCTTGGGCTTAGGTAGCCCAAATGACCGGTCCCTCCGTTGCTGGACGCTTTTAAAAACTTCCAATATTGTCAACACTCCGATCTCGATTTGACCGAATATGGATAAGAAGTTATCTCACGCCCCCCTGCACGCCGTATCCTCAAAAAACTTTGGCGTCTGAGACTTCTGCAGATTCCCGGAAGACGGGAAACGCAGCAGTGGACCGTGACTCCTTTTCCAGATGAATGAAACTTTTCAGTCCCTCACTTGGGAGACTGGGGTGCATTCGTGGAAATAACCATTCAGACCGGCGAACGATTCGTACGGAGGTACTTCTGAGAATGTTCTTGCGGGATGAAAGCTTCGTCCCACCCATTCTCCATCAAAAAAGATTCCTTGCTATGATTCCACTCATTTTGCTACACTCAATTTTTTTCCAGCAGTTGGAATCCGGATACCAGCAAATTTTTGGGTCCAATTAATCCAAACGGAAATAAAATTATACGCTATTTACCGAATTTCCTTCGATATGATTTTAATGGGTTCAATAAAAACGTCACACATGCATCTTAATAGCATATTTAATTTTTTTAAATTACTAATAAGCTTTCATCCGAGGACTTATTCGGTTGCAAAAGTCACCAAATACTCTCATACACATTTGATTTAAATGAATACACTTTAAAACAGGGAAAGCCTTAGTTTCAGATTAATTCAAGCATGTTATAGAACTCTTAGTTGAGAAATGACCCAGAATATTATACATTATACTATTACTTATCCTATGTAATTAGGTCGGGGCAAAGGTGTAAATCATTCCTATTTCACATTGTATTTTAGCGGTAAATAATAATATTTGGCATTTTATTAGAGTTCTGCTAATTGATAATTCAGACACGATATTATTTGTTTTTAGGATACAAGTATCACCACCAAAATTTACAATTGTTTTGCAACCAGTAAACAATATTATCAATTGGTATGAAAATATTATATTTCCCTAATAAGTAAAGGCGAGGAATCAATGAAATCGATTCTTGATTTCATGTAAATTGAAAGATGTCTAAGTTAAAAAAAAACTTCAATAACCCTTCCAGTTTTTATTTTCTTATCAAATAAGTTAAGCGAGTTTTCTCTTTATTTCGCAATTCTCTGAAAAATAAAGGAACGGTCATTCTTGAATGCCTTTTTTTGTAGACTATGAATTATTCTTACTCTTATTCTCATATTTAGATTTTTTCCATTTCTATATGATACCATCATATTGCTAACTTAAGAAAAAAACCCGAGCGAAATCATATGCGAAACACCTAAATGAATATTTTCACAATAGAAAGTTATCATTCGTAAATAGGGTACAAAATTCAGGTTAGTCATTTTGATTACTTGTCCCTTTCGTGTGCTTAGGTGTCCATTTTAGTAACTTAGATCCACGTAAATCCCTTGAGAATTTCATTCAATTTGACCAGGGCAAACCTAAAAATCATATAATATGTTTAAGAAAATGTCAGTCATAATTAAATTCCGAAAAAATAATATAATATTTTTAATAAAATCAATCAAATGATCACTAACTTCCCTATAGAGATGAAAAAATGGGAAAAATACTGGTCTTAGAACTTCGAAGAGAATAGAAAAATATATGAAATTTCCCATTTGGTTTTACTTCACATTCTATAAAGTTTTATAAGCGATTATCGATAAAATAGTTAGCCAAATGATATCTTTGGTGGAGTGATTAATCGAAAAACATAATAACTTTTTCGTCAATGGATTTAAATAATGAATATCATATTTATGTTCACCATATCAATTATTCTTTTAGTAGTGTTTGACACTAAATCCAGTCATATCGTACCACGTACACCAGTGAACATAACCAAGCTCACACTACATACACAAGCACAAACCCACCTGGATATTCATAATGGCAAACTCATCAAAATATTTTCGGAAGACTTCAAATTTTAATATACTTTGAATCCCAAAAACCGAATTTTTTTCACGGAAAAAATGTTCCCATTACTACGCGCGGAGGAAATAATACTGAAGTTACACAATTTGTTCGCGCAAACTCCAGTAAACTTTTAAGTCGTTTCCACTTATTAGAGCTCGTTTTTCTCAGTAATCGAAATGGAGATTAAGCGTTTCAGTAATAATCTTTTATTATCACTGCTCACTCAAGTGGTAGGAGGCGAAAGATTGGTACAACAGAGAAACCAATCAATGGAGGACATACGCACAAACACTTGATTCCCAATCCAAAGATGTGCATGTGGTGCTTGCTGCCGCCCGAGTCCAGTCGACCCAGTGGACCTGGACCGGCTTGCTTTGATGAACAGTGGATGTGAAACAGACGGGCAGAGGGGAGGGGAAATAGAGGAGGTGGAGCTCTCTCCCGAGAAGAGATATCGGCGACCGAGGAAATAGGAAAAGACGCTAAGGAGGGCATTTTGTGTGCGTGTGGGTGTGTATCGTACGGGGGGGTGTGTCAGTGTGGGAGGAGGGATATGGGAGGCAGCGCCGGGGATGAGCGCCCTAATTCATTCCAGTCTGCGGGAATTATTCGGCTCCGAACCGCGTTTTCCATTCCGTAGAATCAACAGAGCGAGGAATGGGCGGGGTAGGAGGGTGTGAGGATGAGGGTGAAGGGGTGAGGATATAGACCGAGTCAGTAATAACATTCGTAGGGGGGCCGCAAAACTCGTCAAGGGTGGGGGGAGGGCGTTCTCCTGCTCCCGCCCGCGACTGTAGAATATAAGTCGAGGGTGGATTGTTGAGCGGAGGGGATGGGAAGGCGAGAAATGGTAGGAGCGTGTTACCATGGCGATACGCTCCAAAACTGTGAGAGTAGGAAGGGTTGGGCTTGAAAAAATACCCATCCGACTGGACATTTAGTATTGCCGTGTACGCTCCATCAATTACGCCCCTGCCGTTTTCGCAATCCCGCTTGCGTCATCATGGCGGAAAACAAGCTCCTCTACCAAAAACAACTGTCGCGGGCTCGAGTCCCGCTGGGCCCTGCATGATTTCTGTCGCATTATGATTCCAGATCAAACGAGAGATACTGAAATAATTTGTGAGGTTATTTTTATAACTACCATGGTGGTAGCCAATTGGCATAATTCATATCCCTGATATCCACCATTAATGTCGATGAATTCGTAACTAATGTTAGTAAGATGTCGGGGTACGTCGTAGTCTGTTGATTATGAAGGTTGGCTAACACTCAATGGATAATCAAGTTAAATCAGGCGTTGCATTTTCAACGTAACGTAAACTGTTGTCTTCTGAGAAGCAGCAATTTATGAGTGGTTCATAGAGGAACGAGATCGTACCATAGTACCACGAATAGATTACACAGACCGCAGAACTCCGTATATCCTTAACGGTTCTATGGGTATAAAAATAAAGAATCGGATTACATAGTCCTCTCCCACCCCCAATGAACCTCAAATACTCTCATTGGACCATCTCTTCTCCCCGTGCCCTTTATGTTGTCTAATCATGAGATTCCCCATTCTCCCCCTCCCAATGAGCAATTCCTTCAAGCCTCCCTAACGGAATTTCCATTCTTCTCTGAAGACATCGGCTTGGCAGGCAAAACACCTAGTGTCAGGTTTTCTCTGAGCACTTACCTACCCCCGATACTAATTTCCTTATATTTTGTTAATATGATTGACGGGTCCATGGCATAGAAGGAATCCTTGCAAACCCTGAACGAGTGAGTGTGTGAGATTCACAAAGGTCTGATACACCCGAGTGATTGAGTGAGTGCGTGTTTACGTAACTCCGTTCTGTATATCCGTTTAATTCGCGGGTCCCTGGCATAGGAGGATTCCTTTTAAACCCTGTACGAGTGAGTATTTGTGAATCGCAAAGGTCCTTGTTTGCGAACACACCTGAGTGATTCATTGAATGAGTGAAAGCCGGCGTACATCCGTTTAATAATTTTTTTAATAATCTGTGTGCTTGACGGGTCACTGGCATAGGAGGGATCCTTGTGAACCCTGTATGTGCGTAAGAATGCGATTTATGAGAATGACTGTTAATCATTAACACACCCTATTGATTGAGTGGTTGTAAGTCCGTTTTTTCTATTAATATTGATTTTTTGCGTCTAATTGAGGCATACATAGGTCAACGTTTCACAAACACAAACAAGTGACCTAGCGTGTATTCCATGTCTTTCCCCTTACTTGTAACCTTGTTTTATATCCCCCCTTACCACATTGTGAAAATCAAGTTTATGGTCTCGACAATCTTGTTTTTATTGCTTCACGACCGTAGATGCCTTCATTTTATATTGAAAACATTGATTAGTTCGTAATGAAGAGTTGCTTTAGGTAAAATCTGTTGAAATTTAAAGCCTAAATATGACGAAAATTGTACCTAGAGATTTAAAAATGAAAATTAGCTGTTAATTGGAAAGTACAACCCTGAAAGCGCGCCTAATTTGGTTCATCAAGTCCTGGAGGACGAACAAACATGAATTTTGGACACTAAAGAATACGCAATTTTGCATCTTACTTTCAATTGATCTCCTCTGGCATAGCACTGAAGTAAAAATACAAATGTACCTTTCCGCTCAATTCTATTCGGTGCGACTAGTGTTGACGCATTTGCGTTATCCTCATGTACAGCAAAGAGATTGTCTGTGCCTGAGGATGGCGCCAATGCTTTGAAACTTGTTGCAACGAATAAGATTGAATAGAGAGATACATTGGTATATTTACTTCAGTGATAATTGATTTCTACAAAGTTAAACCTCAAAATATCGAATATATATCCCCTACCATAAGTTAATACTATGATCCCGAAACCATTTGACGTGGAAGGAGTTCACTTCGGATTCGCGAAGAATTCAACAATTCAGAATTTGAACTAAATCAGTTGAAATTTTGAGAGCATTATTTTTTTTCACTCTTCTTGGAAATTCTTTGACGCTGGATTAAATACGTTAACGTTTGGATTTCAAAGAAACTACTTCAAATCATTTATCCCACCATTCCGGTATTATGCGCAAGATCTCCATTGCTCGCGCACTCTACATAGATTATTGAAGCAAGAGTAATCATATAGTACTCCTCACTAGTCTGACTTTTTAAAGATCTAAACCTCGATAAAAGCTAATCGCTGAAATCCCTAAGTGCTATGCCGCGGAAGGAAAATAGGATGGCAAAACTGTAGATGGAAAAGTTCAGCTCCGACATATAAACGCAATGCGCCCAAATTCATTTTTTCTTCATTACTCATCCCAAAACTAGTTTTGGGATGAGTAACGACGGAATTTTAGGGAAAAATGCATAGTTTCTGCAGCAAATACTCTCCTGAAAATGAGTTGTCTTTCGCTAATTTACAAGACTACCTTTTAAATATTCCGCGTTACTCTCTAACTGATATTCCAACCGGTACTTAAAGTAATGGAGCCTATATGAAGACGATTGATAAACTATGAGAACATAATATTAATTGCTCGACCACATCGTTAATTAATTGCCTCAAAACCATACTTTAAGCGTGAAATATCTGAATAGTATATTCTTCTTTATTTGTCCATTTGAAAAAAATATATTCCTGAGTTTGTTACGCGGTCATATCCAATGTATTTTTTCCTATCCATTCCGCAATATTTTGTCGCTAAAAAGGTAGAATGAGAGAGAAGCAATCCACCTGTTATTTTTCAGTGAATCTGGCCACTATTGTTATATACCTTAGTAGCATTAGCAATCATCGTACCATGTAAAATTAATTATATTACTATGTTTAATTATAAATGTGTATGTATATATATATATGTGTGTGTATGTTTTTTATATATACATATATGTGTATGTATGTATGTATAAACATGTATGTATGTATATACACACACACACACATGCAACACACACGAAACACGAAATCCCGCGAAAAAATATTCATTCACTTGGAAATAGATACAAAGAAAAGGGATACGAATACACATAGAAGACGAACACAAGAGAGGTGGGGAAGGCGGAATCAAGCAGACCACGAGTGTAATAATATTTCTTTGACCGCAACTTAAATACCGGATCTTTCGAACTGCCGGGCCGATGCTATACCCACTTGAGCTATCGAGAAACCTAATTTACACTCAGATCCACTATCTTTTAAGCAACCAAGTGCCCACATCTTTGGCCAAGAGATGGCGTTAGGGATTTGCTTCACCCTCCAAAGGAGAAATATACACCACACACAATGGGAAAGGGCAGTAGGTTAGTAATCATACAACATCATAAAGTATAGGGCCAGTGCGTTTCATGGCACCTATGGCCATTGATTCATGGTTTCATGCCTATGCGTGCCATGTAACCCTGAAACTGGCAAATAGGAGAAAAAAAATGATTACACGCTGTTCTTGTATACTAGGCTTCATTCCGAATATTGAAAACGCCTCCAGCTCTCAACCTTGTACACGGTACGTCGATATCAGTGCATTGTATTTATATTGAGTTCTCGTAAACCTTAGAATCGCTATATTTCTAGTACCTCTCAGTTCCAAGAAAAAAATAGGACCTGGCATTTGAACGCATCTCGTAGTTTCCGCCTCTTCAATTCGCTCCCCGCTGAGAAGTTATCGAAATTTTACTACTTTTAACTTTTCTTTCGTTTTGTCCCTTATTCGCCAGGCAAATAAATGGCTTTTTCGGTATTTGCATTAGTAATTATATAGAAAATATAAGCGATCCAGTAATGTTAGGATATCTCAGCTTGGATAAGAAAACATATCCCATGTAGGAGATTTATACACACTCCTACGCGGTGCAAGTGAATTTCTGGAATGTGAAAATCATTGGGAAGGAGGGAAATAATGCGTATCGCGACACGACCGATTGAACATTTTATTTCGCTTCAGGATGAGATCTTTTTTGTTGGTTTCTCATTAGCCTACCACGTTTTATATTTCGCGAGAAAATTTACCCGAAAACGCTCGATTTTACAGGTTTGGTCTTAAATATTATTCCTGGATGAAAGTGCTCCAGCGTGTTGAAATCCGTCTCCGAAGTTCGCACCGATCATTTCCCCCTGCGATGTGTTCCCAGATGATGCATACGCAGATGTATACGTTATCAGGAGCCTTCCTCCCGCACGCCACTGGCACCAAAGCACGCCATCGGCGATTCGGGACGCCTCGTATGCAAATTCCGTGAGACGAGAGAGATCGCGCGGGCGCGTGTTTTCCTTCGGCTGCGACTAAACACCCATCGTTGACGAATGAAGCGGGAGTTTTTATGCGCTTCGCATGGGAAGAGAGGAGAGGATGAAAACAAAGAATGTTCCACCAAACGGAGTAGCCGCAAGAGAAAATGTTACCATTCTGATTTTTATTTCGCCTTACTTTTTCTTCTCCTTTTCCTCGAATTGCGTTGAAATAAACGAATTAGATTTCCAAGCTTATCCCTAAATGAACCCTTCGCCATCATGAACGATAAAACGTTCAAATTTGAGACTGTTGTGTATTTTGAAGATTTAACAGGACTTTTCTATTTATTTTTCGATACAGTCAAAGTTACTGAAGGTCGGACTCCAAACATTATCAGTAAATACTGATTTGGCGGTCGTTTTTTGTTTTGCGCAATGTTTACGTCGCGAAAGGTAAATTAATTTTAATCCTCGTTAATCATTCGTAAGATTAATGCTCACACAAAACCAAAGTTAATTACCGCAGATTAATTATTACTCTGGTGAGTTATTAACAGCAGGGAATGAATTGTATTTTGTATTAATATTTCCAAAATTCTGTAGGCAACCATTTGCTGTCCGAGAGTTAAGGAAAGATATATATCCGATTACGATGTAGCATTGTATTACTGGAAACCACTGCGGTATCTCAGAGATATGTAAAAACCATCGCATACAAGTGCTCCTAAATGCTAACATTGTGAACGCTTTCGTCTTCCTCCAATTGTCGGGACGCAGGTGATAGTAAACAGAATTTTGAAAATGATAAAGGTAACTACCAATCATGGAATCTAGGGACCCATGAACGTTTGGAGAAGAGGGTTTATAACAACTGTATTCTGTAATTAAGTAACTCTTATATCAATGCTTGAACCTGATAATTTTCAATAATATATAATATATATTATTAGATATATCTGCACATTTTAATTCAGAACCTAACGTACGTCGTATGGCTGTGATCTTTACTAAGTAATGACAAATGTAAACCGAAAATGATGGAATGAAGTAGTAATCAACATAGTGATGTTGGAGAAAAAAAATGTGGAATTTCTCTCCAAGTCCACATTTCCCCGACAAAGTCCAAATTCCAAAAGGGCAGATACCGGCAGGTAATTCAGTCTAGGAAGGTATGGCATAATAAAATGGAAAATCAGGAAAGAGTGTGGACTCTACTAAATATTTTAAAGAATATAAGAATGTTAAAATTGTAATTGAATTTTACATATTTTTCTTGTGGTGTCCCTTTTGGCGAAAAATATTCAGTGAATGAATAGGCATGACAACGGAATAATTTTTGCTTTAGTCACCAAAAACATTAACCATTCTCATATTTTTGTATTTACAGTTATGCATTTTCAAAACCTAAATAAACGAATGCCGTGGTACAATCCAAATTACTTGTAATATATTATATTTTCACTTTATAGTTTGGCAAGTTATGCTCGCCCACCTTTACGTTGCCAAGTTATGTGTGCACGAAAATTGTTTGTTTTGCAATTAAATCAAATTTTGCCTCTGACTGTTTTCCACATTGGGACTGAATGCCACAAGCTATGGAGTGCACAGGATTTCGTTTAGTTCTTCCATTTATAAAACGGAGTAAAACTGACCATTTCGGAATAATACCATTCCGGATCGTGAAACTTCAAAAAAAGACACTATACCCTTCTCGATACAGACGTCATTTTTCCCTTGCCTCCCTCTCCTCTAAACACTAATTCAATTTTTTTCTCTTGAGTGTTGCATTGCATATCAACTCCCACAGTCCCAAAACAAAAGAACAAATAAACACAACTCCCGCTGCTCTTTCTGGAATCTCAAACGCGAATCTCTCGATCCATTGGGCCGTGATGGGTCGGGTCACCCAAATAAACCCCCCTTCCCTAGTTCTCTCTCTCTCCGTCCTTCTCCCTACCCTCGCCTCCCCGTTATCATCTGCCATCCGCTCCTTAAATACACGTCAGCTGGCTCGCTGCACCACGACGGACTTCCTCCCGGACGTTCCGAAGAGGATGGAGTTGAGCACGGAGGGGGGGAGGGGAAATGATGAAAATGGAAGAAGGCGACTACCGAGGCCGCCCCTCGTTTCCTGTCGACCCTCGCACCCCTCCGTGCCCGTGGCCCGACGCGTACAATTCCAACGATGAAGTCTGCCGATGCAGAAGATGGAAGAACTCCTCTCTTTCCTCTCGCTTCCGTGCGAGCGACCAACTCGGCATTCTTGACACTTGACATTCATTCACTTCCCTTTCCTCTCTCCGCCTCGGCGGGAGCCGGAGGTTGTCCGTCCAAAACGCCCTTTTTTTCTTCCTTCTCAACCATGAGTGAACAATTTTAATTTCGACCCATAACGAATGCTCCAAATTAAAACGTATGTATTAATAGTAATCTACGGGTTAAGGTAGGATTTCGATGGGCACAATCTAGTGACGGTACCACGAAAATTCTCAAGTATATCCTAGAAAAACACAATCCGATATCCAACATTGCAAGAAGGCCCTTTTCAACTCCGTACACCTTCGTCCTCCCTTCATCCCGTCCAACATCTCTATCCTATTCTCACCCTTTCCTCGTTTGCCGAATAATCTCCCCTCTACCACAGACTTCCGCATTTAAATGCTCATTGATATGCTTTGCAACCATTTTTCCTTCCTCCTTAGAATTTCTCCCAATAATACCCTCTCTTCCCCACTATGCCTAGCATTTCCTCGTTTGTTTTCCTTTCCCTCCACCTTCTCCATTCTTTTCCATATTCACATTTCAAAAGCCTCCGATCTATGTCTATAACCCTGCTTCAGTAACCATGTTTCCACGTCGGAAACTTCATGTCAAAGTTTTCACGAGCCCTTTTTTAATATCCTTATCTAACGTCTTTGTCGTCAATTACCTCATCTTTGTGAAAGCTTCTTTGGCTAACGCAATTTTTCTCCCTTTATTTCAACTACTTTAGACTATTTTGGCACAGAAAACTTCCAACATACGTTAACCGTTCCACTTGCTCTAGTTTATTAACTATTATTTTAATTCTTAACTTAGACTACTTCTTTTTGAAAACCTCATAACCATAAATATTATACATTAAGAGGAGACCGACTTGTTTGGAAGAGTGAAGTATGTCTCGGTTAGACATCGTTTTCGCTTGCAAGACGCGGGCCAAAAAGTGCCCTTATGGATAGATCTTCTGCAGAAGTTTCAGCCGTGAATTCTATGTAGAAATGTAACACGGGTACCTTACGTATCTTAAATTTCATTACTACACTATAAAGATATATGTACTAATGTGGTATTACTGATTTACAAAAGTCACATTTTAAGTAAGTATAACAGTGAAGGACGGTCATGGAAATATTATGTATCAAATGATAATGTTGATAACAAAACACAGTTTGAAAACATTTCATGAAAGTCAAAATTTATATGCTTAATGTAAAACTATCATCCCCAAAGAGAACTTGGAGTAATTAAAATATCGTATTTTATCTAAAAAGATAAATTGACGAGACCGTGTCGTATAGGTCGTAAATTCTACAGGATACACAGACATAAAATTTGTATCAGGCTAAATAAAAATTAACATCACAAATTGCAATCTTAAACTGTTTCATTTTTCCGTTTATTGGAGTCCTAGATTAATATTCTAATAAACTTTCTGAACCAAATGACTCCGTTTTTTAAATATCACATCCTACAGTAACTAGCACATAACGCAATTTTCATTAATTTTAAAGTCCATGGAAGAAAAACAGCCACAATAAATTCCATCCAAAACATTACATTACAGGCCAGGAGCTAGTGATATTTTCAATTTTTACTACTCTAGGTGTGAGACGGATCATGGATTAACCATAACATTTACTGTTTATCTAAAAGTTTTTCAAAACCAATTGAGTTTATAAATTTTACCTTTTTGAATTGGAGTTTTAATAGATAATGGTGATAAACTATTCATAATGTTGCACGTGGGACTACCGTGGACCATACAGGCATTAAAATGGAATACCAAAAACTTCAACAGTTGCCTCTCACGGAATGTTTCTCAACCATTATCAGCCACTCGCCATGATAACAAACCACGATATGCGAAAGCCGTCTCCGTCCGCAACTACGTCAACGGGAGATTTCACGGTTTTCGAAAATTGCTCGTGTTCCCTTCTCGACGAATACGCTCGAAAAGCTCTAAAATTAAATGCGAAAAAAATATATTCATAGAAGGATAACCCCGCGGAAAGAAAAGACAGTTTTCACTCATTTTTTTATCTTTGCGATTTAAAAATCCTCCTCCCCCAACCACCCTACACCAGAAAGTGGGATATTGGATCGAAGAAAGATCCCCCAATCCCCGTTGCTGATTTGTTTTACTTTCATTTCGCTGATCGCCATCGTCGAAAGAGAGATGGGGCTCGATTAGAAGGAATTTTTGTGAAGGTCCGAAAATAAACAATGGCTCTTTAATTCAAGTGCGAGAATTTCCGATTTTTTATACCCAGGATCGCACATGTCAAAACGTTAACGAAGCGGAAACATTCTTGGACTAACATTATTTGCAACCGAAATAGCATCCGGATGCGACACGAAAAACACGTTATACTCGCAGGATAGGAATGCTTTGCTCTCGGCACTCCCGCGTTCAAAAATGAACGCGGGTGATCAAAAATATTTTCAAATAAATAAAAGGAAGGTGGAGCCATCTAAGCGTTCATTTGACTTCATCATGAAACATTCCGAATTCAAGAAATTGAATGCGAAAATAATGTTAACTAATGTAGATACATTGCGACATTCATGGATGATTACGCATAGTCTTATAATTTAATGACTTATTTTTTCAGTTTCAGTTGATAATTCCTTTTATGTTACAATCATTATCATGTCAGAGAGTGTATTCGAAGCTGGGAAATTTTAAGCCATGAATTACTTTTACCCCGAAAAACTAAGCGTTAATCGAAGAAATTAATGTAGCTTAAAAGAACTATTGCTTACTAACACACTCAATTAAAAAAATAATTGCTTGAATGGAGGCCAATAATCATGAATATTCAAGTACTATTAAATACTTTAAATCTTTCCGTCGAAATTAGGTGTTAACGCAATGCATAGTGGAACTTTCGGCGTTTTAAAACCATTTGTTCGTATTTATGATCGGATTCAGGAGATAGTTGCCTAACATATTTTTTAATGTTTCAATAATTATCAGATCTGTCACATTGATTTCGATATACTGTACATTGATATCGATATCTATATTCCGTGACACAAATTAAATTTCTATTTTATTTATTCGATATACTTTAAAATGGATCCCTTATTGGAAAAATCATTAACCTTTTTAATTTTAATATGACATGATTGAAAATTGTTAGGTTTAAGAGGACGTTTTGTAATTATTTATTCAAATGTAATACTAATATATTGTAAATGGATGCGCATGACGCGAGGATATATGCCTACATTTCATATGATGAAATATTAATCTTCTTTGTCCTCATTGGCCGATTTATTGATGAAAAATCAGTACAGTTTCCTTTGCGCTTTATGTTCATGATATTCCGGACTCTAGAGAAAATAGCGTTCCAGATGACAAGGTTTATCTATCCTGTTTCAACGGTTTTGACAATGTCTTAAAGTAAGTTAAATACAAGTCACTCATAAAGTGTATGCGGCCAATAAAAATTCCAGATGCCGGATTGCTGACATTTTTAATTATTCCGTATTATCCGTCAGTGTTTGTGTTAAATTAACTCATTCGAAGTCACACCAAGTGTTTCTCAAGGGAGTTTCATCGGATCTCGTTCATTTTCCAAAGACCCCCCCATTACCTTTTACTGAGATATTCATAGTCCTGAATATAATATAGCATTAGTAGACGTTCTCAATGCAAACTCTACTGGTGAGATATATGCCGATTACAATTGAACTTCAAAGCAGTGTGCTATGACGAATTTTGAAATGGAAAAGTTCCTAGTCTGAACACCATACGAAAAACACACACTCCTTACACTTCGAATTAGGAAGTACTTTCAATAGTAACATTTTTTTCAATAGTAACTGAACGTTTTTATGATATCCTGAAATGCAATGATCTCTTTCCTGTTGGAAAGTGAATAAGTCTGATGTTAGGTGATTTCAGGGTCTATATTATTTTTTATTCCTCTCAGTCCTGCCATTGTGTAATCCTTACATTTTTGTCACATTCATTAATTGTTCTGTGCGCTTCAGTTCCAGAGACTTGTAATTTTAGCTATTGCTTCGATAGATCGGCGCGCTATTGTGCCAGATTTCAGGTTGTGTTTTTTGCCAGAAGAGGCAAGTCAATATAGGTTTGTACAACTGCTTAGGCTGTGTCCATCCAACACCTACTCTAACCGGTAGAACACCCAAAATAATAATAATCTCTTAATAGAACTTTAAACACAGAAAACACATGAGATACGTTTTCACATTATGTGGTGTTTACGAAGAAAAACATGACGAGAAGTGAGGAAGGAAAGGCGGAAATTCTTCAGCCTCATTTACCATAATAGTTCGAATTTTCAAACTACATCATCGTATGTTATTAACGCCTAAATAAATGAATTTTATTGGATGGGTTTACATAGAAAACGTACAGTAAGGGAAGCATAATCTTTTAATTCAGTCCCAGAAAAGAGCCTATTTTTTTGGCCATAGTTACAGGACACGAATACAAGAATTTTCCTTCCAGAACGAAGTATTCCTCGAAAATCACGATATGCTTAACTTTTAAAACTCCCCAATGTGAAATTCTCATAGCGTAATTGGTTTTTAATTTACCTCCTCCATTAACGAGATGCATCCCCACCCGTTTCTCCTACCCGATACGAGTCCCACCCAGGGACCGACATATAATGAATTACACCCGCGTTACGCACTCTGGGTTCTGGATCGTACGATAAAAAGCCGTCACATTTTGACCAGGTAATAATTTCGACCAACAGTGAATCGGGTCTAATTAGGGTGACAGGTGGATTTTTCTCACTGGAGCAAAGTTGTCCGGCCGCAGTGTAAAATTTTCCACAGCACTTTCATGAGCGGGAACAAAATTGCTCGCTGGCATCATGAAAAGGAGCGTGCGAACATTGGGAGTGCTTACGGATCAGTGGAATCGTATGGCTATGGATAATATATGTATATATATAGATTGATATATTGACTTATATAAACACTGATATAGATTTTAAAACATAGAAACACGAAGAAAGGACACTCACATATGTAGTTTTGGCTTTTCGACTGCACGGCTGTCATCATCAGATTCTGATATATATATACATATATATATATATATATATATTGGGTTGATTAATGTGTTATATATACATGTATAGAAAAATATTTATATTTTTATATATAAAACAGATTTCCCAGAAAGATCTGGTACCCGAAAAATCACTTAGCTTGGGTGGAGTTGCAAGTGTCCAGAGTCCCTCGCCCGGGAATTGAATCCGGGACCCTCCGGTTAGTAGTCCAATGCCCGACTCCCTGGACTACCGCGACCCATATATACACACACACATACATACACATGTATATATACTAAAAAAAATAATATATATATACATATATATGTATATATATATGTATGTATATATATATATATATATATATATATATATATATATATATATATATATATATATATATATATATATATATATATATATATATATATATATATATATATATATATATATATATATATATATAAACTTAGACAGCAACACACAACATGAGAACACATAAAAGGAACACTAACACGTATTATCTTGATAATTTCGACGGACTCGAACTACGTCTTCTTCGGGAGACTAATTAGGACTGGTCCTCACTAATCTTCCGAAGAAGACGGAGTTCGAGTCCGTCGAAATTGTCAAGATGTTACGTGTGAGTGTTCCTTTTATATGTTCTCATGTTGTGTGTTGCTGTCTAAGTTTTTTATTTAACACTCCTGTGTTACTTCGAAGAAATCATGTATATATATATATATATATATATATATATATATATATATATATATATATATAATACATATACAACCATATATATATTATACATAACATATGTTATATATGTATATATAAATGTAGTATTATTTTAAGTATGTTTATACATTAATCGATAACCGGTAGTATGTATGTACAACCCGTTAGTGGTAGCGTGGAAGCGTCCCCACTTCTGCGGCTGACGGTCATATCAGATTTGGCGCCTACTCATCCGGAATCGTCAAAGGAAAATAGCCGAGGTTATACCGAGCTACCATGTCTCAAGAGAAAAGTCACGGAACGTTTGTTGGAGCTTAGACATATCTTGCGTGCCCGGCCAATGCTTCCATCTTCCTTTTTTTTAACCCTGGGAAACAGGAGAACAGACGGACCTCTACCCCGTCCTAAACCCCTCTATTCGATCCCTCTCCTCCTCCCTTCCTCCGTGATGGGCTCCCTCATGCGAGCAAACGTCGAAACGTACACGAGGGATGACAATCGACTTCCTTTGGGAAGAGTGTCAGCATTGAAAATTGAAGAGGGGGAGGCTTCCCTGTATTTGCTCTGCATTATTTTCCTATCTCTCCGAACGGTAATTTAAAAAAATAACGAAGCAAACGCGAGCGGAGAGAAACGAGGAGCACCATGTGTTTCGGAAACGCGGCGCTACAGTTAGTAGATTACGGGAATTGATTTCAATTCGCGGATATCGCTTTGGGCTCATGATTTACCTCATCAAATGCGTAGAGCTTCTACGTTTTGGTTTGGCTTAAAATACGTCTCCTGATTATTTAAAGGAATCCTGAGGCGTTTTTCGAAGGCAATGCTAAAGCATGAAGGCACTTAACAGTTAATCAGACAAAATGCCTATCGACAGTTATCATGTCCACTTTTTCAATGAGATATCCTTAAGTTTTCCTGGCAAATTATAATATTTAAATATTTTCAATAAGGTTAAATTATGTACATCTGGAGATTAATTATACGTTTCGCATTTTCGTGCTTTTTTTGAAGGATGTTCTTAATTTGAAATTTCGAAAAATGTTCGCTTAAAGTCTTTAGAAGCACACTCGTAACCAAGAAGTACATACTTGTTACTTTCTTGTTCTCCTTGGCGTACATTTATATTTATTTGACGCAATGTTTTATTTATCTCACGCCGGATGTTGCTATAAGCAGCTTATCGCTTAAAAATAGAACAGAAATTTAAAGTGACAAGTACGAATTTCATGAGTTTCCGAAGACTTATTTAGGAAGATCAAGGTCTAACGACATTTCAATACGTGAAGGACGGAAGGACAAGTTCAATCTGATATAAATGTCCACACATGTTCAGTTAATGGGGCATAGAAACGTGAACCTTTGTTTCAAATTGAAGAAATAACAGAGGAGTAAAAAAAGTAAGGCGATTTCATTCAATAAAAATATCACAAACATATGACGACTTTCTCCCAAACAACATAAGTAGATGCCAAATAATATTATATCTATGAAAGACAAAACCATATATAGAAAAATAAAATGGCATGGATTTTATACAGAGTGCATCATTATAGATGAATGAATTTCCATTTTAATATTATTTGTTATATTCCAAATTCTCTACCAAACAGTTAATTTTTTCATGGTTAAAAATCTATCCAACGCGTTAAACACCTCAGGACCATGTTTGTGGAACCTTAGATTACGTCAATAAAGTTTGCAGAATGAGGATGTAAATCCAAAGAGTGAGTGAAATTAAATGACACAAAGGACTAGTTAAGCAGTAGTTTAATAAAAATTTCCATAAGATCCGATAATTTGAATGAGAACTTGGTAATGATTTTAAAGAAGAATGTTACCATGAAAAGAAATTACTTGGCTAAATAGGCAGGAAGCCATAGGGACTTGGTAGTTATTCAATTTCACATGAAAGTAGAAGACAACATCAATGTTGAAGTACTTAATGATATTGCCGAAGAAAATAAATATAAGAGGAGAGAAAAATTCAAAATTCCCAGAAGACTTATATGCAATCATCAGAGAATGGAAAGAGTACAAAAAATGGAGCTGGGACAGTGAATGACAGAGGAGAAAGATGAGGTCTGCCAGAAATACAAATGATACACGGGTAGCAAAAAAGCTGGTTCTAAGCCAGCTACGAGGGAATGTGCGTAGTGGAAGACTGAGGACATTAAGATGCTCCTTAGTGATTAAATATCGTATATAAGAGATTAAGGAAAGAAATAAAATTTTAAAAAATCTATTCTTGGGATTATTATTACTCACATTTGTTATATATATTTCTTACTCACAATATGCCACTTCAAGTTTAACCAGAAGACGAGATTTTTTGAAGCAAAAGCAACGAACGTAGCGTATGAAGGGAAATAAACTAGGCATTGCACGTCAACAGGAGTTAGAAAATCAATCCGGAGTTCATTGTAACGTATGATGCAAGATCTTTTGTTACTTAAAGGTCGGAAAAAATGAAAAATAATATTATTGAAACCAGTTGGAACCATTAAATTGAAATAGCAATAAAAAGCAAATATTATCTAAACGAGAGGAATTGAAATCTCTAGACACAATTATACTGATGAAACCCTTACGTCTCCGTGACCTTTGGCATTTTGTCTACAATATTCAATCGATCTTGTTGAAAGTTTCTTAAATGAATCTGTACAAATCAGTCATGCCGAAATATTTCATGCCACAGGTCATATTTCCTGCAGGAAATATTTCAGCATAACCGGTTTGTACAGATTCATTTATGAAATTTTCAATAAGATCTACTAAATATTGTGGATAAAGCTAATATTGGCGCATGAGCAAATAATAGTACTGCGCAAAAGGAATACCCAATATTTCATCTTTCCGAATCCAAATGAAATGCATTAAATTTCCGATGGAAAAGCAAAATGTTTTTTGGATTTGATAACTAAAATGCGTTGGGTGTGCTCTTCGCCTTAATATTTTTGGTTCACTTCAATGGGACGGTTTTCTATTTTACGGGCTCGATCCATTAATTCGCCTTTTGAAATTGAAATCCATTTGTCTTGAGCTATCATGGTGTGTGAGCTGCTATGAAGTTACGAATTATTGGAAATATGATTATTTTCCAATCGTCATTACCAAAAATAAAGTCTATCTTATTCTCATGAAATATGAACTTATCAAATACATGTCTAAAAAATTAATATTAAGAAACATTTCCAAAATTAGCGATTGAAACACTAGACGGGTATTCCAGTACTGTCCAAAATCACATGTCGTAAATTTATTAATTCGTGATTTATTGGTGTTTCATTTGGAAAAGATGGTTACAAATTCCTCTTGAAATCACCCTTTAAATGTCCTTTTCTCAGAATTTTCAGACTTCAAACTTTGCTTCAATAGCGCATTAACCACTTTCCTTGATCTCTGATGAAACTTAAATATTGCATTTATTTTAATTTTCAATATATTTTAAGATTATCAAATATATCTGATCGTAGTAATCTAAACCTCTAGGTTGTGACCACATAACTCTAGATAATGTATGTACAGAGTTGAACATGTTAACCTTTCTCCTGTACAATAATATTCGGAAATTTTCCACCTAAGCTCTTTTCACATTATTATTTTAAGGGGTTGATGAAATGCAATATTAAACCATCATTTGATTTAAATCCAAGCTAATTTTTAATTGGTACACACGAAGGAGATATATACCCTTACAGCCCATAGTTAAAAACATTAATGCAATTGCCCCGGATAACCGAAAACTATTGTCACCTTATACATTGAGTAATTGAACAAAAAGTCGCAACAGATGTTATCCGTAAATGTAACCCATTAACGTCCACTGGTGAATACTAATGAACAAATACATGAAAATCCATCAGGAAATATATTTTCCCATTTAAATTATGTCTCCGTAAACAAGTTGGTAATTATCCCCACAAGTGTATGAGGCCACAATATAATCTAAGTGACCATTTGGCCCAGACATTAAGATCTTGAACATTTCTTAATTCTTATGGGAAACAGCAATATTTTACTCCATTTAACTACTTTTGGAACACTTCCAAAACCTACCTTAACCGGTAGAATATCAATAATAAACAGTACATGTTATTAAATAATAAGTGATGAACTTCGGATTTTATCCACTACGAACTCCTGAGGGAAAATGGCCTATTGGGTTTAAATATTACAGACACTATATTTTCTTGAAAAATAGCTACTATCTGCAATTTAAAAAGCATTCATACACACACACACACATATATTTTAGTATATATACTCTAGTAAAATATGCCTCACCTGTTGCAATCTCTTCACGGTGCATGAATATTTTTTAAACCCAAAAATTTTAAAATTTTCTCAAAAATTATTAAACGATCTATTTGCCTTTTTAAAAATACACAACACCAAACAAATGTTCACAAGTGAGCATCAAACACTATAGTTTTCAAACATTGTCCATGCTTGGCTAAATATAAAAACCGAAAAAAGGTCAATTAATAACAAACTCTTTTCACAACATATTGGTAAAACGACATCGTGTTCTTACAGGATCAATGGATATAAAATATTCAAATTCGTTTCTCTTGTTTACCACCAATGCAAAATAAGATCCTGGCTCCCGAATTGTATTGTAATCTCGTACACATCTCAGCTACCAAGGAAATAGCTCTTGAAAACTGAATCCTTCGTTAGAAAATATCTGGAAGGGACGAGGATAAAACGAGCGGATAAAGGACAAAAGCAAGGACTATTTCAAATTAAAATACAGCCAGTTCCATTTGTCGAAGCTTATGGGGATTGAGGAGGAACTGAGTAATGTTGGGGGAGGGGAAAGTGTAA
This sequence comes from Hetaerina titia, assembly GCA_037158775.1. NCBI lineage: Eukaryota > Metazoa > Arthropoda > Insecta > Odonata > Calopterygidae > Hetaerina > Hetaerina titia. The sequence continues at coordinate 82,311,879 of CM073777.1, read as the reverse complement.
GGGAGAAGATATGTGTGTGTGCGGAGGGGTAATAAAGCATGAGTGGAGCAGCTGTCACACTAGTTGTGGTCAATCAATAGGTATAAGCGGCAATTTAAAGATATCAGAACTATACTGAAAAATTTATAAAATCATGGTGGAGAGTAGTTTTCTATTTCCCTGCAACTTTGAGGAAAGAGTAGAAGATTAGAGCAATATTGAAATATGGGTATCAAGAAGAATGAAGAAAATAAAAGGGATAGAAGAGGAGACCAATGACGAAGTTCTAGGTATGGTAGGGGAAGACAGACAGCTGTCGGGAAAAACGTGAAAATGGCAGGACAATGCAATAATTTCGGAATCATTTGTATTGACCAGGGTTCAAACCCGAATTTCTCGATGTCCGGCCGAGTGCTTTAGTCAGTTAGCTATCGATTTTACACTCTTCGTAGTCTGAAATAGGGGAGAAATCCAGGTTCGAATCCCAGTCAAGGGGAAAGATTTTTACATCCTTGAATTGTTACATTGTACTTGCATATTTAGCAGAAAGTGAACTCCGTTAAAAGTGACTGTGGCGGTTTCTCCCGCAAATTTTTTTAGAATAAGACAGGACAAGTTGATCCAGGAGATATTGAGAGGCAATGAGATGCTGGACTGCTAAGATGGAGGTATACAGATTTTGGATTAAATTGAAGGAGGAAAATAGGATTCTGAACTAAGTAAACAAATCTAGCGTAGTTTGTAATTAGACGTTTTAAGACTTTTTACGTCTAGTAAATTAGGCTTTATCTTAACTTAATCGTACCTTAGGTTTTACGGGTACATCAAAAACCTTTTACAAAACTGCTACTACAGATTATTAGATAATAAACCCTGTTAACGTAGGTTTCGGATTATAAATTTTATTTAAAATTAAATATACTGTATTACTCTTGCGGTAGTACTAAATAAAAATTTCGAGCATTCCGGAATTTACATTATTATTATCCTCGTTTTCTTAATTAAAAATCAACGTGAATTTAACTTGTGCGCTTGGGTTTACCGCGAACAAGTACACAAATTTTGCTGGCATAACAGAAGTTCAAGCAATGCGCCATTAAATTACATTTTCTGGCCAAATTTTCAATGGGAATAAAAATTTATGAATCGTTGTGTAAATTTTATAGCCCTTAAAATAAGTACTCACTATATCATATAGATATGAATACAAGCAAATAATATCACGGGCAGACTAATGTCTTGAAACTAATAAGTGATTGAAAATTACTACACAACCAAGGAAAGTATTTTAAATGGATCTCTCCTGTCGACCTTGATTTATGACGAAAGGTCGCTACATCTTTTCGTTGCTCAAATTCATTGTTTCAACAGTGTTAGGAAATGGGTGATGATGAAGTATATTCATACTTCCATAAATGAAGGAAGACATGAACAGTAAGTCCAGTTCATACTTCCATTTTTGATGGATGTATGAACTGGACTTAATGTTCAAGTCTTCCTAAATGCCCTTTAATTCCAATATTTGGTTAAAATAATTACCGATTAACTTAGATTTAGGATTAGATAGATTATCTAGGACTAAAAAATGACGTTAGGTTTTTTTTTAAACCTAAAAAAATGTTAGTCCTAGATAACGTTAGGTCCTTTAGTCCTTGCCGCTATTCGCGAGAAAAACCAGACAAACGTTCTTACATCTGACGTTTTGCGGTTGATGAGCATTTTAACGTCAAATTGAGTTGCTGCTCCCCTACAATCGTAATTACCCGATAATTTAAGTAATCCTGATACTAAATACTTACACGATACTATTAAAAAATTACGTCATATCAACTGTTTAAAAAGAATTAATTGTGGTATCGGTGATTTTTGATTATCCATTACAGAATATTCACCCATTGAATCAACAAAATTGCCCTTGATTACCGACTTAACAAAACTTAGTATTTTTGAACACACAAACATTATGATACTACCACTTTCAACGCATAGGTGGCATCATCAGGTATGTGACACATTAATTATATCAAGTATGTAAATACCTGATGATGTCGTCTGGGCGTTGAAATCGGTTGTTTCATGATGAACATATAATTCAAAGCACCAGAAAACTTGTAGTTCATGCATTGAGATAATTTTCAAACATTTTGCAGCTGAATGATGCTTTATCTTGAGAAAATAGTGAATTTTGGTAAAATATTGTAACAATGCGGTACTTGAATTTCTTAAACTTCTAGCACGATCATTCCAGATTACTTTAAGCAATTTGTAATATTGCAGAGACATGAACCGTTCGTGAAAATAAATATTTTCAAAAGTTCAGAGTAAAACCCACGTGTATTGCATACACATTCATACGCAAATTGCATAAAATATTTTAATTTACTTATATAATTTACATGCTTTGCATATAATTAAATTGCATCAGTTTAATTAATATATTTCGTCAAAATAAGTGGAAATTCAACACTTGAAAACACAGCTTATGCACTATCTATTATCATCCGCTCTCAAACATTATTTATCATCGTATCACTAAATGCAAGTAACTATCACCCAATTACTTAACGTCCGATATTGATGAAATCTCGTGGACGAACTATAAGCGGTTCAGACAGCATCTAGAAAGAATCGAAGACTTTGTGTTTCCACGGGAAAGAGTCTGTAATGTAGCAAAACTAGTCGACTGCCCACTATAGCCTTAATTCTTTCTTCGTGCTTTACAAATGGATTTCCACAAAGTATCGGCCTAAAGCATATCTCAAATTTAAGCCATTGAGCATTTCTAAAGATTTTTGAATGGTGGTATGACCTTTATATTTAGAGGATATGGTAAATACGCGAGTGTGCTTGACGAATAATTAATTAGTAGTTGAGGAAAACCGGTGGTACGCGGGATATCCTTGGGAGGAATGGGCTAAACATTTTACTAATTCCTGAGATGATGTCGTAGATCGGCGAGTGGAAGGAGTATAAAAAATAGGCCACAAATTACGCTGAGTAGAAAACAGTAGCCCTCCTTTATATGAGTTAAGGTAGAGACGACATTGGTCGATAGAGCGACACGTCTCACAGGCATGGTTTCAAGGAGAAGGAATAATTCTCGATTGGCTGATGACATGTAAATAAAATTAGAAAAAACTATAGAATCGTTAAATATGGATAAAGAGATTGAAAAAGTACAACCACATGATTAAAAGTATAGAAATAAGGTTAAGACCAGTAGTGAAAGTAGGGAAGAAACACACCAAGACAGAATGGGAAAATATACACTGAAACAAGTGGAAGAGATTTTATATTTAGTCAGGAGAATCACCTTTAACCGAAGAAGCAAATAGGGCTAGAGAAAGAATAAAAGAAATTGCGACGAAGGCTTTCCGTCAGAGTACAAAATAGGAATTCACAAGAATAATTATATAAGAATAAGAATGCGGAAAACATTGTCATAATTGATTCAAGAGCAATACTTGTACGTAACATCAACGTCTTCAACAAACCTATTTGTCTACGGTTATGTAACTTGAATAATAGGAGGAAGAGAGGCAATGTAAATGTTGCGGTGCTTCAGAAGATACCTGAAAATAATATTGATAAAGTAACAAATTAAGAATTACTTTAAAGAACAGGTGAAGAGAAGAGCCCGTAATGGTCACTTACAAGTAAGAGAAGGAAATATTTGGGACACATCCTGGGACATCATGGTTTACTGAAGATCATTATTGTGGAAGATCATTAAATGGAATGAAAGAATTACATAGTAAGACCATGGATAAACTATGATACGATAAGAATGGAAAATATTGGCTCAAGATGCTATGAGGAAATATAGCCAAGGAACCAAATATTTTGGAGACTTGCTTTGAACGAATTCTCAAATCGATAACCCATTACGATGATCAATACGATCAATAGATCAAGGCGACAATTACGACTTTATTCGTAGAGGATTCGACTCTGAGGCGTTTCGCCATCACCTACTTCCTAAAGAGATCAAGGTCAATTAGACTCGAGTTCGATACTTGGACGGAATAGACGAATGATTTCGATTATAAAGAACCTTAGGATAATTGAACTTTCAGTGCATCGATTCAGTATACTTCAGTACACAACTCCCGCTACTGTAATGACGATGGTCTCGGAAATGTAAACATGATTTAGAGTCCCTTCTTTACCATAAAAATCGATCGACGATACTTAAGAATATTCCCCTTGCTCTTCAGCGTCTGAGCATCCCTTTCCCGACATTGATGCCGCACTTAAACTATCGGCCATCGATAGCATTCCATATTTGCAGCGTGGCTAGAGACCTTCTTGAGAGAGGCCCGGAAGAGAAGGTCGAGTTTGGGTGGGTAAGGGAGGGTTGGGGAGGGAGGGGAGGCGTGTTTATGTTTGCCGAAAGAAGACAGCGCGCGGAGGGCGGAGTGTGCTTTGGGGGGAGGGAGTTGTTTTGGGCGGAAGGGGGTCTCGTAACGGGTGCCCGCGCCTCGCATATTCCCACGGCGTCCAACTCCTCGGCAACAACGAACGGTGAGCGTAGCATGGGAGGAATAAGGCGGTAGGGAAGGGAGCGACATGCAAACTGTTGACCCTATAAAAGGTCGAACACATTTCATCGCCGTCGTGGCTCATGCTCGGTTGATGTCAGGGTGTGCGGGTGAAAAGGGCAGTGTGTGGGCGTGGGAACGTGTGCGTCAGTGTGCTCGTGTGCGTGCGAGAGGGGGAGTGGAGGGAGAAGACGGACATGAATGTGTACTGGACGAAGAGGAAGGGAGAGTTTGCGAGGGAATGGCCTTAAAATGGACCCCGGCGTATGGATGCGGCGTTTCGTTCCGCGGGGAGGCGCTGTGGCTGGGTGAATGAGTGGAGTAGTATAATGTGGGGGAAAAGGCAGAAGAGAGCGGTAAATTTTCCATTCTATCAACTAGTTTATGAGCTTAGTCTATCATAAGATGTTTAAGGGCTTGAAAGAAGGAGATGCTAGTAGAAACGCATGAAGTATTTTATTTTCTTGTTATCATTTCGAGTATGATAGGCTAACGAGCAAACTATCCTAAGAGCTATCAAAAGTTAAACTATATCACTAAGACAATTGCCTCACAGTGACCGCATTGTAGAACTTCCACTCCAGCGTCAAAATTAAAATGATTATCCACAAATTCTTTTATAATAACTACTCGGAATTAACTTAATCAGTTTATACTAGAAAAACAATATATGAATAATTATTATTATTAGGTAATCTACCGGTAAAGGTAGGTTTATGGATGGACAAAACTACCAAATAAATATTTTTTGACTCCTAACAAAACACAATCGTTCAACGTACTCTGCATCAGGTCTCTCTTCATCTCTGTGTACCTCATTCCTCCCTTTATCCCGTCCAACATCCCTATCCTGTTCCTGCCCTTTCCTCGTTTGCTTAACATTCTCCCATCTATTACCGTCTTTAACATCCCACTGCCGATCAGTACGCCCTTCATCCATTTTTCCTACCTCCATAGGATTTCTCTCAACAAGCCCCTCTCCTCGCCCAACATCCCAAGTACTTCCTCATTTGTTTTCCTTTAGGTCCAATACACCTTCTCCATTCTTCTCACCTGCCACATTTCAAAAGCCTCCAATCTACGTCTATCCTCCTGCTACAGTGACCACGTTTCCGCGCCGTACATAGCTACGATCCATATTAAAAAGATTTTACGAGTCTTCTCTTAACATCCCTACACAACGTCCCCGTCATCAACTCCCTCCTTGAGAAAGCCTCTTTGCCTAGCGCAATTCTTCTCCTCACGTCACTACTACTTTGACCGCGTTTGTCCAAACACTTCCGGGATACGTAAACTGTTCTACCTGCTCTATTTTTCCCCGTCTATTTTAATATTTAGTTTAGCCTTTCTTATTTCTGAAAAATCTCATAACCTTGTTTTATTAAGATTGCTTATCATCCCATATCTATCGCACTGAACCTCCAATTCACTCAGCAATGCTTGCAACCCCTTGGCTGACTGAGCAACTATTGCTTGGTCGTCAGAAAATCTAACTGATTTTACGGACTCCCCTCCGGCTTACACTCCCATCTCCAGTTCTTCCCATGACTCCTAAATTATTTCCTTTACATATACAGTATGTTGAAAAGCACCGGTGACAATGGGCAATCCTGCCTTACACCTCTTCCTAAAACTGCCCATCCGGACTCTCCGCTCCCCACTCGCACCTGAGCAGTCTGAGACATACTATACAGGTTGTTGATTAGTATCCCGTCCCTCCAATATATTGCTATTTTATGCAATACATGCATCAGTTTTTCCCAATTCACTCTATCAAACGCTTTTTCGAAATCTAAAAAAAACAGGCAAATACGTCCTGATTGTATTCTATATTCCTCTCGATTTGTGATCTCATTACTGCAATGGCATCACGCGTACCTCTTCCTTTCCTGAACCCAAACTGATCATCCCCTAAGTAATCATTTGCCCTACTCTCAATCCTTTTGTTGATGATCCTGAGAACAACATTAGCAGCGTGGATATCATCAGCATGGGACGCAGTGTCTGTTCCTCAATGAAGGCGGCGGCAAAGGTGTCTGACCCCAATAGGGCGGCCATTCAGTGATTGTGTCACGTTGAAACAATATTTAGGAAGGCAACGGGAAACCACATTAATTATCATTCCCAAGCTAAATGATTGACATGGATAATATCTAGAGTAAATTATGATGACGTGATAAATAAATGAATTAGAAATATGTACTAAGATTTTCCCAAATAAAAGTAAATATAAGCTCTTCACTATGTTATGCAGGATTTCCTGCTACATATTTTGACTGCCCAAGCATGGATGATGACCTAAAACACACCGTCGACACATACTCCCTTTCTATCTAATGGGGTATTATGTAAATGCATTTTGCATATGTTAAAGTTTCACTTTCCCTCATCGTATGCATATCTCGCAGAGTCGGCCGTTGAGCATTGTTGATCACATTTTAAAAATGTAACTCAATAAATCAAAATATTCAATAAAAAAGGATAGATGAGATCGCCCAGAGCCAAGCAGAAACCCGGAAATATCCTTCGTCTATATATATCGGTCATAATTTCCTACAATTATTTTGATCTGAAGACGTGTCGAAGAGAGAACAGCGAAACTGTTGCCCCCTGATGACTATTATCCTAGAAGAAGTATGAATCTAGCAGCAACACTTCTCCGAAGTTTACTGAGCGTATCAAAAATCATTATTTTTGATGTTCTACCGTTTCAAGAGTTTTGGATGAACACAGTCTGAACATTACGCTACATTCCTCCGATCCGTCTGACAAGACACCCTGGCACCCCACACCTTATGAAACTGCTCTTCACCTCCTCATACATCCAAACTACCTTAATTCTATCTTCCGCATATTTACTTCCTCTCATTATTCCCACCAACAACTATTTTCCTCCTCCTACCTCGCGTGTCAAACAAAAACTATGGTAGTCTTCAAAAATTTATCGCCAATCAGCACGTTATCCATCCATCTTTCCTGGCTCCTTTGATTTGGTCCCCACAACCCCCTCTCCTCCCCCACTATATCCAGCACATCCTCGTTTGTTTTCCATTGTGTTTAGTTCATCTTTCCCAGCCTACTCCAATCCCACATTTAAAAAGCCTCCAATCTACGTCTATCATCCTCCTTCAATGGCTGTGTCCCCACTGTAAAAAACTATTACCCATATTCAAGTTTTGACGAGCCTTTCTTCAACACCTTCCTTATTCAATGTCGCCGTCATAAATCCCTACATCCTTATATAAATCTCTTAGCCCAACGAATTCCTTCTGCTTTGAACATTTTGGCCAAAAACACTTTCGAGATAAATTTACTTCCATCTACTCCAGGTTATGATTTCCTTTTGTCTTACATGTTTCTTCAACCGCCAATAGAATTTAGAATAGGATATAATTCATTTTTTTGCCTTTATCTGCACTTATGTCACAAAGAGAGAAACTATTGTTGATTTTCCTTTGAGGTTTGAATGAGAGAAGCTAATAGTAAAGCTAGTTGTTTATAGGCCTTGATGAACCTAAAGTGATTTATTTCCTGTCCAACAGAATTTGTGAAACAGTATTACAGAGCCTTGCGTCTTGTTTATAAGGTATATTTTCTATTTGGGATCGACAAATTGATAATCAAATATTACGAAATAATAGATCAAGATAATAGGAAATCTATGACATACGATATCACGTGGTTTTCGTCTACGAGACCCATTATGGTTTCAGCGTAATGATAGTTGTCAACGGTGTTTTTTTCGAATTTATTGTATTCTTATCTACTCGTACGAAACGTGTTTTTCGTCGAAAAGGACGTATGCATTATAGTAGGATGAAGAGGATATTTCATGCTAAACTTATCTCATTTTAAGTGTCTTACAAGTTAGTTGTGATAAAATAGGAATGATTTGAAATTGAATTTAGGAATAGCGATGCCACAGTACGACAAATCTTCCGAGCAAGCCTCTTCTCTTCGCGAGACTAGCATGCAAATTCCTTTTGACAACCAGGATAGGATGCAGACGGTCGTAGCGGGGCACAAAAGGTTGTATTCAACAAGAATTTTGTGATAGTCCACGTGAATGGTTAACTTGATCAGATAGAAGCGATAAATTCAATTTTTAATGGTCACTGACAATAAAACCACATCCAATACTCTTGGAACGGAGGACTGAGATTTCACAAAAACAAATTTTCCAAATTTCGCAACCATAAGGACAAAGATATAGAAATTGAACAAGGGAATACAATGAGGAGGACGGAATTTTAAATGTTGGAGATAAAGATATATCAGCTGAAAGAAGAGAGGAGGAATTTTATAGCAACAAAAATTATTTAATTACATACCGTTTATTGGAAAAAGTACGTTCGCGACATCTGAGCTGTACCCAATTGGTAATATTGGTATTTGATCAGACCTTTACCATCATGACAAAAAATATATGCTGGCCATCTTCCCGAAACCAAATGTCGGTTTCTATCAATATTGACTTCCCTCCTTTTCACCTCTATCACTTCTCAATCCAGTCAATTAGTTCACTAAATAAGATTTTGCCTCAGTTATTTGATGGTGGGGGCGTAATAGAAAATGAAAAATTTCCTATGTATACATAAAAAATACTATGAAACCTATTTATAACCCTTTCTTAAGTGTTGATTCTTTACAGAATATTACTAAAACACTTGTAATATGAGTCTTTATCAATTAAAAAACTACCTAAAACGATAGAAAACCGAATTATAATATTATTGAATTGATTCCATAAATACCTTTAAGTAACATGCTGGGTCACGTAGCATATTGAGTACTTATTTCTTGTACACGAATATAAATCTGTAGATTAGTCACCTGGATATATTTTATTGCAGAAAGATGTTTCACCGAAATTGATTATTTTGTGTTTCAGGCAAAAATATACAACTGAACCGCGATTTATTGGCGTGAAAAGAGAGTACAGGAGCCTGTAGAATCAAGTAATATTTCTTAATCATTTTTACATACACTCAAATAGCGTTTCAACGTTTAAATGACACCAACCAGTGCCAACATTTAACCAGATGTTAACGTCTTGAAATTGAAACATGAGTCATGTTGCTAAAAAAGATATTGTGAGATTTTACTTAGTTTCAAATTCTTTCCACTCCCTAATATGGGATTCCACTACATCACGGTTTGTAGAGTCAATAGGTCTTAGTGGACTGGTTTTCAAGGATACCAGATCAAATATAACGATTCTTAGCTCTTAAAAACTTTGGGATTTACTATATATTCAACAATAATTTCTTTCTTAGTCACACAATGAGAACGTATCCCTCATCCCGCATACTGAACAGGGATGATTCTTTTCAAACGCTGAAACATACGTCATTCGAATAAATAGAAACTGAATTTTAACTAAGCCGCGATATCTTTTCATGCTCAATACGCGATTACACCAAGCCTCCCCCAGGCAACAGGTGGAAATTGTCTAGAAAGTGATTAATTAAATGTATATAAAGGAAGCCACATCGACAATCACTCAGATTGCGAATGTAAGCGATCCATAATCACTTGCTCGTAAATTAACATGAATTTCATCGCTGAGACAAGGATAAGGAAACCATGGAAAATTGTAAAATACCAACAGGGGCTTTTTTTAGTTGAGGCGGTATCTATCACGGGTAGATTTCGAGCGTGTGTGAATCTCGTATAAAGCTGCATCACGAAGTGGAATGTGCTACAATATGACTCTGACACTTGCTTAAGCTGCGACTTAATGTTGTTGGTTTCATACCCCTAATGTGGATATACTTGTTTGTTTAAAGAGATAAGCATATGGGTTCATTATCTACCTTATACTTTTATGCTTAAAGTTTGTATTTACTACTGTAAATTATTCACGAAATCATCATTATTTTACAAGACGTCTACTCTAATCTTTGACAAAAATAATGTGGTGCCTACGGCTTTACTGCGTGTCACAACTCCCACTCCTCACGTTTATGCAAATTTAACGTTCAAATTGGGTGATGGAAGCAGGAAGCCCTTGAGCAAGGTCGACGGAAATGTATATCAATATTCTAAGACCCGTTGGATGATACAGTTGGCAGTATCAGCAGTTACAGATACAGGGGCCAGTTCCCTGTGCCGGTTATATAATACATATAAAATATTATATGTGTATATATATTTACACTGAGGTTTTTAGTGAATGCTAATTTCCTTTTCCCTTCCTCTTTCTGATTACTTGTAACGATTCGTTCGATTGTGGGGTATTTATGCAAACGTAGATTTATTGGAAAATATAACACCTTATTTCTATAGGAAATGGGATCATTCTATGAATATAAATGAATTCTTCAATCAGATCTACAATCTATTTTAAAAGATCTTCCAAGTTTGGAAATATGATAGTTACCGTTCAAATGGATATCAACTTCCATTCCTCGTTTGCGTAACGTCCTCCCATAATTGCAAGCAATAAAAATGAAACATAAGCTTCAAAAGACTGACATTTTTCCACTAAAATCTAATTTTTTCCAACATGACGAGTTCAAATCATTCACTCATCTACTGCATTTAGATTAAGACGAATATATCTACCATGGTAAAAATTTTTAATCGAATATTCACATTCTAAGCCAGGCTTATATAGGCAATATACTATCAATTTGAAAATGACATATCCTTTCGTTAAAATTAGAACGAAAACATCATGAATAAGGGGCTGAATAAAAGGAAGGAAACTCGCCGGCAAACTAAGCCTGATGGCTCATTTTATGAGATTTCCCCAGTGCGATGACCTTGACGCAAAACAAATCAGTTGAAGAAAGAAAAAGTGAGGAGAGAGAGCAAGTGTTGACCACAATTCCAATTAAAACGTTCTTTGTAGAGAGAGTCAGAGAGAGAAGAAAAACATCCTGACAAAGGAGATTAAAGAGGAAAAGAGGTGCTCTCGCTATTTGCAATAGATGAAACAACTGTAGCTGGGTTAGAATTTTATTTCCCACATCTGTGCCTCTTTAGTGGCATATATGAGAGAAAAGATTGGTCAGACGATTGCGCGTAACGGTATTGATTAAAATCAGCTCCAGGCAAGTACTGTAGTGCCATAAGTTTAATTTTGCGCGCAATCTGGATAGTAAATAGGACATTATCAAAAGGATTGATTTACATACCAAATAACCATAATGAGAAGATATCCTTTTAAAATGAGGAAGAGTATAGGTTAACATAACTTTTTCAGGCTTACCTTTGTGGAATTCCTTCATGAACAGGGTAGAGAAAGAAACTTTGCTCTTCCACATAGATACATATTACCTCACGCGAACATGGTATTCGTCATCATCTGGTGATGATGCGCAGCATAAAAACCTTAGTCGAGTGAACTGATATACCTTTTTGTGGAAGTGTAAATTTTCTTCCTCTACCCTCATCAGAGTATAGGTGATCCCATAGCAGTAGTTCGATCACTGAAACAATGATTGCACATTTTTCAGAAGATTGGAATTAACTAGAATGAGCTAATACGATACCTTTCTCAGAAAGCAAAAGATGGAGAAGAGATTGGACAGTGAAGGGCATGGATATGGAATTGGATGGTTCATTAACAACCCTTCAACGGATGTTTGAGGAAATATTAGGAGGCATTTTGAAGACTGAAGATAAGAATAACTGTGCGTGGGCAGCTAATTAATACAATATGCCGGGCAAAGTGGACGACTCTGATGGACAAATCTTGAAAAAGCAAAGAAGGTAGAAGACTAGTTACTAGGAACTATGAAGAAAATGAATGGGTATAGAAAGAATGTTAAGCTGACAAACGATTGATTGATATGCAGCGTTTAGGATGTGTACATATGTATATAGATGATGTGGAAACACTCAAGACAGTAATATAACATTTGGATGGCACAATATAACATAGAATAAAATAGATAATACGTAAAAGGACTTTCACATTGTAGATTGTTTAAGCTTTCGGCCTACTCCGAGGCCTTTTTTTGTCAGAGTCTGACCTGAAGAAGGCCTCAGAGTAGGCCGAAAGCTTAAACAATCTACATTGTGAGTGTCCTTTTACGTATTATCTATTTTATTAGTAATATATAGTAGTAGTAATATATAATAATATAGTAATATATAATAATACGTATTCTATTGTGCCATCCAAATGTTATATATACCTGTATATGCATGTATATATGTAGTGTAAAATTAATCAGGACTGAAATATAGACTATACCCCACAAGCCCCTACCAGGGTGTGTGGCGGGCGATGGTGGGACACCAGTTATTTTATGACAGGCAATAAGTAGGCACGACTAATGCATTTGGGAAGTTCACAATTGGTCTATAATTACCATGGCTTTAACTGCTTCTAAGACCGTTGGTACGAGAGGAGTAATGCTATTTAGGAACTGCCTAGTTCATACTATATTTTAACATTTTGGAGTGATAGAGATGAATCACCAACTTCCGGTCTTTGATGGATTTCAATTGTTACCCTCTTGAATACTCAGCACACAAATTTTCTTCTGCGGTGCATGTTGTAAATATAGCGGCCATGTTTATTCTTACACCTTATTGTGGTATTCCAGCACCAAACTTTTAACTATGGAACACTCATTAAACCATGGCTATCACTTATTGCCAACTTACAGGACGGTGATAAAACCTTTTTAGATTGCAGTGCACTTTCAAGAATTTCACTTGATTTACCCCCGCTGATTTGGTATTTGACATTTATTTCGACTCCAAGTTAAATGATTTTTCCAAAAGATAGTCATTATTGGTTTCAATGAAGAGTTTACATACGCTCAGTTACTGACTTTTTCCTTCAAGATTTGAAGCTGAAGGAAAATGAAGCGCGTTCGATTGCATTTTAATGCTCAATTTCCGGAATTTTTTAGATGCTAACCACATTTCCCTGAGCCAGCAGCGACCCTTGAAAACGGGATAAGGAGAAAATGAGCGAGAAGCATGCTAGGATAGAGAAGAGACAGAGAGAAGGGGGGAGAAATTGGTGCTGGAGGCGAATGCTGGGCCGCACTAACATTCTATCCCGAGCGTCACTCTGCGCCACCGTGCCATGCTTTCCGATCCCCAGTCCTTCCACCCTTCCCGCCACCCAAACTGCCTCCCGAACACCCCACCCCCAAACTCAAGGCGGGCGAAAAACCACTCACACACCCACCCACCCCCATGCCCACCTACCCTTCTACTCCCCTTGTCACTTTCTCTCCATCCACCACCCGGCCCGTCTTCCTCCCCTTACCAGACCTCTCTCCTACCTTCTCTCTCCGATGGCTCTAGCCCTCCCGAGGCGGTCTCCAGGGAACGGCGATCCCCCTGTCCCCTCCATCCTCCTAGATCCCCACTCTCCCTTCCCACCATCCTGCTCACTCATTTCCCCCAGGTGTTGTATCAGTATTTTGGAGCGGAGCAGGGAGGGGGAGAGGAAAGGGACGGCGCTTGGGGATTCGGGTGAAGTGATGGGGGAAGGTGGTTCGTAGGGGAGGTAGGGGTTGCTTTGGGCTGGGGAGAGGGGGATAGAACTAGGATCTTGAAGGGGGTGTGTGCGATGTCAGGACAGAGAGCGAGTGGGACTGAGGGGTGGGGGGAGTGTTTTCGATGGAGGGAAGGGGGAGGGAGGGATGGGTATACGCACTTTCCTTGCTCGATACCATTGGTGGGGCATTCTGATTGATTCGCTGCTTCGAGGTTCCTTCTTTATCATTCCGACCGGATAGCTGGGGGAAAGGGGAGGGGGGGGGAGAGTAGTGGAGTAAAGAGGGAGTCCCACTCAACTCCCTTTCTTTTTGTCTCCTCTCTCGCTCACTCTTTTTCCTCTCTTCTCTCTCGATTTCCAGGAGAGTGAAAGTTTATGAACTTCAATGGTGTTCTCTCGGTTCGGCATCGCGTGGAAGATTTATCGAACATCAACTCCTTTCTCTCTCTCCCCCTCACTTTCCATCCCCCGGTCTCACCCCCACTCCTACACTCACACACACATACAAACCTCGAATCTCTCCCTATCACCCCATTCCCGACTCTCATTCTCTCCACCAGCTCGGAGCCATCCTCGCCAAAAATAGGGAAAAAATATATAAGGGGGGAAGGGTAAAGCTTTTTATTTCGGCGATTACTGTCCTCCTTTTTTACCCTCTCCCACCCCACCGCTCTCTCGCTTGGAAGTGGCGTAAGGGAGAGAAAGGGCTGGGGGGGGGGGTTGAAGGAGACGCTGCAATCTCCGCAGGATCATTTTTAAAATTTATACGTGCACATTTGTTTTTCCGCGATGGTCTCTCCCGACTTATATTAATTTTTTTTCGGTTCTCTGGTGCGTTTTATTTTTGCGATATCGCGGAAATCCCAGGGCACAACTCAAAGAGACTGATATGTATTTCGCTCTTGAAAAGTATTTTAATAAGCGGTCCCATGGAATGCGTACACTAAGAGAAATTTTTCTCGAGTGTGACTTGCACGCTTGTTGTCCAAAATAAAAAATAACCAATCCCAGCGAAGGTATTGTACAACGCTTCTCCATACACAGATGAAGTGTGTTAAGCGAGATTTGTATAATTGAAATATTAATTTATAATTGAAAAAATATTTTATTATTTTCTTTAGCAAGACTCGATCAATCGAAAAGAACTGTACCTAAGACAAAATTTAAAAACACTGAATAATTATGTTACTGAGCATCCCGATCAAATAAATTATAAATTTGAGAAGATTTTTTTTACAATAAGGTTGTCCAAGCAAATATAAACAGAACTGAGGAGCATCTTAAAATAAGTCGATAGGACGCAACCTTAAACTATTCTAGCAGACTTCGAAAATCATAAATCTAAATAAATTCACACAATGTTTCCGCAACTAGAAAGTATATTTCACTCGCCATTCAATGAAATTATTAAAAAAATTATTATCATGGAAAAACTAATGATTTTAATCGATCGCATTTGAATCTGGTTTTGTAGTTAACTCGGTATTTTATTTGATGAAAGAGGAATGACAGGGTGCTTTCAGAAGTTTGGATTACGCGCGAATTAAGATATTATATAAAATGAGAGGAAAACAGCAGGCGGCACAAGGAAAGAAACCGACCTATTTAACCTGAATATGATAATATTCCACACCTTATTCCTTAGTATGATTTGCACTAAACCCTTAACAAATAAGCAAAAATTAAGGTGATTATTGTGCTCATTTACTTTAATAAAAGAATAAGTATTTACAAAATGAAAAAAAAATCCATGTTAAATGGAATGCGTCACGATACAAAAAACAAGAATTAAAGTTCTTAGGAGTTGTGTGTGGCAGAGGATATTTCCATTCCAGGCGTCCCACATAAATATCTTAAAAATCAGTTTACAGGTATATTGCCAAATTACAGTTTGGCTGTAATTCCAGCCACCTCTATCCAAGAGAATCCGAAACTTTTTACAAACTTCGTAAAGGGTGAAAGTAAATTGTAATAATTATGAAACAAATGAATAATTGATCTTCCATGAGGTATCTGTAATTGAATATTAGAAGGAAAGCCGAAATAAATGGCCTATTTAAGTGAAATTCGTAATAAGTAATGTATTTATCTGGGGAATCATTGAGAAGCAAAGATGTTATTTATAATCTAGAAGTTAACAAATGACTCAAATTATGTATAAATAAATAAATTAGCTGATCGTATTAAGATCACGGCGTAAAACTCAACACTACAAGTGGAAAAGCCGAATTGTTCACTGAAAAATGTTTTACCTGTTTCCTTTTTGTTGAACTGCTAGTGACTAGATTTTCAATGCTGTCGTTAACGTTATCATAATTTAATTTTCCGCAAAGATACCGCTAAATTAAGAAATAATTCAGGCCCTAGATGATATTTCTTCTTTGACTCGGCATTGCATATGGATGAAAGGGCATTTGGGACGTGCACAAAGGAACCTTAAATTCTACAGAGTATGATCAGAAGAAAAGCTGTCTAGTTTGTTATGAAATTTTATGAACAAAGAGAAAACGACACATTGGTGATGAATGCTCCTTATAGTGAGTTTTTAAAAGTAGGGATATGAGATATACGAGGATACCTATTAAATAATTACTTATGGAATACGTTTCAGGTCGACACAAAAGGAATCTTTTAAGGCCTAATTTATATACACTGGTGAGCGACATAACAAAAGAGAAGTTAAGGGGGAAATTTTTGGAACGACGGCGATCACCTCCGCCTTACATGATTTATTATTACAGCAGCAGAAAACACCACATACAACGTGAAAAATCCTTAAAAAATTATTAATTATTTGATATTCCTTAACTGGTTGGTAGCTTATTTAATCCTAATTAGTACCGTAGGCTGTTACTACGGTTAACGGGTTTCGTTTCATTAATTGTATAAGGTCTCTCTAATAACAATGATTTGCCCATTTGTTACGAATTTCACGCGAGTAATTTTTTATCGCCAAATATGACGGATGATTTTTTTCAAACGACAAACTTTTCATGCACGGTATGTGAGCTCAACACTTTGCGTACTTGGCTTGACTCTGGTGTGGATGCGACCGCTGTCATATACCGATCCTTTGGCTGGCAGAATGCAGATAATAGCAGAATGTTATCTTACGTACAAAAATCACATATCCCAATTTTTACTTTAAAAACCCCAGCCTCATGGCCTTTTGGTAGTACTTCGGCTAATTATGTTTCAAAGAACTAAAATGCAATCGCGAACAGTTCGAATTATTATTATGTAATTGTTCTAGAGTGATAATTCAGAATGCATGCTATGTAGCCAGCCTGCGTCAACCAATATTATGAGGACCACCAGAATAAATCTATTAATGCTTCTTATTCTCTCGCACTGTTCGCGATTACACTCGAATGAGTTTAAATACCTTAATTATTTTCATTCATATGGTGTAAAGCTGGACCAGTACTCCATACAAATTATCAGATTTTAGTAAAATTAGGATTGAATGTTAAACTTTTGCAACTATTGCTATTAACCGATATCCTATGCACTTACGCAAAACAAAAATGACGCATGGATTAAAAATAACTATTGGCCAAAAAAGTTTTCGAAGTAGTTTGAATGGCTTCATTTTGTGAGAATGGTAATTAAACCATTGTGTCTATTCATAGGGTTGTCTTTGGGTGCATTTACAGTATTACACATATTGCAGTCGTCAAGGTTGACATGGCTGGAAGAGAAAGGAGGCAGGATCATCTCCCTTTGACACGGATCCCAAGAACAATTCTCATGCCTTGTTCAGGAGTTAAATTTTCTTTAGAAAAAAGTCCTCACTTCGTGAGTTGAAACATGATCTACCCGACTCCTCCATCCCGCACCATTTGCCTACATTCCAGAAAGGAGTGCGCACCCTAGCGGGGGTAAGGACTTGACCGTAATGAGGGCATCGCTGCTATCTACGGAGAAGAAAAGAAAATGCCCTAAAAGTTTACAAAGACCCGAAGGTGCATTTTATTCCCAACGAAGTTGCGCCTTCCTGCCAATTCCTTTTCTGAAAAATACTTCTAGATGAAAGCTTTTACAACCTTTATCTCTTCAGTAACAATAAGACTTTCGTATTATATAATATAAATGTAAGAAAAAAAGTTAAAGCGGAAGACTCAAGGCTCTAATATCATTTAACTTTTCCACCGGATGCCTGTGACTTGGAAACGAAAATTCCAAATCGAAGAAAAGAGTTTTGACTCTTTTCACCCGATTGACACAAATCGCTAGGGAGGCATTCCATAAAGCCTTTCTTAACGGCGATCGCTGCAGGACCTAACAACTTATTCGATAGCTGAGGTATTTCAGTGACTGGAGCATTTACATCTACCAGTAAAATATACGGCACAGACCACCCCGAGGGCGGTATAGCGGAGTGGGTATTAGGATATCACAATCATTCATGCATAAATGTGAACTTATGCTATTTAAATATAAATACATTTTTACGTTGGTAATTTTTCGGTTAAGGTATGTTTTGAATGGACACAACTACCAAATAAATATTTTGTTTCCCCTATCAAAGCACACAATACAACATCCTACTCTACAACAGGCACCTCTTCATCCGAGGCGTCCAGAATGCCTATCTAATTCCTGACATATCTTTGCTTGCCTAATATTCTCCCCTCTATCACAGTCTACAGCATCACACTACCGATCAATATACTTTTCGTCAATTTTTCCTGGTTCATTATGATTTCTCCCAACATTTCCCTTTCCTCCCCGGCTACACTTGGCACTTCCTCATTTGTTGTCCTTCCTGTGCATTTGTTCGCCGTCTCTATTCTTCTCCACATCAACATTTGAAAATACTCCAAACTACTTCTATCAACCTGCTTCAATGACAATGTTTCGGCTTCCCTGCATCAACACTCCATATTAAAGTTTGGACGATGGAACATCTTTACTGAACGCCCTTACTCAATCCCCTCCTCCCCAATAAATATTAAATAAATAAAAACTCACTCAGCAACCCTTGGCTGACTGAGAAAATAGAGCTTGGTCATCAGCAATACTGATTTTACGAATTCCCCTCCGACTTTCATTCCTACTTCCAGTTCTTCCCATGCCTCTTCAATCATTTCCTCTACACATACGTTGAACACCACCCGTGAAAATAGGCAACCCTGCTTACATCTCATCCTAACACTGCCCAACCGGATTCTTCATTTACCACTCACACCTGAGCAGTTTGATGCAAGTACAGGTTGCGGATCAGTCTCCTGTCCCTCCAATCCATTCTTATTTTCTGCAATACACGCATTAATTTTTCCCAGTTCACTCTATCAAACGCTTTTTCAAAATCTACGAAACAGGCAGATACGTCCTGATTGCATTCTATATTCCTCTCGATTAGTGATCTCATTACTGCAATAGCATCACGCGTACCTCTCCCCTTTCTAAACCCGAACTGATCATCCCACAAGTAATCATTTGCCTTACTCTCTATCCTTTTGTTGAAGATCCTGAGAATAACTTTAGTTGGGTGGGATATCAAACTTATTGTTCTGTAATCCTCACATAACGTAGCCTTTACCTTTTTCGGAATAGGAACTAACAATGATCTCACAAAATCTTCCGGCCAGATTCCTTCCTCATAGATGCTACGAATAAGTCCACATAGACTCCCACATTTTTTGTAAAACTTTTAGTAGTCCCGTAGGGGTTCTGTCCACCCCCACGGCCTTTTTTATTTCAGCTTCCTTAATAGTCATTCTGAGTATGCCTGTACCCAAGCTATCTTCAACTACGTCATGTTTTCTATGTACGTATAAGCTTAGTGACTTGTAATAAATACCAAACAGTTCTTTTCTGTATTTTTTTCATCTCTCTTCGATCTTTTCTGTGTCAACTATTAACGCTCTAATATATTAACGCTGATCTTCCTTCCTTACTTCCCGATAGTCTGTGCGCATATATGAATAAATAAATAATATAAATAGTATTATATATATATATATATATATGTATGCATTTATAATATACACACACAGGTTACATGCAAATACATAATATTCCATGGTAGTTCCCTAACATACTTCTAGAGAAAAAATGCAATAACTTCTCCAATGCATTCGATAGGTATTTCTAGTTTTCTATTTTCCTTGCCATTAATAGGTTGCCATTTAGTTAATATAATCGTGTTCATTGGGAAATAAATGATAGTAATGGGAGCAAATTCCTTTAAAACGAAAAAACTAAATTTTTGGAACCATAGGCCTTAGATATACTTGAGTTCTGGACGGAGAACTGTATGACCATCGAGAATACATAAAAAAGAATGTGATCTGATAAATATTCTCCATTAACATGGAAAAGTGTGCAACTAAAATGATTTTAGTCAACCTGAGTTGCCAAGGACACGACCATTGCATAGATCTAAAGCAATCTTGTTATTATAATTGTCTCGATTTAATCGCTACTATAATCAATTTAGCCCCAAATTTATTCACGTTATTTGATTTAAAGCTGGGATATTATGTTTTAATTATTTTAAATGTACTCATGTTTTAACATTATTATGGTGGGTTTTAACAGCTAATTTCAACCGTATTGTACATGCTTGAATTACGGACGAATTTATAAATAAAAATAAATCAGTTAGTTCTAGAAAATACGTAGTAATTTCATTAATATGAAATCCATCAAGGATTAGTGCAACAGATGTAACCTAATGGATAATAATAGATTTAGATTAACACACACAAGATTAAAAGTTTAATAATTTGTTTTTGATTTTCAAAACGTGATGAAGGTAGTTAACAAACGTTTCATTGATTTCCTTTTCGAAAAGAATAATGCAGTAATAAACGAAAATCAGATATACATTGTTTTATGGGAGCCTATCGTTTCCCAATTTTTTATGCCGAGATCTCCGTGATATGCCCAGGCTCAATAAAATCCATAATAGCCTTACAACTTCAATCGTTGTCAGGTCAGACATCGGGCCTGTTTGGGCCTCAACAATTCAATCCGCATTCAGGCTGGTGAGACCACATTGTTCACGGACAGAACTTGAGTAGAGAATACCTACTTTTGTAAAAATGATCATTTTGTATTATGATATGGTACTCTATATTAGGATCATCAGAATTTCGTTCGAGAATGGTGTCGACAATCACATTAGGAAAGAGGAAATATGAATATGACCCTATTCAGAACGAAATACTTTTCCACGTAATTCCTTTAGGAAGTACATTGAATTCATGGCAGAAATTAATCTTTTTTTAGATCTATTTGCTGAACATATGATTTGTTTGCAACGGTTTTATCTCATATTTTAGAGGCCAACATATGATTATTTTCCTAATCGCGAAAATGGGGACGGTAATTATTATTAGGCTGATCATAACAACGAGCACACAAATAATCAACATTTATCCTAATTATCGATTACGGCAGGGGTTTGAATTTTAATTGTATAATATTTGGGTTAGGGAGGACAGATAAGGGATGATAAGAAGCTGTTCCTCTGTAAACAGGACAATAAAAATTATTTTAAAAATACTATACAATATCCTAAGCATTATATCAGTCTTAATGGGAACAGATCGACTCTTCAACCATACTATTTCGATCCGCCTTCAGGTTGGTGAGAACATTTTATTCACGAAAAAAACTAGAGTAGGGAATGCCTCCTTTCGTGGATTACATATCATATACTCAATAAAAATAAACGCATAAAACAAGCAAACTGCAGCCTACTAAAATGGTTCATATATGAGGTTCTCTGCAAGGTGTTTTATACTTTTAGCTATCTTATATCAATAAACATAAGTAACACAAAATAAATATTATTCAGAATTCCCACTTGAAAATTAAATTGCTTTTCCGAATTATAAATAAATTCAAACAACTTTTAAACAACACTTCCCTCAAGCGAAATTCAATACGTCATGTTCTATGTTCATACTTTTCGGAGATATTTATTAAAATACATTAGAGCTCCATCCGAACTCCAGATATCCGAATAGCCGATTATCCGAATCGCTCTAGCTCCCGTCTCATGTTGTAGTTTTAGAAACCGAATAGGCCCAGCGGAGGGGTGAGTGTGGCTACGGGCGATCTGCCACTGATTTTTGATTGCTTATTGATTATGTGGGTTTTTTTATGCGTCGATTTGTTGTTTTCTTTGAGAGTGCGTTTCATTGTTCACCATGGCTTCGAAGAGAAAACGTGTTGTGTTATCCTTTGCGTACAAACTCAAATTCATAGAGCGATCGGATAAGGGAGTTACGGGCAAAACGTTGGCAGAGCAGTACGGTGTTGGACAATCAACGATTTCGGAAATAAAAAAGAACAAACCTAGAATTGTGAATTTTATGTCATTCCATGAAAATGAAGATGGAAGTTTTTCGAGGAAATCAATGAAAACGAAAACAAACAAAGTTTTAGAAGATTTCGCTTTCAAGTGGTTCTTGGAGCATCGTTCTATGGGAAATCCTATTTTAGGTCCGATTCTTTGCGAAAAAGCTAAGATCTTGGATCAGAAGCTTGATTGTTCATCTTTTAATTAGTTAATAAATAATACACTTTTTCCCATTTTTCTTGGAGTTTTCTTTTAATAGACCCTTCCTCCGGACATAACTCCAATTATACAAATTTTCGATTATCGGAACGGGGTCCGGTTCCGATTGATTCGGATAATTGGAGTTCTACTGTATGTACACACTTGTTTCAGACTATAATTAGTTGTTTCATGCTAACATTTAAGGTTACTACTCATTTAAAATTCTGAGATTGAATGAAATTCTCATAATATCTGTATTATAACATTAAAATCCAACAAATTTTACGATTACGTACAAACGCTGAAGGATAACAAAAAGTCAATCCGTTGATCCTTACACGTTCTGACCGATAACGTCCAATCCTGTATTAATACAACGGACGCGGACGTGTAGGTAGCCGTTGCAAAATCGGGTAAACCTGTCGGTAATGCAATCAAATAACTGTGCCCTGCAATAAAACGACGAGCAGTGTAACAAGCCAGCTCGTAATCTATCACTAAAAAGAGCCAATTTTCAGTTAAAATCGTCCAACCCGTGGAGTAAGCGGAATTTCTAGTTCTTCCACATTTTTATACGTCCATATTTCCTCTTTCTATTCGTGCGTATGATATATTTTCCCCGAAGTGAAATGGAGAATATTAATCGAACTATTTCAGCCTCTAATTCATGAATATGACACCGCATAGAAAGACTGAAAGAAAAAAAAATCACACCAATATATTTCCGCAGCTTTAACGTACGGTAACAAAACCTAGTTCGAAAGGTTAGTGTAGGGTTTACAAATTACAAAACTCAGTGACCTGGGACATGCTCTCACTAATTGTAGGGAGGGGAGTATTTGATATCAGCGTGTGGCCTGCGGTTTCACGTTACGTTCTGGTACGCATAAAGAGATTGGTTTTGATTGTGAGCTTTCAAAGGATTAACCATGGGATTCGATCATTGTCCATTCATTAAGACCCAAAAACTCAACTCAGTAGGGTACTCAGATGCACCTAGCACAAGTATTTAGCTAAAATTTTGTGATATTATGGAGAAATTTTTATGTTGCTACGTAGACTCTAACAAAACAATTTCCCATGGCTTAATATTTGAGAAAATATTCATTGCTACCTGGAAACAACACTGGATATGAGCTATTAGTGCAGAATCACATTTCTTACATTGAATTTCGTCATGATTAAGATGGCATTCGAAATTTTTAGTGTCTTAGGCTGTTTCCTACTATTGGGGTTGTGAGTTTTTCTAACAAACAATGATTCTTTATGTCAATCCTTACGGAATTCAATACGGTTTCTTATAAGATCTAGCTCAAGTTGTTCACCATGTTAGAGGCTACAGAGGTACAAAAATATTTGATAACAGGATCATTCAATACCAGAATATATTCAAATAATGTGAGAAATATGGGTATATTTAAAACGTTTACAGTATATTGACAAAATGTCGATAATATTACATAATGTCATATCATACACGCCAATATATAAGTGATCCATCTTCATTTTGAATCCGTATTAATTAATGTGCCAGAAAACTTCTTTAATAGGTATCATTAACATTTAATTTGAACTGAACTTGTCACAAACATGCATGTATATATGTGTGGACATCTTTGATGCTACTTTCGCTGATAACTATGTTGCACATACCTATCAGGGATTTACAGTTGAGGTTTTTTCTTTCAAATTCGGCGAGCCTTTAAATACCCTCCATCAAGCCTTACCCTTTCCACCCGGTATTTGCACTCCCTGGCTCTCACTTGTGGTGAATCATGAGGCATTTTTGTAGATGTAGATGTGACCATTCTGATCTCTATCTGACCAGTTTTCTATACCTACATACGTGCACGTAATATCCCGCAAGCCGCCTAATGGCGTGTTTTCCGTTGTGTTAGATCATCGCATATAAGCATAGCCTGCAAACCGGATATACATTAGTTTATAGGTTCCATAAGGATGTGTGATAGGGGATGATAAGTCTCCAGGCATCCTGTTTCAATTAAATCCACGGAAATTATCCGCGATTCACTTAAAAGATATAGGGCAGGGGTTGCAAATTCCATAATTCCCAACTAATCTTTGATAAATCCAATTTTATTCGATGGAAGATAACGTGAAACCCAGATTTTAAACTTCTATTTCGAATGTGTAGATGTAAGAGTGAAAAGATTTATTTCACGACTTCCAACACCGCAAATTGTTTTCAGAATTAATTATCGACCGTTTTTTCAATAACTCTACATTAATGCAACTTTATAATAACATTTTTGCGTGGCACTTTATGCAAAACGTTTTTAAGGCCGAAAATACTACCTTGATCAAAAAGTTCCCGGAATAACCACCGTGTGGCGCTCCCATCGTTCCGATTTGAGTTATGTTTTTTTGTTAAATTGGTACATCTATTGTTGATATTCCCTTTAAATCTTAATGTCATAACTTGACATTTGCAAAAGTTACGTAGCCAAGAGTACATCTATCTCTGTGTGTGTTGGCGATTTTTTACAATTGCAGAAATGGATTTAAATTTGCAACAACGGACTTGTATTAAATTTTGCGTAAAAAACGGATTTAGTGGCGCACGGACGTTGGAAATGTTGGAAAAGTGTTTCGGCAACGATTCTCTAAAAAAAACGGTCGTTTACCAGTGGCACGAGCGGTTCAGAAGTGGTCGTGAGTCAATCGAAGATGATGAACGCAGTGGCAGACCATCGACATCGAAAGTCGGTGAAAAATTGATAAAGTAAAAGAAATGTTGGTCAATAACCGCAAATTAACCATCAGAGAAATAGCGGAGGACTTGAACATTGCCTATGGATCCGCCCAAGACATTGTGGTTAATGATTTGGGTTTCCGTCCTGTAGCAGCAAAGTTAGTGCCAAAATACCTCAATTTCATGCAAAAAAGAGACCGTGTTGACGTCGCAAAAGACATGATTTGCGAGGCTGAATCCGATCTCACATTCATCAAAAGGATCATTACTGGAGACGAGACGTGGGTTTATGAGTACGACACGCAATCCAGACATCAGGCAAGTGAATGGCGTTCACCAAATGAGCCGAGACCAAAAAAACCACGTCGTTTTCAGTCAAAAAAGAAGGCAATGCTGACGGTTTTCATGGATTACAACGGTGTAGTGCATCATGAATTTTTGCCAGAAGGCCAGACAGTAAACAAAGAGTATTATTTGGGCGTTATGAGACGTTTGCGTGAAGCAATTCGCCGAAAGAGACCAGAAATCGTCGCACAGTGCTATCATTATTCGTAATTTTTGACGAAAAATGCAACAAATACCATCCAACAGCCACCGAATTCACCTGATTTGGCTCCCTGTGACTTCTTTCTGTTCAATCGAGTTAAAAAACCATTACGGGGAACGCGTTTTAGCAGCCGAGAGGAAGTAATGGAAAAATCGCAGGAAGCACTGATGGACATACCGAAAACCGAATATAAAAAATGTTTCGAGGATTGGATCAAGCGCTGGCATAAGTGTGTTGCAGTCGATGGGGATTACTTTAAAGGGGACAATATAGATTTAGATGAATAAACTTGTATTTTTAATTTTCTGAATAAATTCCGGGAACGTTTTGATCAAGGTAGTATATATGTATATAATATACAATATATTATTGTTTAGTCAGATTTTCATTTTTCAGCTATGAAAAACACAAGTTGTGTTGCACAAATTCAACTGATTCGGAACCATTGTAGTGTGCATAAGAAGATACCATAATTATCTGGGAACTGAATGATGTTATAAAAATATGTTCAAATATTTGTTACGATAGGGATTTTAGTTACAACTCGATCCGATTTCCTGGCACCAGTTCATTTCCGTGTTAATTGGTGGGGTTGATTGGATATGCTGAAACATTTCCCTCTCGTCACTTAACCTTTAAATAATCAATTGTTAAAGTTTAGGGATGGCGCAATATTCGTCACGAATTCTTTCGATATCCGTAGTATGTCTCTTCCGAGCCATGGTCAATCGTTAGCACTGATCGACAACAGTTGTTTAACGACACTCTTGAAATAAATGTTTGCAAAATTAATTGGTTTATCTCGCAAATGACCTCACTTTATAGCTATATGAGAATAAGATTAGGTGGACGAGTTAACTCATCCACTAATTTTCACTTTTAAATGATCTCCAGCCAGCCATTTCTAGCGTGTAAGACAGGGACATTCCACACCAGCCTTTCAACATTAAAGTTAAGGGGTGTCTAAATGTGTAATGCTAATCTTAGATGTTGCCAATAAATATGTAAAATTATTAAAATTTTCGAGGAAATTTTAAATACCATTAAATTCACCATGGTTCGTCAGAGACATTTTAAATATGTCTTTCCACACTTGATCATTGTTATAATATTTTCATCATATCTCCTACCGTAGTACAATCAGGACAATAGAACATTTTAACATCATTGCCAAAAAGAAACTTGATTGCAATCTTACACGACATATTTAATCGGTTCATTAACCTTTAAAGCGTGAGTGATTCCCAACCTTGTCCTTCTAATAATCTAGATACGCTATTGTGTTTCTCATTATCAAGTTTTTCAAATCTATCTCCTCGTTGATTTACTCGAGTGAATTGAGTTCAGTTGCGTAGTGACGCTTCCAAGTATTTTATCTGTCATTTGCGCTGCACAGTGTTTCGGAGGCTTGAGTTCTAAAAGTCTGATTGAGCTGCAGACTAGGTGTAGTTCCTGGTGTCGATACGAATTTCCTCTCCCTAAAAAAGCGCGCGAGTGTACAGGATTTCAAACCTCAAAACCTTCAAAGTGTGGCCACCCTGATCAACCCCACGAGCCATAACTACGGACTCAGAGGCTTTTTAAACCCCTTATTTTCACCCCGGCCCCGTTCTCAGGACCCCCGTACACCATTTCGCTCTTTTGCGTCACGGGTTGGGGTCATCTCGGCAGGGATAGGAAGGGAATGGACGGGTGGTTGAAGGTGGGAATGGTATGGGGGAGGAAGAGGAGGCGGTGAGAAGAAGAAGAAGAAAAAGGAAGGGGGACAAAGGTCAAGGGAAAGTAGCCTCGGAGCGAGAGAGAGAAGTTGGTAGGGCAGAATTTGGGGCGAGGACAATGGAACCCTGGGCGCGGGGAGCAAAGCTTGGGGCGGTTGATGCGGAGCGAAAAGGACCCGTGGCTGAGGGAACTGCATCGTTCGCAACCGTGCCAAAGTTGAGGTAATTAAAAATTGGGAGCGGACGGGAGGGCAGGGGGGGATTGGGGGGTTTGGCGGAGGGTGAGAGGGAGGGAGGAGGTGGCGAAGCTATGTCGGAGAAGCGAGCAAAGAAAAAACAGGTCAAAACGGGGCGGAAAAAATACAGGCCCGATTCATTCCCAGGGAACTCGGGACTAACTTTCGTCTCAGTGAAAACATCAAACACTGGCTCACAATTTGTTTAACCCAGAGATGTGGACCCTTTTGCTCATTGGAAGACCAAATTTTACTTAAGGGGGAGCCATTTCTACCACATGAGCGGTGCAATTCGGGCGCAGCCCATATTTTGAAGGGAAAATGATGTAGTAGATGCAAATTAACGGCTTCACACTCGCGAAAACTGTATTTCATTTTACATATTTTCCAAAAATTCCAAAGAAGTTTTGAAAAAATAAATATATTACCATCTGAAAACAGGAGCGTATCAAAGGGAGGCGCATGAATTCACTCTTGGGTGATATCCTTGACTTCACTATGGTTCTAAATTAATAATATTCCCTTGAAATTCCTTTACAATAACCGTTGTTTCCTGAAAATATATAATGATCTACGGTGGAGTGCGTTGTGGCTTCTTAAATTAAGGTTAATTCAGTTCCGATTTAACAGGATTTGCAATTTTTGTTTGAGAAAAAGGCTATATTATTATTTAATTAATGTGAAAATATCACCATCCCTCCCATTAGAGGTTTCCTAGATTCACTACTACGCTGACGGTTTGGGAACAGAGAATGGCATATCATTATTACCATCCGTAAATTTATATGTATGCGTGTAATTATTATAATTCCTTCAATAAGAGTTACGATTTATAAGAAGATATGCCATAACTCCGTGTAAAATGATACAAAGAAAATTTGTTTAGCAATTTTCACTCACATAATTTCATCAAATATGTCAGGATATTTATCACGAAAAATTCTATTATTGTTTTTCCCCTTTTTCAATTGCAGGAAAAGGATATGATAGAATACATCTTAGTGCATTGAAGAAAAAGAGACGTTTCAGGCGTGATATGGTGGAATATCATGATTAATTAAAATTGGCAATTTTCCACAAAAATTTTGTGGAAAATTGCCAATTTTAATTAATTAGTGCATTGAGTTTATTTCGATGTGTACGTATGAACTCGATTGCATATATTTCAACTATTTTTTAAAATGGTAGGGAATATTTATTTTCAACAAAATAATCTCTTTATTGGCAAGAAATCATAGGAAAACCCTCATTTATTTTTGTGAAATTAATGCTATTCTGCCTGTTTAACTCCCGCTTGAGTGCAAACAGATCGAACCAGGAAATATTACCAGTAATTTTATATGCTTTGTACGTTCAAATTGCTGTTTCGCGTAAAAATTGAAATAACAAATGGAAAAACGTAATTACGATCGAGAAAAAAGCTGAATACAGCTTGAGGGCAAAAAAGAGTTTAAAAAATATTCTCGTTACACGTAACATGAGATACTCTAAAATATAATAACCGAACATTTAGAAAAATTATTTACCCGGCCTACCCTAAGGAAATGAATCCCCGAAACCTATTCACCTACATGACAAGAACAGTGCTTTCAAAATTCACTCAATGTGTGGGTGATTTGACATCAGAAGTACAATTAAAATGATTGTGAAACACATTAAATTCACACTAGCAGTTTCACTTCGTTTAGTATCACTTCGACAACATCGTTGTTGCACGTGGTTTATCAATTAGTATTATGGCGCATCTACCAAATTAGAAACTGGAATAATAAAAATTCTGATACGAAAGAAGTTAGTGGTATTACTCAGTATGTATACGCCTGCATACAGCTGAAGAACTTTCTCACCGAATATTATTCAATAGAATTGACATACGTGGAATATTAAATTCGCAATTTGTCTCACATACTTTTTGAGAGTATTCTGTCGTAAACCTGCATCATTTTTATAAAACGAATTTTAGAATCGAGAGACTGTAGACCATAAAAGTTTATGGATTAGAAAAATAATCATTATGAGACTTAAACATCTCTTAGAATAAAGGAATCGCGTGGACTCAGAATGCCTCCAATATTCATCGGTTGTTGAAAAATGTTTCGCTAGCTGATGCAGTCAGCCATAAGGGGTCGATTTAATATAACTTATCATGCTCCACTGGAAAACCAACAGTTGACCTTTCGAGACAAGCATTTATTCTCACCTACTAACTTGTTAAAATATTACTAGAGCCACGGAGAAGTTCGTCCAGTATCTTTTCATGGAGAACACGTAATCCAACAGAGATACCAAAGAAACACTGTACATGCACAAATACCATTGAGTGATTACACGTGATTGTGATTACTCGTGGACTCCCGATTCGGCATTCACAAAATCAACTATATACCAATCATTCACTATAACTTTTGTTTATAGATCGCTAATTTTATAAACTGTAACATTCCAATTTTAGCACCAAAGGTATCTCCAAAAAAAATAACTGTAAGCCAAACGGTCGTTCCTGGGCCAAATACTCTCCAGATAAAGTGAACATCGACGCGCTTGTTAAAATAACGGAAATCGCGATCCAAACTTGCGTTTCTATATGTCACCCTGAATTTATGACATTTTTTTATACCAATGGGAGGAAGTGGAAGGATTCGCTGTTTTATTTTATAGAGAGTCAATACTTGATCCAATGGATCATATCTATCACCTGAATTCCTTATTCAATGCCGATTTGACAGTTTTTTTAATAATATATTTTTTTATTAGGTAATCTACCGTTTAAGGTAGGTTTTTGGATGGAAACAACTATCTAATAAATAATTTGTAACTCCAAACAAAACCCACTCCAGCAACTAACTCTACATCAGGTCCCTCTTCATCTCTGTTTACTTCTTTCCTCCCTTCATCCCGTCCAACATCCCTATCCTGTTCCTGCCCTTTCCTCGTTTGCCTAATATTCTCAAGTCTTTTGCACTCTTCAACATCCCACTGCCCATCAATAGTCCATTCATCCATTTTTCCTGCTTCCATAAAGCTGAAAATTGATTGAACAATTGAACATATTTACTGTAGCTTGAAACATACTTGATATCTTGAAGATTTTGTATTATATCCAAATATAAATCATAATTCTCCACTTAAAAGAGTCATGGAACGTCCACAATAGTTACTATAAGCAAAAAGAACTTTGTTGCTTAAAAAATTCATAATCTGTCATAAGGTTCACCAGGTGATTAAAAGAAACGTACTCAGTTTTGCGAAAGAAGTCGGTTTCTTTGAAGTTATATGACTTTCATCTATTCCAGAATTGTGTAGACTCAGATTACACCACCAGAAAGGTAAACTAAGATAATGGATTCGACAGTTAATGTAGTCTCTGTAATATTTAATTAATTTACAGGACAAGAGCTAATATATGATTCCTATCATTTGATGGGCCACCATTACAATACTTTGTCCAAAGTAGGAGAATTTCCCTGAGAAAAAGACCGAGGACTACATTGCAGTTCTCCTGACTATTAAATAACGTAGAGTTCCTTTGATTCTACGACATACATGTATATGATATACTAGAAAATATTATCTAGAAGCCTACTTTTTACAGAATATTAAGGAAAAGAACAGATTATTTTGGCTGATGAATCTTTACAATACTATTGATTATAGCATTAAAAACAACTAATATCGAATTAAATGGCAATTCAACTCCCCTTAAGGCAAAGGAGAAAATAGAGTACATATCAGTATGCATCAATAAGCCATTCTGTACTCGTTCTTGCCCACAAAAACTGCAGAGTTGTAAATGTTGTTTTAATTCTGCTACTATTAACCATCATTTCTCCTAATTAATGTAGTTTTAATCATTAAAGGTACATATTTTTAAAAGAAACACTTCCGGTATGTTCTCCATTCAAACTGGATATTCTCAATACTTATCTCTAAATAAGATATATGTCAAAAACCCCAATCGAATGCTTAATGAGAAGCCAATTATCGTCTCACACAAATCAGAACTTATTTTTAAATCAAGCATTCAAGTTAAAAGAGTCTCTCACAGATGTTGTGGAAAAGTTTTAAGATTGGGTTTTACCATAAGCATTTCTTCCGCCTTTCTTTAGTTCTGAATATTATATATTTTAAACGAAAATAAAGAAGTATAATAAAAATAAAGTTAGACTGCTATACGAGAAAGAGAAAGGCTATGGTAAATGTTAAAATAGAAGTAATTAAATTAGAGTGGGTGGAACAGTTTAGGTATCTGGGAAGAATATTTGACAATTACACGTATAACCCGTTATCCACCAAAAAGATGCTTACCAGGAGGTGCAAGGACCAGGTGGGAAGGGTAAGTTTCATGTTAATTAAGTTAATTATATTATTACTGGTAAAATACTGGTTAAAATACGTTTTGAATGGTCACAACTGTCAAATAATTATCTTGTCTCACTCAACAAAAACACAAACCAACATCTTGGTTTACAACAACAAGCCCCCCTTCACGTTACAGAAAAATGTATACAGGGTATTTTGATTGGCAATGGAATGTTGACGACTGTGCTAGATGGGAAAATGCTGGGCAAACGTGAAAGGGGCAGGAATAGGTCATGGATGTTGGACGGGATGAAAGGAGGAAAGGGTTACGCAGAATTGAAGAGGGACTTGCTCTTGTGTCCGATATTGGGGCGTGTTATGATGATAGAGGAAAGTAAATTATCCATGCACCGTTTGGTGGCTTGGTAGCACTTGTAAACTCGACAAACTACCTAAGAGGTAGATTATTTATAATTATACGACATTTTTTCAAAATTACTTCTTTGAAGGAAATTCGCTATTTTGAATGGTGGGATCGATAGCTACCCCATCACACTAACGCTCTCTACATGGGGGGAATCCTTGCGAATCTTGAAATCGTCTAGACTTTATAATACTATTGTCGTCATTATCAAGTATCGAGCCGGCCATCAACTCTATCGATTATCGTCTACATCACAGAGGGCGTTATAGAAAATGTTTTTTGTGGTCACATCAATAAAATTGATTGTCAATGACGACATCTCTATGGGTGAGGACATCTCATCAACATATTACTTCTCTTCATCAATTAAATCATTGTTCAGGTACTAAATATTAATTTTAAAAGCTAAGTCCTATTTATGCGCATTCCATACTTCTATTTGTAATAATTAAATGCATAATTAACGTAAAACTCAGTGCGATGCAATCAAATCGGTTGTCTGGAATTCGAGTATACCTTTATTTGTGCCGTCTCAAAAACATTATCCATTATTTTACATATTCAATGTTAATTCATATAACATACATTTTAATTTAAAAATTTTCAATTAGATCTCTATGGGAACAACATCAGTACACGACTATGAGAAGGAGTTCAAGTGAAAAAATGAATTTAGAATACTTTATAACGATTTGTTTTGGAACGAATTACTGAATTAAAATATTTCATTATGTGTACTCATTGGGCAAAAAAGAGCATCTAGTGAAAGGTTGCGTTTTTTAACAATTTTTTTAAACAGCAGAGACAGCGAGACTTCAAAATTTCGACAAAAAAAATTCAATCCGCGAGACGACATAACGTTAGCGCGCATTTGTTTTTTTTTTAGTGCAAGAATTCCCTCCCCAACTAAAAAACAGAAAAAAAGCGATGCAGCTAATTGGACTGGCCAATAAAAATTCATCCCGCATTCTAACAGATGTTTGCATAAAGGGAATCAAACGATAGTGACATCTGGTGGGAGAGTTATGGTGTCGCAAAAGGAATCCGTAATGGAGATGGACCAAGAGGACGATAGGAGACGAATAATGCACTCGTCAAACACAATGGCCAGTGTCATCCACGAAGATCAGATGTTTTTCCCGGTCCTCACACCGACGAACGATTACATCAGCAGATGAGAATCACATTCGCATCTCTAAGCTGCTTTATAACGGCCGTTTAGTGATATTTAGAGAATTTGAACGCGAAACTTTTATCCAAATGGGCTTAAAACTTCGGATGAATTATGTATAACAATGAGCATGAGTACTTGAGATCCATTTAATTAGAATTAACTGGCATTAACTAAACAATGAAAGGGTCGAGTCTTTATGATTATCACTGGCTTCCCAGTGGGCCGTGTTTGAATCCCTGTAGGGAAGAACTTTCTAGAATATCCCGATCCCAAT
The DNA here is from genome assembly GCA_037158775.1 of Hetaerina titia. Classification (NCBI taxonomy): domain Eukaryota; kingdom Metazoa; phylum Arthropoda; class Insecta; order Odonata; family Calopterygidae; genus Hetaerina; species Hetaerina titia. Next base: position 82,277,984 of record CM073777.1, on the reverse strand, counting down.
TTGGGGTTCCGTATGGAGAGCACTTCAAGTGATGCAGGCTGTCCGGCAGATGAGACGTTGAATTTTAAAAACTCTGAGCACGTTTCGTAATATAAGAAGGCTAATGTCGATACCGATTTTATCTTCATCCATTCTTCTCCCATTTCCTAAAAGTACCTAACCCTACCAAATTACCCATTGACCCCTAATATCGCAAGTGATCTCACCGTTTTCGGTCCCAAATTGTTTTATTACTATTCATTTTCGTGTTTTGAACTTTCTATCTGAAGATCATGTTACGTAAACGCAAAGAATTTTGGCTGAATATTTAAATTAACATAATAATGTAAACCCCATCGTTCCTCGACAGGAGAGATCATGACAATTTAATCATTGAAATCAAGTGTAGAAACGACAGATTTAAGACGTCATTTCTCCCAAGAACGATAAGGGATATTAATTACTGTAAGCGAGAAAGCTAGGGGAAAATGAAATATTTTTTAAATTCAAATTAGCCTCTCATGTTGTCAATATCCAATATAGACGTAGCTATTTCTTTCTTATTACGTACATGCTGCATATTTATTATGCATTATTTCTTATGCAAGTAAATCTCACTTAGATATCATGCTGCATGATGGCTTGAATAATACCAAGAAGAAGTAGATGTAAGCATTTACCAACTTGAATTGATATATTTGCTTCATTTTGCCCAATATATTCTGATACAACAAGAAAAAATACATTTTCTTACCTGGCAGAAATCTTTCATCTGTATATACATTATCTAGATTTGATAAGTTTATAACTGTAGAGAAACACCTCCCCTAACCTATTTTAATTTTTTTATTTTTTTTATAGAATCGAACCGATTTGAGAAAATACAGTAGCAATCATAATTACTTAATATGGAGTGAGAGTAGGTTCATATCATGGGGATGGTATCAAGGGTGTAAGGATTTAAGAAAGGGACGCAAGGGGAATTATGTAATTTCAGGGAATCCCCTCATTTGAACCCTGAATGATGAAATAAAGCTTTTCTCATGGAGAGAGCACGCGTGCTCCTCTAACGTTTATTCCCTTAAAGAAGTTCGAAGGGATCGGATTGGCGCGATGGAGTGTACTGACTCTTCACATTAAAGATCCGGGTTTCAATATCGCCAGTGAAACTTTTCTTATTGGTATCCTGATCTCAACTTGCTGGTTACAGACCACTTCAAGTGGAGACCTCCGTCCGTCGGATGGACATTAGATTCTGTAACCCATTGGCACCATATGTTAAGACTAGGATAATTCAGAAGAAAATTATCTCTCAACCATTCTTTCCCCCATACCCTGAAACAAAATCACCCTCTCTAACCGCAATGGTGCTGAAGACCTCAAATGGGGCTCAGATCCCCCGGCGATTACTAAGTACTTCTATTTATATATTTATTCACTAAGTGCGTTTATTAATGTTGCTGACTTATTTTCAAAATAATTTTTTGGGGTCTCAGTCCTTCTTTAACTATTGGTGGGTAGCTATACTCCCTTTGAGATACCGACTAGCCTTCCCTTGGCATAAAGTTTCCTGGGAGTGAACCAACGGACAGCTCTATAGCTGAAACGGGACCGCAGGGCACTAACTTTGGATAAGACTTTGCTTTCGAGTTTAAAGTTCCCATGGTGCACGCAAAATCAATCAAGGGTGGTCAAAAGATACCCCTAAACGAATCAGGAAACGACTTCTACAAAGGGTTCTGAAGTTAATTTTTCTCTAATTCAACTCAAACTGAATAGCTCGCTTAGCTTTTGAAATACTTTTTTTTTTAAGATTCACGTTACGAATACGAAATTTTCTTTTAGGAATTGAAATATCGCAAAATAATTTTTCAATTAATTGCATACTTATTTTTTTATAGAATATTCAACAAAGAGAAGGAAATCAGTCAAGATTCTGACTGAAACTTTAAAAAAACTTTAATATTGAGTCTAGTTTTTAATGGGTGGGAAAATTAGTCGTTGGAGAAAGAGAATAAGCTTAAACTAGGAGTTTTTGAGATGTCTGAAGAAAATCAGAGAAAATAAAATAGGCGCAAAGGAAAAAAATGATGAAGTCCTAGAAATGATAGGGAAGAAGAAAAATAGGTATTTGGAGAAATTCTAAGGTAGAATAGTTGGGTGAAGAAGACATTAATGCACAATTAAGGGCAGAAGAAGGGAGAGTGTGGGGAAAGCGAGTTTGATGGAGGATAAGAATTGACCTAATGGATGAAATTAAGAAAGGTAGAAAAGTGCAGAGATAAAGAATAAATAATGGCACTATGATTTGAATACCCGTACATATGGGATTAAGGATGTTTCGTTTCATACTATGCAATGCTTGAGGTACAGTACGTACTGCACAATGTTAGGATACATTAAAAGCCTACACTAAATCGATGGATTTCTGCAAAATATATTCTTGTTAATTCACTAGATTTATTAGAAACTGCTGATATAATTTACCCAGGGATAGACGCAGTTTGTTGAAATGAAAATTAATTTTTTCCTCATAATAAACAACAGGCCTTCCCTCGATTATTATGTATTCACTGAAGTTGCCTCGATATTAATACATTGACGACTTAGCACTGATAACTTTTATGGGGCACCACTTTACTTTTCGACTTCAAGCTTTTCAATCCCTTGAAATTGCTGCCACAGAAACATTCGCTCATCGATCGATATATAATATAACCCCGTGATACACTCTCGGAGCGGAGATTACGAGGACTGCAATTCCAAGCGATTTGAAAGTGTGTGGCCGACAAGTCGAGGGACGAAGAAATTTTGGGACTGAAATATCGCGATAGAAAACGTCGCAGAGGAGTGAAAATAACTGCCTGCAATAACTCGGGACTCGCTGTCGTGGTAAAGCTCCTGGACACATAACAATATCATTGTAACTATTTCCAATAAATTATTAACTTTATAATACAGTAAAATGTTTCAGCCTATCTTCACATTCGTATGATATGACTTCTGCGCAAATTACAGAGTAAATCCCTCAAAATGGTTTTTTACTAAAATTTCCTCAGATTACGCACCTTCTCTTTATTTGCATCTACATCATGCCCCGAAATCCACCGCAAGGGCGTGTGGCGGGGGGTGTTAGCTCACCAGCCATTCCTGCACAATCGTAATTCCTATGATGGAGACACTATATAGTGTACACGGATCGTCTAGTTGCAGATGAAAAAAGATCGTTCAGTGAGCCATAACAGCGTGTAATAATCCGTTTTCTCCACTAGTGTGGTTTACCGCTCGTCGAAATTCATCGTAAGTGGAATGATACATGCAGTGATAATGTTATGGATTGGAATAACGTGCTTTCGTAGGTGAGACAGTTCAAGAAACTCTGAACGTCTTGTGATGTCAAACCCCGGAATCCTCGACCACGGATCAGCTGGTTTCCACAGTGGGCAAAAAGATTCCCACGGAATAAGTTCGAAGTGGAACAAGAAATCATATCATCTGTAGGGAAATGATTTGGAGTGGGAACCAAAGCTGCAATTTTTGATTAAAAGAGTTTTTCAGAAAAACAGCAGAATATCTTTAAACTTGAACGCACTTTATGGTTCCGAATGTAAATAATAACATTAATCTCAGCACTTTGATTTTAGCACATAAACTAATAACCAAGAAATTTGGTACTGAGCGTTAAGAAGATACTTCTGCTGTTTCCAGTGATACTGATCCCTCGCTCATGTACAAGCTGAATACTTAATCCAATGATTCGGAATTAATGCCTTAGATTTTTCCATGAGAATGGATTTTTGTTTTTTTTTCGATGCAACATTAAAACTGTATTTAACCCGAAGATCGGTAAGGTAGGTGATGATAGAGTGCACCCAGTACTAAGCCTGACGGCGTGTGAAATTCACGCATCAGGGTAGGGGGGGGGGCAGTTATTTTCCCTGTGCTGTTTATGGCTTCCCAGGAATGGGAGTGTGCGAGGCTACATTCATAAATTTAACCATAATATTTATATGGACCTTAGCAACGAAATACGATGCAAAATAATGGATGGAAACATAGCGGTATTAAGGATTAACTAAGACAATAATAGAGGGAACAGAATCCTAATGGAGAGTTTTTCAAGGAATTGTGAAGAGTAGCAGACAAGATGAACATTATGACCCAATTTCAAGGTAAACATTAAAAATATCATTCTGAGGTTAATTACTGTATGGAATAACGTAATGAGAACACTCGCGAATTTAAAATGTTTAAAAATTCTAAACAAGAACTGCAGGGAGAAAATGGTGGAAGACGTAACCGCAAGGGATATCAGAGGAATAGAAAAAAAACGTAAGAAATGCATGGCAAGCTACTTAAAACCAACATAGAAATTTATTATTTATGATAACGATAAATCCGAGAGCTTCACGTTTATCTGAGTCGATCTGTAAATTGAGCATAAGGCACAGAGGATTTTCGGTTTGCAGTTGGATAAAAAGGGTGAATTATCTCATTCCATTTTAAGTATTCCCTTTGTGTTTACGTACAAATTATTCGTAAGGTTTCAGAGTCGGTCTCCTCACACTGCGGTCGATGGAATATTTCACCACCGTTATTCGGAGGCTACTAAAATACTGATTTCATTAACGGAATAAATTGTCGCCTCAAATGGCGTCTCAAAACCCCTTTACGGTCAGAGAGGAGAGGAGCGGGCGTTGCTTTGGAATCACTGACTGTAGGAGAGAAAGAGGAGAGGGTTAAGACAGGGGTGATGAGGGGCGGGAAGGTCACGAGGGAGGACACAGCCCGTGGGAGAGGAGGACGGGAAAGGGTGCGGGCAAGGGGGCGTAGGTGTGCAGGAAGTGGCCGGAGCAAAGAAGTGTGTGCGGGGGGTTGGGGGAGATGTGGGGCAGGGTGGTGCGGGGAGGGTGGGTTTCTCGGCGTGTTCGGAGGCGTAAAGGGTTCATCGGTCCCTTAGGGGCGTACGCATTGCTCGCGTGGTGCTTGGTAGTGGGGGGCACCCCTAAAGGACAGAGGGATGAGGGTGTGAGGGACCCTTCCCTCCCCAGGGGGAATGCTTCGCAAAAGGACGGCACGAGAGGGCTCGCTGTGGGAAGGGTGGAGGGTCGCGGGTGGTCCACGTAGGGATTGGGGAGTATGCCAGGGCCCGCAAAAGGGGGAGGTATGCCGAGGGGGAGGGAAAGGGTATCGGGGTCGGGCGTGGGCCTCGCTCTCGGCGGGGGGAGGGCCTGATAAGGTGAGCAGGCCGGAGATGTGGAGCGAGCGGAAGGCGGATGCTGCCCGGATCCACGAGTATATGTGTCCCACGTTTTGGGAGTGCTTTTCAGGGGCGTGTTCTGCACGCCAGTTTTTTTCCTTTCCACCCTCCCTGGCATTAATGTCCCACTGCGGCAGGCCGGGAGGCGCGAGTGGTAGGCACTTATCTGATCGCTCGTAAAGGGAAGCAGGCCACCTTCGACTAAAACAAATCGAAATGACATATCCAATTCCCGAAAGGTGCTCAAAGTATAACTCTCGAATTTTAAATGTCGTCTCTTTCCACGCGAATCTACTTTTTTGATGAAAAAAGCTTATTGGTTACAAAGGAGCAGACACATGACCCGGCTGTCATTGCATGCGCTACACCGCCATGCAATACCGGAGGAATCAGGATGGGAGCCGCCGGAGTCACGACTGACTAGGACTAGTAGAGTAGTACCGAACAACCACATGTACGAAAGTAAATGAGGATATTAATATGGTCTCCAATTACATTGGAAGATTACACCAGCAAGACAGAATAAGAGAAAAAAGATTCCCGTCAGTGACAGATTAAGTAGTCGTTCTTCCCTCAAACAAGATATTACTGCTCCTTTTTTCAATATTTAAAAGTCAAAATTTAAATCTTAAATCGAGTTCCTTAACCATTAGATGAAGTAGAGAGTAAAATTGAACCTATATTACACATTTTTTTAAACAAAATAAAGGCTGCGTAGTTTTCTAGAGAAGGGAAGACTAACTGAAATTTTAAAACAGAATTTCCAATACTATACGTAGCAGGTGGAACAGTTATATACAATCCAGCTCAGTACTGTTTCGGAACAAAATGACCACAGGAAAGGGGAAAGAAGACGTGAAATTGCGTTAGGCAAAGAATCTTGAATGAGGAGGAGGGAATCAATAATAAGGGCTTTGAGTAAGGATGTTAAGAAAAGACTCGCTAACACTTTGATATGGAGCTTGCTTATGTACATCTTTGAAAGATAGTCAGTAATGTAGGATGATAGGAATATTGTTGGCTTTTGAAAGATGGGTGTGGAGAAGGATAGAGATAATGAAACGTCCAAAGGAGCCAGGAAAGATGGATTCAGAGAGTTTATAAAGGCAATGGAATATTGAAGACTGTGAAAAAGTAGAGAATGTTAGTCAAGCGAGGAAGGGGAAGGAATAGGATGGATATGTTAGACGGAAGGGAGGAAGAAAGTATACGGAATTGACGAGGGAGTGTAGTTCCTGGTTTCAGATTGTGCTCTTTGCACAAAGGGGCCGGTGAGTGTATTGTTGTATTATGGTGTAGGTGTTGTCCATCAAAAACCTACCCTAACCCATAGAATACTCAAAATAACTATAAAACATATCCTTTACATATATGGTTAAGTGAATTTTATAAATAAATAACTTTCCTAACACTCCCCGCCACACGTGTCTTCCAAGGTTGTGTGTATGTAGTTCACCTGATTACATGTATTTTGTGTCATTTAAACGGTGCCTGTAAAGGTTTCACCCAATAAATCACGGAGATCATGATAATACATGTGGTGACACCTTGGAAATATTGGAATGAAAATTTTCTCCGAAATCTCCCCGACGAAGTACCATATATTTTTCCCCGTTTACATCCACGGTCAGAATTCACGGGTGCCCGATAGTGAAATCCAAACTATGCATTCGAATAGAGGTAGGTATTTTGAACCGACAATTTCGCAACGGATATCACCTCTTCATGAAAAAATATACATTGACTAAATGGATAGAAGATGAAATTTTCGGCCATGGAGTCTAATAAACTGAACGACCACTTCGCCGATATGTAATTGAAATACAGCAGTCCAAAATAAAATTCATAGATATTTTATTGTTTAGGAATGGAAGTTGATAATAACGATTAATAGAAACTAGATTAATAATTCATGTTGGCTGTACTAGGACGAGTAACATACCGAAAATTCCACTCGTTTTGTGCACTCAACGACGCCATTTAAAGCATTGAAAACACTATTCACACTAAGGCAGCTATACTGCAGAAAGTGTACGGTTCAACCCTCTATGCCATTTTTATAAAGAATGGCCTCCCATATTTTTGGTCAATTCACTTTCACTTCCGGGAAGAATTTGTGGCACCTTAGAACGCAAAGACATCTCGAACGAATGAAATATTGCTGCATATTGACGAGGAGTTGAATATTCAATAATAATATTTTTCCAATAGTGCACATTCCTATTTAGCAATTACCTAATTTCAAAAACAAATTATTTTGCGTACAGATACTTTGTTTTTAATTTCGTATACATGAATTCATTTCATGTAGCATGAAATACCATTAATTCATAGCACTGCCAGTTTCCGGAAATCAATTAATGTTAACTTTCTTTTACGTAACTATTCAATAGAAAATTACCTTATCGTACGCAATATGAGACAGTCATACAGGATAAATAAGAAGAGAGCAAGAAAAAATGATTTCAAAAGATTTACAGGTATTTCTTTCTTTTGTTCAGCTGTACTAGCCATGAGCGTAAAAATGGATAGAGTGGGATATCAAAGTAAAAATATTGTTCAGCGCTAGAGGAATGGAGTTAATTGCAAACAGAAATATTTATTAGGTATTATAAGGCATTGAGTTTGGTGTGAGACCGTCGTTGCAATGAATGATCTTGAAAGTTAACTTTAAATATTTGATTGTGTATGAGTTTGGGAGAAGGTATTGGTAACTAAGGAGTGAGTCACAAGTTCGTCTTAAAATATTTTTGGCAAACTACTCGCGATAATAATAAGATAAATTTTATCTCTGGGGCAAAAGGATGTCGGTAAATAATTTGAATAATTGTGCCCAAATGATATTAAATGCTCAAGATTTCCGAAAAATTCGTAAAACTTATTCTGTTTGTTAAGGCCAACTTGATAAATAGAGTGCATGTTTGGAATTTCCAATGATTTCATTTCATCCTGGCTAGGTAAAAAAATACTATGAAAAATATGAACATTGGTAAGAGCCACGAATCATTTAACAAACTGCGATTTAAAAAAAGAAATTCTAATTACGTCCGATAAATTCGGCCGCAATTCCGTTTATGCCAGAATTTTAGCTCCCAAGAAAATATGACATCAGAGTGTCCCGAATTTTAACGATGAAAAATGATTTTCAAAAATGAGGGAACATCTACGTGTCGGCACCACAAGAGATCCGACGTGGTGCAAATCACCAACGACGGGCACAATCAAATAGTTGGCGGAGCAATAGTATGGAAGATCAGATGAAAATACCTCATGAAACGGTGCATTAAACTTATTCAAAATCAATAGACGAATGGTGAAATGGGCACTAAGTGACAGATTCCCTCTTGGCCTTTTTTTCTCAATGTGAGCATGGGGACTCCCGACGACAGGTGGTATTGACAGCTTCGGATGCAGGGTAGGGAAGTTATGGAGATAGAAAAAGGATGTTACATTCTATTTTGGGTTTTCTTCACGAGCGCCGATACCCAGATAGTGCCAACACATCCCAGTTATACGAGATATATAAAATTATGCAAACAGGTAGTGAGAGATATTTCTGTAACATCGCTGTCATTTAAAAAAAAATTGGAATCGATCCATGTCGTTTCTTTGGAGGTCACTTTATTTTTACGAAATATCGAGGGCAATATCCGCTTTATTCCCCAAACACGATAGACGTCTCATAGCATGAAAAACAAGGTGATGAACAATCGCCATCAATCAATGGCATATCCATTCGCTCCAAACTTCGCCTGCGGCCATTAACTAATGTAACAGGAGGGGGAGGAGTAATTCTTTCGAATTCGACACTCTTTACCACAGTATAATCGACATGCTAATTCTAATTTTCACGGACGATGGCTCAATATTAAATGAACACAATTATTTGACAATATTTTCCGACTTAAGACTTTTAAAGTCAACCTTACGACCAACTTAAATTACTGCATACTCCCAAAAAATATTTAAGACATTCCATCATCGAAAAATAGATAAAAGACAAATGGGAGCAAAACGAGGAAATAATTTAAAATTGACCGTCATATATAAGACCTCAAGATCAATTTTTGAATGAACTAAATACCTGCTCCTATAATTGTGTAATTTAATTTGTTTGACGATTGAGATGTAACAATGAGCATAATATATACATTTATATTAGCATACGTAATCTACCGGTTACATATGTTTTGAATGGACACAGACTACACAACGGTACAATGATAGTTCCCTTGACTCTCCCAAAAAACACAATCCAACATCCTACTCTAATCGACGGTCCCTCTTTATCTCGGTTTACTTTTACCCTCCATTAACTGTCCTTAACTCCTTTCTTATTCATTCCCCTTTCTCAATTGCCTAGCATTCACCCTCCATCACAGTCTTCAACATTCCACTGCCGATCAAAATCCTTAGATAAGCTCGTAAAAAACTTTTAAAGAGGTTTTGTCACCACAAAAAATATTACCCTTTCACCGATATTTAGTCCTGTCTTTGAAGAAATAGTAATATAAATACGCATAGAAAAGGTTTATGGCTTTGCATTCATCTTCTGAAGTATTCGACACCCTCAAGTTTAGGCATTATTTGAAATGATATGCCTAGAATTGATATCGCTTCATTGGTTAATATCTGAGCGAAAGAACCAGAATGAGTGATCAATATTTTTACTATACTTACACCCAATAATCCATCTCAAGAAAACAGCATACAAAACTAATTCAGCTAATTATCAGCCAGGGAAAATGGATATGACTACGTATCAAATTTCCAGTTACCCAACCCCAGAGTCATGCTAATGGTATGCTTAGAGAAGTTTCCGAGCAACAATTTATTTCAAAATTTTTACCAATTAGTGGAAGTTTATTAATCAAGACTTTATTTAATTTAAATAATATTAGTGATTCTAAAAAAAAATCAAATATTTTATGATCGGTAGACCACGGAATTTTTACATGATTCCTTTGGAGCCAACTGTATCTAATAGCCCATGTACGAGAATACTTCATATTAGAAGGAATTTAATTTGTAAATATCTCCGAACAATTCAGCTTAATATGTTATTTCAATTTCGGGAATAATCAGCATTCTGAAACATATTACAATTCGTGTGTTATTACTCACTCTGTGCTTACTAATACGCATGTAAAGAGTTAGCCATTATACGCATAAAAATACATGCGCCAATGAAATTGCGTGGTCTTTTTTAAATGTAACTTTTACTGTCTAAAAAAATCACACGTAATTTAACGGTATTTATATATTTGGGCCGCAGACCTTTTCATTAGTTCTATAATTCTGTCTTTCTTTCGACTTGAATTAACAACGTGGAATATCCGAAAAAAGAATTATTTATTTCGAAAAAGTTGCAAAAGACTCCTCTAAAGTGTATAGGTTTACCTTACACGTCTATTAATTAAACTCATCCCTATCAGTGAAACCGGTCGCCTTTCTCTTCAAAACTTCAGGAGATAATCATAAAGAGGTGGGAGAGTACGCCTGTTTGCTAACGGTGGGGCAGTGTACGTGATGTCGTTTCTCGGCTTCAGTGGGGGGACGTAAAAAAATTAAAGGGAATGCTTAGCAATGTTTTTTCATAGGTTTAGTACACCATCTTCATTTATATAGTATCAGACAGTCAGATATTCTGCAACTGGATGTTCACGAAAACATGTTCCTATATTCCGAGCACAAAAGAATCAAGGAGCTGTTTTTTTTAGATTGCCACAGAAAGTAAGGATAGATAAGAATAGATCATTGAGAATAATTTTCCGAAATTCCGTACACATTGTAAACTAACCACAATTTTTTGGGGTTTGGACATAATACCTTAATGCAAGATCTTATTAAAGTCTGTCATAATGTACATCTTATTGCATTGAATTTCCTTCTCACATAACCCATTAAAACTACAAGGATGCCGCTAGAAGAAAAAATTAATTTGATTCTGAAACTCTTTTGAAAGTTATATAGTAGCCACGTGTAATACATCTTGTATAATTAAGTAATACGCGATAGTTGCTCAAAACGAACTATTTGGAAGAAACCAACCAACCGGAGTCGAACCATATTTAGCTTTGCGGCAAAATTTAAGTAACATAAATTTAAGAGTCTAAATTTGACAGCTCGGAAAACCTCATGAGTGATGAGCTTAGATCATTGGATTAAGCGCTGATTAATAAGACTTATTAAGTCCAGAGTTTAGCAAATAATCATTTGCTAAATCATGACAAGTAACTTTCAAATTCAAAACATCATGCAAATAATATAATATTAATAGTAAACTCGTCTTTTAAGAGGTACGAAACGTTGAAAATTGCATTCAGGTCAAAAATAACTTGGCTATTAGTAACATTAGAAAGTGTGTTATAAAACCTTTCAACATAAACTACGTTTAAGCAAAATTCACTGTTTCAAGTAGGATTGAGGGATGTTACCATTTAAGTAACTGTATAGCCCCTACGAAAAAAATGTCTCCATTAGTATATTTTATATTGAATTATTTTTACCGAGTTATTTTTACAAATGGTGAATAATATTTTCTGTCAAAAATCAATTATTAATTTAATCTTATGACAAAATTATTTAAAATTTTCAGAAGCATAAGAAAAATAAACAAGAAAACCACCAGATTTTAGCAGTAGCGGGTAGCAAATGTGCAAGGACGGACCGGAAGCAACAGCGATGCTTCCGGCTTGCTCCCTTTCTCCCACACCTCTATCGGCAAAGGAAGGTCTTGCGTGGCCTTTGATGCCAACGCCCTTTTCGGAGACAATATATTACGTTTTTATTTCTTTGCTGACAAAATTTATGACCTTTGCGATTCGCGGATGAATTTTTCCACCCAAATCCTATCTCTCTAATAAAGACAGACATGCGTGCATTTGTGGAGGGAATATGTTTCGTTGAATTCAAACCAAGAATATTTATCGCCTGCGCCTTTGTTTCCACAGTGAAGTTTATCAAGTCTTCATGGAATTGTTTATGCAGAAGAAAGAATTTTTTCACGAAATTAAAGAATACAAGACGAATTGTAAAAGCACCTTTAAGATACATAGATGAATATTTGTTTAATTATAAGGAGAAATTTACAATTAACGCATAAAATACACTCGTTATAAAACAATATTTCACAGTGTCTTTCAAAAGGCATTGAAAAATGATGCGTATGCAAATGAACTTAATTTAACTTCAGCAAATATTTAAGAAAATATACATTTCAAATGCGCATAAATATAAACGTTATTATATTCCATATTTATTTTTATGTATACTTTATCGTTCAAGCTCGGTTTTCAACAAGGACGTTCTACAAGTAACTAGGGCCAATTTTTCGGTTTTGGTTGAAATACAGTAGAGGGTATGAAAACATAAATACCGGTATGTTTTAAGATGATGTGTTAAATATTAAATCAGTGGCGGTCTATTTTCATTTATACTTCTTCTACATTAAGTTGATTTAGCCATCAATGTTATTCGTTCTTCTAAACAATTCTTTTGCATAAAACATAATCCGTAGGACGTTATCCAAATCTCAGTTCTAAATTCGGATCAAGTGCATTTGCCTCCCGCTTTGTAAACTTAGAATCGACTGCTGTGTAATATGTTAACCGCATGGTTCAGTGGCAATAATTCGGGATTTAATCGCATGGTAAGGTGCATATTGTTTGCATTTTCGAGTAGGGGGACAATCCTACAGGGTGTGATTCCGAATTCATGCTGTTGTCACAAGCACAAATCGCGGAGACATTTTCCATGTTCCTCACGTATTGATCGAGTTTAGGGGAAAATTCAGGTGTAAACTGTTGAGATGACTCATTGATAAACCCTATATCCGAGAGATTGACGCCCTAATCACGTTGTGACCTAACGAACTTATCGCAGAATATCTTCCTTCGCCTGCTTACGCACTTATTTATGATCAAAGAGCGCCTTATATATTGAAATGAGAACGTGTTTAGGTGTAAGACACATAGTGTATACAGTTATTTGGAAACGTCAGCTCACATGCGTTTAGAAGGAGAAATTTCAATTAAAGAAGAGTTTAAAAAACACCGAGTCATACTTCTATCGAGAACTAGGGGCGATGGTAATAAATGCCACAGTTATTGAATTCACCAACTACGTCACGACTAGGAAATTGAGAATTTAAAAATCGCAAGTTTATGCATGCCATTTCACACCAGGGTATCACCGGATGAAATTGTTTATTCTTACAATATAATTTTAGTGATGCATCACTATCGTGTTTGTGCGTTGATAAATATATAAAAATCTATAGGTAGGTTGTTCATAAATGAATTTTTACAAAGGTCAACGCCCGGCAGTTTCACATTCACTCACATATGTTCGCAATTATGATTCCATTTAAAATCTACCGTCAACAGTGTACCACCTTCTTAAAATACAACCAATAATATCCCTACCAATACTTGCAAAAGGTTTAACCTCTTTAATTATCTCATCACCTCTTTGCACACGCTCATGCAAAATAGAAAATCTCTTCTACTAAGTCGACCATGTCACATAACTGTTATTTCCTCAAAACGTTTTTAAATACTGCATATTTTAAAAATAATTTTCCCGTCAGTGGCTTACTAGACAACCTGGGGACTCAAAACTTGCGAAATTTTCCCTTAGAAAGCAAACAATCAGCCTAATTCCAAAGAAAGTTGGCCCGGTGGGAATTACTTCGTAGCGTACGTAACGTTTTTTGAGGGAGAACTGTAACAACCTTTATTTCTGTTCATCCCGAATGTGCATTGTTCTATCGCGAGGGGCGGTTGTAATTTAAGAACAAGCACGGGTGTTGACCGTTTAATAATTTATCTCACGATACACAAAGTAGGTACTCGTATGCATGCCTTTCCACTTCCTCCTTTTCGACTGCGCAACTTCTCTTCGCGTCACCGGACCGACCTCCACGAATTTCGTCAAAAAAAGAGGACATTTTTAGAAAATACGAAAAATATTAACGCATTACCAGGCCCCAAACACTATCACCAAAGTAGCTCCATGGTAATATAGATTAGAGTACATTAGGGAGATGGTATCCCTTTCCTCTTTTCTTGATGAGATACAATTTAAGTAGACGCTATTTTTCAAGTCTATCGTTCAAACTGTATTTGGAATGGAGACGAAATGGGCACGCATTCATTTCTAAGTCTTGCATAACAAGAGATAACTTAATATTCTACGCTGCAATAAACTTTTTTTCAATTTCACATACTTCCTTCCTCCCATCATTCCGTCTAGTATGACAGCACTATCCTCAACACAGTCCTCAACGTACCATTCCCAATTCAAACGCTCCAAATCCACATTCCATGCCTCTTTTTGATTTCTTCCAACATTCCCCTCTCCTCTCCCGCCACTACTAGCACTTGCTCATATGTTTTCCTCCCAGTCGAAACTACATTTTCATCCTTCTCCAATCCCAATTTTTAAAAGCCTCCAACAACGTCTATTATCCTGCTTCAATGGCTACGTCTCGTACAAAATAACGCTCCATATCAAAGTTTTCGCGAGCCTTTTATTAATATCCTTATTCAATCCTTACTGCAAACTTAAGGGTCTTTGCCTAACGCAATCCTTCTCCGCAAGTCTCTAGTTCTTTGAACATTTTAATGCAGAAACTTAATACCTAAGTTAGTACAGATATTAGCTCATTTGAAGATAACACTGTTTTTAATGAGGATAGCGGACGCTGACAGGAACTTTCTAGCAATTTAGACTTATCGAAGTGATCTGACAAAGATGGTTAGCATGAAATATCAGTATGTGTACGCGACTGAATTTTAGGAATCAGAGAAAAGATCAAAACACCCGAATTAACAAACCAATCGAGCTTAGCATTTAAAAACAAACTGTCATCAACCCTTTCATAGGGTACCTACCGTACATTTGAGGAATATTCGTACATGTACATGGCGAATACCTTAAAGAAACTTTGTTTCAACACATGGATTGTAGGAAAATAAAGTAACAGAGAGGGGTGTTATATCGCTTCAATTAGGCCACCTTTGAGGAGCGCGATAAGCATCTAAGATTCAGGGTATGAACTTTAATTAAGGAATCAGATACATTTCAGAAAAAATCCACTGTTATTGTTAAAAAATTGCCATAATGAATGCGTAAGCGTTTCAGGTATGCTGGATGAATTAAGCTGGAAGCCTCTTAAAGAGAGCAAATAGGACTAAGTTTAGAAAGGTGCAGGTAATTAGGATTCTCTTTCGATACAGGTTGACTTATTACGGTCCCAGAATACATTGTTAAATTCGACCACCGGGTGATATTTTGGGGATACTATAAATTCTAGTACTCGCCTATGCAACTTACGTAGTCATATCAAACTCGAGCCCAAGCGTCAGAATATATTAACGTAAAGACTAACACTTAATGATTTACCGAGTTATGCATATGAATGACGAATTTTGTATACTATTATTATTGGTATTATACCGGTTAAGTCAGGTTTGGATGAATCCAAATAACGCAGCAGTACGAAGATACGTTTCCTTACCTCTCCAAACAAAACATATCCTGGCTTATCCAACAATACAGCCAACCCCTCTTGTTTCTGTATGATATTTAACATTTATTCCAGTGCTTGTGTGGACTAATATTTATGAATTTATGATAATGCCCTAATACCCTCTGCCACACACCAATATGCCGGCTTTCGGCGTATTGTGTGGACGTAAATAAAGATGTATCTCGTCAACCAAATTGTTTGGCCTTATCTGAAATTCACAAGAGAATTTTAAACGCGATGTCTATTTATTTAGGGGAAAGAGAACAGTATGATAGCAAAAATTTCAAAACGTTAGCATTACACAAACAAGTAATATTCATTGCTAGAACGAATGAACTTCCTAAGCACGCATGATTACACCGCGAGCCATGGAGGAATGCTAGCAGTGTCATTCTGACCAGGGCCATGAGTCCGCAGTGTTAGGGTAATACCCAGCAGTGGTATAAGCATAGAGCATCATCAACAGTGATTCCGGTGCACAAATCCAATGCAAGAGGCCACATTTCCCTACGGTCGACTCCTTGCTCAATCAGTTTACCCTTCTACACTTTGTGATCTTATTCGGGTCACGTGGGCCAATGAGGCGCATGATTTCTTCGTGATTTGAACCAGTAAAACATGAAGGAGGAGGTGGATTTTTCCGAGGGAGGCATTCGGGCACTTTGGTCAAAGTTTTGTGCTACGAAAGTTTCCAGTGCTCTGACTTAGCCAAGGATTCTCCAGGAATTTTCCACATTTTATAAGAGAGACAATTTCCTTTCAAAAAATAAATGTTACCCTTAATTTGAATCCATTTCTTTCTTTTAGTAAGGAAGGCTGTGGTTAAAACTTACATCCGCCATTTATTCGGCATAGTTTATGGTAGATCGGAGCGGCAGGTCAAGTTTCCAAGAAGATTGGTTATAACTGGAATCGATAAAATGCTCTATGCAAATAATACTTATGAGTCATTTTGAGGGTATATCTTAGGTCTCCCTTACAAAGTATTTGGTCTCTAAAGTACAAAAATAGAAACAGAATGGAATAAACTTTTAGTATTCCAGACCGAAAATTACTTTCCCTTATCCTTCAAGTTTATTGATTCTAACATCTCCTGTAAATATTTTGTATCGTTATAAAAAGACTTATTACGACTAAATCAGCCTATTACTGTTCTTCAGATTAAGCGTTTAGACATTATTTATGTCCAATATTTCCGTCATAGTTTGTTATTTTGCAACATTACCTTTCGGACTTAAATATCATTGGAGTGAATTTGAGATTTTGATATCGTTAGATTCGCTGTTTAGCACACCATGATCACATGAGGTACTTAAATAGGTAAAAAACAAATAGGTTCTAAGGGAGTATTTATTAAATATTTAGTGGAGTCTAATTGAAGATTGCAAAAATATAGCAAACATTGTATGTTGTGGATACATGAGTTGTCTTTGGCCAATCACACATTGGATTATGTGGAAAATTGCCAATTTTAATTAATTAAACATATTGGCTTCAAAAACTCTCAAAAAGTTAATCGATCACGTGCTGCGAGGGCCATTCATGGATGTATTAGAGTCCTTTGTGTCTGATATTGATTTCATTGCCAATGATTTCATTTAGAAATGGCGGTGGTCCCGTACGCCAAACAACAATTAATACCATCTTGATTAATAGTCGTCAAAATATAATTTCAGATATTAGTAACAAATGTACTTCTAAAATGGCTACGTCATAGTCAATTTACACTTTATTACCATTGGACATTATTATCAAGTATAAACATAAGTCGATTTTAATTTTGGGTCGCTTTGTTCTGGGCATATGCTTCCGGTTTGAAAATTGCTACAAAAATTATTATCATTATTAGGTAATCTAAAGGCAAAGGTATGGATGGACACAGCTACTAAAATAAATATTTCGTCTCTCTTAACAAACACAAAACAACATTTTACTCTACAGCAGGCTCCTTTTCATCTCTGTATACAGAGATACCTCCCTTCATTCCGTCCAACATCCCTAACTTATTTTTGCCTCTTTCTCGTTTCCCTTACATGCTCATCTCTATCACAGTCCTCAAAGTTCCACTGCTTATCAATATGCCTTACATCCAGTTTTCCTGCCCCCTTATGATTTCTTCCAAAAATCTCCTTTACTCCCCCACCATACCTTGAACTTACTTGTTTGTTTTTATTTCTGTTCATTCACCTTTTTCATCCATCTCCAAATCCCTCATTTCCAAGGCCTCGAATCTATGCCTATCATCCTGCTTCAATGACCATGATCCGACGTCTCATTTGTTTTATTTTCTGTCCATTACCCCTCAATGGACAAACAATGTAAGAGGTTTTCCTCCATCAAAAAAAAAGGAATTACCCGAGACGTATACCACAAATGAAGCCTCGGTAATGTGTTTGGTCCGCTGAGAAATCACGACCTTCTCTCTCCTCTGTCGGTGTCCTCCATTTGGAAGGTTTTCTACCAACGCATTTCCTGTGGATACACGCGTGAAGGATAGGCGTAGGAAGGACAAGACTGGCGAGTGCGAAATTCTGCCAAGTGATAAGGAAGGCGCGAAACAGGACCAGAATATAAGTGGTTGTGGTGTCTGTCCTATTGGAAAGTGAGGGTTGGCGAGAGAGGGTTTGCTTCGTTCCACACGTGTATGCGTGATCTCGCACGAAAGGACTTTATTTTTTCCAAGAGATTTCTTTCGCTGGAACTGGGTGGGTTTTGAGATGGTGAGGCGAGATAAAAGGAAATGAGGAAGAGAGGAGGAAGAAGAGAAGGGCAAAGGAAGAGGGAGAGTGAGATAGAGGAAGGAAAAAGGGAAGGGAAAAAGGGAAGATAAAAAGGGAAGATAACGGAGTGCGATGTTAGGATTGCCATTTCTTCCCTCGAAGCACTTGGAAAGGAGGATTTTCGACTTCGATTCGGAGATTCACCCCTGCACGCAAGAAAACGCCTGAATATATTTTTTTATTCTCGCCAACCCCTAGCCATATTTTTCGCCCCCACCTGCAGTCGGATAGGTCATAAAAGCACGCATTACTCCGCGGATGATTCAAATGTCACCGCTTATCACACCTTCAAACAGCTCTATTCACTCTTAGGAGTGTTATTTTTGTAAGCCGCTTGGATGGATTTTTATAAGGGTTTAGACCTAGAATGCATGGAAAAATTTAAACGGTCTTATGATGAAATTCAATCCTAATCCCTTGAACATTTATTTCTCTTTTTTGTTTTTAAATATCGTGTGGTAAAATAGGAGCACTGACACGGCATGTAGGGCAAACGATAGATCAATTAAAGATAAGGATTTAAAGTACTGAGGGTGAATGTTTCTCAACAATACACTATGAAAATAAAATAGATAATACTAGACCAACATTTCGAAAAAATCTTGTTATAATGAATTAAATTCAATATAATTTAAAAATATTCCATCCTTATAGAGTTCCGAAGGGTTTATGAAAACAAAGTAATGGGAGGGTTGAGAAAATTTCCAATAGAGTTTTGTTATGGAAAAACATTCTATTAAATTTAAGATTTTTTAGATACCTGATCTTGTGTTAAGACGGTATAAAACAAAAGTGAATCTGGATGTATTTCCCATGTAACGATGAAAAATTACAAATTTTCTGTAAATGATAATTAATTGGTAAAGTAACTAATTAGTGGCTGATGAACGCCCAAAATAATAACTAATACAAAAAATAATGCCAAATTTTATTTGGAAGTGTATGCATTCTGAAGATCGTAGCACGCAAAGCTATGATAGCAGTGATCAAACCAAGGGGTAGGTCTTCAATCTTTACATTAAATAGACCAATTTAAATACAATTTCGAGTAGACAAAAATGCCGTATGACTAATATGGAGTTAGCGGTAGATAATAGTAACTTAGGGTTCGATTGTCATTGCTTTTCAATAGAATAGGGCAATTCAGGGGGTATACAATGGAACTTAAATTTATTGTGTGACTAAAAGTATTGGAAAATCGAAAACCTTTAAATTCCTGAAAGAAACTACGTTTCGGAAACAAATTGTACGGAAACTTGTCCAAAAAAAGGCATAGGCACTCATTCGATTTCGAACCAGGAAACAATTTCTCCGTTTACCAGTAACTTTCACATTATTCGCGAGTCAATTGTTTCAAGCACCCAGTATTTTTGTCAACAAATGACCAATAATGATAGTTCCAACCGACACAGCGA
The DNA here is from genome assembly GCA_037158775.1 of Hetaerina titia. Taxonomy (NCBI): domain Eukaryota; kingdom Metazoa; phylum Arthropoda; class Insecta; order Odonata; family Calopterygidae; genus Hetaerina; species Hetaerina titia. The sequence goes on along the minus strand of CM073777.1, from coordinate 82,258,016 downwards.
ATTCGTGAAATTCACTACTCTAACGGCCCTAAAATTTTATTCATTGCTTTCCGCGCGTAATGCAACACTTAAAACGAAAGACAATGAATATATAATGTGAGCAAAACAATTACGATATCACTGTACAACAAATCCTGACCAAGTTCAAGAGTGAAATCCTCGATAAAAACAGCGTGAGAGAGAGAGGCGTAGAACGACGGAAGAAATGGAAATTGGTGTGGCGAAAAACAATGGGACGACATGATTCTACTCGGCAAAAATCCATCCAGGTGAAGAAGTGAAGTGTGAGAAGTATCCGTAAAAGAGGGACTTGGTTAGGTGGGAGGAGGGATGGCATTCTGAAAGTTTTTAATGGGCTCAAAACCTTTCCAACAAAAAAAGATAAGAAAAAAAGTTGAACACCACAGAGATGCAGAGGGTTGGCGGAGGGAAAGAGAGAAAGTCAGAGGAGGAAGGTTAAAGGGAGGGAGATAGAGGGAAACGACAAGCCCGAGGAAGAGGAGGGTTTCCCGTCGGTCGACGGAAAAGTGAGACAGAACACTGGGAAAGAGGGAAAGGTAGGCGGTGGAGGAGAGGGTTAGAGGAAGAGGGGATGGGAAAAGATACGGTGCTCTCTCTCTCTCTCCCCGTAGCTTTGGCGGGAAGTGGCTTCGGGTGTTGGTGTGCGAGGTCGCTGGGGTGTCCTCTTGCAGGGATGACGACGCTGGGCAAAAAGCCTGGTCGATACGGCAACCGACTTCCTCTTCGACATGCCTTCTACCTGCGAGAGGAGAAGGGGGATGTTGGAGGAGAGAGAGGGGTCGGTACCTGGCTTGCTGCCTTCACAACCCCCTCACTCCACACTACCTTTATTTCTCCACCCCTTTCCTCCTCCCCCTGGCCAACCATTGTTGCCGACGTCGCCTCTCCCAGCCTCACTCTTGACGTCTTCCCTGAGCAACCAACCCTCCCTCCCGCCCCGGACAGTGAACCCCTCTCCAAACTCTTTCTTCTACGTGCACGCACCTGTCCCAGGGACCACCGACCCCTTTCGCTACCCCTCCGTCGGTGGGTTGTCCTGTCTTTCGCCCTCATTCTCGCAATCAAGAGTCGCATCCGGCTAAAGACAGAGCCGTCTTGTGTTTCAGGGCGGGTTGAGTCCACAGGGGAGGACGCCCTCGACACATAAAATAATATGTGCGGTCCATATGCCCAGGGAATTCTTCCAGACACAATGCTCCTTTTTTGCGACGGTTTGATCTGTTCGGAGTGCGTCAAAAATGTTCAATCCCTTGTGAGGGGAGAATGAACATAGAAACGTTCATTTTTAAGCAAAGTGTCTTGCAAGTCTAAAGTACACTTTTCATAAATCATAATTTTTGATCCGTCATAGTTCCACTAGGACTATGCATGTAGGGGATATCTACTGACAGCAAAAGGTCACTGGTCAAGGTAGTGAAATGAGTATGCCATTAAAATTAAAAGCTAGAATCGATAAAAACATAGATAAATTAAATAAATAAAATTTAAATGGAATTAGATTAAAAAATGTAGTTAAAAATGAGCAAAATAAGGAAGAACAGGCCCTGAAGGAACGATTTTTATTCTAATTAATTTTTTCTGTGATTTCAGAAAACTCAAATCCCCGTGTTATTCGACCAGAAGGCTGGTTTGATGGGTTGAGGTTACAACTCACCCTCAGCCTATCCAATTGCGTGTTAATCACCTAATTTTCCTGTGCTGTTCGTGAGTTTCCCCGTAAGATCTGACAGATGAAAAGTCACACAGATTGGGTAAACTCGAGGGTTTTCAGAGTTGGCATTGAGAATCGAAGTCGAGAGTTCTATCCTCTTGCCTAAAAGAAGAAAACTAGAAAATTGAGGGGTATGTGAAAAATACAATGTAAACTTAAAATATTTTAGAAAAAAATATTCCTAGATCAGTTATGCACCAAAATTTACTTCGGCCATACAAATTCTTTGAGGAAAGTAAATTAATGATAAACCACAAAGGAAAGCACAATTATCGAATCTCACTCGCACGCGTGATGCCATAATGATGTAAATGATGCAGCAATGACGTCACTGATGGAGAGGAAGCTACGTAAAACACATGGATGTATTTCGAAAATGACTAAAATGATTGCAACAGTTTATCGTGGTGTATAGTGCCACGTTGTATTTTGTTAGGTGAGACTAAGACATATAATGATGTTGATTCTGCGCCTATCAAAAACTCTCAATCTATTTCTAGTGGCAGACTACTATTTATGAAAATAAATATTTTAATAATATCCTTCAGAATTATGCTACGTTACAACACACAACAGTTAACACGGTTGCATACACACAGGGATACACAGTAATTGCTATTTATGTACCTTTTCGCATATCACTACGGGGTATGCGTTTTTCATTGAAGGAAGGCCATTGCTACTTTTAGAAATTATCCAGCACCTACTGGCCATAATTTATTGAGGTAATACCGAATCTTCCCTCCCAATTCGTTTTGTAGCATTTATGTTGGAGGAATTCGGCCCGAAGACTTCGTCCGATGGGTATTAGTTTCCACTCGTAATCCAAAAGAGGTAAAGACTGCAGTATGTAAAGATTACGGAACGATAACTTTGATTTCGTATCCAGCTAAAGTGGTTATCTGGATCATTAATAAGAAGATGGAGATGCAACTTCAAGTATTATATTTGACATACTATTTATAATGGGATAAAACATAATATACGAATATTTTATATATTTTTAAGTGTATAATTATTACAGGTTCATCTTATTTATTTCTAAAGAGGCTCATTTGCTCTTCTTGCCTGTTCTTTTATCTAACTTTTTGTAACTCTACCCATTGTCTACCATGTCTTTGCGTTTAGATAACAACAACATATTGATTGATACTCTAATTTGTCAACTTGTATACATTATATTTTGGTCCAAGCATCCAGTCAATGAGAAAGGTAATATTTACGAAACATGTTGTAATTTTTGCTTAATTGTTAAATAATATACACTTTAGTCGCTGGTGATTCTGATGCACGAAAAATCCTAAGGAACGTTTTTGAGTAATTGCCAAATATATGTCGCATGCATATAGCAAGTATTTATTTTTCTTTAGATGTGTATGGGAAAATTTTGTCTTCTGTTCCTTACAATCAAGACACGCCCCAAAAATTAAGAGAATCATGTTTTGCCACCAATGCAGGTGGTTTAAGTGTAGTCACTTGAGGTAGGAAAGATAATTGGAGATTTTGAGAAAGCAGCGTGGCACAGTACAGTGAACTGCGGCCATTTAAGGTTTGTGGATTGGTGCTGAACTGGATCGTTGAACGTATTCACGATGCCACTTCTCATGGAGCAATACGATGCCATAACATTTTGGGTTAAACTCTGGACTATCTGTTTCGGAGACCATGATTATTGTTGATGATGCTAATGGTGATGGAAAAATGTATCAACTGATACTTTTCTGCTGGTAAAGGATTTCTTGGAGAGTTACGAGGAGTTTGATGATGAGAAATGCCCCGGACATCCATCAACAACACAGTGTGATGCAGATGGGCAAAAAGTGAGAAACATTCTCAATCCTGATTGACTTCCAAGTTTCAGGTATTTAGCAGAGTGCAATATTCAGAAAACCATAGTTCATGATATATTTACAGAATTTTTCGCCATAAGAATGAGAAATGTGCCAAGATGGTCTCCAAGGTGTTGTAAGAAGACGATTTCCGGTGACGAGACATGGACCTATGAGTACGCCCCAAGTATAACCCGTTTTTTGGGTTACAGTTTGGACCACAGGATTATTTTAAAGATATCGTGACGAGAGTCCCTCCCTTATATTTACAACGGAAACAAACAAAAATCGCGAGGGTGGATTCTTTTTAATGTTTGGGTGTAACAATTACTCACAATCTGTCCTGGGGAAAGCACATACGAGAATAATGCGGTCGTACTAATGAAGAATTGGGATTTGTGAAATGAGTGCTGGGTAAATGCGACGAAAAAGTGCAGGAACGATGTTTTCTTGCCTTAGTCAGACCCCATCTAGAGTATGTTATCGGTATTTGGGCTCCTCAAGATTTAAATTAATTTCAAAATTAGATCGAGTTTAGGGGAGGGGGCTAGATATGTCAAATATTGTTACGACCAACGCAGCAGTGTAACTACTTCGCTAGAAAGTCCAGATATGAATTTTCTTACACAACGGAGTTTACAATATAGATTAAACTCATTAAAAATATTTTAAGATGGGAACTTTTCCGATGACATCAACAATATAATACGAATCCCAACATATTATGGTGAAGGGTATCACAGATATAAGATTAGAGAGATATACTGCAAGACGGACTGGTTTAAATTGTCATTTTTCCCAAGAACGATAAGAGATCAGAATGCTTGTAGTCGAAATCCCTCAAGAGCCAGTTCGACACAATAAGTATTAATGTACAGATTAGGGACTGCGCGTGGATATATATATATATATATATATATATATATATAATACATACACACAAAAATATATAAAAATATAAATATGTATAAACAAATATATATGTATAAATATTTTATTACAGGTTCCCCTCACCTTTCCCAACCTATTCGAAAAATCCCAGCCCCCTCATCCTTTGACCCTGGATGCCCTGCCTTTGACCCTTTGACCCTGCCACACACCTTTTTGGTGGCTTGCAGGGTGTTTATCCAGATGTTCTGTGGATGCCTTATAGGAAGTATGCCAAAACTGGCAAAGACCTTGGAATTTGTCCCCTGGATCTACACCCCTGGATACATTTCCCCTGGATCTACACCCCCTGCCACACACCTTTTTGGTGGCTTGCAGGGTGTTTATCCAGATGTTCTGTGGATGCCTTATAGGAAGTATGCCAAAACTGGCAAAGACCTTGGCATTTGTGTGCCGATATATAAGGATACCTTTATAATGAGTTTTAACATTTGTACTTTGACTTCCAATAAAGTTTTCCTCCAGATTTACCCTACTTTTTTGGTTTAAACCATTACATATGAATCTACTTCTCTAAGTAATATCGTTTTAAGACTATGGACGGTATTTAAAACTCATCTAAACTTTAAAAACCCAGTCGTCTATCAATTCAAGGTTTCACAATGAATGCATAGCTCTCTCCCTTGACAGATTATATTCATCACCCGAAAAGTAATCTTAAAAAAAATAACTACTACAAATGATATTAAACATTTTCAATGGAATTAAAAATAATATTCACTTACAGTTATAGGTATTTAAGGGCACAAGAACACCAAAAGATGAACACCAAAACGAAGTCGCTTACCTGCAATAAAAAAACCGAAAATATTAGTATAAGTTGAGAGATTTCTATTCAACAATTGAGAAAAACAATAATAGCCTACTTTCAATGAGAGAGAAGAACAGTAATAAAAAATATTTTCCTTTGACTAAGGTACCGTTTACGGTAAAAGCTTGAAAAGTTAATAACACGGCAAATGAATTTTCACTTTCTGAATCGAACATCGAAATGAACATTAAAAATGCTTATTATCTTAACATTATTGTAAGGTCATCATCGGCAAGATTTAACTTTGTATTTGCAAAACATGTTGCCATTAATTGAAGGTAATTTGAAGAAACGCAAGCGAAAAGAATTAATTTATTGTAACAGAATGACGAGGAAGTTCAATCGTGGATTCAGAGGTTCTATTCTCATATTAATTGACACTAAATTATTAAATCAGTATACCATTTTGTCATTTTCAATCCAGAAAATCATCCCTCCCCCCAAATAATTAAATTATATGATACACCAGTACCCGGTTCAAAATTCATTATATTAATTGCTGCTGACCTAATAATACATACAACAATTTAACCAAGAATTTGTATAAGAAAACTATACACATTTTCATTTAATGGGTTCTTACTAGTACTACCTGACTGCATGTATAAGAGTATATATATATATATATACATATATATATACATATATATGTATATATATATATATATATATATATATATATATATAGCCACCGAGCAACCACATATATATATATATAACCACTATATATATATATATATATAGTGCCACCGAGCAGCCACAAGAAGGAAGAAGTCGATAGGATGTATGATGAGTTAGAGGATATCATCGCGAGTGTTCCTGTAGGGAAACATTTGATAGTGATGGGAGATTGGAATGCGACGGTAGGCGAAGGAAGAGATGGTGGTGAGGTGGGGGACTATGGGTTAGGCACGAGGAATGAACGCGGGGAGAAAGCAATTGAATTCTGCAGGAGACAGGGGTTAGTCATCACTAACACATGGTTTCGACACCACAAAAGGCGTAGGTATACATGGAAAATGCCAGGTGACTCAGAAAGGTATCAGTTAGATTATATTATGGTTAGGCACAGGTTTAGGAACAGTGTGATAAATTCGCACAGTTTCCCAGGAGCGGATGCGGACTCTGACCACAATTTAGTTGTTATGAAATGTAATGTTCGTTTCAAGAAGATAAGGCAAGGGAGGCGGGTTAGGAAATGGAATTTAGAAGCAGTAAATGGATTAACGAGGAAGGAGTATCAGCAGGCTGTAGAGAAAATGATGGATGACGGTAAAGAACTGAGTACAATCGAAGAAAAATGGGAATGTATCAAGAAAGGAATATTGGAAGCCGCTAAAGACACTATAGGAACCGTTAACGGGAAAAGGATAAGGAAACCATGGGTAACGGATGAGATGATTGCAAAGATGGATGAGAGAAGAAGATGGAAAAATGTAAACACAGAGTTAGGTAAAATGAAGTACAAAGAGTTAAACAATAAATTGAGAAGAGCCACAAATAAAGCAAAAGAAGAATGGTGGAAAACGCAATGCGAGGATATGGAAAGTTTACAGAAGAAGGGTGAAATTGGTGCTCTATACAGCAAGGTTAAGTTATTATCGGGAAGTAAGAAGGCAAGATCTGTACTAACAGTTAAAGATAAATGGGGTAAGATAATAGTTGAACCAGGAAAAATCCAAGAGAGATGGAAGGAATATATAGAAACACTGTATGGTAAAGAACTTAGGCCGACAAGGTTAGACATAGAAAAGGAACATGACGTAGAAGAAGATAGCTTAGGTCCAGGCATACTCGACGATGAAATAGAAAGGGCATTAAAGGAGATGAAAGCAAATAAGGCTGTGGGGGTGGACAATATTCCTGTAGAAATGTTGAAATGGTTAGGGAAAGGTGGGAAGAAGGCCATATATGGGCTGATTCGTAGTATCTATGAGGAAGGAATCTGGCCGGAAGATTTTGTGAGATCGGTGTTAGTTCCTATTCCAAAAAAGGCAAAGGCTTCGTCATGTGAGGATTACAGAACAATAAGTTTGATAACCCACGCAGCTAAAGTTATTCTCAGGATCATCAACAAAAGGATAGAGAGTAAGGCAAATGATTACTTAGGGGATGATCAGTTTGGGTTCAGGAAAGGAAGAGGTACGCGTGATGCCATTGCAGTAATGAGATCACTAGTCGAGAGGAATATAGAATACAATCAGGACGTTTTTGCCTGTTTTGTAGATTTCGAAAAAGCGTTTGATAGAGTGAATTGGGAAAAATTAATGCGTGTATTGCAGAAAATAGGAATGGATTGGAGGGACAGGAGACTGATCCGCAACCTGTACATGTCTCAGACTGCTCAGGTGCGAGTGGGGAACGGAGAGTCCGGATGGGCAGTGTTAGGAAGAGGTGTAAGGCAGGGTTGCCCATTGTCACCGGTACTGTTCAACGTATATGTAGAGGAAATGATTAAAGAGGCATGGGAAGAACTGGAGGTAGGAATGAAAGTCGGAGGGGAATTCGTAAAATCGGTTAGGTTTGCTGATGACCAAGCATTAGTTGCTCAGTCAGCCAAGGGGTTGCAAGCATTGTTGAGTGAATTGGAGGTTCAGTGCGATAAATATGGGATGAGAATCAATATTAATAAAACAAAGGTTATGCGATTTTCCAGAAAGAAAAAGGCTAAGCTAAATATTAAAATAGGCGGGGAAAGAATAGAGCAGGTAGAGCAGTTTACATATCTCGGAAGTGTTTTGGACCAATACGGTCAAAGTGGTAGGGACGTAAGGAGAAGAATTGCGCTAGGCAAGGAGGCTTTCTCAAGGAGGAGGGAGTTGATGACGGGGACGTTGAGTAGGGATGTTAAGACAAGACTCGTAAAAACTCTGATATGGAGCGTAGCTATGTACGGCGCGGAAACGTGGTCGCTGAAGCAGGAGGATAGACGTAGATTGGAGGCTTTTGAAATGTGGGTGTGGAGAAGAATGGAGAAGGTGAAATGGACCGAAAGGAAAACAAATGAGGAAGTACTAGAAATGGTGGGGGAGGAGAGGGGTTTGTTGAGAGAAATCCTATGGAGGCAGGAAAAATGGATGAAAGGCGTATTGAGCGGTAGTGGAATGTTGAAGAAGGTAATAGAGGGGAGAATGTTGGGCAAGCGAGGTAAGGGTAGGAACAGGATAGGGATGTTGGACGGGATGAAGGGAGGAAAGAAGTACACCGAGGTGAAGAGGGACCTGGTATAGATTAGTTTGCTAGGTGGGGAGTCACAAAATGGTTACTTGATAGTTGTGTCCATCCAAAAACCTACCTTAACCGGTAGATTACCTAATTATTATATATAGCTCAAAAACCGCCTTCCCCACATGTCCTGTGTTCGCCTTTTATGTGTTTCCTATCCCCTTTCCTTATACCTATTTCTGTTTGAATGAATATATATATATATATATATATATATATATATATATATATATATATATATATATATATGCGGGTCGCGGTGGTCTAGCGGGTAGAGCGTTGGACTGCTGACCAAAGGGTCCCGGGTTCGATTCCCAGGCAAGGCACTTTGGGCACCTGCAGCTCCACCCAAGCTAGTTGATTTTTCGGGTACCAGATCTTCCTGGGAAACCATAACCGGCACAGGGAAAGGAACTGGCCCCCCTACCCTTATGTGTGAATATTCACATGCCGTCGGGCTTGGTACATGGGTGAGCTCTACCATCACATACTAAACCGACCTTCGGGTTGATTGCTGTGTTTATGGTTTATATATATATATCCCAACTCGAAAATCCCGCCATGCGGGGAACAAATATTATTTTTCGCGCATAGAAATAGACATATAAGGAAAGGGGATAGGAAAACATATAAAAGACCAAACACAGGAAAGGTGGGGAAGGCGGTTTTGAGCAGATCACAAATGTAAAAAAATTATCCCGGATAAGGAAATATTTTTACATTTGTGATCTACTCAAAACCGCCTTCCCCACCTTTCCTGTGTTTGTCTTTTATGTGTTTTCCTATCCCTTTTCCGCATATGTCTATTTCTATGTGCGAAAAATAATATATATATATATATATATATATTAGTTAGTCCAGGGGGTAATATTAGTACCCAATACCATTAGGTAGTCCAATATAATTAGGTAGTCCAGGGGGTAGAGCGTTGGACTACTGACCGGAGGGTCCCGGGTTCAATTCCTGGGCAAGGTATTCTGGGCGCCTGTAGCTAATCTATGTGATTCTTCGGGCACCAGATCTTCCTCGGAAACCATAACCGGCACAGGGAAAGGAACTGACCCCCCTTCCCTGATCTGAAAATTTCACACTCCGTTGGCCTTAGTACTGGGTGAACTCAATCATCACCTACTATACCGACCTTTGTGTTGAATACTGTGTTTATGGTTAAAATTCATATATATTTATACATAAAGAGAGACAGATAGATAGTGGTCTTCATTTTGGGGCGATGTTGAGACTATAGAGTCCTTTCTACCACCTAACCCTTTGTCACAGTTTTACAAAATAAACTTATAAATAAATTACACAAATTTATTCTTCATGGTCCGAAAAAAGTACTTTTGGCCTTTCATCGGACAAAAATGACAACACAATAGTGATAACACTACAGGCCCTAGGTGGAGAAAAACCCACCCAGGTTGGAAACGAACCCGCGACCCTTGGATTGTTAGACGATGACGTTACCATGTCGCCATCGGGGCCGGCCAATTTGTGCATAAGTAGCAATACAATTAATACATATAATATCTTAGGTCTAACGTACGTGGTGTGTTCAAAACAGCGAGGATTTTTTCATATTATAATAAATGTTATTATCTGAAAAATGAAACTTCTCATTTTTTTAACACACCTCGTACATCATCAGAATACATTGGTTGCCTAGTGAATTAATTTCTATAAGAAAAAAATGCAACATACACACATACAATACACACAAATACCATGCATACACACACCAAAAGATTGAGAGAGCGAAGAAATACTCGAGAGATTAATTACCGCGAGAATTAAAAAAACTGACTACGAGCTTTTCGACACCAAATCCCTGACACTTAATTCCTCATTTTATTCCACCTAGCTACCAACTAAACGCTTTCCCTGTTGATATTCAATTGCCTTCACCATTCATTTTCCTTCTTTCCACCGGTGTCTTTTTTATTTTAATCGAGTTTCTCAGGTCTCGACCCTTGTCTCCTCTCTACCGTACGTACGGGAAGGAAATCGTTAGAGATCGTTACGCGTTTATCCTCTCGAGCGAAATACGTATCCCACCAATCGCATGGAATATATACCTACCCTCCTGCCCATCCACGTCTGCTGAGCCTATCTCTCCCGGCCTCATCCTACTCCGCCTACTTCTCCGTTTTCTCCTTCCGTTTCCTCTTCCCTACCTCCTTTCTCTTCCTCTCTCTCATCAATTACTCTCTTTTCTTTCGTGACGGGCTTAAAATCTCCTCGGCCACACACTCGAGTAAGCGCTACCCCTTCGCCGACCAGAACACACACAGACGGTTACAGGCAGCTCTCTATTTCTCTCTCCACCTTCTGCGAAGCCCCTCATTCCCTCCCCACCCCCCGACTCCCATTTCGTGGTTCCAAAAGGCGATTTATGTCCCCTCACTCCCGCCCTAGCAGACACGGGGCAAATGACTCGGAAGCCATACACTAACTGGAGATGAATGCAGCCTGCGACTGGAGACCTATTCTTTATCTTCGAGAAAGATTATTTTCATCCGGTCGTCCCTGGGTTACCCTCTCTCCCCATCCAACCAACCCCCACCCGCCTTTGACCCCACCCCTTCCTCCTCTTTCCTTCGAAATTCCCCTCTCGCTTTTTCTCCGAATCTTCCCCCACTCTCCTTTTCCTTCCCCTTCGTTTCTTCTTTTATATTTTATCATTAGGAGCGGAAGGAGAAATAGAGAGTGAGAGAGAGAGAGATTATTTTCTCCGCAGGAAGGTTGATGACGTCATCCAATCACAATGGTTGGTCGTTCGAATGGCCGCAGGTTGGACTGATTGACGATAAGGAACCAGGATCCGTATTTAAAACTATTTTCCCTTCGCCGAAATATTAGATCTTTTTGGTTTCGGAGAAGGGAGGGGGAAATAATCAGGACTTGTAGATATAAATAATTATCGACGATGTCCCCTGAATATCAACAATATTAAATTTATAAAAATATTTTCGGGCTTGAGTGCGTGCAAAAAATCATATCCGTCTAAAATGGGAAAATGTGGAACTAAATAAATGGTAGAATTGATGTAAAAGGAGAGATTTTTATTCGGTTGACTTTCACAAAAAAATACTACAACCCCCAAGAAAAATGTTCTGCATGTTTTCACTGTGATGTAATTTCAAAATTATTTCAACTTTATTCTTAACCGGCGTTCAAAATAATGATATATAGCTCATATATTCAATACCTTCAATGGATATAACCTATTGTATCTGCGGCTGCGGTACGCTGAAATTAGTTTTTAAGTCTTTCTTCCATCGCCATCCGTTTTAAATTCATCCTTCACAAGGAGCTGACAAGCAGTCAAATTTTATGTAATCATATTTCAACAATTGACCTTCCAACATTTCTCGTCAGATCTGTATGTAACATTTAAAGAGTTTATTCATTCAAGAGATTAGCAACTGACGCAAATGCATAACTCTTAGAGGCTTGCAATATCAACGCCAATGACAACAGAGGTACTTCCATTTTGAATGATATTATATCTACATAACTCAATCCAAATGAACTTTTATGCATCAAACTCAATTACATTACAGGGAAGCAATGCAACGTTTCGTATTCACGAATCTCATGTTCTATGTACTCGAGCGGAAACGTCCCTCATGTTCAAGTGCTCCCCTCTGTCTTACTCTACAAAATGTTTTTCATTTTGTAAGTTATCTTAGAAGTAGAACTTACAATTTTTTATGCAGTTACTCTTACATATATTATGAGGATTTCAGTATGTTACTATTTTGTTTTATTTTCAAATTACTGGAAATATATCTAAGTTAATTGACTACTTTTTGTTTTTTGTCATGAGAGTGTATAATCATTTTGAGACTCACGAATAAGATATTGAGGAAGAGGTTATGGAAAGAGATCGTGCCTAAAATATTTCGTTTCTTCGTAAACCAGGAGGAAGACATTGTCATTTTTTAAACTTAAAATTTATCTTATATAGGCTAACGGGCTTAACTATCAAAACGATCCGGAACATTTGAAGTATAGAACTAAAAATATACCTATTTCTAGTCATTTGCATTCAAAAGGGCAACACTTGGCCGATAATCGAAAATGGAGTAACTATTAAAATCCGATGTGGATTAAAAAAAAATATTTTGAAAAGATAATCAGCTTTGTTCAGCAGAAATATTGAACACTTGCTATCAATGGATACTCTAAATCTATGATTACCGTTGAATAGAACTCTCAAATTGGTGATAAGGACAACATTACTGGATGAGAAGGAAAAGGTGGAAGATAATATTTCCGCAGATCGATCTTTAAACAAATGTGAATTATCGAATAATAAACGCATGCTGTAAAAGTTATTGGGAAACTGCATTCAAAAACATATGATTGTTACTTTAACACTGTAATAAACTCACTTATAAACTTAAAAAAACTATAGCCAATCCATTTTTAATAACAGTTAGTTACGGAGAACAGTATTTTTAAATTATCCATTATTGTTTAATGTGAGCATAGTTAAAATAGATATATTTACATTTGTGTCTTCTAAATAAACATGATATCACCGTTAGATGATACATACATTATTCTACATTAATAAGAACCCGGATATAGATCCTAATATAAATACCCATATGAGGATGTTTTCTCTACAATAATTTTCTGCAATTACCAGAAAGAAATTGAAATCAGGATAAAAGAATATTAGTATTCTGGTAATTCAACCAAAGGATTACTATGGTGGAAACCCCCGAAGTCTATATGATGCTCAAAAAATTCTATATAGTGGTACTTTCATCGTGACAGCGAAATATTCCGAAAAAATCTTATTTTAAAAAAGTAGAAGTTTTTACGGAAAATATATCCTATACGTATTCTCAATTTTTTGAAACAAGATACAGAAAAAATTCTCAGAGAAATGTCTGAAGAAGTATTATTGCCTAAAACCAATGGCATGGCCTGAAATAACGTGCGGGAAAACGATAAAAATTGGAAAATCAAAAAGGAAATGAAAAATTTTGGAATAATTTGTTGCCTTACACCTACAAACAGCTACAGACTCGAGAACTTAATCTACAAGTTCATTCTATTGAATGGGAATGATAACAATTTAAAATTCTTAGGCTGTAAGAAATTAGTGCCACAAATGGAAATAAATGAATGAGATAAAATTAAAAAAAAAAACAGGTTGCTAAATTCAAGCAATCTCCACGGAACAATTTCGTTAGGAAGATGCTACAAAGATCAGAACATTCACCCATGCAGACTATCAAATGCACAAATTTGCACAAAGTCCCTTATTCGTAGCAAGTATTAACGATTTTTGTTAAGTATGGTCTCGTTTACTTTAATATATGTAAGAATACAGGCGCACTTATACATAGACTGACATGCATGTTTATTGACCATAATTAGTTGATTACATTCCAAAAACCTCTACAAATTCAATAATTTTCAGGCTTGAATATCTCCATAATGGAGTGAATCGGTCGTTACACTATGCAAACGCGGCATATGTACATTAGTTCAGTCCTCAGTGAAGAAATACTTTGGGAACAAGCGCTTGCAAGTTCACTGTAAATTTTAAAAAATCATATTTAATCTGAAAATATGGGAGAAAAAAACATTTTTCATGAGTGCACCTTTTCGTCCACTAACATCGATACCTTTCCGCCGTACCCTTTTTCTTTTCATTTTCTTTTTGGCGGTTTTAGGGAAAAGGAAAGAAATCTCTTTCACGCGATGCGACCCGAGGCCTTAAAAGACGCATACAGGTGATGTTGAAAAATTGGCTGTAATCCAGTGTAACACTGATTGCAACGGTGATGCGGTCCGTTAAGGAAATAAGAACGAACGGAAAACAAAACGTTATTTTTTTAATTATTTGCTCAACTGACTTCGCGTAGGTACCTTTGGATCTGGCTGAAAAGGCGTCTCTCCTCAGAAAATACAGCCCGAAGGCCGGTTACAGGGAGGAGGATGTTTTTAAAGGGTTACCCTTTTGGAAAATGCTGGAGACCGATGTCGATTTTTCCTGCCGATCAGAGATGGCAGTCAAATGAGAACTTCCATCTCGTCAGTTGGATAAACCTATTTATGCCATAAAACGATCTCTCGGTCTCTCTTTTATTAAAGATTTATCCTTGCCCTTCAGTACGCCCCATCATCATTCAATATCTATCAGAAACAGGAAGGTTTGTTCCCCGGGACCTCTTGGCATCGGCAATTGATTTTCTTCCTTTTGGTGAATGGTTTGGAAAAGTGTTGTTGCTTCATCTAAACAACCAGAAGTTCATTCATGACAGATTCGAGGCCATATTTTGCTCCCCATAAAGAGTAAAACCTTCCATAGACAGTTATATGCACTTGTTACACTATAATATTGGTATTCCTAAGGTGAGGGTGATCTTGCTAAAACGTCTGTTTGGCAATTGTTGAATTGTTAATTCTTGGAAAAATGACCATTCCTTAATTTAGATTGTGGTTAAAACTATTTTTATTTTCCTTTCTGCAGTAATATTTCATTTCCATTTATCCGAAATTCCGAAACATTAACTTGTTCACATGTGAGTTACAGTGTACATACGATTTCTAGAGAATCGTGGGGAAAGAAAAATTAAACGTTGGATTCCACTTTAAAAAGACAAGATATACTGTGATGTATTTTAAACATGAATAGAGAGAAATCATGAATTCTATGGTCTCAGGCTCAACTTTGTGGAGGTTCATGTTCGTTTTAAATGAATATACTTTGTAACTTCCACACAATTTTTATTCGTACTACCGGTTTCAACGCTTCGGTGTCATCATCAAGTACCTGATGATGACGCCGAAGCGTTGAAACGGGTAGTACGAATAAAAATTGTTTGGAAGTTACAAAGTATATTAATTTAAAACGTGAGAAATTATCTTCGATACAATCGAGTTAATATTTGGCAAAAATGAATTTGAATTCCAAAATAGGGTAGAATTAAACTAGATCGTAATCGTTCGAGTAAATTTAGCATCAAAACCTCGCCCGACATCCAACCCTATAATATACTCCTCTTCAATTCCGCTTATTTACTTACTATCTTCATTCCCTCCAACATTCCTATCCAATTCCTACCCCATCCTTGGCTAAAATTCTCCCTTCTATCGCAGTATTTCCATTCCCAATTAATGTACGTGCTGAGTTTATCTTATCTGCCTCTTTTTGATATGCATTGATAGTCCTCTCTCCTCCCCAACCATACCCAGGACTTTCTCGTTCTTTTCTTTGTGTCCATTTCACATTGTTCATCCCACCCACATTTAAAAAGCAGATAAAAATCAAACTCAGCTCCACAATATTAATTTGTATGCATACATCTACATCTACTCAATACCCCGCAAGTCGCCGCAAGGGCGTGTGGCGGGGGGTGTTAGGGCACCACCCGTAAATTAGGAAAAAACCGCATGCAGAAGCCACAAATTTAGAGCCCACAAACCAAACATGGTAAACATTCATGTACGAACCCTTTTGCCTCAACCCTTTCACACACATGCAAACCCACAAACTACCAACAATCATACACATGCACAATCTTTGAATTTTAAATTTTGTTCCGGAAATACAGTTTAATTGCATACATTTTAATGATACAATGTTATGATATATGTTAATATTGCATACAGCTCATAAAAAACTTTATAAACGGAAGATTTGAATCCACAGTTAAGTCTAAATATTTCTGAAAATTATGATTAATCCTCTTCACATTTGCAATACCGCGGCAGATAGATTTTTCATCCAGCCAATCCTTCACCCAATTCACAATATGGACGATTAAAAAATGTGGATGCATGTCGTTTTTTAATTACTGTGATATAAAGCAAGTCGTAAAAAGAAGCAATGATAAATCCTTAATGAAGATCGTAAAAAGTATATCCATTTTTAGAAAAAACGAATTTTAGACATACCCGAAACTATAGACTCACCGAAAGAAAATCATGCCCCATATTCCTTGCAATAAAGAGAGATTGATATGCCCGCTAAACCTGAGACAAGGCTGACATATAACCATTTAATGGAATATAATTGTGATTATTCATGAAATAAAGAGCATTTAGTCAAAATTAAACTAGGATTTCAGTAAAAATATAAAATGATAGGAAACACACTATGAAGTAGCGACAATGATCTGCACACTAATTGAGTGCCTTTACAAAAATAATAGGTTAGGACCACTGAATTAAAGAATATATATTACAGAAAGAAAGATTGAATTCAGTGATAGACCCTCTGAGATGAGTCGCCAGAATTTCGGAACCCCAAATTCAAGGGATTCGCAGAAATCGAACATGACTATCTCTCGATATAGACACCTTGATGCCACCTGAAATGATCCGCTTGAATCGAGTTAAGGGAGCTTAAAACGACCTGAAAATTAGACCGCATCAACTTTCAATCCCACGAGCTTTATTCCATCGACAAAGCTTATGCACGCAGTAAAATAAAATGTCATCCATCGACGATCTTCATGCGCACATTAAGTCCCGGCTGGTAATAACATCTTTATGAGCTTTTCATTTATTGAGTCTCCGACCAAAAAAAGAATGAATGTCCGGAAAGATGACAGGGGCGAAAAGAGGGCCAAAAGGGACTGGTAAATAGGCATGCAGGATCGGGTGTACCCCACGGGAGAGAGGGGGAGGGACCAATATATATATATATATATATACACACATATATACATATGTATATAGAAGGGTGAGATACTGAAGGGGGGATTGATGCAGGAAGAGGCGAGGGGGTCTCGGTGGTTTTATCGCGAGGTGAGAAGAAAAGGGGGATGGCAGAAGGAAACTTCCCTTCGGGGTTTGAGAAAGAAAGACGGGGGAAGAGAGAGAGGGAGGGAGAAAAGGTTTAAGCAGGGAGAAGATAGCCCTCCCCTGGATCGCGGCCAGGCCATCCTCTTTTTGGGATTTATTCCGTGGTATTCTTCGCCCGAGATCATCGTGGCCTTAAACCCCACCATCTCTCTCTCTTTCCACCCCCACCCTGCTCACCCTTTACTCCTTCCCGCGCCTCATTCCAACCCCAAGACACTCCCTTTCCCTATCCGCCGGGGCCGTGCTGGTTGGGGCCCCCGGAATGGTGATCCCTTCGCAGCCGGCCATTTCCCTCTCTTCCCGGAAACCTCCACATCTCCTGCACCACCCCTAGGCATTCCATCCATCTTCCGGTCCTTCCATAGGAAAAAAATACCGTATTCCCCTCGTACCCCCAAAACCACGTCCTATTCCGCCCAACGACCAACTCTCCCCAAGCGCGTGCCTATGCAATCTTTGAACGCAAAAGTGGAGACTTTCTGCTGGCGTACTGTGAAAGCAAAGGATTAGTCGTGGGAGGCGCAGATGCATTTTACTAATGTCAACTAACACTGATGGAGGACGAAATCTATGGTGTAAGCGGCCGAGACAATAAGACCAGCGAGTTCCGGTTGGAAACTCAAAAGGTAACTCTTTAAGCACGCCACTGTTCCAAAATCAAAACTAGTTAGTTGGTGACACGCGTTGTACTGTGAAATAAAGTATGTGGAATATTTATTTTAATATGGAAATCAAACAGTTCCACGAAATGAAGGAATAATTTGGAAGAATTAGTTTGGTAGTTCCTTGATTCGTGGTGAGAGTCAGAGTTTGATTGTAACATCAAGGGATCCATTATGATCCAAATTATATTGGTAGACATGACCACCGGAATAAGGTGAGAAAGATAAACACAGTCACTGATGCGATCAGGCAACCGTACTTTCCTTGCATGATGGTCATCGGTTCCGCTTTTACATCTACTTGTTATATTTTATGAGTCACTTGCTCTATGTTAAACACGCTTCTTCCTAACTTTTCATTCAATTTTTAGCCACACTTCGCTGGATCTCACCCCCTCCGCTGCTACTACTCAAGTAATTCTTGCTAGAAAGAGACGAGCCGATGTGAAAGAACGAGAGAATGTGCAGGCCAATGTGGCTCGTCTCTTTCTTCTGGCTATGCGTGCCACGAAACGCACTGTTCCTATCCTTTATTATACTGTATAATTGCTTACCCACTCTCTTTTCTCTAGTGTGTGTGTGTGTGTGTGTCGTGTATTTCTCCTGTGGTGGGTCGAACAGCTCCCTGGCACCATCTCTTGGCCAAAAGAACCGGGGCACTTGGTGGTACAAAACTAGCAAAGTCCGTGCATTGGATTTCCTCGATAGCTCAATGGTTAGAGCATCCGCCTGGCAAGTGATCCGGTGTTCACATCCTAGTCACGTTCGTCGTTTTGCCCTCCCCACCTCTCCTGTGTTCGTTCTTTACATATTTTATATCCCTATCCCTTTCCCTTATATCTATTTCTGTGTGAATGAATACTTGTTCGCCTTGCGGCGGGATTTTGCGTTGATTTCGTCGATTGCGATTGAGGTATATGTGTATGTTAGCTGGTAGTTTGAACGTTTGCATGTGTCTTGGGTGTAAAGGTTTTTGCATGAATGTATGCTATGTTTGGTTTGTGGTTTGGTTTGGTTTGTATATAAATTTGTAGCTTTTGCATACGGCTTATTTTTCTTAATTACGGGTGGTGCCCTAACACCCCCCGCCAAATGTCTTTGCGGCGGCTCGCGGAGTATTAAGTAGATGCATTTGCGTCTGAGAATGCTATAGTGTAGCGAAATTTGAAAAAAATACTAAAATCATTCCATGGAAGTTAGGTTTTGTTTTCTAAACTTGTCCAGTGTTTTAGATATTATTCCAAACTTTAAAGTTGTTATCAAATTAAATTGCCACAAAACTTTTTAATCCCAAGTTTTTTAACTTTCGCTCCCTTGAGCTTTGAATCAATGGCATTTAACTCTTGTAGCTAATGAGTTGCCCAAAGCTATTGGCCTTATCACCAGCTGCGTAAAGTAAGGAGAAAAAAGTTCCAAAACTGCGCGTTTGGGATACAGCTTTGGGCTCAACGAGTGAGCTCACCGACAAAAAAACTGCATTTACCTCCGCCCGTTTTTTAAATAATTAACGCATATTTTCGCGAGAATACATTAAATTCCATTGAAACACATGAGAAAGTTGAAAAAAAAATCATCCAAAGTTTCCACATTTAGTGGAATGAGTTTTCACGCTGCATAATTTTTTTCGGAAAGTATAATGGCACGGTTTAAATTATTCAATGAAATGTCGACTTTTTTCGTCGAAGGTCATTTCTTATTCCCCACCTACTCTTCGTATCTCTTTACGCTTCACCACTTGAGTTTTACTTTTTTCCTTTCACTAACCGACCATTCGCAAAAGCTATCAGCACTGCTTATTTCAACTCGAGGGATAATTGGTCAAATTTCTCCTCATATTGGGGCCACTCTCACTTCAGCGCTCAACACACATGTACTCCGCTTGCGCATTATCCGCGTTGGCGTGCACCATTAGGTAACATCGAATCGGAGTATTTCATCCGCCGGATCTGTTAACAGGAATGCATTATAGGAAACAAACCATTTCCAGAGGCAAGAGGTCAATATCAGACGCTCCATATAACGTAATTCTATCGCACGATCCCGAATTCATGAAAATAGGGAGATCAGCAGTTCACTTACGGGTGCACGTCTGAGTTTTTCCCGTCGAGTTAATAAGCTCGTATTAATGCATTAAACTTCTGCAACATGGAAACTAAAAGTAATCATGGGGGCGCGATAGATGGATTCCAATTTCATAACACGGGTAGACCTGTGCACCTAGAACGGCTTTAGACCGTAAAATATGCGAACTTCGGTAGCGCATGTCAAGTGCTACTCATTGCCTTTTATTTATACCTGGGGAAGAATTTCACCTCACACATTTGACGTGGTATTCATTTAGAGGTTAATAACGTATATGCAGCATGCAATGCATTAAGCTCGAAGCTTGGAGAGTGAGGGCATATAGGGAAATACTTTTGCACTCGATTAACGAAACCTTAAAAAACTTTCCCCCTTTATTTATATTACTCGTCACTGTCGAGTATTTGATTGATAAGAAAAAACATGAATCAACATTTTTTATCAACGTTAGTCTTAAATAGAACTGCGTACTTTATGTCAATAAATTAGGATGGCATATTTGTAGGAAAAGCAGCATTCATTCCATTACGTAAAATAAAAAAATACGTAGTGCCTAAGTAGCAACTGTTGCTCTATGGAGTAATACAAGCAGAAACGAAAAATAGGGACCCCCTTAACCGTTCACTACTCGTCTGAGGCCGCCAGGTATGTAGCGGGTAGGATATTCTAGCACTGCAGGGCTTTTTTAGATTAGAGTGTAGGCCAGCATCTAGGTCAATTAGTGGATTTCTAAATTATTCTTTGCCAAATTATGTAGCTTCAAATAAAGGGAGGCTCTGTACTAGCAATAGTTTATCATACATGAATCAGAAAGCATCGGATGGGAAATTTTTTAAGCGATTAAATATTAATAAGAAAGAGACCCTCGTTGAAAATTCAAAAAATCGCATTGCCAAGGAAAAATCATCTGTATTGGTGGTAAATTTCCGTACTTTAAAAAACAAAATCGCAGAATATCATCACCTTATTCAAAGCACATGCGCAGATATCTTTATTGGGACAGAAATCTGGCTA
This sequence comes from Hetaerina titia, assembly GCA_037158775.1. Lineage (NCBI taxonomy): Eukaryota > Metazoa > Arthropoda > Insecta > Odonata > Calopterygidae > Hetaerina > Hetaerina titia. The sequence goes on along the minus strand of CM073777.1, from coordinate 82,236,878 downwards.
TCCACTGATATTGCCGACGGCGAAATTTTCCCAAATTCCTTTCCCATTAACAGAAATGACAGAGCAAATAGAATCGAGGGGAGTGTCTTCATTGCAGTTGAAATTCTTGCCTTAGCAAGGCTGAGTTAATTTCATATAATGGTTTGGAAAACGTTTGGTGCTCAATTAAACGTCCTCAATCCTTAAGAATTGATGCATGCCCATTTTACAGACCGCCAGTCGACAGAGACAAGTGAATAGTGGAATTAGATCGGCAAATCACAGGTCTTATCCCAACACACTGATGGCGACGTTATAATCGGTGGATATGTTAATGTCCCGTATAATGATTGGAGCACTTTTAGCTTTGAAACGGGTGGTGAAGACAAAGATATCTGCGAATCGCTATTGAATTCTTTAGCATTAAACTAATTTAATCAACTTGCCACTCCAACAACAAGGAGTGACAATACTTTTGATTAATTGGCGATTGATATTCTCGAAAATTTTAACTACTGAAACTATAACAGTAATTAGTGACCAAAGAGCAGTAAATGCTATGTTTTCGTTACATGGGGTCCGAAATAAGAAGCCCAAATGGAAAATTTATTTGTTTAAAGAAGGGAACCACAATGGCTTAAAGTTCATGCTACAGAATCAATGGGCAAGTTTTAAGAAATATAGTAATCACCAAAATACAGAGGATACATTGAATCACTTTCTTGATTTTCTTGTTCATTCCCAATAAAATTATAAAGGATAAGACGATACCTGGATGGTAAAACGCTGAGCATCCTGAGTGTACTATAGAGTATTTGTTCTGGTTAATGTTTTTATAAACCTAGGCAAAGGGAGAAATCAAAGGATAAAGAACATCGAACCTCTAACATCTAGTACCGAAGTTTAAATTTTATGGGGGATCACTAACTTCAGTTAAAACCCTCAAGCGATAAGAATATGTTGTCAGCCATTCAAGCCTTGAAATAGTAGTCTACATCTAAGTACATGCACATAAAAATCAACTTTCCTAGCAAAAGATATTCCTAATTTAAAAATAGATAATTTGTTAGAAAGAAAAACAAAGGCCACTGGAGTTCAAAATATATCTTAGATGTTATTTTAAGTTCGATTGCATGTTTTGGCGGATAATTGAAGATACATTCCGCATACCCTATCCCCAGGGGCATGTTATGAGGGCTGTGTTGGGATTTTGAGGCAGCATTTTAAATATTTGCAGTAGTTTACCATAGACTTATAAGATATTTTGCTGAATTATCGATAATATCGTCGGTTCAAATAATTTATATAGAGCATGGACTAATCCAATGTTGACTTTGAATTATTTAGTTAATTGTTTTATATATTTTGTAATTCATAATTTAATGAGTCACTTTATATTTTACAATTTCAATACATGACAACTTATGACAAGTAATGTAGATGCATATGGATTCTATTAAAATAACAAACCATAAACAATAAGACCGAAGAGTTAAAATGAGTGAAAGGGAGTACTTAACAATGTGATGTAGAAATCGGTACGGAATTGTGCGTCATTCATTATTAATAATATTGGTATTCTATCGGTTTGGGTAGGTTTTTGATGGACAGCTTAACAATTTGGGCAAAAATGCATTTAATTGACTTTCCTAACAAAAATTACAACCGGGTAACGCACGCCGCAGTACGCCAATGTTTATTGTGTACACTTCTTCTCCCTTTCAATTCAAATAACTATCCTATCCTATTCCTTCTTCAACGTCCCGTTGCCCATGGAAACACCCCGAATTTTTTTTCCAGTCTCCCTTTGACTTCTCCCAAAGGTCTTTTCTCTTCCTTCACCATGCGTAGCACTTCCTCGTTTGTTTTCCTTTCTGTACAAGTCATATTCTCCATCTTTTTTCTCACCCAATGCCTAGTATCCTGCTTCAATGACCAAGTGTACGTTCCGTACAAAACGACACTCCATATCAATGTTTCTACGAGCCTTTTCTTAACATCCTTGCTCATAATCCCTGCCATCAATTCCTCTTTCTTGCGAAAGCCTCTTTTTCTATCGCAATTCTTATGTCCCTACTACTTGTACCATTTTAGTCCAAAACACTTCTTAGATAGTATTAATAAACTATTCCACCTGCGCTATAATTTACCCACTTATTTTGAAAAATGCAAATAATGTAGTAAAATTGAAGAAAGGATTAAACTAAAAATGTTTTCGTTCTAAAACTACAATAAAAGCAACCATAAAAAATTAGACAGTCGCAACTCACTGATTAATTTTCCGATCCGCTTCCGACTAAGTAATTTGGAATACACCCATGCAATTTTGACTGTGATATTACATAATACCAAGGAATAAAGCTTTGGTGAACACCAATTGTTATTCTGTCTTTCAGAAAACAGATTAGTCAGTGAATATTACGGTAAAATACTTCGAAAAAACTACGACATGCACTCACTCCTCCATTCAAAACTTAAAAGTTTCTCTCCAGCCTTTTGCCCTGCGAAAGTTTTCCCGAACTCTCAACTTCTAAGAATGGTAGGTTGACATTGAAATGCAAATTGCTAATGAAGTGAAACACGTTTAAGGATTGGTTGATCAGTAATCATACTTTATCATGAATTTTTCATATTGACATAACTTACACGCTTGACATATGATAACATGATGGTTCGGGTCCCATTAATTACCAGAATTTATTTTTACCGAAGTGAAATTTTCACGTTTTTAAATAGTCACTCCGTCCAAAGATTTAGGAGTGAGTTTTCTTGTTCAGTATTTTTTCATACATACACTTTTATTGCTATTTATAAGAGATATGAGTACCAATTAGAACGAGTATTTACCGGCGAACTTGAAAATTAAATACCACCCTAGAGTGTGAATAAGGTTAATATTTCTATTAGAAAATAAACAATGAGGAGACTATGCAGTCTGCAGAAGCATTATGGAATCATGAATAGGCTGCCGCATAGATAATGCTATAGGTAAATCAATTGAAATGCCCCTGGATGGCATCACACATTAAGTTAGCTTAAAATATAACATGAAATTCTATTTCTGCATAAGATAATAAATTGATATAGATAATATACCGGTTAATGTAGGTCTTTGATTGATTCCAGCTACTAAAAGGTATAGGGACAATTCCCTTGTCTCTCCTAAAAAACAATCCTACTTTAAATTATAATAGGCCCCTCTTCAATTCCATATACTTCCTCCCTACCTTAATTCCGTCTAACATCTCGATCCTATTCCAACTCCTAACTTGCTTGCCTTAAGTTCTCTCCTCTATCACAATCTTCAAAATACTTTTGCGAAACACACGCTGTGGATTCATCTGTCCTGCTTCCTTTTAACTTCTCCTGACAATCCTTTTTCTTCCTCACAATGCCTGACACATTAACGTTCGTTTTTCTTTCAGTCTACTACACCGTTTCCATTCTTTTTCATACCCATATTTCAAAATCCTCCAATCCATGATTGTACGAATCCTGTTTAAATTTATCCCAATTCTCGTATTCTTCTTTCATGTGTGTTAAAATTACATGGTCACCCTTCGATAACAGAAACAGTTCTCGTAAAAATTTTTATATTGAAATTCTATGTTTAAGTAAATATTGATGTACAGGTAGGTAGTATAGGTTCACTTAAGATTTTTTTGAAGTCGAGACTTTCCTTGGCCTCCTAGAAAAGCGAATGTTTTGATTCTGCGAAATTTAACTGTCCAAAAACGCACCCAATATCTTTCCATCACTTCGAATCCAATAAATCAAGTGGATAAAAATCAAAATTCAAATGTCTTACTATCGCAAATTATGCATTTTTGAATCCCCGATTCCGTAAAAAATTCTATCAAACAATAATATTGAGAATTTATTGATGATCAAGCGGAAGCCCACCTATTTATGATTTGAGAAAAAAATCAAAGGAGGAATACTCCCCTCTCCGGATCACCTTAATACTCCTTATGCAAACAAAAGACTATCCATTCTCCTTTTGATGTTACCCAAACAGTGGAAGAGCTTGAGCCTAAGCCACCAGAAAAACGTAAGACTACCATACGTAGTCTATCATTCCAATACATAAGTTCCTTCTGAGTAGGTCATAGAGGCACTTATTATAGAAAAAATAGACTAACAGCGAAGATGTGCTGAGGGGTTAGAAAGGAGTGAGGGAGTGAGAAGCAGATCACGGGGTGTGAAGATGCGTCTTTTCGGAGCCATTTCGAATCAGTTCAAAATGGGGTCATGAATATAGGTTGCAATGTAAAGTAATTGTACGGAAACCCTTCTCCTCTTAGAAGGGATTATATTTTCATCATAGTGTCGTTCTTTCCGTAAAATACTGACTTATTGAAGTCAGTGATAGCTTCATTTGTCGAAGTTACACGTAGTGTTTAGTTTTTTCTATTCATCTAAAAGGACCAAAATGTACCGAATTTAGTAAAATTTACCCTTGGAAAAACCTTCTCAGAACAAAAGAAACATTCATATATGAATTTTTCAAGAATCTGCATCAATATTTTTGGACTAAAAATATTGTTTTTAATCTCAAAAGCGTTCATAATATATCCTGTATATTTTACTTGATAATTTCTTACGTTCAAGTATATGTCATACTATTTATTGTATACTATGTAAATAAACTTGTTTTACGCATGTCACATTACAAAGACCATAGCGTGTTATAATTAAAGGTAAGGTAACAATAGCAGCGACATGAGCAGACACTTTTTAATTCCTAATGATTACGAAATTCACATTTTGGAAGAATGCATAGGGTTTTGTTTAGTGCATGAAATATCCTTACACCACATACTATACATTACAATGACTCATTCTCAAGCTCTGCACATTTCCTAACTCCTTTAGCCTCATTTAAAATGCCTACAATTAATCAAATATATAAGAAAATGCCAAGTGATAAGTTAAAAGATTAATTGAAAACCGCTACTTTTTTGCAAGAAATTGAGAAAGAAAAGCAGTCAGTACGGGATTGCTGTTGGAATTACTTTACGAATCCTTATCACGATAAAGAAAATCACCGATATTTCTGGACCATTCTGTTTGCACATTAGATAAGCACAAAACCCTTAAGTTTTTTGATAACGAGGAATATATCCCAACTCTTTCAAATTAATAAACATTCATTAATTTTTCTCACACAATTCAATATCACCATTAAAGTAAATTTTAAGAAATCCTAACAGTTATGTTATCGAAGAACTTACTTTTCGTCTCGCCCTGAGAATGTGAAAAAATCACATTCAAAATAAACCATCTATTAAAATCTGGTACTCTAACACCGCTTCCAATACTCCCTCGTGCATCAGTGGAAGATTTTCGAGCAGGGTGAAATTACAGATGTAGTTTCTACAATAGTTATCCAGTTGCAGATAGCTAATATTCAAACTTGAATTCTATCGTTTAGACAGCTTGGAAAAAAATCATTGGGATACACACACACATACTAGCACACAGCCTCTGAAGGTGAGCGTTCTAATATTTAATTTAAGAAAAACACCCTCCAAAATCGCTTTAAGCCAGCCGTATAATCCAGCCCATGTATACTCTGGAGAGTAAAGGAAGCATAATGGCATATCTCCCGCGGCTCAGAGGAGGAAAATGGCTGCCAACACTCCCTACAGTCCCCCCCCCATTGTCCTCCCACCGCACTCACCGGCCCCCTCCGCCCCTCGGGAGTTTTGCAGAGTTCACTCTCAAAACTATGCATATACAAAAAAAATAGGGAACAAAAATCCCATTCGCGCCAGATCCCAAAACCGCCTCTCCCTCCCTCTCTCTCTCTCCCGCCCTCTCAATTCTCACAAGCTCTCCATTGAATCCCGCAGGCCTAACCCGTGATCTGTTGTTCCCGCGCGCCTAAATACGCGGAAAAGCAAAGAGATCTATTTTTTCCTCCTTTATCATCGCATTTAAAAATTCTGGAGACTTGGTAAAGCATTGCGCATACAAACATCAAGCTTTTTCTCGTAAAACGACCATGGGTGGGTGAAGTGAACGCAGTCATCCTACTGCAGCCTATGACAACGATTTTAGGCCTTCGGTGTTGAACAAGGTTCGACTTTTTATACTCAATGCCATTAAAAATTAATAAAATATTCACTTATGCTAAATGTACGCGGGTACGTGTTCGTTTACATAAAATATTGGAAAATCATCCAGATAGTTCATTGAATTTGCGTGAATGTTAGCTTAAACTCACAGAATTTGCATGGATAACATTTATTCTATTGCCTGATGTTGTGTAAAATATTTACGTTTTTTCATATTAAGTTTTTTTACTCAATATTCAAGATTTAAAAAAATGAAACAATCTTGCAAAAGATGTGTTAGATAGAGTAGGATGTAGGGGTAGGCATAATTACAATTTTGGCATATTTAAGGCAGGGTACAGTAAGAATATTTTATAAATACGTGAAAGAGGATGGACAGGAGGTGTACGAGGTGTGTTCAAAACACAACAAAAATTTTTTCATTTCGCGGGGTTGGAGAGTTCGATTGTCAACGTTTTTTTATTACGTTGGTATACTGCCTCTGAGATATGGTAAAACTTTCAGCTGTTTTCATTGTGGACTTTGTCTTTGACAGTCACTAAGGTTAGACATGTTTTATGAGCTCGGCGATTTTCGTTTGTTAAAACAAATGGATCAAAGAATTTGTATCAAATTTTGCGTAAAAAATGAAATAAAGTGTGTGAAATGTTAACAAAGCCCTATGGTAGGTTTTCCATGAGTAAATCAAGAGTTTACGAGTAGTATATGTGTTTCCAAAAAGGCCGTGAAGACCTTGAATATGACGAACGCCCTGGATGGCCCAACACATGAAAAATCGATGAAAACGTGGAAAAAGTGAAAGAAATCCTTATGAACGATCGCCGAATCACAATTCGTGCATTAAAAATAAAGCGAGTATAAAATGAGTAGTACCAAGAAAAGATTTAACCTTGCAATTACAATGAACTATTGTTCAAAATTTCGTTTTTTTAATAGTGAGCTACCTACTTCATTCTAGATGAATTTTGTCTATTGGCACGTTCTTTTTCTAACATATTATTGAGATCAGTTTATCGATTCTGATAGAAGATTTGGTGGATCTCATTCCTAAGAATTAATGAATTTCCAGCCTCACCCAACGCTGCACAAAATAAAATTGTCAAAATCATTCATTGAAAAGTCATTTTCGAATTCAAATACTTCCTACCTCACTTTATCCCACCTATCGTGCTTATTGTTTTGCTAAATGAACTCACGTTACTTATAATTATTTCTCTTCCAAAGACAACATTTCATTGCAATTCAAAATCCCTTGCATCTACCATTCCTGCATTATTTTATCGAATAACCGTCTTTCCTCTTATGACATGCGAAGAATGTTCTCATTCGTTTTCATTTTTGTCCATTCCACTTTTTACTGCTCACTGAGAATTTTTTTTAGGTCACAGTTAAAAAGTCAAAATACCAGGATTTAAATGCATTAGTACAATCATCAGGTGATGATCACAACAATGAATGTTCTAAAGGATTGATGGTTCTTAAGCATTTCAAACCTGTTTTAACGAATGCAACTGTGTTTCATATTAGCTTTCTACTAACCAACACTTTCTAAATGATTACCAACAAATTCAAAAGGATCGAGTTCAATTTAATTCACTTATACCACACTTCTCCATACCCACGACAAAACCTTAAAATTTACACTTATCCTCTAGCCTTGAAGAATACGCAAGTTTCCCAAGCTGCATTTAACTGCACATTAAAGTTTTCCCTATTATTTTCTTCAGAGCCTTAATCATTTTGTTCATCGTCAGTTTCTTACTATTACTAAAAGCTTTTCTATCTAAAATAACTCTGCTTTTAATTACATTAACACTTTGCCCTCCTTTTAAAACAGTCCATGAAGAAATGAGCTGAATTCCAAGAAACTGCGGGAAATGCCGCAGTTTCTTAAATTTAACTCTTTATTATTTATGAGGATGCCTCGATATCTTTGATGACTAAAGCATTTGATCGGTTATCGATTGATCCGGGTTCGAATCCCGGTCAAGGGGAACCATTTTTACACTGAAATTGCCGCATTGTAGGAAGTAAGCTGTTCTACCTGCTCTAATTTATTATTTCAAACTTTAATGATTATCTTTGCCTTTCTATTCCAAAAGAACCTCATTGACTTCGTTTTTCCCAACTCATTCACTCTCATATTAAGAAAATATCACAAGCATTTATTTCGTAGTAGTTATTTTGATGAAAAAATGGCAGAAAATCTTAAATCATAAATCTATTTCTTCCTATTCATCTCGATCGAACTCTTCCTCCCGCCACTCGACTTCTTTACCATATCCTATCCACCACATAATCCCGTCATTGAACTTCACACATCACCGCCCTCTTTCCTTCATATATGCGAACATCCGCGGCCATTTCAACCTCCTGCGCAACTCCCCGCCACATCTGTATTTTTCTCCTCCCTTGCCTCCAGAACAATATAGCAGCCGGGAGAGAGGAAAAATGATGCAAACGGCCAACTCCTTCGGCAATCTGCCGCACTACCACCCACTTTTCCTTTCTTCCGGAACCAAAATAAACCCCACCTCCACCTCTCCCCTTTCCCCCAAAGGAGCTGCACCCACCGCCGCCGCATACTTCGCCCCTTCAGCGTCATACGTGAGGATATTCGTTTGTGCAAATTTGCTCGCAGATTTCCACTTATTCAAGCTTGAGCGTGTTTGCAAGAGGAAAGGCAAACAAAAATGCTAAAAAGGGAGTGGACAAAATATGCAAAGGACAAAATAAATATTTAATATAACCAAAAAATGTTAAAATAATAATTGTCACCTTTAAAATGCATCAGCGAGAGTTACAGTTTTGGATTAAGTGAAAAATATATTCATTAGGATACATTCGATAATCGGAATGACCGACTCTATTACAAATTGTTACCGAACGTTATTTCCTTCTAGCTATCTTAAATATATCCATTGGACTCGCAAAGAGGAGCGTATGCATAAAATATTTTAGTTAATGTTATCCTTGAACCTTTAGAACTGAAAATCGAATTCGTAAACCGCACGAAAACAAATATAACTTTCGTAAGTTATTTAGAAAGACCTTATGACCTGAATCCGTGTCACAACTAATGGATGGAGATTAACTTATTTAAAGAGTAATGCTTGGAAATGAACAAAATGTTAGAAAACGCTAGATAGAAGGTATACAAAGGTGTACAAATGAGTGAGATAAGATAAAGCTGCTGTAATATACTCCATCATATCAAGCCCAAAAAATAATACTAATAAATGAATACTTTGGAGTGTTATAAATGATCTAATTATTTAGTAGTTTTTCCTCTCTCTTACTCTACAGCTTTAAATGACTCATAATACCCGAGTTACGTGGGTTTTCGGTGGAATTGACAGAGAAAGGACGCATAATGATTTTAAAAATGGTTTATTTCAGTAGTTGATAAGGTATTAGGCATTAGGTTAGGCGGAGCTTAGGATTTTAGAATATCTCAGTTCCTTGATTCCTGTCCGTTCACCCATTGACTTCTTGTCTGCCATGACTTGTAGACGATAGTAAAATATCAATACAATACACGAGTCTTAGAGTCGATTCTTCGCCGATTCTCGACCAGCGTGATGCATACTTGGATATCTCTTGAGTTCATATTTTCAGATGTAATTTTGTCGCACTTCATTTTTTAATGAAGGAAACCTAGTATAGTCTTCGAAACTTGATATTTCACAAGTGAAGTTTCGAATTGATCAATGTAAATTATAGAGGTGACTAAAATTGGGACATAGTATATGGGTTCAGGTGGGGGTATGTAACGGGGTAAGGAGGGAAAGACGAGGAACAATATGTGACGGGGAAAAGGTAATATCTGCCTGCTGTAGGTTAAACGTGTATTGGTCGTGTAAGAGATAAAAAGGATACGAGCGAAACTGTAGGAAAATGAGGGTAGGAATGCAAATGAGCAGGTACCTCAAGGAACTTTTGAGATGGTGTAAAGAGCCTGAGTCACGGGGTCGGTAGAGATGAGGGGAAGGCAATAATAACAGAGACAAGCATGAAGGTAAAGAATTATCATTGAGACGTCTCACGTTTGGTTTAGAGCTGTTAATATTCCCAAAAAAATTTTAAGAAATATGGTTGAGACTTGAACGTATCGAAAAAAGGGCATTTAATTCAATTTGTAAACTTAAAGTGAATCTAAAAATAGACGAAGCAAGAAAAGTAAAAGGCCTCCCTCCAATTGAGAAATTAATTTATTTACAAATAATTGCAATATTCGGGGGATGGGTCTTATTCTAAATTTGCTGGAATGTGAATCTTCCCTTTTTATATTTGAATTTGGAATGTAAAATTTACTTTCGATTGAGTGTTCGGGTTGAATTCAATATTCAATTATAATTTTTTTACACTATTATTAATCTATTAGTGTCTATTTATACCTTTTGCACCCAATTCAAATTTACATTTTGAGTAATTCAAGACACAGAGTGGCTATTTATTTCAGTTCAGAATTGAAAATATATTGATTCACAAGGGCACCGTCTTACTCTTTTACATTATTGTTTACGATTAATCACTTTTTATATAAGCTTCAAAGTATGCTAAAATACGATGTATTCCCTATTATTGGTCTGATCATGTCTATCTTAATAATGAGAAATTATTTGAGTATTATCACATTTCGTGAATTTTATCCGACTTAGGCAATATGGTGTAGGTAGTATTAGTGCAGATTTGAGATCTATAGGGATATCCAATTACTTATGGCGATTTATAAAGAATATCTGGCAATGCTCACGGGAAACATGAGTACATTCCAGGACATTGGAATTAGGAACACCTTTCAGACTATACATTTCTAACAAATTAGCGTAATGGGCAGAGCTAACAATTGGCGGGACCAGGGTTCAGGACCGCGTGACTCAGGGCAGAATTAGCTTCACCCAATATGTGTCATTTTTCGAGCGTTGGTGATATTTCTGGAAAACTTTCCGAAAAGAGGCACGAGCAAAGGCACTGGGTCATCTAACTCAAAGTGCAATTTCCATACTAACAAAGTCACAATCACCAAATATTTCCTAAATATGGAATTATGGATGGTTATATCTTAATGAATTCATCATTTTTTGTACATGGAGTGAGATGCGCCTAGAAGTTTCAACTAAATACATCTATACTCGTCGCGTTTAAAAGACTGTGTTCACATAAGTAAAACCAGAACTACACAATGACTCTCATTTATTTATTTGAATGATACTGTTATGAAACTTTACATTAGTAATATTCCAGTTGCGATATTCATAGATTTTAAGAAAGTTTTCGATAAAGTCCCTCATTGCAAATTACTCGCGAAATTGGAAACTTATGGAACACACTAGAGTATTATCTGCTGGATTAAACAATTCTTAAGTGATCGTGTCCAAACAGTCGTCCTGGACGGTGTATCATCCGATACTGTCAAGGTCACGTCGGATGTACCACAAGAAAGTGCATAGGCCCGTTACTATACCTTATATATATATAAATTACCTCAGTACCGTAGTTAATAGCAAGCTCCGTCTTTCGTGCTAATAAAAAATTGGGATTTGTGAAAAGAATGCAAAGGAAATGCGACGAAAAAATGAAGAATTGATGATTCCATATCTTAGTCAGTCCCCACCTAGTGTATGCTGCCAGTATATGGGATCCTCAAAAGATAAATTTGATTTTGGAATTAGATTGAGTTCAGCGGAGGGGGCTAGATTTGTCAAACATTGTTGTGACCAACGCAGCAGCGTATCTATTTTGCTATAAAATTTAGATTGGGATTCTCTTACACAGCGGCGTTTATAATATAGGTTAAACTTATTAAAAACATATAAATATGGGCCCTTTTCCGATGACATCAAGAATAAAATACGAACCCCAACGTATTGCGGTCGGAGGAATCACAAATATAAGATTAGAGAGATAGACTACAGGACTGACAGGTTTAAAATGTCATTTTTTCCTAGAACGATAAGAGACCAGAATGCTTACAGTCGAAATCCCCCAGAGTCAGTTCATTACAATAAGTATTAACATACAGGTTAGGGACTACGGGTGGATGGATATATATATATATATATATATATATATATATTTGAACTACCACCTATTTGAAAAACCCTAACCCCCTCATCCCTTACCTTTTCCCCCTGGTGCTACACCCCCTGCCACATACCTTTTTGGTGGCTCGCAGGGTATTATTGTAGATGTAGATAAGGAACTGATAAATTTCATTGACCTTGGGAAAACTTATTTTTTTGTCTCTTTTAACGTAAATTAAATGAAAATCTTGAGATGGCACTAAATTAGAAGCGATAAATTCACCGATCTATGGATTTGATCAAAATTTTAGTTATATCATTAAGCAAGGGCAACTCTTATAAAAATTCCAAAAATTTTAAGGAAGCTTATTCCAATAAGGATCGCAAAAATATAAAAGTTTGCGGATATTGTCAGATTACATCTACAGATCGAATAAAAGGTTAACCCGAAGAACGTTAATATCACTATTCTCATCTCTCCCTGTTGCGGAGATTTTCTACGTAAGTGCGTGCTTAACAAACCAACATCAAAAGAAACTCTTTACATAAAATAATATTCCCAAATATTTTTTTATTCCTGTCCTAGTGTTTAGCGAATATCGCCACACTTGCTCCACATTTTGCTCAATGAAGAATTAACGAGCATTCTATTGGGCATATCATCGCTGTTGCGAGAACAGTTGGCCCTCACTCACGTTCTCAAAGAAAACGAAATCTGTTGGCTTTTTCCTACTCCTTGTCCCTCTTTTTCCCTCTCTCATCTTCCCCGCCGCCTCCCAACTATCTCATTCCCACGATTGCCGACATCAAGACTTCAAATCTCTTTAAGCCCATGCATCCCACAGGAAGATTTTCCTTCAGGGAATCAAGGGTGGGCATCAACCCCTCTACCCTCCTTCTTCACCGTCTACTTTTAACTCCACTTCAACGGAGGGCGGACTGAGAGGGTAAGAAAACGCTCCACTTCTTATGGGACATAATGGGAGGGCCATCATGAGAGTTAGAAAAACTTCCTTCCCGGAGATCAAGCGAGAGGAGGGGAACGTGGAGTGCGGGTGAGGGGAGAAAAAAATCTTTCCCTCTTTCTGGAGCTTGGAATCATCTTCTACCTATCTCTATCTAACCTCCCATCTTCGCCTTATTCCCGGTGTCTTCCAGACATCCCTCCCTTCCTCAATCTTTTCGTTTCGGCCGGTCTAACGTGTGTTCCCATTCCTTCCAAAAAAAAACAGGCACTCCTCTCATCCAACTCAAACATCCATTGTTGATTTGCATGGTAACTGCCTGATGAGACCTCTCTCTTCATCTTAACGGCAAGCTCCCTCGCGTGTTATTTTTACACACCCATTCACCTCCATGTCTCCCACCAAACGGCTTCCTTTCCAGGAGAGGTGATCGCATCCATTGGAACTCTCCTTTCTCGAGTTGCGCGATCTCCTCTTACGTTTTTTCTTGGTTTCTCCTTCGTATTCTAGTGGTCATGCAATCCATACATCGACGGATTCTATTTTCTTCACGCTCCCCCCTTCCTTTAAAGGGACGTAGTCTTGGTAAACAAACAGTGTACAAAAATATGTACAATAAACCTCAAGCTCATCGGTTTCAAATTACGAAGCTTGTTTTCCGAGATTTGAGACCATTTTATTTTATTTCTGCGATGCAATGGCTAGCGCTAATATTTACTTAGGGATATAAACTTTTAATATTCTGGATTTATTAACCTACTGCGGAAAACAATACTTGATTCTTTTGACTTAAGGTGACATTTTCGTGTCAGCCAAAGCATTAACTTTAAAGTGTTCCCACACAGATGTAAGTCGCGGGAACACTCCTGCTATTTCCATGGTATAATAATCATATGATATGCCTATCGTTTTACACTCAAATAACCTAAAGCTCAAGCTTTATTGAGATAGTGTCCATCTTCTGCATAAGTACAATGATTCTTTATTTCTGTGGAGACGTGCAGTCAACTAAACTTTGTTTTTATGTACAGCTGCAGAAAGCGCCACAAGTCGCTGGAAGGGTGATTCACCGAGTTACTAAGGTACCAGCTACTCGTGCGTGCATATATCGAGTTCTTAAATACAGAAGATCGCTTCTTGACTCACATTTAAATACGCTGGTACGGAATGACAAGTCGCTGTAACGATAACTAAGGATTTTTCCTGGGGAAAGCAGATCCGTGAAATTTGCAACAATATAAATAAAGAATTAGGATTCATAAAAACGTCATTTGGGAAATGTAATGAGAGGGTTAAAGATGTTTATTATTTTTGGTAAAAAGACTAAACCTATAGTTCGCTCTGGGTGCATTAGATCCTTTTGAGGTATGCTTAGTTTTGAAACTAGATCAAGCGAAACTTAGAGCAGCTAGATTTGTGTAAAGTTGTCATAAACAAGTTAGCATTGTTAAGTCAGTATTAGAGGTATTGTAATGGAAGTCAACAGCTGACTATAGGTTCAAATACAAGTTCAATTTACTGCGGATATTGGAGGCAGGTCATTTATACGAAGATGTTTAAGGCGTATTGAACGCTCCAACTTATTATGGTAGATCAGATCACGTAAGTAAAATCAGGGAGATAAATAGAAGAACGGATATATTTAAAATGCCGTGTTTTCCTCGAACTATTACAGATCAAAATATATATGATTGTAGGGGCGAAGGGAATAATTTTTATTGGTAGTGCATGTACTTTGCCAATATTCTGTATATTTTTAAAAGACTCCTCTTCATAACATTGTGGTTCACGGTAGTCCAGGGGTAGAATACAGAACTACTGACCAGAGGGCTCGGATTCGATTCCTGAGCAAGCCTATCTAGGCAACTGCAGTCCCACCCAACCTTTATCATTTTTCGGGGCCCATATCTTCCTGGGAAACCATAACCGGCAAAGGGAAAGGAACTGGCTCCCCCTACCCTACTGATGTTTGAATTTCACACGCCGTCGAGCTTAGTACTGTGTGAACTCTATCATCACCTACAAAACTGACCTTCGTGTTGACTACATTGTTTATGGTTTTTATTTATTAGATTGTACCCACATGATGTGAACACATTCCGTACTTGAATATTCGTGTATGTAAGTGACATTTTTGTTTGATTAATTTTGGTAGAGAGCATGATGAAGCTGCTACTCGTGTAAAGATGTAATGGTTGTTTATTGTTCATGTACTGGTGGTTCAACAACCCCTTCTCACCACATTTCCTTGCGGCGGCTTGCAAAGTAGCATGTAAATATAAATGGCAATAATGTACACATACATGCCAATACACATTATGTAATATTTGGCGTGTTTGACTAAATGTTTAAAATGTTCGTCACGAAGTAAAAATACTCGGGTTCTTAGGTACGCTTTTGTAATGAATTCATATCTTTCGATGGAAGAACGAGTACTTGAATCTGTCCGTATTGTGATCTCTTTCCCTTAATTTATCTCGGTGCCGAATATACAAATACGGTTTGGGGGCAAGTAATTTCTTCGGAGCCGTAAGAAAAATCGGGGGTCTCGTTCCTTCCTAAGAGTCATTCTGACATCTTCTTGAATCAAGGGGTTCCGAAACTAATTCCTCCAATATACCAATATAACGCTTGCTCTTATACTGAGTATCTACATCTACATAAATACCCTGCGAGCCACCAAAAAAGGTGTGTGGCAGGGGGAAATAGTGAAATATAAGTAATAATAAGTATGCGAAATTTAATAAAAGATTGATTAAAACTTCCCTTCTCTAATATAAAAATTTACGAAAGTTTCAACCCAAGTTTCCTTGAATCCTAACACCAAATTTTAAAAAATTGTAACCGAAAAGCGGCTTACCGTAGAAACGTCTGTCAAAATGCTAGCATGGTACAGCGATAAATAGCATGATTTCTATCGCATTCATGTAGACTTGTGGGAAAACCGGGTTGTTTATGTAATACTTTGAATTGCACCATGGGTATTAGAGCTATCAGATAAATGTTTCTCGATCCCGTGGGCTTTGATGTCAATGCTACCGTACCAATGAATTTGAGGACCGCAGCATCATACATGTAAGTAGACCATTTTCAGTCCTGAGACCGAATAAAATGATTCCGTAGGTGAACTTCTGAGAAATATGATCTTATTCAATGAAATGAATGCGTTCAGCGAACGGTTTGGATGATGAAAAGGAGTAAACCTCCATTCACTGAGATACCTTCATTCATCTTCCTGTGTTGATTCCTTCCTATCAGCTACCGTTTGGAAAATATATCTCTCCTCTCCCTCATTAAGAAGTTTCTCCCACCCTTTATAAATCAAACTTCCAATGGAATCGCATCAATAACCAGAGTTCCACTTAATACCGACTGAGACGGGTTCATCGGTTGAATTTTTTCTTGGCCTTCATTTTATTTCAATTCAGTATTTAATTCTTAGAACACCAAGTGTTCGAAATGTGTGCGCGTTACACTCATCGATCTGGAATAGTCGCGGTTTCAGTAATCAGCAACCTGATCAGACGACTATCAAACGTTATCCACGTATAGTGTATCCCTGTTTTAGGCATTCATTTTATCAAGAAATTCATAAATCGATAATTTATAATCACTGAAAACATTAATACGACAAGTACTACATGCCAACGACACTATTACTAGATATTGAGAACCTGCAAATAATATTACTGCCAATAGGAAAAATTGGGAATGCACATCACATTAATTCTTGGCCTTAGTACCTCCTCCAAGGTTTCTATTTTCCATCTACATTGATTTTATTTCTATTTGTTTATTGATTAATTTATTTAATGACTTTATTGGAGCGAAATCGAAACTTCATAGGCCCTACCTCCACCTAACTCCAAACCCCACCACCTATCGTCTTTTATAGAGTCTATAATTGCACCGATCATTCTTCCTTCCGATAGAACGCAAAAGCCGTTCACATATTGGCTCTCTATCACTTACTTAAATCAAAAGTCGAGTGTAATTCTTCACCTAACTAATTTGCTTTGCACTTTTTTTAGTCAATGACGCTTTGAGTAACTCGTATTTAAAGGAAGGCAAGGATGGATTAAAATATTTTAGTGATTACATGACACTCTCGCAGAAATCTTGGTAGGTATTCAGGAAATAAAAGCCCAATTTCACAATGGGCCACTACACGTGTTCTTCACTGTACCGAAAATCTACTTTTTTTGTCTAATGAAAATAATAAACTCGTGTATATATCTAGTCTATTATATATATATGTATATATATATATATATATATATATATATATATATATATATATATATATATATTCATATATATATATATATATATTCAACACTTCCGTGTTACTTCGACGAAATCATCGATATATACGTATATATATATATATACATATATATATATATATATATATATATATATATATATACGTATATATATATATATATATATATATATATATATATATATACGTATATATATATATATATACGTATATATATATATATATATATATATATATATATATATACGTATATATCGATGATTTCGTCGAAGTAACACGGAAGTGTTGAATCAAAACTTTGACAGCAACACACAATATAAGAACACATAAAAGGAACACTTACACGTTATTTCATGAATTTCGAGGGAATTGAGGTCCGTCTTCATCAGAAGATTTGCTAGGCATATATAACCGAGGGTTATATAAATAAATAAATAAATAAATATATATATATATATATATATATATATATATATATATATATATATATATATATATATATATATATATATATATATATATATATCTTGGACAGAAACACAGGAGAACGCCATTCTGATGACGACGGTCATGCCATCGAAACATCAAATACACACTGTGTCCTTTCTTTGTGTTTCTGTTTGTTGAATACTTTGTATCAGCGTGTTTGTGCGTCGCCGGAGAGCGTCCATTATTTAACTTTTCAATTCAATTTCAAAAGAGCATTGCTGTTTTAACGTTAGAAAAATGTCCAATAGGCAATAGACGTATGTACGTATACATATATATTATATTTATTTGAAAAGGGTATTATTATGTATACTATACCTGCATACATACATCTACTATCTATTGGGCCTTTTTTTAACGTTAAAACATTGATCCCTTTCTTAAATTGGCATATACTCATACGCTGTAGTATCGCCTGTTAAAATATTAGATCTAATAATTAAATGCAACCTACAAATATCTTACTTTCTTCCCTATATTCCTCTTCCCATTCATCATTGTCCTCAACATCCTGCCTTCCCCTTAACATGCCCAGAATTTATATTTCTACCTTTTATGAATTTCTCCCAAAAGCTCTCGCTCTTCCTCGCCCTGTTACGTCTAGCAGTTTTCCCTTTGTTTTTCATTCTTCCACATTTATGACTCCTAATTTTAAATCTTATTGTTTTGCGAACAAATATCCCCACCAACTCAGTTGCATTGTTATTCCATACTTTTGTTGTAGCTACGATCATGTTGATTAGAAATCAAAAGAAAAGGTTCAGAAAAAAACAAATTGTTTTTTTTTAAAGACATGGCGAAACAAAATGCAATATTTTCTTTGGGTTTAACAGGATATTATGTTTGAAATTTTGCCTAAAGCAGTACCCTTTAATGTGGGTTGGTCACGTCTATCTATTTGTTTGCGAGGGAAGAAGGATTCGACACTTTGCCACTTCATGTATTTAATGCAAAAATAGAAAATGAAGCAAGATAAATCACACATTACTGCTCTTCTCATTCAAGGAGGCATACATATGCGTAACATTAGTGCAATGGTCGCACATGTAGTTGGAAGGGAGAAAATCCCATTTGGGATATGTATTTTTTTACTGATATGAGGTATGAGCGATCAAAAAGTTTCACCGCACAATCCCGTGGCACCTCCCGGCTTGAAGAGAGATGATAGATCGGCCCTGCCGTCCGAGCATTTGATGGGTTAGTGGACATAAACTTATTCATTCGCAGAAAAAAATTAGAACCTTCACGGCGATATCGTGGGAAAAGGGGGATTTTTTTCATCTTTTCATATCCATAAATGACGTCGCCCTTATTTTTTCAGCACTTACAACTTCCCATTCCTACCAGCCAATACCTTCCGAAAGACTTTAAAACACTTCGGTGACACCCACGCCTCAGATTGAAGCTCTTATTTGAATGAAATTTGTCCTTAACACGCATAAAATTATTGGAAATTTTATAGCGATACTTTTATGTGTTCATGTCTGCATTTACATGCTACTCTGGAAGCCAACAATTTCTGGCAGGAGATGATTCCACAATACAATCGTTACAGCATAATAAAACATTTATCAATATTTAGTCGCTGGAAATATGTAATGCTTTATAAAAAGGGTAACTACTAACATTCTATGAGAAATTACTGTTAATATCTGCATTTGACTGTGAATCTGTTACAATATGTTTCATCATTACATGACATTATCAGGTACCTTTTCAGGATTTCACCTAAGTGGCGAAATACATTGTGCTAAACAGCAGTATTTTGTGGAAAAGTATGTTATTCCTTCTGTTAAAATGGATATGTTAACATTGAACGCATCTTTAAAAAAAGGTATATTAAAAAAAGTAAACTCATGGTTTAGGAAATGTAAATATTTTTCCGGTAAAATTACCCGTTTTTTCGTAATTTTTAAAATTCTTGATGGATTTTGTAGATAATGAGCTTATTCAAATCTTCAGAATACTAATTAAAGTGAAAGTTCAGCTACAAATGGGTTAGTACGAAATGTATTTAAATTAAAAAAACGACATTAATATTCAACAGTAGATTGATTATTTGCAACATATTTTACAAAAACATATTTTAAATAATTAAAAAAAATGCCCTTCTCCCTACATCCTCATTAGTTTGTTAGCGTTAATGCTTGATATAAATTGCTGCTTTCGGATAACGTAATCGTAGCTTACATGTATAATTAAACCGAAGTTTGGAAATCAATATTTAGTGTTTGATTATTGGCAAATAATCGGCTGTTAAAAAAAGTATCGGGTAACATTTTTCGAATGCGGAAAAGTAATAGTTGTTTTCCTCAATTACATTACTGAGCCATTTGGAGTGAATGATTAAGTTTTTCGGATAAACTGGTTCCCAACGTAAATGCAACGGGATATTTTGAAACAAAAATGTTGAACTCCCCTCAAAATTGGACCTCAACGCCGATGAGAGAAGATCCAGGGTGAAACAGCAAAATTAACATCAATGACACCGAGCTTAAGGGCATCGTGGAATTTCAATTTCGGGCAAATGATTTACTTACAAACGACAGATGTGAAATATATTAATATTTATGTCATTGGAAGGAATACATCCGGAATAAACTCGACTCTCTTCAGAACCAGCCGAAAATATTAACTTCATCTCAATTAAAATTTATTTGTAAAATACTAAATATACTAAGGTACTACCTTAAGTCCTATGCTTGTTGCATACCTTTTTCTTCGACCGCATATGATTGACCAATTCGATGCCACGTGGGCTAATGGTACCTAGGGCTAGTAATAGAGTGTAAGATTAAATGGGGAAAAGGGTCAGAGAATGACCGATGATGGAAAGAGTGATTGCGCCAGAATGACAGTCCTTCGGCAAATGTACGTATGAATGACACCAAAATTTGAGTTGAACTAGGGCCACCCTCCTGAGCAGCTCGCGGACTTTAAGCTGGGGCATTTTTCGTCAAAACATTTCAAATTAAAGAAGTAACTAGGTAATTCAACGTGAACTTTATTAAAATACGAAAAAGGTTTCCACGTTGGACGTCATCATCAGCAATCATCGTCAGCGTCGAAATCTAGGTCTTAAGTTAATAAATTCTTGTGAAATTACCGAACTATTTTTTTCATTTTTAATGTATCGCGTAAATTCTATAGTGTTACGCCTGGAACAATATATTTTTCATCAATATAAGTCCTCATTTCTGTTTTCATATAAAGCCATTTACTCATTAAATAGGTTAAATAAGTAAAAAATAGAAATTTTTCATTTTAACTTCATAGAGAACAACATTTAGTTCGCAATAACGCCACTCTAAGGCTAGGCAACAATCACTCTCCAGAATCCACCGCTGGTGTACCTGAACTATACACCAATTTCGTGAAAATACATAAATCAATGTGATGTTAATTTTCGTAGACATCTCGTATTACTATCGACCAGTTTGCCTATTATCTGGTGTGTATATTGAACAATATTGAATGTACATAAAAATAGGATTTCCTTATATTGAATATATCGTTATAATAATAACATCGTCCACAACCTCACGTGACTTTTTCGTGATAGCCCCCTAGTCGTCCAAATTTCCAAAGGTAAATCGAATATTTCGATAAATCGATCTATGATGCATATCGAATATATGTCGCACAACGAATGTGTCATCATATCGAAAATAACATCCGTACTGTCATTTCCCGGAAAGCAATCGATCCCTTATAAATCGGTTCCTTTCAATTATCCATATCGACATGGTGTCGATATATCGTCATATTTTACAGCCCCAAACCGTTCCTGCTGCCTTTTCACCCCCAACCCCGCCCTTCCAACTCCTTCCCATCTCCCTTCATCTGATCGCCCAAACCCGAGAGAAATCGTACACACGTCCCTGTACCCACATATCCCTCCCATCTACCCTTTGTCCCCCATTCTCTAACGTCACCCGTCCCCTTCTCTCTCTATACCAAGTCTCTCAGTCTTTCTCTTTCCTTGCGAAGGGACGGAGAATATCCATCCAACCCCAAATAGTCCCTCGATCGTATTCGCCCACCCTCTCCATCCCTTCCTTTCCCTTCGCAGACGTCAGTATCTGTATTGAACCCGCCCAAATGCTGTTGATGGATAGAGTTCAGATGGAGCGCATTAATAAATGTCCATCAATCGGCGTTCTCACCTCCTCTCATCTGCCTCCCTCCACCATAGACATCCCCTCTCTCTGCTCACTCATCTCCGATCTCCTTTGCTCTTTATCATTTCTACTAACTATCAAAAACACACCCTGGAACTAAGGATGTCTGACGTGTCACACATTACTAGATAGGTCGTGCTAGGTATGGTTTTTCGGACCGTTAATACTTATGCTTGACATTTGACCTAAAAGAGACATATTCCTCTGAGTGACAGCAGAATTACGCATGTCACCATTAGCATGAAAATCTATCGATGCCTTTCCACGGAAATATAACGGCAGCAGGATTAATTTAGGCCGGAGTATATCGCTTTGATAATAAAAATTACGCAATTGTTTTAAGAAATATTCGCAACAGAATTTACGTGATGCGGCCTGCAAGCCAACAGCTGATATGGGGTTTATCTTAAAAAGCATGCCAAATTAACAAAAACTTGTCATCATGTTCCTAACTTAAAGCAAAGACGAAAAAACGTCTGTAATACAAGATATTAAAAAATTTCTTAAGTAAAATTTGTAGAGAAGAGACCATAACCATAGAGAGATACACACAAAGCAATGAACTTTATCTCAATACAAAATTTCTTGTTTGCTAACCGATATTAAAACAAGAATCAACTTCACAAGGAAAAGCACAAACAAAAAATACCCACAACATAAAAAATGATTGTTAGGATAGAATAGTATCGGATGCAATAAAACAATGAAAACAAACAAAGAAACCTATAAAGCTTATACTACCAAAGAATGCTATTTATTCTCAAGTTATGATGCAAGACGCAGCTGTTTCTTTCCCTTATTGTTATTTCAGAAATATGACATCTTGAACCTATCCGTTTTGCAATCTCTTTGTTTGATCTTGAATGAATGGTCTTCCTTTCCATAAGGTAATATATTTTTCAAAACGTTGTGTATTTCTTGAGAAATTCAATCATAAGTAATAAAAAATGAACAGAGGAGACCAATGTAAGAAATCATATTTTCATATCCACAAATGTATTATATCTTGCATTATACGTTTGCGTAAACTTCGTTTCATTTTAGAAATATTCAGAGGAGAAGGAATTACTGTGTCATAGATGCTTCTGTAAACATTCTGATTCAGTTTATAAATCTAATTCCTTTGTAATGGTACATTGTGGAAATTAAAAAGAAGCATTTAACATTTCAACGAATTTTTATATTCTTATTTTATGAACTATCTATCTCAGGTCATCTTAACTTGTAGAAGTGGCAAGGGTTCTTAATTTGTGCTAGATATAAGAAGTGAAATCGATTGCTCTCTCACATGGTCGTCTCGGTAGAAATCTACTATTTTCATTCAAACGTGGTTTCTCTAATAGCCAACTTCTTTTGTCACGCTGTGTTCTTCGGGAAATTAGCATATTTTCTTCAACCTCTTTTTTTTTTAGGTAATCTACCGTTTAAGGTAGGTTTTTGGATGGACACAACTATCAAATAAACATTTTGTGACTCCCCACCTAGCAAACTAATCTATATCAGGTCCCTCTTCATCTCGATGTACTTCTTTCCTCCCTTCATCCCGTCCAACATCCCTATCCTGTTCCTGCCCTTACCTCGCTTGCCCAACATTCTCCCCTCTATTACCTTCTTCAACATTCCACTACCGCTCAATACACCTTTCATCCATTTTTCCTGCCTCCATAGGATTTCTCTCAACAAACCCCTCTCCTCCCCCACCATTTCCAGTACTTCCTCATTTGTTTTCCTTTCGGTCCATTTCACCTTTTCCATTCTTCTCCACACCCACATTTCAAAAGCCTCCAATCTTCAAAAGCCTTCAATCAAGTCTATCCTTCTGCTTCAGCGACCACGTTTCCGCGCCGTACATAGCTACGCTCCATATCAGAGTTTTTACGAGTCTTGTCTTAACATCCCTACTCAACGTCCCCGTCATCAACTCCCTCCTCCTTGAGAAAGCCTCCTTGCCTAGCGCAATTCTTCTCCTTACGTCCCTACCACTTTGACCGTGTTGGTCCAAAACACTTCCGAGATATGTAAACTGCTCTACCTGCTCTATTTTTTCCCCGCCTATTTTAATATTTAGCTTAGCCTTTTTCTTTCTGGAAAATCGCATAACCTTTGTTTTATTAATATTTTTTCTCATCCCATATTTATCGCACTGAACCTCCAATTCACTCAACAATGCTTGCAACCCCTTGGCTGACTGAGCAACTAATGCTTGGTCATCAGCAAACCTAACCTTCACCCTCTATGCAACTCCTTAATCAAACCATTTCTCTCACATTTCCCGAATTATTGTCACACATTTTAAAGTGGCTAAAATGGTCTGAAATTAATTTTTACCATTACCGTATATTTATCCAGTATCCGGCGCAGATATTTACTTCAATATATTTAAAACTACAAATACTACTTTCAGTCTAATAGCAAAGGCTAGGCTTGGTGATAAATAAAACTATAACAAGAGGCGAAGGATTACACTTAATGTCACAGCTGAATTAATTTTTCATTAAATCAGAATAAAAAAATTAAACTGTATATTTCAATTCTTGAATTCAAATAAAATTCGTTGTGCAGGATCAGTGAATTTAATTTTAAGATCAATCATTTGATCAATGTTCACGAGAATGGAATGAAGCAGACACTAATATGTAGTTTGGTGGCAGAAAACAGGCTTCATAATAGAACGTACTAGCCTTTTTTCTTCATATGCCAACACCAAATTGTGATTTCACCACTTAAAGATGCAATACTTTCTTTCCCGAAGGGGAAAAGTTTAATGCTTGTTCCGGGAACGATAGTCCACTACTGCTGTTCTAACCTTCTCCCAAGAAATATATTTCAACTGGGACTCTTAGTACACATGATTATACCAAAAATATCTTTACGCTTGCCTTTTTTTCGAAGATTTATCTGTTAAAAAGGTACGTAGTCAATTATTAAACCACAAAAAAAAAGATAATGACGGAATTACAGTCTCTAGTAACGCCATATAACGTAAACACACCAACAATATCATTTTACTGAAGGATTTATAACTCTAATGGTATAAAATATAAATATTTAAATAAAAAGATATACAAAATGTTTTAATTCAGACTGCAGTTATAGAGAGATTTTCATTTTCACTGAATGGGCATTTGGATTATTTATTTGGAGCATCAAATGAAACGTATTTTGACGTTGTGCTGTCTTAGTAACGACTTTTTCATAAATCTAGCGCTTACGAGGATGGTTTAAATTATAATATCCCGTTTTGCTTCACACAAAAAACATGCAACAAAAAGCTGAATCTTCCTTTATTTTGAAACCTAATCTCGATGCTGAACAGCATATTTTTCACCACGTTCACTTCATGACAAAGCTTGCTAATACAAAGGTTCAGTGGCCTTCTAAACGATCTGGTCTGGGTCATGCCCGAGGATTCTTCGGTTCGTCGTCACGTATGTCCTTCTTTCAACTATGGCGCACATAAGAATGCAAATTTATCACATCTATTACGATCATCTCACCCCTTACGTAAGTTAAAATGAGTTTTGGTGTGATAAACAATACAATAGGAGAAAACTAATGATTACACGCACCTATTGTACACTAAAAGACTAAATTTTAAGAACTAAAAACACTTTTCACCCTAACGGCAGTTATAAGAACTCCGTGTACAGTATTTAAACCAAATACATACTTTAAAGAGCTTTGTAGAATACTATAAACAGCATTACTCGCCATTCGTGTATTCAATCATAATTTATGATTTAACTGTATTAAAGAGAGAGGAGCTCCAAGGAAGATGCTATTGACGAGTGGATTGTTAATGATAGACACAGCGCATTACTGAATCAATTATGATGCAATTTTGGCCAATTTAAACTGGGTCTCCTTCCCTTGCTGAAGTGGCACTATTGCCTCTCGTGCTCGCGAAATGTGCTTCCGCGCGTTATTTGGCCCGGCGGTGGTGAAGTGAGCCCCTAAAACGCCTGCCGGCGCTGATGCTGTGAATCTTCCCACTTCATTTGATTCCACCGAGTGAACGGATGAGTACTTCGAGAGTATACCGAGAGAATGTGCGAGGATTCGGCACAAAAAATGTCAAATTCGCCATATAAAGAACTCCAAAAAAAGAGGCCAATTTCCTTTCTGACGAGGAAAAACCTTTCATTAACTCCTTCCTGTGCTTCATTAAAACGAAAATGTTTCAATTCAGATGTGTTAAACGAAACTGTGGAATAGGATTTTAATGTGCGCATATACATGTGTATGTAAATAAACATACACAAATGCATATGCACACACAAAGACACACATACATACACACACACACACACACACATATATATATACTATATATATATATACATATATACTATATATATATATATATATATATATATATATATATATATATATAAATTCACTGATAGTCATAACAAACACAGAAACCAAAACACACAAAAGAGGGAAAACTCACTGGTTCTCGAATTTTCGGTGGTCCAACCACCTTTCTCAAGAGAAATTAGGAACGTTCCTAATTCCTCTTGAGAAAGGTGGTTGGACCACAGAAAGGTGGTTGGTAACCTCAGTCAGCATGGAGACTTGCATATGGCAGTAAAGTACGGTGACGCAAAATCAAAGCGAAATGATACGGCTTTAATCTGACTCCTTTAGTTGGTAACTGATCTAAGACTAGACGAGTTACTGCTATGTATATGGGAGAATGTAACGTCACCTGAAACTGATATCTCAAGCTTAGGTCCCAATGCTCAGTCCTAAAATTTCACATATAGTCATAAATATGTGGTTCGTAATGAAAAATTCATTTGGTTTTTTTATGACATGAACACAGTTCGTCCAGTTTCCGAATGTATATTGCTATCATTCACACCAAACCAGTTCTTATGAGTTTCTCAAACGTTGTTTTCCCCCACTTTCAGTACTCATACTTTAACACCGATTCGAAGCAGTTCCCCAGAATGTGAGGCGCCCTTTGGAATAGACCGGATCCGACCCGAATCCCGACGCAACTCGTTACATCCTTAAAAAAATTCACACCCTTTCACTATTATCAGTCCCCTTTGCCAAGTTCTTTCCGAACTAATCATCTCGAACTCATCCTTTACACAACCATCCCACCAAATTAAAACACATCTCATATTACTCAATCACACATCAATTCAGGGTTAACTTCTATTGATGACTCCGGTGACAAAAAAGATGCTGTATTATCCGCCTCATTTGAAAAAAACCCCTATTCTGGTGTGTGTGAAATTTCAAAGTTACTTATTTCACATCCCTATCCTATTTCTACCATTCACTCGTTTCCCTAACATTCTACGATCTAGTTATCACAGTCTTCAACATCCAACACCCATCAGAATGGTCTTTCCATATTTCCTGCCTCCTTTGTATCTATCCCAGCATCCCCTCTCCTCCCTTATCATACCCTGCCGTTCCTCATTTGTTTTCATTTCTGACCACTGCACTATTTCCATCTTTCTTCAAACCCACGCCGTAACGATCCATTTTAAACTTTTGAAAAACCTTTTATTAACATTCTTACTCAACGTTCCCATTATCAATTCCCTCCTCCTACTGAAAGATTATTTAAATACGAGCAATGCTATTATTTTCCTTGTTTGCGTATATGTGTGTGTGTGTGGAACTCCATGTATTTGGATATTGTACTTGGATATTCTTTACTTCATAGATTACAATAGACGGGATCTCTCTTACCCAACGTCCCTGTCATCAACTCCCTCCTTCTGGTGAAAGACTCTTTACCTAATATAATTCTTTACTCTCAACCTTTTTAATTGATTCTAACATATGTTTCTTATGATAACTTTGAAGACAACTTTAAAGAACAGGATAATTCTTTAGATACGAACGCCTACTCACTTAGTACAATACAATTTTTTAAATTTCTATTTCGCCTAGTTCGGAAAAATTCGGTTATTTGTAAACAGTTATAATCACACATCGATATTTTGTAAGGTTTTGTTTTTATAATGTTAAATTATAATAGTTCATCAAATAATCCTGAGATTAGAAATCAAAATACTAATACCAAATTACAAAGTAAGAAATTCACTTGAAACCAGGAAGCCCATGACTCTTGGCTGGAAAAGCTTTCCATAAGGCATACATACAGGTACAATGGTGTAAGATTTCTATATAACAATTTGGAAATGGTACTTTTAGTCATAGAGTTTAAAATAATTTTGGAATCATTGATGACACTTTTTTAACGTAGCAGTAAGTACATATGCCATGAGCGAAAAAAGTATTTGAAGAAAGCATACTTTGGAGAAATATCGTCGTAGGGCAAAGAAAACTCCAGTCAACATTTTAACGAAGACAGAGTGACTAGTAAAAGTTTCCAATAGGTTTCAAACTTCTCCATGTGAAATATTCTTCGCCACTAAAACTTTTTAATGATGAAAATCGTGACTTATTTACAAAATAAAGCGAGTGCCATCTCCAGGTTCTCTTCCAAACACGATCGAGTGATTTCAAGTCGGGATGATAAATTAAAGTTTTCTTTTTTACTAGGTTTCTACATATTATTCATAATATTTCAACGCTCCACTCCGGGAACTATTGAGGACTCAACATCCATAACTAAATCGTAATGTAAGATAATACGTTATGCCAATGTCTTACATAATACTCATAGTACCTACTCTCAGCATTTAAACCCTAATGAATTACATTCTAAGACACCTATAATTATGTGGTAAAAGATTTTTATTGTTTTCTTTGGTTTTATGTGCAAATATTTCTTTTTCACCTAACGCTTTCTAGTGAGAGGGATCACACTGACGGGGAAAGCTGACTTCATTACGTCAAAAATAATTTTTTTGCACTAATAAAAATACAACGGATTAATGCTGTAGAAAATACATATAGATTGTGGTATAAGCGTGGAAAAATCTACATTGAAAACTATGTTTCTAGTGAGTTAACTATCGTAAATTTCAGCTAACAAGTCCTTTCAAAATCATATAATGAATGATGAATTCCGTTGAGGAATATTCTCTCAATATTCCATGTTATTTTCACAAATTCCCGTTACTTCCCAGGTTTACCATTCATTCTAGTTCTACATTTAACCGGATTATTTCACGATTGAAAATGAAAGACTACTTCACCCAGCTCAATCTGTTCTATGTACGCAACTAGAAACTGTCAGATTTGATAAAAATTAATATAAAAATAAAGTAAGTGATACTGGTATGCTGACGGTTGGGAAGCCTATGATTCAAGAAGAGAGATGGCGATGCTTTTAGAAACGATACACGTTCTTTCTCCCTTCAATCCTTCAAATATTCCTCTCTTATTTCTGCCCCTATCTTGCTTGCCTAATGTTCTCCTGCTCTCGCATTTTTTAACATCATACTGCCGATCGATACGCAAATCATCTATTTCTCCTACTTTCTTATGATTTCTCCCAATACTCCCCTCGAATTCTCCGCCATACTTAGCACTTCCTCGTTTGTTTTCCTTCCTGTCCACTTCACCTTTTCTTTCTTCCTCCACACCCACTTTTCAAAAGCCTACAATCTACTCCAATCATTCTGCCTCAATAACCATGTTTCCATGCCGTACATAACTACGCTCCATATCAAAGTTTTAACGATCGTTCACATTACGTCCTTAACGTTCCTGTCATCAATTTCCTCGTGCTTGTAAACGCTTCTTTGCTTAAAGCAATTCAAAATGTCCCATTTACTTTGACCATATTGGTTCAAAATTCTTCCGAGTTAAATAATCTGCTCAAGTTTATGAACTCTTATTTCATTATTTAACATAGCTTTATCCTTTTTTGAAAACTTTGTTATATTTTCTGTGATCTTAATTGCACACCTTTCTAATTAATTTTCTTTTTTTCTCAACAAAAACGGTACCCTATTGAACGACTAACAAACTATAGCTTAATCATCACCGACCCTAACTAATTTTATGAATGTTATTCATCGACTTCATTTCTATCTCCAATTCTTCCAATACGTCTTCAAGAACCAATTATACGTTGGTGGTAAAGGGATTTCTCTCTTATCGCTCTTCCTACTCTTGCTCATCCCGACTCTTCATCCTCCTCTACTCTTATTTTCTGAAACACATTCATGATTTCCCCTATTCAATCTATCCAGTCTTCTCAAAATATACGAGAAAGACACATCCCGATTGTATTCTATAGTCCTCTCGATTACTGATCTCATTACTACAATGGCATCACGTGTGCCTTTCCACTTGAATCCAAACTAGTAACTCCATTAGTAATCATTTATACTGCTATCAATGCTCTTACTAATGAACTTAAGAACCACTTTAATTGCATGTGAGATCAAACTTATTGTTTTGTAGTCCTCCCATGATGTAGCCTGTATCTCTTTTGGAATATGAACCAGCCAAATTCCTCTTGCATATATATATATATATATTTATTTTTTTTATGTAAAAAACTCAAGGGGTTAGAGCATCCGCCCGGCAAGTGGAGAGATCCGGTGTTCAAGTCCCGGTCGAGGAAAATATTTTTACATTTGTGATCTGCTCAAATTCGTCTTCCCCACCTCTCTTGTGTTCGTCCTTTATGTGTGTTTCTTTCCCATTTCCTTATCTATATTTCTATGCGAATGATGTGATTTGTTCCCCGTATGGCGGGATTTCGTGTTTGAATGTGTGTGCTTATATATTTTTATTCATTTAAGTGAAAATAAATATAAGGAAAAGAAATAGGAACACATATCAAGGACGAAAACAGGAGAGGTGGGGAAGGTGGAATTGAGCAGATTACAAGCTCAAAAATATTTCCTTGACCGGGACTTGAACACCGGATTTTTCGACTTGCCGGGCCGATGCTCTACTATATTTAGGTTTTTTCTTATATATGTATATATATATATATATATATATATATATATATATATATATATATATATATATATATATATATATATATATATATATATATATGTGTGTGTGTGTGTGTGTGTGTGTGTGTATGTGTATAAAGTTTATCGCTTCAATCGACTTAGAATTTGCAACCAGAAGGGATAATTTATCCAGAAAATAAACATTTTCCAATATCCTTTGCGCAATAAAATTTTGCACACGCAGTTTACGATTATATCCGCCTCACGGGCGGATCGGGGTCTACGAAGTTGCTTTGCGGTAGTCATTCACTCCTCTCCCCGATCTCATATGCTTCCTCGTGGCACATGAGTAACGATCCAACGTTGCAGACAGGGTGAAAGTTCAGAAAGCGTTGAGTTAATGTAATACGTACCTTATGTAAGCAACTAAACAGCGCATTACCTTTAAACATGATTAATGAGTTTAGGAACAGTTCAAAAATATATGCATTTTAATAAATATGATCTTCATCACTGTAATTTTCATTGGTAGGACATTACATGTTCTTACATTGCTCATTACGCCACCCACAATTAATTGGGATGTCGAAATATTTGTTACTGGTAAGGTAAGTATTATAACGAATGCTGATCAGGCCATACGCTCAGAAGGTATCACTCAGCACATGGCTAGAAACTGCAACAAATGCTGAAGAGGTGTAAGACTATGTAAAATGACCATAATTTATATGAACGAAACATTGCTTCTTCAATAAGACAATATTTTAAGGAAATTATTTGCATGACTCCTAACGATACTATTTTTCCTTTAATAAGTATGGACTTCACCCTCTTACTTACTGGAAGTGATTTCACCTTCTTGTAGCGCATCGATTTTACCATTATTTGTAAACTTAACATATTCTCGCAATGGGTCTATCCCTACGCTTCTTTAAAATTTAATTTTTGCCTCTTTTCAATTTGTTCTAGCCACCTTAAACGGTGGAAAAAACAATAAAAATATAACAAAATAATTGCTACTACAATTATTTTTTTGGACTAAAATAAAAAGTGAAATAATCATAAATATCACCGGCCGGGGGTCAACACATAAAATAACAAAATAATTGACGCGTAGGAGATTTTTAAAACTAATTGATTAGGGATGCATTTCCAGCGTGAGTAATTTAATGTCTGTGAGCAGTTCTTTCATCTACGAAAATGCTAACTTCAAAAATAAGTTATTACTCAAAAGAAATTCCAGTGCTCACTAAGCACAGATAATCAATGTTTTTAAGTGCGCTATGATAACGACGGACATAAAACTTGAATAAACTACCGCATTCGTCATCCAAAGCAGAGGGTTCACAACACGATTATTCACATGTCGGCATTGCAACTTTGACAGGCATGGAAGTGAATTATTTGCGACTCTACGCGTATTTTATTTCCTGGACCGAACACTCTTAATTACGTTAATACAATTTCGGATTGGATAGAAATTAGTTACCGTCTCGTGGAAAATACGCACCTACCATTGGGTATGGTGTAACAAATAACATAAAAAAATTCTTTTCCGCTCCGCCGACCAATTTCGCGTCAATCCCTCGATTAATATTTCACACTTGAATCGTTGTAATGAAATATACTCAAAAATGTTTATTTCTGTCATGTCAAGAGTAATTTTATTACACATCTGGGACGAGGCCCTGCGGAGCGCTTGCGGTAAAATAATGTGAGTTCATGATAGGAATAGGCCCACGTCCTCCATATCCTCGGCGTTACGAGCAACTTTTTCGGAGGCGAGAAAGAGGGAGGAAGAGAGAGGAAATTCGTCCCCAGCTCACTCACATTTACCGTTCTCATAAAACATCCTCTCCTCCTACCCCTCCCCTCAGGTCCTGTCTACCCCCGGTATAGTATGTCACGCTTCTGTCCTCGCTTATACATATATCTGTCTCATATTACACCCATTCTGCTGACTAGTAGTCATCGTTCCCCCGCAAAACGTAAGCTTACGGTGCATATGTCATCCGATTTGTACACCGTTGCGGTGAGAAGTTAAGGAGGGATGAGATGGAGCAGGCGACGTGTGAGTGACGCGTTTTCTCATCATCGCGCGATTACCTTCTGTTCTTTATGCGCCTCCGTTCCTCACCATCCCGGCACCTTCCTGCGCCCTCAACACGCATCGCATCTTTTCGTCTCCCCATACTCGCTACTCCTCCAACCACGTATCTTTTCCTGTTCCATCCTCCTACTACATCACGGAGAGAGCGAAAGGCTCGTCTTCCGACCCGGGACAATTCTAAACTAACATGAGTTATTATAATTATTATGATTAGTAATTTACTGGTTAAGATTGATTTTTGGTGGATGCAAGTGGTACAGCGACAATTCTCTTTTCTCCCTCAATATAACACAACCCGATAAACAACCTTAAAATAAGCACCTCTTCAATTCTGCATATTTCCTTTCTCCCTTCATTCCATAGATACTCCTATCCAATTGGTCCATCCCCTCACTTGTTTTCCTTAAATTCTCCCCTCTATCACATTCTCTAATATCCAACTGCCAAGCAATATCTTTTGATCCATTTTTCCTGTTCTCTTTTGATTTCTCCCTGCAATTGACTCTCCTCCCCCACCACCATAGCCAGCAACACCTCATTTGTTTATATTTCTGTCCATTTAACCTTCTCCATGCTTATCCACAATTCACATTTTAAAAGCCTTCAAACTACGCCTGTCATCCTAGTCCATGATCATGTTTCTACGTCATTCAAAACCATGCAATATATTGCAGTTTTGATGAGCCTTTTATTAATAGCCTTACTCATAAGTCCCTTTGATAAAATACTCCCGCCTAGTAAAAGGTTGTTTTTCTAACACGGTTCTTCTCCTCGTGTCTATTATTTAACTGTTATGGTCCAAAACACTTCCAAGACATGTCCTAACTGTCCCAACTGCTCTTACTTGCCTAATCTCGATCGAAAAATATTTAATGTCCAAGGACAACGAAACTAATCATGAGACTCGTGTATCGTTCCATCCGCGTACGAATTTCACTCTTGAGAATTTAGTTTCGATCTGACACAAAATGTTTCTCTCATATTTTAAAAAAACACCGTCCGATTTAGGATGTACGCCAGACCCCAATAGCAGTTTTGAAATAAATTCAAGTCATTGGAGAGCAAGATTTGCATCACCTCAGATAGTTAGGTCATCGCGTTTCACGTCCTTGTCATTTTGGAATGAAATAATGTCGTCAAATAAGAAGTAGTTGACACGCTGCGTAGAAAATCTTTCGTAAACATCCAAATATTTGATTTAGATCGCTTTTAATTAATCGGCAAGTAATTCCAAGCTTAATCAGGAAAACTACAGCGTTTTGATTAAACCCAATGTCGTTATTCACCATTGCGAAACTAATTGTAACTGAGGAAGGATCACGTTGTCCTTACAGGAATAAACTTATAAATTGAGCTGGATTTGAACTGGAAACGACTTAAGGTTCCGCTTCATTTCAGTTTTTTTAACTCCTCTCCTTCATTTTCATTTCTTTTGCCATGGTTATCCTATTCCGCTTTCGCTTTAGGGATCACTGAATTATTGGTAATGTTTTGAACTTTCAACATAATTTTCATCCCTGCCTCACAAAAATCTAATGCCTCTAACTCCCGAAAACTACTTATTATCCTTGGAATGTTTTATCATTCGGGACTTGTCTATTTCAGCTGATTTCATTTTCACTGCCCAATTTTAAATTTGAATACATAAGTTTTATGACGCAGTTATCTCTAATCACCCAAAATTTGAGCAAAAATATTTCTTCTTGATGACTTTTTTTAGTACTTAAATAAGATGCTGGTTTCATACTCAAGCAGAGGAAAAGCTGTGAAGGTAAGTCGGAGGGAGGAAAAGCACTGACATTTTGGATGGAATTAAGGGAGGTAGGAAGTACGACATGCAGATATAAAGAATAAATATTGTGGATTTAATGTACGTTTAAGGTCTAAGGATTAGGTGAGTCATGTTAGTTAGAAGTTATGATTTGTGGTATTATGTAATGCCAGAGTCCATCAAAAGGCTACGAATATCTGGTAGGCTACCAGTATTAATAATAGAATGAAACGTAAGACTCGTAGAAAGTACTACACCGCAGGTTATAAGCCAACGTCGAGGTGGGATGAAATTTTCTATCCTGCGCGTATAACAGGGAAGAAAATTCACATTGATTGGGAGAAGCCGAGTGTGCAATGAGTAGTTGTGGCTCAAATCATCTGGTCATATGCCCAGCGTACTGGAATGTCACGATCCTAAAAGTAATAAAACATTAAAATAATTCAAATTGGATCTGTTTCCTCTACGGACTAAGTAATGAGCGGAAAGAAATTATCCCAACAGTCAATTGCAGTCAAAGCACAATCTTCGTTAAAAATGAATATGAAATCGTGTTTTTTTAGTACGCCGAAGGGCTCATTATCCTCCTCTTTTCATCTCTTCTCCACCAAAGGAACAATAGTTTGACTTTCTCGTGTACATTAAATTATTCGAGGTGAGCAGAATAGTAACGGTTTATTCCGGTTTCCATCACTTGAGATTCTGTAAGAATATATATTACGTGCGGCAAATTTATCTACTGTAACCCCGTTGCAACTTGTCTCTATTTATGCATCTGTAAAGTAGTTACTTAAAGGAAACCAGTGCGCTGGTCTTACAAGAGATGTCGAGAGGGAGAATTCTGGCCTTCACGTTGCATGTAAAGGAAGAAGATTTTTTACGCATAGGTACCAATATACAAGTAACCTAGAACCTGTAAGTCTATTAAATATGAAGTTTAGTCATGAACTATCTAAGGAACGTTACCATAAAATGCCAAAACAAATTATATTCAAATCATTAGTTTTACGCTTTAATTGATACAACTCGATTTTTCGAAGAGAGAAAATCAAGTAGAAAAAAATCCACAATGTACGAGTAACTAATGGGAATACACTAATGGAAGATGAAGAAATTGGGAGGAGTTGAAAGAAATACATCAAAGGTCTCTAACCAAGGGCCCAAACACTTTGAGGTGTTTTAATTAAAGACGAAGACGAACAGGAACCGGCAATAGTGAGAACCGAATTCAACAGAGCCACACCAGGAAATATCTTGGACCAAGATAGTCCTTGTAGTGGGGACATATGAAGAATAATAGTAAAACAAAGAGAAGGGAATAAATTGAAGAGATGTCTACTAAGAATTGTAAGCAACAACGCTACATGTTTTGATATGGAGAGTGATTCTGTGCGTGAACCGAAAGGAAAACAGAAGAAAAGGAAAGATCAACTCATATCACCGTAATTGGGGATGGAACGTTGATGGTTGTGATAGAGGGGAGTAGTAGAGTACGTTAGGTAGATAGGATAGGGGGAGGAATAGGATAGGAATGTTGGATGAAATGGGGGAATGTAGAAAGTAATCTCGGAGAAGGAGATTTCAATGCAGTTGGGGAGTGCCTTGCTAGGCGAAGCAAAGAAATGATGATTCTTTGACCATATAAAACCTTTTTTAAATGGTAGACTACAAAATGAACTTGAAAAATACGACATTAGTATCATCGGTGCATTAGGTTAGATCGAAATTTGTTTTTGGATTTTTTATATTTATGAAAACTACTTTTTTTTAAATAAAATAATCGTTCAAACTAAATTTCGAAGTTCACAAGATTGGAATAGAATCATTGTCCATACTTTTTAACACGCATTGAGAAGTTTATTTCATAATTATGCATTAATTTTTCTCGCTCTTGAGATAGATTCGACTGCATTATTTTCTGCACAAAATCCTTTTGAAAACCACTTTTAATTAATTAATCAAAGGTACACCTAATATTTTCTTAGAACCTGCCCCGCAAACTTCGGTAGCGCGACGGCTAACCCCCCCCCCCCTTGGAATTCTTTTGTCTAATTTGATGCCTTTTCAGTTATGACTTATATTTTTTAATAATTGAAATGAATTTTTGTACATAAGGATATATTAACAATATTTTAACGTGCATCACTATTAACTGTTGGACTCATATTCAGACACAAGAACTTAGTGCCTTAATAAGTCAGGAAACGTGTTACTTTTTAAGGAGATCCTTTTAAGTTCTTATTTAGAAAATTAAGAAAGTTCTAGGTTAGACAATTTGACGCTCTGCTTCTTGCCAGTATTTTTCAAGACTATGCGTTAAAATAAATTTGGAAGCTGTCGCAAACTTTTGCGACATTAAACCATATTGATTATTTTGACTGAAACCTACCAACGTAATAAGAATGAAAAAAGGTACCCTAATGGTATAAAGGATTTCTGATAATTGTTTTTCTTAGCCAAACATTTTTTTTGAGGTAACGATTACTGAAACAAAATTCACAGTCAATATACATCTACATAAATACCCTGCGAGCCACAAAAAATGTGTGTGGCAGGGGGTGTAGCACCATGAGGAAAGGGTAAGGGTTGAGGGGGTTTGCGGTTAGGTGAGGAAAGGTGGGGGGAACCTGTAAGAAAAAAAATATATATATACATATATACACATACATATATATATATATATATATACATACATACATACACACATGTATACATATCCTCGCGCAGTCCTTAACCTGTACGTTAATACTTATTGTAATGAACTAAGTCCTAGGGAATTTCGGCTACAAGCATTCTGGTCCCTTATCGTTCTTGGAAAAAATGACATTTTAAACCTGTCAGTCTTGCAGTCTATCTCTATAGTCTTATATTCGTGATCCCTTCGACCGTAATACGTTTGATAAATATATTTGATGTTATCGTCACGTAGAGTTTTCTTAATATGCCTATTCATTTACTCCAAAACGATATTATATAATCTCTAAACAGTAATTACGTATTTAAAAAAATAATTGTATAGCTCTCAAGAATATTAAAACAAATTGAATGAAACACTCGATCTTACAACTTCACAGGTTTTCGTAATTTGAATTAACGTAATATGTATCGAGATCATTATAATATAACGTAGCAAATTGATAACGCTAATCATTCCGCACACTGTTACACCATCACTACAGTTTCGAAAACCGCAGTGAGGCAGTGAACTTTACCCACAAATTACAAAAGCTCGGCACTGAATGGAATTAAATTCCCGGGACAGCACCGCTTTCCATTCGAAACGCTTACGAGGAAATGCCACGATGAATCCAATGTGAATTTTAATGTCGTTAGGCGAGAGAGTAATTAAACAACTGTCGTCATAAGGAGGGGATTGGGGAAACCACATTCGTAGGACATTCGTTACGAGTTCTTTTGCTGTCAAATAAAGACACTCACTATCTTCTAACATTATTTAGAATCCAAAAAATATTTTGTCAACTTGTGGGTAAGACGCGGAAAAGCACGAGATTCTCGTTTTCTCAAAATGAAAAAAATAAAAAAATATCGTCAAACAACTGATATCAGAATCAAATTTGTGAAATCTCATTTTGATACTTGAATAAAAAGAAAATGTGCAATCTGCGTTCTTGTATTCGTTCCTTAAAATAAATTATGTTTGACACCTGCAAAATATATACGGGATATGAATAACATTATGGAATTAATATGTTGGCTTCATAACCTGTGTTTTGAAGACGAAGTTTACTTCACTACCCACCACAGTTTTCTTTCGAAATCTGCCGGGCTGCGGAAATTTACATCCTCTTTGGGTAGTACCCTAATACTCATAGTTTCCAAATTTCTTTGAGGCAGTGAACTATGAGCGGCTAGTAGGGTATGATATACTATATAAATCAAATGATAAAACTGTGAACGGTGAAACTTATTTGGGAAGAATAATTAAAAAATTACACTTTGCATTTTCACATAGAATTATTTTTATTGCTACCTAGGTTTAGCTACTGTGTAATATCTTCACCTGATGCTGTATCTAATTCTAGGCCGTAATAAAAATACTCTATGTGAAAATGCAAAGTATCGTTTTCTTTAATTAATTCTTTACTACAATTCTCGTATGAAGGATTTCCACCATTTTACGAACACAACTTTATTATTTTTTCTAAATAAGAACTGAACGGTGAGACTGAATGATTCTTGAAATCGATAAAAAAATTAGGCTCTTTATTGACTCCTGCAAGAAATGTAAATGTCCTAGTCTCGCGAATATTGAAATTTGCTCTTGCTGGAATGCCATCACCAAAAACGGCTCTCTAATCCTACGTGAATGCGAAGTCTACCTTAGGCTAACAAAACCCGTTCTAGAGTGCGATTCAATGCGATCGGCTATCGGGATCTACCCGCACTCATCTCCGACGTAATGATTCCCATTTTCTACTTACCCTTCCGATGTCTATAGGAGTATAAGTAACCTTGCCTTCGAACCACCAGGCCTCTCACGATAACTAGCTACGCTCCCCAAACCTCACGCTGAGATTGAATCGATGGAATTGATCCAATCTTGGGAGATATTCCCACGGCTGGCAGCTTCCCCACAACGACATGCCGTGAGGGTGTGGAGCGATGCGGAAGGAGTCCTTCGGAGTGGGTGCGGCTGAACGGCATCGCGACACAACTTCGTTGCCAGACCAACGCGATACATCGCATCGAGATGTTAATTCGACGGTGGAGATGTAAATTTGCACTGTGGAATTGATGTGCCGTTCACCTACAACACCTACACAATACCCCGCAAGCCGAAGTGAAACCTTGTGACGGGGAGTGTTAGGGTACCAGCTACTCATCTACATCCACTCAATACACTTCAACCCGCCGCAAAAGCGTGCGGCAGAGGGTGGTAGAGCACCAAAAATGCACATAAAAAATATTAGTCCGTACATGAAATTGAATATGTATTAGGTCGCATACAAAAAAATTCCAAAACATGCAAAAATGCATGTCTATATATCATGCAGTAAAAAAATTATTGTAGGTTTGCCCTTAAATTGTTGTATTAGAGAGTTTAGTCTAGTTTTTGTTTTGTTTGCGATTCGTGCCAGCGAAAGACGAGTACTTATATCAGTTGGCGACGGTATCACTCTTCTTTTTTCTCCAACAACGAACATACCGATATCATGTTGTGGCGTGATAATTCTTTCGATGCCGTAAAAAACCCTGGTGTATTTCTAAAAGAATAATCTTGTATTCCTATAAACAAATAAATTCACATATATGAGTTAATACAGGTATAATTTATTTTTTTGCTTGATATACAAAGTGACGTACATGTCTATATGCTTATAAATGTGATGAACTAATAGGTGCGTCCGGCAAAAAATTTACATTTTGTATTTCATAGCAATATTTGGTTATTTGTCGTATACACATTAGACCACGAGACTTATAAAATGCATAAAATAATATCATAGTTCTTTTTTTGTGTAAAATATATGATTGAGTAAAAACCAACGAAAGAAAGAGGAATAAAAATATGAAATACGTAAAAACATAGTCAACAAAAATCAATATATACAGCATTATATTGACGATTTTTTCCAGTTACTCGGGTTCAGCGTCATGGTCGCATTATTTTATACAATTCGTAATATTTCAATCAAAATGGCCTCTTTTTTAATTTAAAATAAAAATATTCCGGAGTTAAGAATCCAGATGTGGAGAAGACGAAAATACGCAATATCGATCAATGGATTTGACATCTATAAAAAATATCATCCGGAAGGAAATGAGAGAAGTGGACGAGAGGGAGAAGGAGGACAAAATGACTTTCCGCGGCACAGTCGTCAAATCTCCGGACCCAAAGAGACGAAAACGCGAAGGAGACGACTCTAAAGCAGTCTTTTTCCGAATGTTTAATTAAACGCGCATATATCACTCATCCCTTTAAGAGATCGCCGTCGATTAAAACCGAAATCGATGGTGTATTTACCGACATAGTAGCGATGGAAGTATTTGAGATTGGTTTGACTATATCACTTGAGAAAAGGGTATCTTACCAGAAGAAATCCGAAAAAAGTGTATATAAAGTGAGTGGAGGAAACCTTGACGGGTAGTGGACTGTTAATACCGTGAAAGAAGAGAGATGTTACAAAGGGAAAGGAAGAGAGCTGGCACTGTAAATAGCATTGAAGACAAGCAGAAGTATGACGAAAGAAAGGAGGAAATAAATAAGAGCGATCGCGATATGCAAGAGATATAACATTCGTTGAAGCGCATCCAGAACCTATCCTACCAAGGTAGAATACCATTTGATGAATTCATGTTGGAACTGACTATTAAACAGCGCAAAGTGCGAAATTTATATTTTTTATGATAGGTATTAATCAATTTATTAGTTCAATGAATTTTAGGATTAATTTTATGATCGGGTATTGGTTGCCTGAGTTGGTTTTAGCTAACTATTTCAATTAAAAGTAGACGAAAAGAAAAATACAGTTAGTGAAGTACTATAGTACATTTGTACACTTAGTTATTTGCTTTGAAAATAGATAAATAATTCATTTTACACGCTGAACCGATTTAATATGTATTTAATTGAGTGGAATTAGAGCAAACGGTGGAAATCCAATGCGTAATAGTCTCATAACAATGTGTGTAGAGAATATTCGGGTCGATAGGTAAGGTTATTTTGCGATATTCCTTCGACTTAATTCGTAAAGAGACATTATGGAATAGGGATGCGTCAGGAGTTAAAAGACCGCAAGGTTTAAAGGCAATGACTCCCCTCCTTGTGGGGATAACGTGGGGAGTAGCCGAGAAGGAGGTTTCAAGTAGGGATCGGCAGCGAACCGAGAGGGCCGGTGGGGGTGGGAGAGAGGGCGTGGGTGGGTGGGTGGGAAGAACAAGGAAGGAGGTGGCAGCAGTGGATATGAGTGACGGTGGAGCAGTTGCACGAACGAAAGGGAGGAGGAGAAGTGTGACGCTTCCCGTGTGCGAGACCGAGCCAGGCGGATGGAGGTGCGCTTTGAGAGGAGAGAATGGGTATGCGTGTGCGGGTTTCCAGAAGTGGAAAATCGGATGGTAAAAGGGGGAGAAAAGTGGTGTGGGGTCGCCGAGCGGAGGAGGAGAGAAACGGTTGTCGAAACGAACAGATGGCGGAGGGAGGGAGCGGTGCGGAGAGATAAAGTTCCAGCGAGAGGGGGAGTGAAGGAAGACAGGAAGAGAAATGTCGTTTGGCTCGGGAAAGTCGGCTCTCGTATTTATTCTTTTTTTCTTGGAGAGAAAGAAAAAGTTGTGCGTTCTTGAAACGGATAGGTGATAGGACCACCTAGGCGAGAACTCGGAAGGAGAGGCAATCCTAAAACGAAAGGGAGTGTGCGTGTGTATATATAAAATATATTATATATATATGTGTGTATATATATATATATATATATATATATATATATATATATATATATATATATATACATTCAAACACGAAATACCGCCATATGGCGAATAAATATTCATTCAAATTGAAATAGAGATAAGGAAAATGGTAAAGGAACACATATAAAGGACACACACAACAGAGGTGGGGATGGCGGATGTGAGCAGATCACGAATGTAAAAATATTTTCCTCGACCGGGACTTGAACACCGGATCTCTCCACTTGCCGGGCGGATGCTCTAAACCACCTGAGCTATCGAGGAAGAGTACTTTTACATTGAAATCTGCGATCTTATAAAGCGCCAAAGTGCTCCGAATCATTGCCCAGAAGATGGCGTTAGGGAGCTGTTACACCCACCAAAGGAGAAATTGACAAAGAGCAGAGAGTTTAGAGCATCCGCCCGGCAAGTGGAGAGATCCGGTGTTCAAGTCCCGGTCGAGGAAAATATTTTTACATTCGTGATCTGCTCACATCCGCCATCCCCACCTCTGTTGTGTGTGTCCTTTATATGTGTTCCTTTACCATTTTCCTTATCTCTATTTCAATTTGAATGAATATTTATTCGCCATATGGCGGTATTTCGTGTTTGAATGTGTATTTGGCCAATGTGGCTCGTCTCTTCTTCTGGCTATGCGTGCCATGAAACGCACCGTTCCTATCCTTTATGATGTTGTATGCTTGCTAACCTACTGTCCATTCTCCTCTTGTGTTTGTCAATTTCTCCTTTGGTGGGTGTAACAGCTCCCTAACGCCATCTTCTGGGCAATGATTCGGAGCACTTTGGCGCTTTATAAGATCGCAGATTTCAATGTAAAAGTACTCTTCCTCGATAGCTCAGGTGGTTTAGAGCATCCGCCCGGCAAGTGGAGAGATCCGGTGTTCAAGTCCCGGTCGAGGAAAATATTTTTACATTCGTGATCTGCTCACATCCGCCATCCCCACCTCTGTTGTGTGTGTCCTTTATATGTGTTCCTTTACCATTTTCCTTATCTCTATTTCAATTTGAATGAATATATATATATATATATATATATAGAGAGAGAGAGAGAGAGAGAGAGAGAAGTGAAAGAGAGAGATGATCGAAGTAACAGGGAAGTGTTGAATATACAAACTTGAACAGCAACAAACAATATAAGAACGTATAAAAATAACACTCACACGTTATTTCTAAATAATTTCGATGGAATTTAGTTCCGTCTTCATCAGAAGAAACAGTAGTACTGTAGTATATTTAAATTATATATATATATATATATATATATATATATATATATATATATATATATATACACTGCGAGTGCCCTTCATTTATTTTTCTGTGCGCTGAATATTTTGTATCCGTGTGTTTGTGTTTATAAATACATACATACATACATATATATATATATATATATATATATATATATATATATATATATATATATATATACTGCGAGTGCCCTTCATTTATTTTTCTGTGCGCTGAATATTTTGTATCCGTGTGTTTGTGTTTATAAATTCATACATACACACACATATATATATATATATATATATATATATATATATATATATATATATATATATATATATATATATATATATATATATATATATATATATAAACTTGGAAAAGACGCTCTCCGGCGACGCACAAACACACAAACACTAACACAAAAAACACTACACACATAGAAACATAAAAGAAGGACACTTACATTGGATATTTACGTTTCGACGGCACGGCCGTCGTCATCAGAATATATATATATATATAACTTTTGGACGGCAAAATAGTACACAGAATAAAACAGATAACTCGTAAAAGAACACTCACATTGTAGATTACTTGAGCTTTCGACCTCTGCCTCACTAATAGTAGTAGTAATTCTACCCCACTCTCTTCCCTTCCTATCCCTTCACACGTAGTACACAGAATAGTACACAGAATAAAACAGATAACTCGTAAAAGAACACTCACATTGTAGATTACTTGAGCTTTCGACCTCTGCCTCACTAATAGTAGTAGTAATTCTACCCCACTCTCTTCCCTTCCTATCCCTTCACACGTAATTTCACACAACCTATCATTCAACGAATGCTTTTCCCTAACAGTTCTAGAATCCCTACCCGATTCAGCCACCAACATAGAGGTGAGAACTCGCGAATCCGCATACATCCTATATTATATCTTCCCTCCCCAGACACTCTCCCCTCAAGACCTCTCAGTCTGACCTGAAGAAGGCCAAC
Source organism: Hetaerina titia (assembly GCA_037158775.1). Taxonomy (NCBI): domain Eukaryota; kingdom Metazoa; phylum Arthropoda; class Insecta; order Odonata; family Calopterygidae; genus Hetaerina; species Hetaerina titia. Next base: position 82,192,475 of record CM073777.1, on the reverse strand, counting down.
AGAGTGTCAAAAACATATGCTGCAAAAGTACAACATGTAAGGGATATAAATTTAGCTTCACTATATCACGATGAAGTCGATATTTAATTACTAAAATATCTAAAAACACATTTCAATTATTTATAAATATATATTTGATGCATGATGTCTTTATTGAGGGAAGGGAGGACGTTAGGACGGAGAGGTAGGAGAAGGAAAAGGATAGACATGTTGGACGGAATGATGGGAGAAAGTACGTGACAACGAAGGATTTATTGTATCGTGGAATGTCAGCTTTTTGTCTTGCTTGGTTAGGATGATAAGTGTAACGGTGACCATTCTGGGTCCATCCAAATATTTCCTTAGAAAGATATACTACATAATTTAAAGGATATTTTAGAGTCCAATGCTCATAAACTAATTCATAATGCATTATGACTCCAAACCAAATCACTAATAGCATTCCTAAGGTCAGAAAATCTGTCGGTTGAGAACAAAAATCTAAAACCTATTCATACTTGAATTTAATATGGTTAATATAATGTTGGACCGATGTGTTTATTTTCTCACTGACTCACTTAGATTCTCATCAGTGAATAACACAAATAATTATTATATCTAATGACTTTCTACCGTTTCAGATAGTTTTTAGGACACAGACATAAAAGGGTCAAATAATACCTTTCTTGAAATAAAACGCGTAATAATTATAACTTAACGAACACTAACTCCCGGCGATATTGCTTCGCCGTGAGCCCTTAATTAGTTATTTTGATTAGATGTCAACTCCTTCAGTTTTAGCAGTTGAATTTATAAGGGTGGACAGATGGCAATACTTCCCAGAGGTGGTTCAACTGCGAGAGAGGATACCTCTCAAATCCCACCCCCGCCCACCCTACATTCCCTTCCTCAAACTTCTGACAACTACGACTGTAACATCAATCCCTTTCCCTTTCTGCCACCTCATTTCTTTCCTCCATCATGCATAATTTATTCATGAAGAAACCTCGCTACCTCAAGCCATGGGTGTTCGCTAATAGAAACATGTGTAACTTGGGTGTACTTCAACAGATGACGCAAGAGGGGGTAGAATGAGGATTAAACTAATTCGGGGTCATAAGGTTAAAGAATGTCCAGGAGCGCTGACAAATGAATTCAAAAGGAAAATGGTGGCTAGGATGTGATTTTGTCATAAAACTAGGCTTTCAATTTTCCGAAACTTGCGAATTGTTAGGCGAACATTTTTCTGAAAAACATCAGCATAAATATCCCACTACTTAGCAAAAGGTTTGTAGCAAGGTGTGCAAGCACCATGTGGGAAGAATAAGGAATAAGGAAGTATAAGGGAGAGGCTAGGATGTTAAAATGATTGAGGAAAGACAAAATATATTTGCTAAAAAAACTTGAAAAGACGTGGAAATCCAAGTTTCATTTTGTGAAAATTTGGTTCCAAACAATGGTTAATTTCACCGTCTAAAAAGGTTCTTTAGCATATGAAAAAGGAGGCGACGAAAAATACACGCAATAATACGACAGACCTCCACCACATCAAGACAGGTCAAGCAAGGTTGCAATTTAAGAAGGGTGAAGTTCTATAAATTCATGAAATGTCACAAAGATTATAGTTCCCACCTCTAAAATATGCATCTCGCGTTTCTCTTTATCCTGTGCGGAACATTTTCCATAAGTACAGCAAAATGAATTGACCCCCTCGTCCTGATGCGTTAATTTCACACACAGTTGGAAGTTTCAACTCTACCGTTACCTAATTATAAGAAACTGCGGGAGATGCCGCAACAGTAATTTTTAACGGAGTCATCCTCTACGCGTGCATAACAATGCAACAATTCTAAAAAAGAAGACGCCTAGGCGGCAAGTCTCTATCTTCGAAAAATACCTTAATAAATCATTTTTGGCATTCCTGTGCATGATATTTGTTTCTAATATCTATTCTGCGTGGGCGCCTTAGCATGTCAATGGCTAGGAGGGAGGAACCGTTATGGAGGACGAGAGAGTACCACATATTACTGATATGCCCTGTTTAGTAGGCACTAGAAACTCAGAGAAACTATGGTTGTATTTTTAACTTAACACTATCGATAAAACTACCAGAATTGAAGTGATGACTACTGATAATGTTGAATGTCAGGTCGTAACTTTGTTAAGAAAAGACAAGGGAATTGACGCTGTACTGTATGGTGTATGTGCTAATCCACAACCTACCTTAAACGGTAGATTGCAGAAAATGTTACATCATTCCAGTTCAACGCTGACAACGGCGGAATGGTTCTGGGTCCAAAAATTAAAAACCTTTAATGCCATATCCAACGGAAAGCATAGTCAAGATTTCATGTTCTAGTACCCTTTTTAAGGATCGGAATATGGCTAAAATATTCTGGCAGTATCCAATTGGAGAGTAAGTGCACTATCCAACGTGTTGTAATGTCTAGAAAGCCATCGTATACGCCTACTTGCTATCCCATCAAACCAACCTGGTAGAAGATATTCCACAGTCTCACTCTCGCCTCAAAATAAAGGCGATTGTTTATGTATTGTTAGGGCGTGTGGTAGGGGATGACCGAACTTTTGGCATGAAACATACATAAAAAATTACAATTTTCTCATTTTTCAGCAACCGCATATCAAACCATAAACATAGTAATCAACCCGAAGGTCGATTTAGTAGGTGATGGCAGAGTTCACCCAACGCTAATCTCGATGGTGTGTGAATATTAACACACCAGTTCCTTTCCCTGTGCCGCTTATGGTTTCCCAGAAAAATCTTGTACCCGAAAAATCACATAGTTTGGGTGGAGTTGCAGGTGCTCAAAGTTCCTTGGCCGGGAATCGAACCCGGGACTCTCCGGTCAGTAGTACAACGCTCTACCCCAACGGACTACCGCCACCCACCAAACATGTATATAAGTACAATATTAAAATAATATAGATCAGAATAACTATGTATATGCACTACTTAAGTATTAAGGCTAAATATATTCTTACAAGCATAAGGGAGGAGCAGTTTTAAACAAGAAGGACAATAGCTTTACGATTAGATGAAATACTATAATGTGAACATACTAGGGTACTCAGAATTAAAAAAAATACTTGTGACACCTTTAAAAGTGGATACTGTTATTCTAAATTCATGTAGTACAAAGAGGCTAATAATACATTTTTAACATCATCGCTGAGGAGATCAGCTTCAAATTTATGCAAAATATTTATTCATTTACCTTAAAAATTGATCAGCGTGTGACTCCCGACCTAGTTCCTCTAATAAGGCTGATACGTATCTAAGTTTATCATAAAAAAGTTAAAAAAATAAGATCCTCTTGCAATGTTGCTTCAATAAACTTTTCAAAATCTCCAAAACTTGGGAAAATAAGATGCTCCCATGTACCAAGATAACTTTCGTGCCCAGATTCTTCAATCCAATTTGCGATTTTCAAACAAGCACAAGGCAAGTGGAACACCCTGTGAACACAAGGACAACGTATTGGCATCGACAAAGTGGCATCATCATGGGAAGCGGAAAGAGGGCGTTGCGATCACGTCCTTCCCACTCCCTCGCCTGCTATTGCTCAATGGCTGCTCACCGCCCAGATACGTACGTCTTTTGGCACAGAAACACACGCCTCACGGCATGCGTCACTTATTCACGCGCGCCCCGATTAACGAACGGTATAAGGACGCCGGTGACGTCGTCCTGCGCGGGAGAGGGAATCCTTTGAAGCGGTGACTCAAATAAACGACTCGAGCATAGGGAAGAGCAACTACGAGACCGGGAGGAAGGGACGGGTGCCCTAGGAGCAGGAGGAAGAGGGAACGGAAGACGAGGAGTGCTTTTTGGACCTATTAGAGCGACACTTTGACGGTAAACGGCGATAAGGGTGGCACACGAAAAGGTGAGGCATCGTCCCACCCTCCCTTTCCCTGTGGAATCGGAAGGCGACGGAGATAGCGTCGCGGGGGTCGAGGAGGCGGGGGAAGTAAGGAAGACGGGGAGGGAGGGTGCCGCGGAGACGAAGAGGGCGTCAGGGGGTTGGGGAAGCTGCCAGTGAAGTCGGTGGGGGAGAAAGATAAGCAGGCGGTTTTTGCCGCGACGGCTCAGCCTTGATTGGCGTGAGGGATTTTAAGTCCCAAGGGATCGGTCGGTGAGAAAATGGGGACGACGTTGCCCCGCTGGTGTGTGGGTGGGAGGAGGAAGGGGTTCCAGGTGGATGTTTTGTGAGGAGGCCTCCAGGGCGTGGAAGAGGCAAGGAAAATTTGTAGAGGTGGTGGGAGGCAGGTATTTATTTCCTGTAGGATAAGGATCTATTCCCTTATCCCAAGCATGAAGGGTATGCGCTTGGCATCGATACGACGATGTTGACATTCAGATGACATCACCGAAAAGGGGAAAAAGCCTTTTCGAAATCATCGGTCTTGCTTTTGGTGCTATAACCTGTCGACGGGAAATGCACACGTCTCCATACCATATACGCATACGCATGGATGACGAAACCGTATCTGTCTACTGCAATTGGTACATGTATCAAGCAAGAAAAGCCCGAATGACAATGTTGTACGAAGATATATGATTTTGTTGGAATTTAATGCAGGCCTAATTTATGGCTCTATGATTACTCTTAGGTGCATATATTCCTGCTCAATTTTTATTTGATTCCGTAACTGTGTTCCCCAGTGAAAAGATAGGACCCAAAAAATGAAACTTTCAAGGATATCTAGGATTATAATGGGCTAAATATTAAGATAATAAATGGCTCATTTTTAAGGTCTACTGGCAGGGAGGAAGGCTTGACAGGGAGGACGCTAGCAATTACAGACCCATTTCTCTCACTTCTATATGTTGCAAAATCTTAGAGCACATAATTGTCAGTTCCATAATGAGACATCTTGATAACATTAACTTTTTAAGTGACAATCAACACGGATTCAGAAAAACCCGCTCATGCGAGACCCAATTAGGATTGTTCACACATGACTTACTTTTATCGGGTGAAAGTGGTAGGCAAGTGGATGCGATCTTTTTAGACTTTCAAAAGGCATTTGATAAGGTTCCGCATGGTAAACTCATCCATAAATTAAAGGGCGCAGGTATACACAAGGGGGCAATAAATTGGGTTGAAGACTTCCTTTCAGAGCGGGAACAGAGGGTAGTCCTTGACGGCGCTAGTTCTACCAGCGTACGAGTAACCTCGGGGGTTCCTCAGGGAAGTGTTATCGGACCGTTACTATTCTTGATTTTTGTTAACGATCTGAACCGCGAAGTGAAAAGTAAGATAAGAATGTTCGCGGATGACACAGTGATTTATCGGGAGATATCTGGGGATGAGGATCGTTTAATTCTAGCACGTGATTTAAATAGCATTAATGAATGGTGTTCAAAATGGGGATTGCCTTTAAATCTTAATAAATGTTCGGTGGTAAATTTCTTTAAAAGATCCACGGGATTAGTTTACAAATTAGCTGGAGTTGACCTTGAAGTAGTTGATACGGTGAAATACCTAGGTGTTACATTCACTAAAGACTTAACTTGGGGGACCCATATACGTAAAGTCTGCGGGCAAGCATATAAAAAATTAGGATTTATTAGACGCATTGTCGGCAGAAGTGACTCCAAGGTTAAGGAACGTTGTTATCACGCTCTTGTAAGGCCCCATTTAGAATATGCATGTAGCGTATGGGATCCGTGTGAAAAAGGCCTCATTCGGGAAATTGAGAAGGTCCAACGCCGGGCAGCTCGTTTCGTGGAAAACTGTTACGATAAAACGAAAAGGGTCACTGAAATGCTTATGGAGTTGGGGTGGGAATCATTGGAAGAAAGACGACTCAATGCTAGGTTAAACTTACTAAATAAATTCAGATCCGCATGTTTCAGCACCGAAGTCTCGAAAATTATTCGCACTCCAACATACATAGGTCGCTTGGATCATGGGTACAAAATTCGGGAAATAGATGCCAGGACTAGCAGACTCAAGGACTCCTTCTTCCCACGGACAATACGGGATAACAACTGTAGGGTCACACTCGGAGATAACAAAAATGCCACTTGCCACCCTCGGCGTCTAGGTAACAATTAGTTAAACTCAATTGCATGCACTTTCACTAACCTCCTGTGTGTTGTGTCAAAACCCTTCCCGCATGCCAGTAAGTAATGTATTGCTGTTTGCAGTAATGCGGTATTTCTTTTTTCCTTTTTTGGGTGGTGACCTAACACCCCCCGCCACACGCCCTTGCGGCGGCTTGCGGGGTATTATGTAGATGTAGATGTAAGGTCAAACGCATAAAATACCAAGATCAATATTTTCATCTCACACCTAATTTATGCCAAACTAAACGCTTGCTCTCATGGCACAGAAATTTTGTTGGCTATTACTTTGAATTCTTGGTAGTCCTAAATATTATATTATGCAAAATAATAGAATAAATTGAGCTGTTAATGATTATCGACCTATACCGCTCCAAGAAAAACGGAAGATGTAAAACGGTTGGTAAATTAGTGAATCTTTACATCATGGGTTTAAATCTAACCTTATGGATTCACAAGGCACTTGTAATACAATTAGACTAATTATATCGTACTGTATTTACTCATCCCGTATTGCACACAGTTGTAATTCGAGGAAATAAGTTCCAATCTGAAAGATTACCAATGCAACAATTTCAGAGTGTGGAAATCATTAGCCTTGACCGAGGTTCGAGCCCTGGTCCCTCGATGTCTGGTCGAGTGCTTTAGCCAGTTAAGCTACCGAAGCGTCCTCTTATATTACAAAATTTTTACGGCTTTAAAGGAAAAGGGTATTGAGACGGAATACCGTACATCCAGTTTTACAGGCGTTCGTAGTCATGCGCCAAGCGCCACTGTCAACGATAAATTGTTGGATGAATATACAGTTGAATAAAAAGTAATGAAAATTGTACTTAGGAAAAATACATAATTTTCCAAAGATTTAAAAGTAACCACTATGGAATTACTGCGTATCTTTTCCAAACAATACTTAGCAACGAGGATTTAATTCATGTATTTTGGTCTCAATTATCCCAATCCTTTTCAATATACCAATTTATTCCAACTAACCCGACTACGATCTACGCTTAAGTTGAGACGCACGGCAATTATATTTTACGCTTCCAAACATCACAGATTTCAATGCATCGATACGAATCCCCTAAGAGAGAATCGAACTTTTTATCCCTTCTCCTTGGGAGGGAGATGAGGGAGGGATGGAGGTAAGGTTGGTTAGAGGGTAGGACGCGAAGAGATTTCTTAGGCCGAGATTGCTGTGGGAAGATCAGCAGACGGTGGCATGTATAGGATCCCGTTTAGGAGGGGAAGAGGGAGCAGTTGCGTGGTGTAGAGGTAGGAATAGGATGAAGGATGAGTTTCGGATGGAGGTGGGAGGCTGTGAAGGAGAGCTGTTGTTTGCTCCGACGGGGGATCAAGTCCCTTGAATTATCCCCACTTCTTCCTTGAGCCACAGCGGCGGGAGGACGACTTAGTTACCCAGTCAAAACAACACGGCCGCCACCGCTTCCAGAGATCCTCTCATGACATGCAACTTGAGGATTCACGCGGATTTCTTCCAGAAGAATATGCTGATAAAAATGCTGCAGGAAGGAGGAAGACATGCTCCATGTCCCCCTTCCCGGAAACAGCGCGGACTAATCCTGTTGTATCGAGCCTTTTTCTGACCTCATCGTTCGGAGGATATTCGGGACGTCGTACGAAAGATTCGTTCGGAAGAAACGCGAGATTCTCCCTCACGAAAAAATTTGAGGTTCATTTTATTACCTACTCCTTTTTTGCATTCAAAAGAATTTTTACAGTGGGTGAAATGAGCACTGGTTTGGAAATAGGTTTTCAGCTTACAAGCGTACGGAATTGCACGTCTTTTTTTTGGGAATTTTAATGACCATTCCTCTCCGTTATACCTATCTCGGTTCAATTGGTTCTTGTATATACTACACACTTTCATGTATCATACACGAGCATACCTGAGTGATTGAGTGAATGTGTATTCACGTAAGTTGATTTGTTTCTTTACATCCTTTAAAAATTTTCATTTATTTGTGTGATTGAAGGGTCACTGACATAGGAGGGATCCTTGCAAACCCTGTGTGTGTGTGTGTGTGAATGTTATTCACGAGAGTGAAAGTTATTTCGTAACTCACCCTAGTGATCGAGTGGTTGTAAGTTTGTTTTATTATTTATTTTATTATTATTATTTTATTTCTTTAATGATTTGTTTCGAATTTGTGTGTGTGGTGTTTTTTAAGTTAATTTTTTATTAATTTTTTAAATTATAAATTTCATTATTATTATTTATTTATTTAAATTTATTATTATTATTTATAAAATTCCATTTATTTATTATTATTTGGTGCCATTCAAGTTTACTGTCCCGGTAGTTTTTGTTTACATTGATTCACGACCGTAGCTACGTTCCTTCTATATTTAAACACACTTTCATGGTGTATCGCGATGCTTTTATGTAGATGCAGATTAAGAAGAACAACGAACCGTAATATAATTTTTCCATCCGCACCCAAGATACCTGTGCATTTGAAATGCTGCGAGAGAACAAAGAAAAACAACTCTTCTACAGAGATAATTGTTTTGCAGAAAAATCTGGACATATCAAATCCCTGTGACCAATTCACTTCCGTGCCCAATATTCAATGGAAAAAATCATGGAAATGGCATACTGTAGCGTTCATCTAGACATTAGTTTTTTCAACGTTTCACTACGCTTTTGCATCTTCAGGTTAAGCACGAGGTCACGCACTCGATTATTCACTATTTCAATGGGGTTGTCGGAGGGTAAGGATAGGGGACAAGGGAAAGCCAGGCGAAAAGGAGAACCGATGGAGGATGAAATTGGGGATCTCCGTCAAATTTAATCCCGTGAATTGTATCCCACGAATCCCATGAATATAGCTGGCGCATGAATATACAAATCTTGTACAATACCCAAATGCAAAGTAACTTAATAAATTAACTGCACTGATTTGCACTACGTTCAAAGCAGTACAATTAATTAAATTACTAAAGCATATACAGAACGCTTACGCATTTTTATTTCTAAGTTTTTACACCCAACATGTGTTCCACGAAATCTCGGTGTCAACGATCAACCACATACTTCATTTTGCCGTAGGCATAGTATACCGATGTACCAGCGATGGCATATACCATGAACCTGAAAGTGGGTTTAGCAAATTTAGGTTAGAGCCCATCTTATGCTAAGTTCTACACGGTCTATGAATTTTAATTGGAATGACCAATTCCTAGTCATCTTCTTCGTGGAATTTCTATGGAAGATCTGGCATGCGAAATGACCCAACTTGGACGTAGTCGAAGGAGAGTGATCAATAACCACTCAGGTCTCAATTTGTGCCCTTGAAGTAACATGTTTCAAGTCCAATATACAACCAGAATGACGCTAATAACAAATAAGAAGGAATATCCCAGGGGGATTATAAAAATTGAAAATCAAGATTAAACAAATATTAATCTCAACTTTAAAAGAAGGAATTTTGTTATTATTTCTTATAGGCTACACCGCAAAAGGAAGAGAGGGAAATATTATATAACGGGCGAACAGCTCGATACCAGGAATAAATTTTCCCTCCTAAATTTTGACATTATAACAACACAAAACATTATGTTTGACAGTTTGTACTTGCAAAATTCCTATAGTCATTATTTACAATAATGACCGATGTCCTAATACTCTCTGTCAAACTCAATTTTAACACTTTACGGGGTAGGATGCAGACGTATCTTTCGAGAGGATTTCGAATAAAAGAATATGGTCGAGAACCAGCAGCGAGAACAAACACTTGTAAATTTCAAAGTAAAGAAATATTGAAACAAACTGTAAAAACTCACATATTATTTTAGGGCTTAGTAGTATGGGACCGAGACCTATATACACGAGAAAGTGCTTAACATGTTAGGGAAGAAAGAGAATTTTTGGGAGAAGTGAATTTTATTTGAGAATGGACTATTGAAGACTGTGATAGAAGGGAGAAGATGGGTCAAAAGAAAATGGGGCAGTAAAAGGATAGGCATGATGGACAGAATGAAGGGAGGAAAGATATACGCGGAATTGAACAGGGTCTTACGGTGCCCGATTTTAGGTTGCGTTTTTTGTTAGGAGAAGCCAGTAAATGTATTCTAATATGCAGCATTATAGTCTGCTTGTATCCAAACGCTAAATTAACCGGTATAATATCAATGCTGAATAATAATATGACTTCTTGAATGGTATTCACAAGGACGGAATAAAGTTTGGTTAAGGGTTTAATAAAATTTACTACCAGATGGGTGCACGACTCAATGAATAAGTAGAGTTTGTATTTTTTCGCAAAAACTTTATTATACAACAGGTTTTGACGCATAGGCGACACCATAAGGCATGCAACTTAAGCGTCGAAACCGGTAGCAGTGTAATGAAGATTTTGTGAAAAAATACAAGATTTACTTATTCCATTATCATGAATTTTCACAAGGTAGAGGCCGAAACGATCAAAGTCAAGTGCACTACGCATTTTAAATATCATCCAAGTTACCTAAATACCATCCACCTAATAAGAGAAGCAAAAAAACAATTGATAGAACCTTTTTTGGATTACTTTCTTTAAAAAGCGTATTTTGTAACTCTGTCCTATGATAGCTTAAAAATCGAATCAGGTCACAATGAAATTATGGATCTGCTGCATGATTTGAGGAAGTATAGTTTTTTTGCATAATATCTTTGGATCAGGTTTGATGTTTGGCAACTTTGTTTTAGTGAAAAATGACAAGATCGTTAAACGCAGTTACAGCGCAGAACTAAGTTACTAACTTTGTCAAGAATGGACTTATGTGTATAAAGAACAAGACAAATTTTTATCCGGATATGAGAAATTAGTTTCACTTTCAGCATAGAGTAATGACTATGTATAATTGTTTTCAATATTTAAACTGTATTATATTCGGCACAATGATGCGTCAGGTATAATTTCACAGGACCATTTTACCCCTGAATTAAACGAATACCATTCCGCGCACTCCCGTCCTAGGTTAATGATTTCTGCAGAATTGGACAGTATGAGGATAATAACATGAAGTTAACACAATTACTCAAACTATCATTTTGGACGACAAGCCACAGTGGGAGGCTTTTCTTCCATGGCCTTTGTGATCGCATGGTCAAATTGTCTGAGAATCGCTCTTTTTAGGAAGCTTTCAATATCCGCCCGCTTGTCCAATGCAGCGCGAAAACTAATGGATGCGTTGTAGGGTACAGCTGCTCATGACGGCTTTCAAGTTCAATAATTCATATTGGCATAATGAATGGAATTTTACTATTTCATTGCAAAAGTTACATAATTGGATAACTATTAAATGAGCAACAGAACGCAGCGCAATTAGTTAAACGACATGCCTGGGGAAATCGGTATTCAGTTAGCGGTAAAAGAATATAAAAAAAACAGTAAAGAAAATAGATTATAATCCATCAAGTGTACACACGTTTGTTTAATATTTATTCAAATTATCGATTTTACAAATAAAGAGCTTACAATCTAAGCCGTTTGTGTACTACTCGGTTTTATCATCTCCGGAGATATTGCTTTAAAATGACTTTCCCCGAGAACCCAAGAGTGGAAACTATGTCATGCTTAATATTTTCTTCCACACTGACGGATTGTCTAGCCAGACAGCCAGCTGAATACAGAAAAGGGATAAATAAAAATACAGGACATGGCTCAATTTTAAACATTAGATCACCAAAGTGTCTTCTTATATATGCGTTCTGAAGCCAACGATTGTAAAATTTTTCAAACATTTATGCCACACAAAGGAATACAACATTGTCTTGCACCATAGGCCTTTTTGGTGGATTGTGGGATATTTGTTTAAATGAAGTTATGAAAACTTTTCTGATTTCGGACTATTTATGCTGAAATGTTGAAAAGGTTTAACTAAATATTACCACAAATATGTCTCGTCCAACTATTCTTTAGATTTTAATTTTCTTGAATTAAAGGGTCAGAGTATGCAGAACTTCAATGCAAATGCTTTATTATAATAAGATGACCTCCGAACTGGTATAATGCAAGCGGACCGTTTCTAGAAAAATTTCTAAATAGCAACAGAAAAGTGGCTACATCAACTTTTTCCGAGCCTTAATCTGTTTTAACCATTCACGATTCACTAAAGCTGCAATAAATACTGCTCCAAACACCGAATGTGATGTGATTTTAAAACTAAACTTGGGGAGAAAATTCATATTTTTTATAATTTCTTGCTAAAAAGGGATTATCATTTTCCCAAACAATTAAAAAACATTATGAGGAACAATGTTTTTTGAGAAGGTTATAAATAACCGGACTCATTTTCTTACTAAAACTCTTCAATCCAGAATTTGTTCCGAAAGTTTCATGATGAGATATCTCTTTTTCCACATAATGCATATCGACATAACTGATTGTGTCATCATAAGCATCTCTATGCCCTTTGAATCAAGAGATACTCGAATTCAATTGAACGTACCATATGCTCCATTATTACAACACTAATATTTCGTATATACTATTTTTTTACATTTTTCACTAAATTATTATAACAGCACAATATAGCGCGGGGTTAGGTATCATGGATTAACACACCCTAAAAATAGATTCGCAAAAAGTTCAAAATATGTGATTTTCATCAACCTTTGCCTACATAGAGTGCATTTACTCTATTTTATTTGTAAGTTTTAATGTCACTACAGTTTTCTCAGAACATCGCTCATATTTGAACCATTGTCATTTTTAAGCCAAGTCTCGTCGTTCTAGTTTGTCATGTTTTATGAAAAAATGCATGGAAAGTTTTCCATCAAACTGAACCAAAAGCTGAATGGTTGACAAAAAACTGTATTCAGTTCTTTCGTGGAGTTTGCATAGTCACGGACGGAACCCTGCTTATTTTCCCCTCAGATTTTATGAAATGCCTAAACCCACAACATTTATTAGTTTTATCATTTCGCTGAACAAAAAGAACAATGAATTTCTACCTCGACTCATAGACATTTTAATGATTGCAAAAAAAAACTGCTTACATAAAAGGTAACAGTTGTTCCAAAATTAGGAGAGCTAGCTCTTTTTGCAACCCCTTCTCGGTATCCATATAAAAAACTGATGCCCTCATTCTAGGCAGTAATGAACTAGTACGCAAAGTACCGAAACTATGAGCGCTTTATAAAAAAAGTTTGATGGATTGGATCATTTTCGTACTGCCGCTAGTCTGGCTGCTGGGTTTCGTTGACTATAAATTATGACCATCCATTTATGGCTTTTGAGTGGTTTCCTCTGTAACTCTCCCCACTTGCCTCTCAGATTATTTTACTATTAATTCGAAGGAGTGAAGGGAAACAAAATTTTACGGCATTGATGAGCAAAATTATGAGGGCATGATTCGGAGAATCATTATCATGACCCTCGCGATATGAATAATGACAATGTTTACAAAGCGGATGCTTAGAGAGCCATCTACCCACATGCGTATGCATTTACCTTGTGGGAGATAAAATATCAACATGGACACGTTAAAAAATCAAACAGCTCTGAGGAATATCTTTACAGAATGTATTGCTCTTGCGTTTTGTCGATATCATACAGATTAATCTATGGTGAAAAGGCATGAATCATGTTCCTTGTAAAATTAAGTTTCAAAGTTTAAAGGACTGAAAAATGAGCAATGCGATATTATGATTTATAAAATTAGAATACGGCGTAAATAGGAAAATAAGTAGATAGTGGAATATAGATCGATAAATTTGAAGAGCCGTTCGGAGACAACTAAAAAATAATTATGAGAAAAACGTGTATTCAACGCATACTCTCTCTTTAAATCTCTTCCACGAAAAATTCACATTGGCGTAGGCTACATATTGGAGAGAGGTTTTCGATGGTTCTTTGCGACTACGATCGTAATATTTCCTTTGTTTATGAATTAATATACTTCCTATATATTTTCATTATTTCTACCGGCTATCTTTCTATTTCCTTACATTTTCTTCCCAACATTCCCCCTTAAATAACATCCATCAGTATCCCAAAACCTTTCATTATTCCGCCCAAATATTTTTCTGCCTTCTTGGAATTTCCCAGAGCAACACTCACACTCCTTCCACCTCTTCGTCCTCTTCTTGGGTTTCCACACTACCTACATCATTTTTTCCATTCTTCTCCATTCTCACAACTAACGCAAGCCTCCTATCCACGCTCATGTGTAGCATCAAATTATAAATGACAAGTAGGCAGAGTTCAATGGTTTCTATATCAATAAGTGCAGTGAAAAATATGCAATACTTATATATGACATTTTATTCTAAATAAAAATTTTCTCTACGTCATTAATCTTTGTCATCATTTTTAAATCTTTTTTCTAAGCTTTCATTATCTGTCGTAATTTTTTCAGTACCCTTACTGCTATGCCAACCTCAATATAAAATATTGGCGCAAACACATATGCTAACATCCTATGCATCTAAAAATTAAATTTAGTGAATTTTAGGAAAAATTATTACGAAGTAAATGGTATGAAAAACCACTGAGAAAAAAACGAGAACAAGGAGAATCGTGAAGGAAAAGTAATCGAATTGAAGGGAAAAACATAAATGAACGAGAGTAGAGCAATAAGGTACAGCCAAAAAATAATCAGATTAATAATGTCAAAAGACCAATACACGTCAACGCCATGTGTAAACCAAAAAAATTGAATTTAAAATATCCATGTAAAATGTGTGCACGCAAAAAATGACTATTTTCACCAAATTAAAACTTGAAAAAAATCGAAGTCTCTACAAAGAATCTTGATGTATCAAATGACTCTTCACTTAAAAAATACACTGAGATTTTTAATTTTTTGCCAAAGCCACAAGTATATTGCCTTTTGGCTGTAGTATTGCTTTTCCGGTAGTGAATAATTTACCATCGGTGGGCACAGAATTCCCTCCCGTCTCATCTAGAAAGTGAGGAAAGGAGTAGAAAACATAAGATTGTAATTACTTAATTCCCTCATTTCTCAATTTCCTAGCTGTGTTTCCTACCATTTCACTTTGGCTACTGTTCCTTCCCTCATTTTTAACTTCAACTGCAAGAAATGGACAGTGTTCCACCCAATGCTTTAAAATCACAGCATTGGATAAGTTTATCGACGACTTTATTTTAAGTAGATTTATAAGAATTAGAAGTTTCAGTTCGAGATGATGAAGGTTAGGTATCATAAGAGCTGAGAGATCATTTGAAAATGAACTGAGGTCACGTCAAAATGTAGTTCCAACAGATGTGTGCATGCCTATTTTTCTACACTTGCAAATATTGAAAAAATCCCAGATGGGCTAGGGATTGCAGGGTATTACATGCAGGCCATTATGAGACACCTGGAGCCATCCACTTGTGTTGTTAGTGAAAGGCCCAAATTGGTTAATACTTTTTTCTCACGGAGTGGGTAGGTGTGGCGCGAGGCGGCGCCGCGAAGAAGGGCGTGGCGGTGGGAGAATATGTTTACTTTTTGTTCTTTGGCCCGCAGAAAAAAAGGAGAAGCGTCCATTGTGTGCATCACATCGCCGGGGGAATGGTACGATGCACACGAGGGTAGAGAATGGAAGTGGGGAGCAAGCGTAGCCTGGAGGCGGAAAAAAAATTTCGACAAAGGACGAACGTGGGCTAAAGGCGTAAGAAAAAAAAAATAGAAAGGTAGGCGAAGAGAGAAAGAAGGAGAAAGAGAGAAAAACGGAGAAGGGAGCGAACCGCGCGGTTTATGCCATTCTTCCATTCCTGCCCTCCGGCCGAAGAAAAAGAGACCACTAAAGAAATGTAGCCGGGAGAAATAACGTTGCTGCCGGAGTTGTACGTAGGAGGGGTAGGAAAAAAACCGAGAGTAAAAAAAACGGAAATATGGTGAGAGAAAGAGAGTGAGGGGGAGTTTATTTGCACGAAGGGAACCGCAGGGGTGCATAGGAAATGAAAGGTTATTATGGCGGGGTGGTAATTTTTTTGTTCGTCTTTTTCCGGCAGCTCTGGATTTTCCGACGGGAAACAAAGGGATGCAGGAAGTTCGTGTGCAGATAAAAAAAAGTCCTAGAAACAAGCTGCTCTTTGTCGTCGCAGTTTTCGCAGGGGATTACATTAGGAATATCGGACGAATTACTGCGAGCTGTGAGAAAAACCTTGCAATATACTTTACAATGAGGGCACGGAATTGCTTTTAGGGAGAATAAAATCGGACATTACCGCGAAATATACTTTAAGAGGTTTTATGAGCAGAGATAACATGTATAACAATGGATACACAAACCACTGAGTTATAACTGCGAGCATGGTTAAAGTAATAAAAAAGTAGTTGAATAGAAGTGAACGAATTTTATTAACTATTTATTATACTTAGAGAGCTACTTTAACACGCACTCTAACAATAAATAAATATGCATATTTACTCGTTTATATAATTTTTATATAAATATTACAAAAATATATGTATACATATTATATATATAATTATATATTAAGTACTATATATATATATATATATATATATATATATATATATATATATATATATATATATATATATATATGTATGTATCATTTGGACGGCAGCACCAAGATCTGAAGAAGGCGGTAAGCTTAAACTTTATGAAATCTGTGTCCTTTTAGGTGTTATCCATTTTATATTTTTTATTTTATGGTGCTGTTCAAATATTATATTGTTCTCGTGAGGGCTTTTACATAATTAATTTTTATGTATGTACATATATATATATATATCATCACCCTTCTCTTATTCTAGAGTCATCACTAATACGAGAATAGGGAGGAGGGAACATAATAACTTAGAAGATGGTCAGTTTGGGTTCTGGATGGGTAGATGCCATTGCAGTAATGATCTCACTGTCAGAGAGAAACATAGAATACAATAAAGGCGCATTTTTCTGTTTGGCAAAGTCTTTAGAATGAATCTATTAGAATTCATGAAGGTAATGCAAAGAATATGAGTAGGTAGTAGTGATTGCCAGGATAGGGGAATTACCCACAACCTTCGAATGATATAAGATTGCTAAGGTGTACGTAGTGGGGTAACGAGTCTGTATGGGAAGTGTTAGGAAGGGAAATAAGGCAGGGTTCTCCATAATAAACTAAGATGTGTATGCGGAGAAAATGATTAAAGAGGATTACGCAGAACGAAAGATTGAAATAAAAGTCGACGGGGAGTACGTAAAATCAGGTTTGCTGATGACCAAGCTCTAGTTTGTCAGTCAGCCACGAGGCTATAATCATTTCTAAGTGCATTGAAAAGTCGGTAAAATTGATAAGCTATGAGAAAAAATGTAAATAAAACAAAGGCTAATCGGTCTTTGAGAAAAATGAAGCCTATTTTAAATATTGAATTTGGAGTTCAAAAAATAAAGCATGTGGGAAATTTTTGGTTGGCGAAGGGATGTTGAAGAGTTTGATAGGACAAGACTTTGCCCAATAATGTTGCCAAACAAGGAAGGTACAGATATGAGATGGACATGATGGATATAACGAAGGGAAGAAGGATATATGCTCAAGGAAATTAACGTTGTACGATTGTGTACACACCCACACACACCCACACTTACCCAAACACACTCACACACACCCACACACACACACACACATATTTATATTAATATGTGCGAACGCATCTGATTAAATATAAGATATGTTCACACAGACATGTGTTTACGATGTCGCGTATTCTATTTAGGTTCCATACTGTGTTTACAATCAATTTTTTATAAGGTTATTACCATGTATTCAAATAATTCTCTTATCTTAATTAGAAAATGTTTTTATCTTTTGAATCAAGCACACCATTTACTAAATATTTCATAATAATATATGGTAAAAACCTGAGTCTCCCTTGTCATAATTGAAATGGAACTGACTTTGAATAATACTTTTCTTCCCTCAATTTAACCAGATAATAAAATTCAGCCAACTGCTACCTACTGGCGCAAAAACTCAGATTGCAATTACGGATTTGATTTAGAAACTGTGAAACTATTTCAATTAAAATATTGAAAAACATTCTCGTTGTTATGACGGATAGATGAACTTCTTTCATCTTTTTAACCTATTTCTAGTTTTTATAGAAAGTCACATTTCGTGTTCCATTATTATATCTAAAATGATGTCCAATCACTAAGTTCATAGCAATTAAATTACGACTGGACTAAAGGGTATGAACTTATCTCATCAGCGGTTTCACAGCAACAGCTAATGTAATAAGATACCTATTAGTTTAACTATTTATATAAATATGAAAAGTTGGAAATACACCGTCAAGGACCAGTGTCACATTTCTCTGCATCGATTTACCTAACCATTCGATATTAATTTACTTGAGCAAAAATTTCATAGCAAATTTATCCATTGCTTGGAAAAATTGATCAAACCTGAATCATTATGGCACAAGTAATTTTCGCAGTTTCAATCATAACCAAGTAAATCCTCGTCGTTTATATTGCAATCTTGCCGAAAGAAGTTGAAAAATTCAATTACTTTAAGTTCATGATTCCTCCATTCGCTGTTTTTTCTCTCAAATATTTTATTCGCAGAACTGCGTCGGTATTTTTGCCAGAACGAAGGATTTTCCGAAAAGAAACAAGAAAATAGTTTGGGTAATTAATAAAGCTCGCAAAGTAAAGTAAGAGCCATTAAAGGTGTAAGGACACAACCTCGGTGAGAGGAAATACGTGTATTCAATAATAACAAGGGCATTTATGAGAACGCGGAAGAAGGCCGCCAAAAATCCATTCTAAACAATGCTGCTTCATTAATCTCCTGGGCAGAGCTCGAGGAGGCGAAGTGGGGGAAAAGGCACACAATGTGGCAATATGTAATTAATTAATTCTCACCCCATCAGCAAACCCGCACCGACGACCTTCTCCTGCCACTTTCAACCCTATGACGCAACTCCACCCTAAAAAACCCACCCTTTCCCCTTTCCTGTACCTTGAAAAGCTCCTGAGAGAACGAGTAGCTACGCTTTCAACGGATCCAGAAAGACCTACACGGAAACCCCGAGCAAGAAATCCCAAAGACCCCTCCTTTCTCTCTAAACCTCCTTCGGGACCTCCGCTTTGGCATACTGTCCCACGATTTTAGGGGGGTTAGAGGGGAGGAAGGGGGAGGTTTAGGGTTGAGATTGAGGTAGAGAATAGGGTGGGCAGAAACAATTCTCTGGCTTTCTACACCGATATATCGAGCAATCTCTTTCCTCAAACCCACCACGTTGACTTTGAAAATCCTATTTCTCATTTCTCGAGATGATAGCTTTATTTCTTATTCTTTAAGAAACGCTGCTTCATATATTTGCGACTAAATACTCCGCGGTGGTTAATTCTGCGTGGATGGGAAAGGCAGAATTAGATTCTTCAGCGACAACTCCGCTCCTGAAACAAGAATCCGGAATGACTGAATGATGGAATTGACTGAAAGACAGCTACGGCAACGATCTCCTTCCCCTGAAAAGCAAATACGACCAATTAATGCGTTGACGAATCTGATATGGTAGAAATACGTATAGCTAAAGCCATGATCTCAATTGTTCCCATTTCTCCGTACCCGGAAAATCCGACTTATTATGTTTACCTATGTCATTAGATAATCTGCGGATGCATTGTTAACTGAATCATCTTTGTTATCAATTTTAGCGATTAATTATCTGCAACAATTCGCCTGAAAACACTAACTATTAATCAAGACTCAGAAAATGTCATTGATAAAGAACCAGCGCCAGTTTCCGAAAGGGTAAATCCGGTGGGACACAACGCGCTTTTTTTCATAATATCTATGGTTCAGTAGAGAACAATGATACAGTACAGGCGGTTTTACTCGACTTTAAAAAAAACTTTCGACAAAATATCTCATAGTAAACTACTTATAAAGATAGAAGTACATAACATAGATAAAAATATCAGGGGCTGTGTTAAAAACTTATTAATAGATCGAGTAGAGAGAGTAGTCATACATGATGTTGGCTATAATGCAGTAGAAGTCACTTCGGATCCTCCTCAGGGAAGTTCTATCGGACATATTTTGTTCCTTCTTTAAGTCAATGACTTTAACTACGTGGTTTGTAGGAAGATACGTTTACTCGCCGACGATGCATTCCTTTACAGATATATCCGTAATTCTGAGAACAAAGCTGTATTAGGGTATAAGAAATACAGAAATACAACGGGTAGGCTCGATTTCATACTTAGGCGTCACTCTAACGCATGATATCTCCTGGGTGAAATACATACGGAAAATATGTGGACAAACGAACAAAAATTTTGATTTATAAGAGGATTTGGAGAAATGTGATGAAAAGGTTAAAGAGAAATCTTATCTGTCACTTGTTAGGCCTCATTTACATAGTATAACCTCCTATTATATGGAATAATTAATAACTTGGATTGATTGCAAAATTGGGTTGCATACAGCGAGGAGGAACTATATTTGTAAAACTTTTCCATGATAAACTGTGCATCGAATCAAAATTACGTACCATATAAACTAGGTTGGGAATTACTGACGGATCTATGATTACCCTCATTATACTACGATAGGAGAGATCACATCCATAAAATTAAAGCGATTAAGTGTAGAACATATAAATCGAAGTTGTCATTTTTCCACGAAAGATAAAGGATCAGAATAACATTGCCCTACCGCTATAGGGCCATGTTCGTACATAGTACTCTGGAAGTGCCTTCCAGTGTACTATGTAAATAGACTTAAAGAGAATGTATTCACTGAAATAAAGAACTAGTACGATTTTTAAAAGAGGTATTTATAAACCTGTACATTTATTTAGGTTATAATTCAAATGTGAAATGGAAATCGATAAGTCGGGCCCAATAAATAAGAGCCTAAGGAAAAGCTAATTTTTATACACAAATATTGACTATGTTTCTAATTAAAAAATTAATGACGGATTTTGTATTTTTCCAAAGAATTTATTTTAAGGCACAACCAGTTTCACCGACTTACAGTATCATCAGGTAAATGCCGTAAATCGGTAAAACGCGTTGTATCTTGAAAGAAATTTTTTGTAAAGATACAAAACCTTTTAATATGAGTACTATATACTACCACCAAGTTAAGCCTGAACCAAATGAAACAGTATCTTCCATATTTTTTTATGATCTCCTTTTTGTTGCTCTTACCCATTCAACTTCTTCCCTCCACCCTCGAAAGTCTTCACACACAGTCCTTCGTCTTGGCTCTATCTAATGCTGCTTGATTTCCTTTACTCCTCTCAGCCACACCCTCTTCCGCAGCCACGTCTCCCTATCCCGTCCCGATCCTCATACCATTACATTATGTCAGCCGAACGGGATCCAAAACGCATACACAAGAACAGCTTCCTCAAAGAACCACTCAAGCAGATCTCATGAGAGACGGGAAGATCGAGCAGGAAAAGGGGTTTCAGATCGTCGAGATCTGGCCAACCATTTCTCACGCGCTATTTTCGTGCCCTTCAATAGCACAATGCATCTTCCCCCCTTCATCTCAACCTCCTCCCCGCTATCCTTACTTCCATACGTCACCCCGTTGCTCGTTATGCGTCACCCTGGCCCTCAGCGCGGCTCCATGGAAACGAACCCATCCCACCGGTCATCCTTTACCTCCCAAACCTCAGGATCCCTTGTGCCTCGCTCCTGACGTCCCATTCACCTCTTCTTCTTTTAACTCCTGCACCGCTGAGAGCGGATGCTGTGCGTCCAAACCATTAAGTTCCCCCCGCCCCTTCGCTCCGTCTAACCCGCTACACCAGATCACCGCACAACCCCATTGCCGCGTGAGCTGTCTTTTTAAGGAGAGCTCCCTTCCCATTCCCCCCGTGGGAGTGCCTGTCTTGCCAGAGAGCAAGCCTTCTCTGATGCTGTGCCTTCCTTTCAGAGTTTGATGAATTTGCCCGGAGTGAATCGTCTCATTGTGAGGTGTACGCCGCGAACATTAGTTCCAACTAGTTTAGGTCTTCCTGTGGCATATAATTTATTGCTCCTTTATTTCTTTACCATATCGTCTATTTGTTGCGTTAAATAGGGAGGGAAAGATATTTTGCCGGAATTATACTAAAACTAAAAACTATAAAGTAACGAAAAGTGAACTAAATTTGTGGATTACTAAAATGGAGCGTTTTTCAGAGAGAGAGAGAGAAAGAGTGCGTTGATGACACACACCATTACTAACGAGGTAAAGAAAACAATATTGAAACCTAAAATATGGAGCGCAGTTTGGTATGGCTCGTAAAATTGATCACGGAAGCAAAAGGATAAGTTAAGATCTCGCTTTTGAGTTGAGAAGAACGGAAAAAATTAAATGAGCATAAAAGCTAGTGCCATTGTTAAACGTAACGGCTTATGGAGAGAGTTATAAAACAACATGGTCTGTGCAGGTGCAAGAATAATGGGTAATTTCACAAGATCATTGGCCTGAAAAATCTGGGACACAAAGCTGGTTATTGATCAAGAGAAGACACATGTAACTTGCTAGGACTACCGAGTTATCCTGTTCTATGCGAAGGAAGACCGAGAAGTCCGAAATTCGGACTCCGCTTTCAGCCTTTCGAAAGAGCTCTATGAGGAAACTAACTGTTGTGTAAGGTGGAAGGGCATTGCCGATCTCGTGGAAGATTTAGTGTGACCTCAATTCAGTAATTACTTGCAAGTTGCGGCCGTCCTTTAAAAACAACGCAGACCAACATTCTCACGAATAGCGTCAAACGAATGTCAATACCGCTCACGAAGCGAAAATGTAAATAAATATTTTCCCTTTCATCATATGGATAATTGCGACGAGAGAAGTCTTTTTCATGCCTGTCGCAATGATTTGGCTGCTTGAAGGGAACTTCGTTCAAGAGATCCTGCCATAAAAAAGTTTAAAAAATGAAGAAACAATCTGAAGTAGTTAGTATTCCTTGAAAATCACTAGCAAAAAATCGGCTCAAAGCGTTGTGAAGGTAAACAATTTCTTTAATGGCCTACGCTTGTCATTTTATTTTTTTTTAATTCAAGAAATTCGTGATGCAAACCAAAGAATGAATCTAAAAACTTCTGATGTGATACGATTTAATTTCACCACATGACTTGATTTGGAACAATGCATTTTTAAAGTACTTTGGATTACGAAGAATACAAAGGAATTAGGTGGCAAAGTAAATAAAGAGAAAGCAATTAACATTTTGAAATACGAGTACTTAAGGGGAACCTTGATCATCGGAAAGAAAATAGCTTTTCAATGAAAGGTTCATGTGAAGGAATCTAATTAAATAAATATTTTGAATTCCGTGTAGTTGTTTCAGACATGTTTGCGTTAATTAACCAGTGTTAATAGATATCACTACCTTAGAGGTGGCATTGGTTTTAAGTAATTTATTTCACTATTTTCACGGCACAATTTTAAATACATATCATTTATACATACACAAGGGTGGTCTGAAAAGTTTTCTGAGATGGAAACTATTCACAAAAAGTATATTTCCACAAAGTATTTATATTTCTACATAAATTTATATATATATATATTTTTTTTCTATATTATTTTTATAAATAAATATGTAATAATAAAAAATATAATTACAATAATATAAAAAAAACCTTTTTATAAAATATATTATATTATATGGATGAAAAAATTTATATATATATTCTTTTTAAATTTATTGAAAAAAATGTTTATATATATTATATTTTAAATAAATATCTGTCAAAATATTTTTATTTCATCTAGAAAATAACCATGAAAGTTCAAGAGGAATTCTGTCGCAATGAAGCAATTTGTTATTTCTCTATTTTTTCTGCTAAACCATTTATTCTCAGTTCTTTCATAAAGCGCCAATGCTATTACTAGAGTCTGGCGGCGAAATAAGACTAGTACAGTTTTTGAATAAGCAATAGTGGAAAAGAAGCGGTGGTGCTTGGAGTAAAAAGAAGTAACCCATGTGTAAGACGACTTCAAAATACGACGGAGAACTAAAATGGTGCTGCGACCGGGTGAGTTGATGCTGGCAAACAACACTAAGCCCCGACGACTCTGAGGGGGTAGGAGTGGCCAGGGTTCCTTCATAAGAGGTAAGCTGGAAGCTGTTATCCTCAAAACAGCAAATAATCATGGCACTGCGTTGGTAAGCATTAATTTTAATTCTGCCATGTGGGAAACAACAGGATACCATCGAGTAATTATCTCAAGTAGGATACCAGTTCTTTTCCTTGTATTTATTTAATAAAGAATATGGTAGAATTCCTACCGTGGAAATTATTTTGGCCCAAACATTGGTACATTGGGATACCCTCGGATACCTCGGAGGATGGGAATCACTCTAGATGATGTGTCAAATGGACGTTGAAAAATAATTATTTAATAGTATCTGAGAGATGGCAAAACTAATTGCGAAAACAAGAAATATGGTATTAAACCCTTCAAAGATAAGTAAAACAAGATAGCTAGAAGAATAAAGCTTTTGGTTTTCTTTTAATTTGTTTGATGGCACTGTTAAATATGTTATGTAAAAATAAATATGTTCTCAAGAAGCTACAGAAGAATATATCGGAAAAAGATGCATCAATATTCATGCGAATAAACCTGCTAAGTCATGCCTCTGACCGTAAGCCAAGAAACGGAAAGAAGAACTCGTATATCAATGAAAACGAGATAGACAAGACCGTTAGTTTTCGGTCTTGGCTATCTCGTTTTAATTGATTCACGACCGTAGCTACGTTCATTCTATATTTACAATATGCAGTATATCGAGTTTATAAAAATAATAAAGGCTAAATAGCCTTATTTTAGGAATAGAGAAAGTACCTAGAATAAACATATTTAGAAAGTAAATTGGATAACTTAACGATTGGAATGGATTATAACTTAAATATACAAAGAGAAAAAAAATAAATTGCAGTATGATAAAACGTATTACGACCACAGAAGGGTACGTAAAAACGAAAAAATAATGCAATGGCACCACCCGATCGCAACACCGAAAACATGTTAAAAACAGTCATGTCACTGACGGTATTCGAACACGATGTTGAATAATAGATGATGCGAATGAAACAGGGACTTACGAGGATGAAGAAACAGATAAATATCAGGTGGAAACAGTCATTTATCAATTAATTAAGTATAAATCATATGAAAAATCCAAGGAGTACAAAATATTACTAAACAAATTTTGTGTACTACATTGATAACAAATATTGAGACATAAGGAAAACAGATTTCATGAAAGAATAATTTCAAATATTTTAAAATAAATAACAAAGAAAGTTAACTTCAATACACTTGCACATATCACATCGCGTAAAGATTTAACAATATCAGAGGATCGGTTTTTCTTTGAAAATTAAAATATTGTGTGCTAAAACCTTCAGCGGATTTAGTGAATAGAGACATAGACGATATGGCTTTGCTGTTTGTCGATATACTAAGCAGGTGACGCAGAAGTTATTGTAGAAATTGTAAGTAAGGAGGAATCGATACACATTTTATAAAGTAACTCTCAAAATTAATATGAATATAATCATTGACAAAGAAAATATATACACGTATGACTAAATTGTATAGTATTGGGATTTACCTCATGAAAGTTACACACACCCTGATGACGGAAATGTTTCTTACCAACGAAAAGTCTGTAGAAAAATGTCAGTTGTGCTTTTTCTAAGTCATGAAAAAACATTTGAAGATTCCTCCTGTGAATTGCCAGTGGGTAGGCAGAAAATTTGTAGTTGAGGGTAAACTGATGGACTAAGATATAATAATTCAAGTATCAATATCAATAATAGATAATTCAAATATCTCGGCCTATACGCGCCAAATAATCACAAAACAGTGTTGATTTATTTCCATCAAAGGGAGTAAGCCAATAGGTTCGCAGAAATATCCGGGAGGTACCTGAGATACAACATATAGAATAATCTGTTCATCTGGGCAGATGGCGAGCTCAAAATTTATCAGAAATGCCTTAGACTAATTAAGACGCACGAATTGGAATTGGACGCTTATATAAATGAAAACTAAGTGCATTTTATGGATTTCCAAAATTAAGACATCAAGAACATCAGCCGGAAAATCCTTGAGGGATCGAGAATTAAGTGTAAATACTGTTTAATGTACGACAAATATTAGTTAGAATTAAACTAAAAAAGGATTCTTGGAATAGGAGTAGGTGTCTACCTAACTCTGCTGCTACATTCATAATACCGAACTAGGAATTATAGAATCGATTAAATATATAGGTGTCCTTTACTCACGACCTCTCCTAAGGACTGAAGTTGGAAGCACTCGTGGAGGGACGGTTAAATTTCAGACTTAATTTCTTGCATTAATCGAAAACGAGTATCTATCCAAGTCTAATTTTAGATTTTTGCGGGTATCTATTTCTAGGTATTAGAGAATAATATAGTATTAATAAATCAATTAACTGCAAATGGTCGTCCTCAGAAAGTGTTTTTCTCAATACTAAGTACCCTAGTATACTTCAAAGCTAGCCCTATAAATTAAAGCATTGGGCATATTTATAGACACTATGGAGGAAGTTAGGGAAAACCTAATTTTGGATGCTGTAATTTTGGTGCTGAGACGTCCCCTGCCACATGTGCTAGTCGTGGCTTGCAGAGTACCATGGAGATTTAGATGCAAAGGTGAAGTACAGGATATCTCCATTTGGGGTCACAAGTGCGATATGGCGTGAAATATTGTAGAAACAAATAGCATATGAATGTCAACCTAAAATCAGAAGACTACCCAAAATATGGCAAATTAATTTACCCCGAATAATAAATTTACTGTTTGTAAGTGCTTAGAGAAATGATTATAAAATAAGCGCAGGAAGAAATGAAATAACGACTGCACTCTTTATCCTGTACATGAAATTGTAAATGTTGGTATTGAAATAATGTGTTCGTTAAGTGGCTCACATAGAATGCAGACCTACCATATAAATTAAGTGAGATTTAAATACCACAGTGACATATGCCCACACCTCTTGGCACTGAAGAGGTGCAAGAAGACTTCTATGAAGGGAAAGGAAATCGAAATCATAATAAGCGGAAACTGGAATTTAATCGAGTTTGGACACTGGATAAAAGTAAATGCTGTTTACCCTACTCCCAATAATGTTTTATGCCGAATCTGTTTACATCCTTTCTCTTTTGCATATTGGTTTTCTGGAGAAGGTTTTCATTTTTTTTTAAACCTACAGAAAATGGATTGTGTCTCTGCTTGGGGAACGGCCGATATCAGTAGTTGAATAGACCAGATAAGTTTTTTTGATCAAAAACTATGATTTAATATGAGTCCATAAATAATAAACAAACAATGCACTGTGATTACGCATGTTGCAATGAACAACCAGTTTTCATTCAAATATACTTCAATTTCTCAAATATGCCTTATTTTCTCTATTACCATGGCGATCCATCATTTTTCCCTCTACCGTGAACTTCAAAGTTCCGCAGCCTCTCAATGTATCCTTCACTCGCATTTCCTGCCTCAATAAATTCGCCAATTAACTTTCCATTACCCCCAATAATTCTTCATTGTTTTTATTCATCCTCCTTTTTATTTTTTTCGTTGTTCTGATGGCGCACTTCTCAAGAGTCTCAAATCAATGCTATTTTCTTCCATTAAATGTCAAGTTTCGAAGCCACCGCTCCATGTCAAGGATTTGGCCAATTGGTTCTCTCTATCTTCAGTTAAGTTCCTTATGATATGTATACATAATGATAGGGGACAAATTAAAGTCCACACAGGTGATATTAGTGGGGATGATTGTATTGTTGAACAAATAAGAGACAATTGAAGATATACAACAAAATAATAGCATTAAAGAAGGGAAGCTAGTATATTGTAAAAGCTCCTCAGAAAAAGAAACAGAGATAGGCCAATAGTGGTTTCAAAATAATAGATGAACCCGTCAAAGGATATTGGATGGAGCTATATAAGATGAAATGGCTTGGGATCAACTGAATATAGATGGCAAATAATCAATAAGGGATTTCTGAAAACTGAGGGAGAGAAATTGCGAAAAAGAAAAGGAGTTTATAGGCCTATCTCAGGAGCGGATACATGTCTCTTCTAGAAGGGAGGAAAAACAAGTAAAAAATGATAATAAAAGCAGAAAATACAAGAGATTATAATAGATAATATTATTCGAAAAGAAAATGAAACTCTAAATTGATTTAAACATTTATAAAACTAAAAACTAATTAAAAATTCATTATACCTTGATTATTCCTCAAGAAGGTAGTCAGAATAAGAAAAATAAATAGACAGTTTTAATGCAAACCAATCAACTGGTAAAAGATGAATTAGTTAATGAAGGATGCAGAAAATTGGAAATAGACTCTTGGACTAGCCTAAGAAAAGGCCACCATGAAAGTTATAATAGAGAAAATGCTAAACTTAAGTTAGCAGGAATTAATTGCACTTATTAAAGAAAACAATTGACCTACTAAATCAATATGACTTTGACTACGATCCTCATGATTGATGATGAGGAATTTGCGTCAAGATAAGTAATATAAGAGTAGTTATGCATATTATTATAATTTAATCTACCGGTTAAGATACGTTTTTTGATGGACACAAATATCATATAAATATTTTGTGACTCCTGAGAAAAACACAATCCAGCAACGTACTCTCCTACGCCAGGTTCATCATCATCTCTGTGTATTTCCTTCCTCCCTTCATCCCTTCCAACATCCCTATCCTGTTCCTGCCCTTTCCTCGTTTGCCTAAAAATTTCCCCTCTATTACCATCTTCAACATCCCACTGCCGCTCAATACGCCTTTCATCCATTTTTCCTGCCTCCATAGGATTTCTCCCAACAAACCCCTTTTTTCACTCACCATCCCTAATACTTCCTCATTTGTTTTCCTTTCGGTCCATTTCACCTTCTCCATTCCTCTTCACACCAACAATTCAAAAGCCTTCAATCGACGTCTGCCATCCTGCTTCAATGACCACATTTTCGCGCCGTACATAGCTACGCTCCACATCAAAGTGTTTACGAGTTTTTACCTCCCTACCCAACGTCCTTGTAATTAACTAGCTTCTCTTTGAGAAAGCCTCTTCGCCTAGCGCAATTCTTCTCCTTACGTCTCCGTCTCTAATACTTTGACCGTGTTGGTCCAAAATACTTCCGAGATACGTAAACTGCTCTAGTTTTTGCCCTCCTATTTTAATGTTTAGCTTAGTCGTTTTCTTTCTTGGAAATCGCATAACCTTTGTTTTATTAATATTGATTCTCATCCCATATCTGTCGAACTGAATTTTCAATTAACTCAGGAATGCTTGCAGCCCCTGGGCTAACTAACTAACTGATGCTTGGTCATCAGCGAACCTAACCGATTTTACGAATTCCCCTCCGACTTTCATTCCTACCTCCAGTTCTTCCCATGCCTCTTTAATCATTTCCTCTACATATACGTTGAACAGTACCGGTGACAATGGGCAACCCTGCCTTACACCTCTTCCTAACACTGCCCATCCGGACTCTCCGTTCCACACTCGCACCTGAGCAGTCTGAGACACGTACAGGTTGTGGATCAGTCTTTTGTCCCTCCAATCCATTCCTATTTTCTGCAACACATGCATTAGTTTTTCCTAATTCACTCTATCAAACGCTTTTTTGAAATCTGCGAAATATGCAAATACGTCCAGATTTTATTCTATATTCATTTCGATTAGTGATCTCATTACTGCAATGGCATCACGCGTACTTCTCTTCCTAAAACCAAACTGAGTAATCATTTGCTCTACTCCTTCTCCTTTTGTTGATGACCCTGAGAACAACTTTAGCTGCGAGTGATATCAAGCTTATGGTCTGCAGCCGTCACATGATGCAGCCTTTACCTTTTTCGAAATAGAATCTAACATTGATCTCACAAAATCTTCCGGCCAGTGTCCTTCCTAACAGATACTACGAATCAGTCCATATATATATAGAGTCTTCCTCCCAAATTTTCCTGAACCTTATAGTAGTCCTGTAGAAATGTTGCTTACCCCCATTACCTTATTTGGTTTCATCTCCCTAATGCCCTTTCTATCTCATCCTCGAGTATGCCTGGACCTCCTAAACTATCTTCCTCTACATCATGCTCCTTTCCTATCTCTAAACTTGTTAGCCTAATTTCTTCACTATACAGTGCTTGTATATATTGCTACCATCTCTCTTGGATTTTTTCTGTGCCAACTATTGTCGTACCAGACTTATCTCAAACTGGTAGCGCAGATCTTTCCTTCTTACTTCCCGATGATAACTTAACCTTGCTGTATAACGCACCAATTTCACCCTTCTTCTCTAAACTTTCCATATCCTCGCACTGCAAATTCCACCATGCATCTTTCGCTTTATTTGTGGCCCTTCTCAATTTATTGTTTAACTCTTTGTACTTCATTTTTCCCAACTCTGTGTTTACATTCTTCCATCTTCTTCTCTCCTCCATCGTTGCAGCCATCTCATCCGTTACCCATCGTTTCCTTATCCTTTTCCCGTAAACGGTTCCTTTAGCGTCATTTGCGGTTTTCACTATCACTTTCTTGATACAATCACTTTTTTCTACGATATTACTAGGCTATTTTCCGTCATCCATGATTTCCTCTACAGCCTGCTGATACTCCTTCCTTGTTAATCCATTTATTGCTCTTACATTCCATTTTCTAGCCCACCTTTTTAAATTTCTGCTTACCTTTTTAAAATGGACGCTACATTTACTATAAACTAAATTGTGTTTAGAGTCCGTATCCGCTTCCGGGAAATTGTGCGAATTTATCACACTGTTCCTATACCAG
This sequence comes from Hetaerina titia, assembly GCA_037158775.1. NCBI lineage: Eukaryota > Metazoa > Arthropoda > Insecta > Odonata > Calopterygidae > Hetaerina > Hetaerina titia. The sequence continues at coordinate 82,161,634 of CM073777.1, read as the reverse complement.
TGCTTAACCAGAATATAATATAACTAATACCTTTCTGAATCATCTGACATTTTCCTACGCCTTTTGTCCTACGCCTTTTCTACGCCTTTTGTGGTGCCTAAACCATCTGTTGGCGATGGCTAACCTCTGTCTCCCGTAGAACTCCATTGCTTTCTACCCGCGTTCATTTCTCGTACCTAACCCAGGGTCTCCCACCTCGTCACCATCTCTTCCTTCACGCACTGTCGCATTTTAGTCACTATTAAGTGTTTCCCTGCAGGAACACACGCGATTATATCCTCTAACACAGCGTACATCCTATCGACTTCTTCCTTCTTATGGTGGCTAGGTGGCATATATACCTGAACAATGACAAAGTTCGTCGACTATGCTTTTACCTCTACTAGTAATGTTCTATCTGTTGCTTCCCCTGTGTTGATTACGCTTCTTCCTACCCCTTTATTTAATATTACGGCCACCCCTCGTTGGCTCTCGTCCCCGCCGCTGTATATTATTCTATAATTATCACTCCAGTAATCCCCACTATCCTTCCATCTCACCTCGCAGAGACCTAAAACATCTATATTACCTCTTTCAATCTCTCGCTTAATATTTTCTAATTTGCCTGTCCTCAAAATTGTCCTGAGGTTCCATGTTCCCATTCTAACTATTTTCCTCCTCTTCTTTTGCGTGTTCTGTCCTACTGCTGTCAGTTTTCCCCTGGAAGGGTTTCGTAAGATCATGACCGCGGAAGCCTTGCCTCCTCCGCTACCGGGCAAGACACACGGCCCCTTTGGCCGAGTCCCGCAGTTGCCAGGACTCAATATCTCTCTGGTGCCCATCATTCTGCTTGGGAATGATAATTTATGTGGTTTCCTGTTGCCTTCCTCAATTGTGTTTTTAACGTGACGCCATCACTTAATGGCCGCCCCTTTGGGGTCAGACTCCTTTGCAGCCGCCTCACTGAGGAACAGACGCTGCGTGGAGCATCTTTCGTCTGGCTCCTAACCATCGATCTTTCTGGCATGGGTGACCCTACCAGGAGCAATTATTTTTACTCCAGGCAGCACAACTCTAGGGGTCATCGGAGCGCACATGCCTTTCCACCACGTCAAACATAGATAAACACAGGTTTTTCCTTCTGGAAATAGGCATTAATATTGACAATAAGGATAGATGAGACGGGAATTGCATGTGGGGTAGAAAATGTTTGAAATGGATGTAAGATTAATGCAAACAGAAGTAAGATCTAAATGGAAAGAGGCAAGAGGCTATTGGCAGTTGAAATAGATCGCAGGAAACTGAAGCAAGAGGAAAAATCCGGGCATAAAAAAACCAGAAGTACCAGCATTATAAGAAGCAAAAACATATATCGTATAGAATAATAGAAAGCCAATCTTTCAGGAGAAAATTCACATTGGGTGAAAACTCTTTAGCCTGGAGGTATGGACAAAATCTGATAGTTCAATGAGAAGCAGCAATAAAATTATTCTAACATACTTTCGGCATTACCTTTAATATACTCAAGGTTCTCCATTTCTGCTAATACGATTACTACCATAGGACTGGAAAAAATTCCTGTTTTAAAATATTTAAAAATAAAATAAGACAAAGTAAGCCTTGAAGCGTTTTGAAAAAAACCAATTTTTCCTACCAGAATTCTATAACAGTTGGTGTTGTGGCCATTGATACTACTGGGAAAAAACTGTAGCCAGATCAATAGCGGTTTAGTTAATGGAAAAGTAGATCCAGTTAAACCATAATCACGGAAAAGAAGGAAACAAATTTTTGGCAGAAAATACGGAATGGAAACAATCGAATCACGTAATTATATAAAGCATGAGGGGATATAAATGAGGAAATAAATGAACCAAGAACGTCAAGATGATGGTGATAGCTGTGAATGTAGAGAGATGAGAATCAAGCTGACCGGAGTAAATATTTGTAATTGATCACTGATTTAGTAACATGAGTATCACAAAGCAAGACCACCAAACACTATCGTTGACGTCATAATTGTATTCGTTGAAATTTGGACATGAAAATATAGTTTCAAAGCAGGACACGTTCATGAATTAAAGTTCTGTGCGCACGTGACTCAATAAAAATACTCAGGGTACTGTCTTCGTCGTGATCAGCTTTGAAAATTAGTCTTTTTTTCAAAGTTTTTACTTTCAAGAGAAAACCCCTTATTATTACAGGCGCCATTTATCCATGGAATGTTAATAAAAAATAGCAGAGGACCGCAACAAGGGAAATGAGGACGGCCATCACGTTGAAACTCCTCTATTTTCCGAGGACCCGCGCGCGCGTTTGCTTTCCAGACGACAACGAAGTAGTTTCGAGGGCATGCAACCCCGGGGATGAGGATGAAAATGTCGAGGGTGGAGTGGAAAGAGAGAGATAGAGGGAATGAGAAGAGGGACTAGGGGGGATGGGACCGTTGCAAAGGGTTAGAGAAAGCAAGATTTTTCCCGAACTCAACCCTCCTCCCGCGACGGGCGATCGTGTGCATCCGCCTCTCCTGAGCGTTAAAGAGGATTTCGCGGGCGGCGGCCGGGTTAATTCCGCCAAAATCCCACACACACACACACCCTTCTCATGCTCTTTTACCCTCCATCCCCCCACATATATCCCCGTTGTACGCTGGGACTTGGGGGAGGAGGAAGGGAGCGGAAAAGGCAAGGAGGAGGGAAAGGGAACTTCCTCTGATCTCTACGTGGGCGTGTGAGCGGTATTGCGTACGTGGAAGCGTGTGTGAATGCGAATGCGTGTGGAGTAAGATGGTGGAATGAAGGGGCTTTTTATACGGGGGTGGGTCGGGGGAGGAAGCGGGACAGAAGAAGAGAACATGAATAGAGATAGGGATGGGGGGAGAGAGAGAGAGAAGGCGGACGTAATTGGAACAAAAATCCATGGCGCGGAAAAAGAGTTATGCAGAGAATCCGGATTAAAAGCGTTCCAATAGGTCTTCATCGTGTCTTCCCTCTTTCCTCCCTCTTCCTCCTCACTTCTCTCTCTCTCTTTCGCCAAAACCCCATCGCTAACCTTCGCCCGCAGTTATCTCCTCCTCCTACAGATTCCCTCCCACCATCTTAACCAAGTCTCTTTCCTCCCGCCCTGCCCCCGCCGTGCTTTCCGGAGATATTCCCAAATGGAGACTCAGAATACCATCCGCACCAATTATTTCGCCTGGGTCGCGGGAGGAGTGAGGGAGGCTCGGTCGTCAGGAATTTCGCGGAAAATCTGCCAGCGGATTGATGCAGTCGCTCTGAAACTACGTGCTGTACTAAAAAACCCTCCGGTCCTCCATTCTCGCGATTTGATTGTTACGTAACCGCGGTTTAGACGCTCCAAGCTAGAGGATGGGGGAGAGTTCACTGTTCACGAGATGGGATGAGAATGCGCCGACTTTGATTTGGGGCACCCCTTAAACATTCCTGGAAATCAAATAGAAAAATAAGGTAGGGAATTGTTTTGAGACTTGATGTTTACGGCTAATAACTCGCATGTCCTAGCGCACAGGCCTTCAGTCACCGCTTCAAACACATAATGAACTGAATTTCAAATTAATTAAATTACGGCATAACTCTATTCTAATTAAGGAATCTTGGGTTTTGAAGAATTAGCACCATTATTGAGCCCGACGATACTGACAGATACAGATTGATTTGCGGTTTTTTAATTTAATAAAAAAAATCAATTCCATAAGAGTAATGGCTAATCAAATACAATTGCCTTAAATTTTGGCTTCATCATGCCATTAAATTAAAGGCAGAAAAGTTTCCGTTCGAATGAAACGCGAGTATTTGAAAGAACAACTGAATTATATGTTTGTGAGCTGATTTTTAACTGAAACTTTAACTGTAACTTGTGTTACCATCTGGACAAACGGTCGACTTGTAAATAAATACATCTACAATAAGACTTTGTTCGTGCTCAAAAAGAACCATAATAAGAGCAACATGGAATATTCTATTTCATTATCATCTTCCGTACGAGCACATGAAAACAAAAAATATATGTGTAAACATTTGAACTATAAAATTGGTTTCATCATTGATTACCTTAAAAAATTCACACATTCACCAGGAATCCAATAATCCTAATGAATGTTTTACTGTTGATGGCTTAAAGCATGAAAAAAACAATTTTGCCATTCAGTTATTCATTACCCAAGGTTCTAAATTTGTCTCCGAAGATACTACTCAACAGAAAGTAGTAAACGGTGTGAGCTTTATAAATCTCTTTTGACAGAAACACGTACATGCCTCTGTTCAATCATGAAACAATACCATAAATTCACGCAGAATAGAGTCAACATCATCTAGAATTACAGTAGGTTTTGGATAAAATTTTCCTTAAACTTTTCTATGGTTTTGCGCAACCTATATATTTTATTTTTTCCTTTCTATTATGGCATTTTCGATTTCCAAATAACTGATTCATTCATTTAAGACATTGATTATTTAAAAAAATAAAAAAGATGGTATGTGATCTTTCATGTTCTTTAAATTATCTTAAAAATCTTTAGACTCAATTATTTCGCTTCCAATACCCTCTCGTCTCCTTGAAAATACAGCATGATAATTTTTTCTCCATGTTTACCGTTATAATGATAGTTTCCTCATTTCCATAAATTTTCTTCTCGGTGAGGTAGTTTAGGTATTCGAACGTTTATTTTCCTTCCTTAATACTCCTTCATTTATGAATTCACAAATTAGTACAACCAGTTAAGCCTTCAAATATGATTGTGGTGGAGCTAAGTATATATTTGGAGCATCATTAATTCAAAGCAATCAATAAAAACGTATATTTATGGATCATTGTTCTTGAGCTAGTTTTCAATTGCAATAATGAATTATGCCCTACTAACCAAACTCTATTTCAATATTGCATTCCATATTACATACCTCTTAATTATTTAACACCGAGTTCTTTTCCATTGCAAGTCCTCTTGTGCCACCACCGCATCTCTACATTAACCATATCTGCTCAGTATTTTACCGCTATGAATTTATATTGCTCCATATCGAGACTACCTTTTCTTCTGTCGGTTTCTTAACATGCTATAAGCCGATTACAACTCTATTTCTCTTTTTTTGGTTCACATTCTCCGAAACGTTTCTCCAGCCTTTTGCATGAATATTTTATCTTTTAGCTGATGACTATATATATATATATATATATAACTTTTTGGACGGCACAATAGAACACAGAATAAAACAGATAACACGTAAAAGGACACTCACACTGCAGATGATTTAAGCTTTCGGCCTACTCCGAGGCCTTCTTTAGGTCAGACTGACTGAAGAAGGCCTCGGAGTAGGCCGAAAGCTTAAATCATCTACAGTGTGAGTGTCCTTTTACGTGTTATCTGTTTTATTCTGTGTTCTATTGTGCCGTCCAAAAGTTATATTGCTCTCGTGAGTACTTCCGCATCATCTATATATATATATATACGATTCCCCCGAATACATGTAGTACCATCTTTCGTCAATTAACTTCCTCCTAGCTCAGAGTTTCCTTACCTTATTTTCCAAAGTTTTTTTGCAGTTTTTATTTGTAAGCTTTTGACGAACTTATAATATTACATACTGCGGTCGAATTATCGTTTTCTTCTCCGTATGCGACCAGCGGCAGCACCAAAACTGGCCCAAGTTTTTATGGCTAATGCTTTTGTCACATCTGATTCTCGGTGTTTCCCTTGTCTTTCTGTATTGAGTGGTGTTACATTGTTACTAAATTGCGGTCGCTATCGCCACTTGCAACCGTGCTGATGCTGCAATCTTTGAACTTGTTTCCGGACTCTCAACTTTTTTCAGGGGTATTTTCATCAGTGAATGTTTTTGAAACGGTTTTCCTCGAACTTTTCCTCATACGGTAATCCCTTTCCAATTCTCTATTGCTCTCACTTTTTTAATATAAAGTTCTTGCTACTTCTCCATCTTCATGATCTGTTTCTATAACTTAACTCTGTAGTGTCTTTCACGCAAGGTAATTTGTAAACTTATTAGTTTCCACGTGATTCTCTACTCTCAGAATCATAAGTATGTTTTTAAAACCATGATCTTTATTAGGAATTCAGAAACTTTTCCGAAGTATTACCGCTATCTATACACACAAACACACACACACATATACATGTATATTTTCGCACGTATATATAACCTTTACACACATAGATAACTAAATGAATTATATGTTATTTACTATATTTATTTATTTGGTACTAGTTCTCAAAATATCTAATGATTTTTATTCATAAATTTTTCCCGTTCCTAGCAGTTCCTATGAGTTATTTGCATTACAAATTCCAAGTTACATTCCAGATTACAATGTAATATTTTCTATCGTATTTGATTGGAGAACCTTGAAGTATGTCCGTCTCTTGGACAGAATGTGAAAAAAATTATCATCCTTGAATACTTAAAAAATTGGTAACACATAGATATTTAATACGGATATATCAATGGAAAAATGCCACTGCAATAATTATTCACATTTCCATTTTTTCCTACGAAAAGCCAAGACCAAACAAAAACAACGCAGCAGGAACAGACTTATCATTCATTAGCGTCTGAAAATTCACTTTTGCTAAAATATTTTCTTTTCCAGCTCCTCCAAATTTTTCATCTAATCAAGGCATTCATATTTTTCTTTCCCGACGAATTTAATAAACTTTTTATTCTGTCACAACCTTTAGCATTGCATTTTCTGTCGAAAACTAACCGTTCCATTTTTTCTTTCAACTTGAATTACCCCCCACCAACTTAAAACGCATGTTTAAAACTCAATGTGTGTCTAATACAATGGGAAATATTGCTCTCATTTTATATTGATCACGATAAAACTTAATTTATATAGATCTACAACTCTGAAGGAGAAATAACCCAGCTAAAGATATCATTTGTAAACCTTCACAGTTTTTTCAAAGTTATTATGATTATGTTCTTTTTAATAGATAGAAATTATCAATTTCTAGTTTTAAAATTAATTTAAAGTTATGAAACGGACATGAAATGCCACACAGCTGAGTTATTTTGACGGCTCTGAAGTGCATCTCAACAAGCAGTACGTTCTCCACTAGGCAACCACATCGGCCTTTAACACCCGATCATGCAGCATAATGTAATCGCTTTCCAACCTATAGGCTTTAGGACACGTAATCATCCGGCAGGAAACTAAATAAAAGTTTTGATTGGAAGCACATTTCCTGCAGAGAACTAATGTTGCCGTAAGGGAAGGGGAGGCTATCCGATGCCACGGTGCTAAGGTGCTGTGTTAATGGCGCCCCTTCTAATCCAACCAATCCCCTTTTCGCCCTCCTATCTTCATTTCCTCCCTTCTTCCCCCCCCTCTCTCTCTCCCTCACCTTCTAACTCCTTCTCATGTAATGTCCAGGAATTCACTCTCACCATCTCGCACTGCTTCATTGGCCACTCCGAAAGGGGCCTTTTCTCTCCCCAAACCCCAAACCCTGGGCCCATAAAACCCTTTTTATAGCCTTTAGGCCACAATTCTCCAATCCCCTACCCCACATCTTCCCGAAAAACTGAAATCGGGATTCTCCCGAGGAATTCTGGAGATTCTTTCGTGCTTTCCAATAAAAGGGAGTGGGGGATTCGGTGGGGACGGAGGAATAGGAGTAAGGGGTCCCAGCGAGAGAGAGAGAGGGAGAGGAAAGGGGGGAGGAGAATCGGGAAGCAAGAAGGAGGCAACATGGCGTGGAGCTCTTCTTCTCCGGGGAAGAAGCGGTAAAAGGAGTGGGGATCGTGGCGGGACGAATTAAAAAAAAAGGATCGATTGAAAATGACGAAAGTGAAAAGCAGAATACTGTGGAATCCGGGAAGCAGGAAGAGAAAAAGAAAGGAGGGGAAGGGGAGGGGGCAGAACAGGACCAAGGAATTTCCCTACTCTGTAAATAGAGAGTAAATGATGGGGATTGGGGCGGGACTAGCGGACTAAATGATTAAAGCGTCTCGCTCCTCGGAAGGAAGAATCTCGAGGATGGAGGGAAGTGTTTTTAGAAGCGAATTCAAAAACGTCCTTATTAGACCGCCTTAAGTGTCTTCTTAAGTGTGCACATACGTACGGTGGTTGAATATTTTCCATCCAACTTTTAGAACACCGTTGTCCGTTGAATGCAAGCATGATGGCGATCGTTGATATCAGACTTGTATAGAGCCATTGAAATTATACGAGTCGCAGAGTGCGTAGGGATCATGGAAAACGTCAAATCATCGGATTCATCGGATCGGAATATCCGAAGGGTTCGAATCGAATCATTGAAACTGGTGTGGAAGCAAAAGACCCAATAAGAAAGTACTGAACCATCACTACCGTCGGATAATCGATTGCGTAAAACAATTGAATGCACAGAATTGTGAAAAACATCCAATCAACAATGCCAAGGTTAAATTAAAGTAATTAAACACCAAAAAGCTCTACAATGCGCGTACTTTTGCGTCACCGAACCTCACCGAATGAATAACAGATGAAGTAAGGTGACCAGGTAATAATAACTGATGGTGGTATACAAATGGAGAGTATTTTCAGGTCCAATGCTGTCCAGTATGCTTTCACGTATTTTACAGCTAGGGATAAACAACAGGGGATATTTCCTTGCATAAAAGAGTAAAGAGTTATTCCTCGAAAAGAGAAGAAGAAAGGAACGAATTACTCTCGTTGGTCCATTTGTTTCGTGAGATTCTATGGAGGAGTAAGACTAAAAATTAGATTTTATTCCTTGGGTTACCGCTAATCTTGTACATAAATAAATGTCAATTAATGATATATTACGTGTCTAGCATAATATAACGACCTACTGCTGTGTTTAAGCGCGTCAAAAGTAATCTTTTGACAAACTGTGAAGACGATTTTGATACGTGTTTTGAGTATTTTTGCTTAGGTAATTTCCTCGTAAACCCTGAATGGTGCAAATGTGTGTTTTTACGCTTTTTCTCGCATTCTCTTCTGAGGAGATTAAAGTCCCCCTTGAGGATAAATTCAACTCCTTGCGCCCGATAGCATGCCTCGAAAATTTGTGTTACTTCTATCCAACTATCTTAAGGTAGGCCAGTAAACACCAGGGTCTTTTACATGGAGGGGGTTACCATTTCATGAAAACTAATAACCGAATGAAGGCTATATTTTTAAGAATATTATACGTGCTCTGTGAAAAAGAAAATGCATAGTAAGATCATATTCATTTGAACAATCTTATCCTAAGAAAAACGTCTTTATTTTTCCTTTAAGATTTGTATTTAGCAGATTCCGCTAGTATTTTTAAGCAGTTGACAGCTGACCTGCGTGTATAAATGTTTATGTATCCGTGACTTTTTTCTGATTAGTTGACCGGGGACCGGATAAAAAAGCTTATAACCCAGAAAATCCATTAATTTACGATAGTATATTTGACACTGTAACCTTAATTGAGCTGTTCTGTGGCGTGCAATTTAATCCCCAACTCAACTCATAAACAAGAATAAAATTCATAACTCAGGACAGTCAATTGATAATATCCCTCACATTAGGAAAATATATTTTTCGCAAGATCCATCGATCAGGCTAATAGAGTTGCTACCTGGAATGGCAAGGAATGTAAATTTATGAATTTACTAAAATCTGAGAGTTATTATTTCTCCAAAACAGAGCTCAAGTGACGCAGTTGCTTTAAAAAATCGACTGCGTGCCTATCGATTGTGTCACTCGAATGATCTATGAGATTCAATAAAATAGAAACGGGAACATGAGGGAGAGAGAGAGAAAAATGCATGAAATATTCAAATAATAACGGATTTATATGATTTAATACTTGTAAGAAAGACACAAAACAGTCAGTATACCCACATCGGTTCTAGAATATTCAAAATGAGTGAAAGAAGTGGTCCTTAAAGATTACTTACGAATGCATTAGAAGTATTTGAAATTCGGCCAGAAATGCACATAAGAACATCATTCTCATCACAGGTATCTCTAAAGTAGATAAATGTAGTACTTTTTACACAGAGTTAATTGTTCTTCTTATTACTGGTAGCTCGTCTCTTGTGCGCACATTATACAGTCACTCTTTTAAATACCAAATTACGTACATGTACCTGTAGTTATCGTTTCCTGAATTGTTGAAATTATGTTATCTACCACAAGCCACACACACTAATAGCGTACTGCAATGCATTCGTGATGCTAGAAAAACAGGCCATTATATTATAAAATGTAATACTTACAGTAAGACATCAAAATCTAGATGCTAAATTTCCATAGCATAAAAGTATACTTAGGGTTTCGTTTTCTCTTTCGTCAGAAGCAGGGTTCCACCGCTGCATGCTAGTAAACACGTTAGTCTGACAGACACTAGTTGGTGATAGTGTACGTTGAGTTCTTAGGCCATCCATATGTTTGGTGGAATATCAAAGAAAACTCAGTACTTTAGACCAGGGGACGATTGAAGACGGTTTTCCTTGGGTTGGCTGGAGGGTAATTGTCAAGTCGGAAAAATTAAAATAGCTTTCTCAGCGTCTTGAGTAGCAATGGCGAAGTTTTCTTCTTTTATGGAATCTTTTCAATAGTATTTTTGTCCTTTAAATGACAGTTTGTTCAATGCACTAATCCATTACTTCCGAATGTGCCAAAATAAGTAAGCCTTTCAGTTGTTATTTCACCGTCTCGTAAAATATGTGTTACGAAGCAATATACGTCCTTATTACCGTAACATACCATTTACGAACGATCAATCACTTATATGAAAAAATATTTGTAGAATATAATCCGTTATGGCGGTTCCAGGGAAATGCATCTGCTTACGTCATTGTTTTAATTTTAGCCTTGGATTGCCATCATGTGGTAGTGGGGAGATTTGTTTATCTCTCTGACCCTGAATGATTTATGGGGAAAACTTAAGCTCATGGGTCACCGAAGTTGGACGAATCAAAGGGTAGGAAGCTGACAATGAGAGTTCCCTCCCAGAGAGGTTGAGCTGCAAATTTCTCACCATATCACGCAAAATGATTTCATATCAAACATCAGCGCAATAAACCAGATTGAACCCACTATCAAAACCACAGGATTTGAAATGAACAACGGAATTGGAATGGTAGTTACATCAGAGTGGTAAAATTAAATTCCAAGGGGAATAAATTTAAAAAATAGAAATATTCATAAGGAAATAAGCTTTTTATCTACCAAGAAATATACGAATAAATGAAAATACCAAATTCATAGCAAGAAAGGAAACAGAGAATAGGTTATATAGGGCGCGGTTCGTAAGACCTGAGAATCTCGCATTCGACTATTGAATACGTAAATTAGTAAATAGATAAATCACTGCCATAATAAAAAAATAAAAAAAATTGACCCAACACTTGCAAAGTTTAACTAAAATGGATGGTAATTTTAAAAAATACCCAAACAATTCTTGGAAAAGCATTATACACTAAAACGATTACTTACGGAAAGTTAAGATATAACATTAAGTCTCAAAATGTATTGAAACCATGACAGGATTAACGTCCAATCCATGGAGCTTCATTACCATTGATGAATTAACAAAGAGGGATACAGTCCCACCATATTTTTTTCAATGTATCATTAATTTTTCCCAATTCACAATGTCAAACGCTTTTCCGAAATAGACATTTGCATTTTGATTGTGTTCTATGTTCTTCTCTACGAACTTAACTACCAATTAGCGACCTCATTACTGCTAGATCAGCCTCTCCCTTCCCTGAACTCAAACTGATCATCCCCCAAGTGATCATTTGTTCTGCCCTCCATCGTTTTCTTAATGATCCTGAAAACCACTTTTGATGCGAGCGAAATCAATTTTATCGTTCTGTTTTTGTGATAAATTGCTGCATTTCAATTGTTTGGTATGGGAACTAAAACTGATTCTGATTAAGTGTTCCGGCCAAATCACTACCTCATAAATGTAAGTCCATGTCAGCTCAATTGATTACAATAAACAGTCTTCCTTCCATAATGTTTAAACCATTCAGTTTTTCAGCAGGAATGTTGCCTACTCCAACGGCCGGTTGATTTCAATTCCATTAAAATCCCTTCACCCTTCCATGGACTACAACTTTGGCGCGGTGGAAGGGTTTGTGTGTTACGATGACCCCTAGAGCTGTGCTGGCGGGAGCAATGATAATTGATCCTGGTAGGGTCATTCATGTGTCCTCAATTATTTTTCCCAAGATTTATATGTTGGACAGTAAAGAGAATATGAGTCCTGCCAACTGAGGGACTCGGCCCAACCGGCCGTGTTCGGTGCCCGGCAGTGGGAGAGGCAAGGATTCCGCTGTCGTGATTCCACGAAAACCTTAGCAAAGCAAATCGTGAGCAGCAAAACAGAATATGCAGAAGGAGACCAAATTAGTTAGATTAGTTAGAATGGGAACTTGGAATGCTAGGACACTGTTGAGAAGATGAAATTACAGAATATAAAGTGAGAGTTGGAGAGCAAAACCTACCCTAAGCGTTATATGGCCTAACAATAATTTAGTTAAGAATTATTTAAAGCCTTAAGGTGACTAAGGAAAATGAACATTGTATATTTCACAATCAAAAAGTGTAATGTGGGCATTAAATTATACTGCAAAATTTGTAAATATGGAATGACGAATTACCGAACAAGTGTGATGAGGTATTATCACGAAAATGATTGATCAATTAGAACCTAATATCCGAGCTTTTCTTTCGATAAAATATGTGGTACATTGAAACTGAAAAACTATATAATTCCCCAAGAATTACCAAGACTATTAGCTAATTTAAATAGCAAGTGATGCTAGTAAAGGCACAGTCAACTATGGATCACCATATAGTATAACATTTTAAAAGTAAATTATAAAAATAGAACGAGTATGAGGCACCTCAAACAGACCTTCAGCAGAGAGAAAAGAATAAATAAATATAAATCAAGTAAGAAGAGAAGAGAGAAGATGAATTACGTGTCGTGAAAGAAGGAGTAGGAAGATTCCGAAGAATAATGGATATGTAAAGCATGAAAGAAGAGAAGTTAAAATGAAGTTGAATGAAGAGTGTTTTTGTAAAGAAAGAAGGGAGTAAAGGCCAAAAGTAGACATATCTAATGCTTTTATTGTTTTTTTATAAACTTTAACTTAAAATGGTTGTTTAATATTTGTGGTGGACTTTTTAATATTTAAACTTATAAAAAAGCAGCAGTATCGGAAAAGATCATTTTTGCTCACGGCGCTAATAATGATTATGGAAATGAAAAATATGTATTTTTTTGAGATAAAACTGTATTAGCATTGAATGTTCTAAAATCGTATCCTAAAACTCTCCTGTTACGGGTTAAATTCTATAACTACTTCGAAAAAAAAGATTTCTTAATAACATGTAACCCTTACCCAGTTGACACTAAATCAGGGCGGAAAAATAAAGAACTAAGAGGATAAGGAGTGAGAAAAAAGCATAAAATATCGATTGGCAAGCATCCGATTGAGCAATGAAATAAAAATATTTAAAAAATGTTGAGAAATTCTCACTTTCCTTCCCAACTCACTCTCTCTCTCTCCCTCTTATAACCTTATTCTTCTTCACCTCCTCTTAGCACTTCACACACCTTGCCGCCAACTCTTACCATCTTCCTCCCCAAAACTGGCAACACACAAAAGACCCTTTCGTCCCGAGAGCGCGCATATTTTCGGAGGTTCGCCGCTAAAAGCACCTTGGAAACGATCTCTATGGAAATAAGGTGCGAGAAGATATCCGCTCACGTTGACGAAAAATGGAAGGGATAAAGCCTCCTTCACCTCCCCTTTTGAGCTGAAGGCTGGAGTGAGGCACGGGAGGGACAGATGTGCCTAGGGATTGAAGTGGAAGGCTAGGTGTGCGTGGTGAAAGGGTTTAAAGGAGAAAGAGGAAAGAGATATAAAAAAATCAAGAGAAAAAGGGACGAATATCATAATCTAGCAAAACAAAAAAAGATGATGTACTCATTGCGTCCTGAATAGCATCAACTTTGGCACTTTTTGGCAGCTGATTATTACCTAATGCAAATGAGTTTCTTATGAAGATTAAGATAGGTGTTAGGCAAATTAGGGTCATAAGTAAGTAACCTCATCTCGTATGGGTAATGCAGTATATCTTTATTATAATAGGAACCATCTGATAGACCTGTATGCTTTAAATGAACATGTTCTATACACAGCTAAAATTTAATTTAGACGTCACATACATCACTGCTGCGCTGAGTACTGGAAAAAAAGAAATCTTTCGAAATTCCTTGATGAAAAAATTATTCAGTGGTAAAAAAATTATCTAAGCTGCTTAGCTAATTTGATAGTGATTCGATTCCATAGAAAAAAATGAGTTTTTCCACAACACTTTCAATTTTTAGGATCTGAGATATAACAAGGTAATTAAATAAAACAGTTTCTGGCGTAACTTGGTGGAAAATGCCTGATGTGGAAGTGACCTTATGATGTTATGCTATAACGAAACCTGGGTTGTAAAAATTAAAAATTTTATGTGGAAAAGTAAAGTGGTTTGATTATTAAAAGTCAGTACAAGGTAATTATCTATGCAAAATCGGTAGGTCTTGCTATGATGCAATATGGTACAAGGATTAAGCATTTGATACACTAGAGAACTGGACTGAAATGTAATTACCATTGGATTGTTTTCCTGTCCATGAACACATTTTACCCAAATACATCAGTATTTTAAGAGACATCGATTCATTAGAATAGCATGCTTAAAAAAACCAACAAATATAAATCTTTGAAAAATCTCCTGAAAAGTAAAACCGCCAAAACAAATAAAACTGTTCTATGCGTACCACAATAGTATATGCTAAAAAGGTCGAAGATATCCATTCATAGAGAGCTAGAATATTGCAAGGAGACGAACGCTTCTTATGCCGCCTTTTTGAAACGCCTCTTAGAACTTTAACCTTCACCTTAACTGTGTGATCTTCTTGTTAACATCCTCCCAGGAATCTAAAGGCAGCAGGAGGAAGAAACTGCACCCCATAAAAGTGTGAATTTTACAGGCCGCATAGAGCTTAGGACAAGGTAAGCTCCTTCTATCACCTATCTAGCAAAACGTTAGGAGTAGTATTTTTTAAGGGAGGCAACTGACAGCTAAGGACATTTGCGCCATTAGGGATGGATGGGAAAGTAGGAAGGGTGGAATGAAACCCATCGTCGACATTCGCCTACACTTAACGAAAGGCCCCAAGGGGTCCACAGTTTAACACCCCATCCGACGGGCGGTTTACTCACTCAAAGTGCGCTCCACAAAGCACCTCAAGTAGGGATCGGAAAAAAATTCTGTCACCTCCAGAATTCGAACCCTGACACTCTGTGTTGGAAGCCAGGACGTTAGCCACCACACCATCTTGATCCCACGTGTTTATTAATGCGGTCGATTAACACAAAAGAGTAAAAATATAACTTCTGCTACAGGGATTTCGTACGCTGGCTGACCACGTAAATTATCCAAAGAAAGATCGGATCATTCAAATTGAATCCTATATGAAATTCTTTGTATAAGATGTGCAAGTAATAATTGAAATAAATTTCTCATTGACTAATAGGTTTAGTATTTACAACACCTAGTGTGAATTCATCGTTGAAGGAATCTTTTATATATGGATAAACGATTAATGAAGGATAATAAAATTTGTTGAAAATCGTTTACAACATGAAAAAGAAATTAAGGAGTAAGAAGTATGATATTAAATAGTAGATTCATCTTCCAGCATGATTTATGTGGATATTTTCTTCACTTTACGATCAACTTAAAAAGAGTTGAAGATGTTGAGTCATACAAAATTACAATTTAATGGCAGTAAATTCTCCTTCTGGGATTAAACCGGAATGGTATACCCGATGCCGGCTTAACCCTGTGATTAGAGATTCAAGATGTTCACGCAAATAAAAACGATGCACAGTTTTACGATAGTTCATGCTAGTGCCGTCTAAACGCTCTTTAGTAGCAAGTGGCTTTTATGGGGATAGGACCGCATCATTACCCTTGGAGCGACACTTGCTGGAATAAGCTTTTATCCACGAGAATACATGCCGTGCAAAACAGCCTATACTTCATCATCCCGTCACTCCTGTTCTCTAATCACATTATTTCAGTAACAATGTCTTGAATTCAGTTTCTTAGCTCTTCGATCATTTTATTCCATGCGTGGTTCCGTAAGACAACAGGAACTATGGAGACGGCAACTTTTTTATGCTAACCGCTTCCATGTTTTGCTCATTGAGAGACTTACACGGAATAGGCCTGCTTATAGTGAAAAATAAATAACACTAAATCGATTTCGGTATTTCAAATAGGAAGAGGGTGAACCAAACCCACTCTTGGAAATATTCTTTCCTGCGAGCGATCATTCTCGTCACTATAACCATGGAAAATCATTGAAGTTTGTGTCGCCATATGCATACATGATATACATATACATACACATATACATTTATATATACATATATATATATATATATACATATATATACATATATATATATAAAATATATGTATATATATAAAAATATTTGTATATCATGTATGCATATGTATATGATATGTACGCAAAAGGGTTATGGTGACAAGAACTTCAGTGATTTTTCAGGGTTATATTGAAGAGAATGGTCGCTCGGAGGAAAGAATATTTCCAAAAGTGGGTTCGGTTCACCCTCTTCCTATTTGAAATACCGAAATCGATTTAGTATTATTTATTTTTCACTATAAGCAGGCCTATTCCGTGTAAGTATCTCAATGAGCAAAACATGGAAGCGGTTAGAGTCCCGATGGGCAGTGTTAGGAAGAGGTGTAAGGCAGGGTTGCCCATTGTCACCGGTGCTGCTCAACGTATATGTGCAGGAAATGATTAAAGAGGCATGGGAAAAACTGGAGGTAGGAATGAAAGTAGGAGGGGAATTCGTAAAATCAGTTAGGTTTGCTGATGACCAAGCATTAGTTGCTCAGTCAGCCAAGGGGTTGCAAAAATTGATGAGTGAATTGGAGGTTCAGTGCGATAAATATGGGATGAGAATCAATGCTATTAAAACAAAGGTTATGCGATTTTACAGAAAGAAAAAAATAAGCTAAATATTATAATAGGTGGGGAAAAAATAGAGCTGGTAGAACAGTTTTCATATCTCGGAAGTGTTTTGGACCAATACGGTCGAAGTGGTAGGCACGTAAGGAGAAGAATTGCGCTAGGCAAGGAGGAGGGAGTTGATGACGGGGACGTTGAGTAAGGATGTTACGACAAGACTCGTAAAAACTCTGATATGGAGCGTAGCTATGTGCGGCGCGGAAACGTGGTCACTGAAGCAGGAGGATAGACGTAGATTGGAGGCTTTTGAAATGTTGGTGTTTGGAGAAGAATGGAGAAGGTGAAATGGATCGAAAGGAAAACAACTGAGGAAGTACTGGAGATGGTGGATGAGGAGAGGGGTTTGATGAGAGAAATCCTATGGAGGCAGGAAAGATGGATGAAAGGCATATTGAGCGGTAGTGGGATGTTCAAGAAGGTAATAGCGAGGAGAATGTTGGGCAAGCGAGGAAAGGACAGGAACAGGATAGGCATATTGGACGGGATGAAGGGAGGAAAGAAGTACACAGAGATGAAGAGGGACCTGATGTAGATTTGGTTGCTGGATTGGTTGGAGGAGTTTTGTTTGGATTTACAAAATGTTTATTTGATAGTTGTGTCCATCCAAAAACCTATCTTAACCGGTAGATTACCTAATAATATATATATATATATATATATATATATATATATATATATATATATATGTGTGTGTGTGTGTGTGTGTGTATGTGCGTGCATCAAACAATATTTCATACAAACCAAACCAAATGACTGAATGATGAATATTGGTAAGGACTTTGTTTACTCACTTGTCAATTCTAGTTTTTCTACAAACTCAAATGTTTGTATTGGTACGTCACCTTATGTTAGACATTTTATTTATGCTTATGCTATTATATATCCTTCGACATTAAGCCAAGCATTCCTCAAGTTGACAAGAATTATAATTTAGTATTACTCACCGAAAATGTAATTTATAGAATGAATAGGCGCGTGCGTTTTCATTCAGAGTAATTCTTATATTATTTTTGGTAGACTTACATTGGATTAAATATCCCAGGTCTAATATAATTTATTTATATACCATTACTAAATAAATACTTTAAGCCTAACAAATTAGAATATTTCAAATCAATTCTTTCTTGCCTACCTTCATTTCTACCAAAATATCCTTTCTTTCCCAAAATCGATACCGTCTACCAAACCTTCTACATTCAATCACAATTCTTCAATGAGCCATTTCTACTCAACATGACGTGAACCCAATTCTCCTGCCTCGCTTGATTTTTTTGGACGAGTTAATTAATTGAAAATTGGAAGGAAATAAAAACTTTTTCTTGAATTGGTTTAGAAAGGGACGTCAAGTGGAACAATTTGACTCCTTACTGTTTAAAATATACATAAAATTGAAACCAAAACTCTAGTTATTGGAGCAGGCGACGGAGAGTCAAGTACATTTACTCCAATAGGGATTATTCTTATGATTGGTATTCTATAGGTTTTGGATGGACACAGACCGTAAACTTGTTCATAAAATCGTTTACATGCCTCTCTTAACACAAAATATGAGTACCACCCAACACTCTGCTCTACAAGCCTCTATTCATCTCCTTATAATTTCTTCATCCCTTCATTTCGTCCAATATCCATATCCTATACCTTGCCCCTTACTCATTTTCCTAACTTTCTCCCTTCTATCACAGTATCCCACTGCCGGTCAATACGCCCTTCATCCATATTTTTTGCCTCCTTATAATTTCTCCCAACAATCCCCTCTCCTCGTCCACCAACGCTTCTTCGTTTGCTTTTCTTTCTGTTCTACTTCATATTGTGCATCCTTCTCCACACCCACATTTTAAAAGTCTCCAATCTACGCTTATTATCCTGCTTCAACGACCAAATATCCACGCTGTACATACGAGGCCTGCTGTAACTCCAAAAGTAAGGTCTCCGATTTTTTAGAAACGAAAAAAACCATTAGGTTTAGTGAGCTGGTACGACATGGGCATACAAAAACTGTCACAGCGTTTACTAAAAAGCATCGAGCTAAATGGCGATTATGTAGAATAATAGATAATAATCAATACTTAACATGATGTATATATTATAGAAATTAAATGGTTTTTTTCTATTTCGAAAAAATTGGAGACCTTAATTTAGGGAAAGTTAAGTTTTAACGACGATAGTTGGAGGTAATTTTGGAGCCATAGGATTTTCAGAGAGTTTGCAAAGGGTGCAAGGAAAGAGTCGGCATTAGTTTCCTGCGTAACAACAAAAGGCTCCAAGGAATCACACAGCTAAGAATGTGCCATGTTAACCACGCGACAGAAAACAGAAGTAATGAAATGGGGGAACTCTCAGCGGAAAAGTCTGTGAACTTCCACCCGGCACGAATGCCTCAAGTAGCCATTACCGCTGAACGAGTCTAACATAACTTCCCTATCTCAATTCAAGTTTAATACCTTCGACAATTCCCTATAAACGAATTAGGCGAGAGAGTGGCCCTCGCAGGAAATTTCCCATCCAAGTGGACCCCTGGGGTTAGGCGAGCATTTCCATCCGCTCAATTTTATTTCCCCATAACGAAAATCCCGACGAGGTCACTCCGAAAAACTTTTAAAGGGGACTGCCGACAAATATGTCCGTCATAAATTCCATTCGTCCCGGAGTTCAGGCACCGGAGGACCCTGGACCGATGAGGAGGGTAAAGAGTAGGACGGGAAAGGGTATGGGAGCGAGGGTTATCAATTTACGGATCCATATTGATTGGGTATCGCAAACCGAATAAAAATGGCCGTGCACGCACAATCACCCAACTCAAAAATAGAACTGGGCGCTCATAAACGTCACCTGGTCGGATGAGGACGCGACCGGCCCCCCCCTCTTCCCCACCCCAGGTCCCGGCCCTCGACTCTGCTGCCTTAACCCTCACGCGATCCGACCCAATAATTCCACAAAAACGGATTCGGAACGTAAAACCTTTTCATCGACGGGGCGCGTGGTGTCTGTGTGTGTGGGAGTAGAAGGTTAGGGAGGGAGGTCACCGATTCAACTCCGCCGTTTGACATTTCAACGTTCGCTTGTTTGATTCATTGTGAGATCCGACGCCATTCGCGCGACGAACGTAAAGATGTGAGATCCGGGCACTCCGTGCAAGGGGATGTGACCGGTAGAGTGTTTAGAACGGACAGCAGATATGACCCACTCAGTTTGAATGAAACTATTGTCTTCTTTCGTCATGGTACCGGGTATTTTTACGGCAACGGATCCGCCTGGATTCGAACCAGTGTTGTTTGACCAGCTCTCTTTTTGTACATTCCGTGCAAAATATACAACAGAGAAATTTGATCTAAAGAGTTTTTCTGAACCTACTTGATGAATCCCTTCCATTATTCTAATAATGAGTTAAAGATGGAAGAGATGGGAGAAGTTTTCCCCAAAAAAAAGAGCATTCAAACTCTATACGATGGTCTAAATATCCAATCGTTTAATTTTCTTGAGTGACCGAATTAAAAATAATCATCTAACTGGACTGTTAGATAAACTCTCAAATTCTTAAAAGCATACCAATCTTATAAATTAAACACGACGAGAAACAAGTCGAACTCGATGACGTTTATTGCATAGCTAATTGACAATTCAATTTTGATCCAATTCTTCTCGCCTTACCCATGATTACAACAGTTATTTGAGGCTAAGAAAAGTAGGGGCGTGAATTTTTCAATTATTCAAAATAAACAGTGGACTACCAAAAATAATACTTTTGTCTAATTTTAAATGCAAAATATTCCAACCATTCAAAGCACGTAATAACAAGGAAAAGACGAAATCCGACAAAAATTGGCTGAAACTTGTAACAATGTGGATATCATTTGAGAGTACTTTTTATCTTCTAGGTAAGGAAATCCATTTAACCCTTCCTGCTACTCATGGTAAAATTTTGTAAAATATGGAAAAATACATATTTTATCCCTCTTTTATTTTATTTCGTCATTATATAATGGTTTCGACGTAGGGCTTATTAAAGTATTGGAATGTTTTAGTTATCAGTAACTTATGAACGTGAGTCTACAGGGTTCGTCCAGAAAATAAGTGTACTGAGCTCAGGAAAAAAAATTATTACACTTTTACATACTTTAAGCTAATATTCCTCAAAATAGGACCCTTGTGAGTCGATACACTTGTTCCAGCGGCGTTCTTATTCCTGGAACGCTCCCGCGAAGGCATCATCGGGAACCCCTCAAAGACACGTCGTCACGGCCTCTTTGACGGCATCCAAAGTCCCGTATCGCGTTCCTTTCGAACTCCTCTTTATCTTTGGGAACAGAAAGAAGTCCGGTGGTGCCAAGTCCGGGCTGGAGGGTGGGTGCGGCAGCGTTGCCACGCCGTGCTTGGTCAAGAAGTTCGACACGACAAACGCGGTGTGAGACGGACCATTGTCGTGATGCAGCCGCCAGATGTTTTTGGTTCCTAATAATCTCGTGCACTATTGTTTTTGGCACATTACACTGCTCTGCTATCATCCGAACACTAAGACGACAATCAGAGTTCAGTATATCGCGACCTTTTCGCACATTTTCGTCGGTGAGTGTCGCTGATGGGCGTCCTGGCCGTGGTTCGTCGTCGATCTCTTCTCTGCCCTCCACGAACATCTTGTGCCACCGAAAGATCATGTTTCTGGACATGGCTGACTCCCTGTAAACCTGGTTAATCATACCGACAGTTTCGGTAGACGATTTCCCAAGCTTTACCGCAAATTTGATGGAATAACGCTGCTCCAAAAACTGGCATCGCGTTCCGTGACGTGGGTCGAGCGTGGAGGTTTGCGTTAACAGAGCTCCTCACTACACCACAGCTCAGAGCCGACTGCCTTTTTCAGCGTCGCTTGCCAACATACCCCCCTCCAATCGCAGCCCGTCAGAGCGGTGCTGGGCGCGCCTGGAGCGGCGGGAAAAAATCAGTACAATTATTTTCCGGACGAACCATGTATCATTTAACATACTATACAGTTTTACTATCTTTTATGACAGCATTTGTTCATGTGCAAAACCTAATGTGGAAATAGATTACAGTGTGAAAATTAAAAACAATTACAGGTGATAGTTACATAGGTGACTGGAAGAATATCAGGTGTAAGCCAAGAAGATTAACGTTTGAGCAGAACAGCAGAAATACGCCGATGTAATGAAGGGTACAGAATCAGGGTATGCATCCCTTCGGACAATAAGGACAAAGTAGAAAATTACATAAATAGACAAAAGAAGGGATTGAGAGCGGAACGATGGCAGCAAATAACAATAGTTCTCGGAAGGTTACCGATTGACATGGTCCAAAAGACTGCAGGATGTAATCTACAGTTTTTGGCGTAGTTTTTATAATAAAGTAGAACAGCATAGCATAACATTTATGAAAACTTGGGCACTACTGTCCAATTACCTTTTTTTACATGTAAGACCAATCCTTTAACACATAAGCTTGATTTATTATATGAGCGAGTTAAATTGCGAACGTGCATGGGTATGCATGTCTGACGTCTAGACTTTGAGACGCGTACTGTGCGTGAACGAATAAGTTGGGGGACTAACGTGTACCCGTATTTTCATATTCACAAGACTAGAATTGAAAATTTGTGAGAGCAAACGAGGAAGTAACTTGAGGAACCGCGAGACACCATTTAAATAGACGTACGGCAAGAGCCGTCATCGTTAGAGGAAGAGGCGGTGAAATTCTTAACAAAGATGAAGTTAACGGAAGATATGGAAGGAGGAGAAAAATTATATCTTTGCTTTCTACAGAATAGACTTTATTCGTCGACTAGTTTCGTTTACACTGTAACATCATCAGGACTAGTGATGATGTTACAGTGTAAACGAAACTAGTCGACGAATAAAGTCTATTCTGTAGAAAGCAAAGATATAATTTTTCTCCTAAGTTAATAATGGAATTCTACAAAGTTAAGGCCTCAACCATTCAGTGCATATGGAAGGAGTTTGTGAAAAACATTTAATGGATAGGAAATGCTAACAAAAATTCTCGAAGTGGAAGGCAATGGGGTAGTGAAAAGAATGAATACTGCATGCTTGCAGCTATATCCAAATATCGCAGTGCTTGGGATCAATAAGTTACGGGATCGGGGAAATAAAATAATAATTATTGAGTTAAATTCAGAAAAGACCTCATTACAAGTCTACAAATCCGTGATGATTTTACAAAATGACAATTACCGAGATATGGTATGTAGAATGCTATCATTAACAGACAGAAACGGCATATAGAGAAGTATAAAAAAATCAGTTTATAATAAGCAATTAAGAGCAAAGGAGAGCACAAAATACGTAGCTACTACTGTCAAATTAAAGAAGTAAAGAAATGAAAAAAACTATTGTAACACTCACACTGTTTTAAAGAAGGCTTAAACAAAAAGACAAAGAATTCGGTTACCTTGGTTACACTAACTAATAAATTTGAAAATATAAGTTGCAACGTTTAATTGTATGCTTTGGAAGGAAATGAAATGAACTACAAGATTATAAAATGCCGTTTCTGTAATATTATGCGCGAAAGCGAACAAAAAAATCAAATTTTGGAGCCAAGAAAGCATTAGAAAAAACAAAAGAGAAAATATTAAGGATAAAGGGAGCCTGCAAAAACTCTTAGGAGAAGCAAAATGCGGTCAGCAGGCGATACACTTAAATTCGCAGGAAAGACAGAGCTGATGGTGGAACGATTACGTGTATGTGGTAAACCGAGAAATTTGATTTCAAAATAAACATATGCAGAATATAATTCTGAAAATTTAGGAACAAAAGTATTTTGAAAGCTATCTTTTAATCATTAAAGTGTTTCATGTATTTCGCAAATCCGAAGTGGAAAAATGGATTTTTAATATACTGTTTTTGTTCACTGAAAGTCTTAGTGAATGTCTGAGATTCTGAATTCGAAGCTTAAAGAATGTAACGGCAAAATAAATAAGGAACCCAACACTTGCATGGACAATTGATGATACTTGCGACACTCAGATGAACGTCAATAGTCATAGAGTCGCTCGATTAGTTAGATAAAAGCGTATGTGAGATGCTTTCAACCATGAATAAGTGACATATGACACCCTTATTATAACAAATAAAGCAAATATCCATGCAAATATTTTGATTATTTAATAGGTTTAGAGTCAACTCTTTACTCTTGGTAGAAATATCGCTACGATTCGATATTATAGTAAAAAGACTCAGATTAAGAGAACTGACTCCCTGACTGAGTTGATACCATCAACTACGCTACATTTCAAATAATTATTTGTCTAACCTTTTTGGACGCGAGAAAGTACTACAAATACTTTTTATTTGGTTGAAAAGAGCTTTTCTTAATGAGGCCAACGGACTGATCCCATGCTCTTCTGAAATTAGGAATGTTGCGTGCTCTATATTCAGTTTATGATATACACTTATTTTATTACACAACCCGTTGTCTACATCATTGCTATCGTCAATGAGTATATTTTGTTGAATCTCAGATGCACAATAACAATAATATGCCTATTTTCTATTACAATCGCCAGTTTTAACAAAATATTTTATTGTAAATTGATACAAATGGACACGATTATTCACGTGTCGGTAAAATTGTGTTCACACCTTTATTACTTTAAAATTTTATTCACAGCCAATAATCGCCCAGTATTGAGCGATGTAAATGATTGATTTCATAATGAATCTCTCACACACGTTTGTATTAACAGGCTAGCATCAGTATCTAAGGCCCTGCTGTGGCACATTACACAGTTTAATGCTGAGAGACTTAGTCGTAAATATGTATGCAGAGACATACACATTTTGGAACACTAATTGCCCATTTTATCGAATGGAAAGATGCGCATCTAAACGCTAAATTCGTTACCCAAGGCTCAAACTTCGCCATAATCAATAATTTCACTACATGTACAAGTACTTGTAAGATAAATACATGTAAGATGAAGAGTTTATTTTAATATTAACTGACTGGTAGTTGAAAATCTACCTACGATTAGGTCTAACTTGCAAACTAAATTGAACCTTTTTCACGATGGGCAAATAGAGTCAATTATCTTGAATAATTCGATACAAAAAAGATGGGCACATGTCACATTACCTTGATTATTGCAGAGATAACGACCCTGATCATCGTCCTTTGTTATAAAAATATTATTTTTGAAAGGAGGTTTATTAAGTATTTAAATGCAGCATATAGAAATTCTGCTCATATTTATTTGGAGGTTATCAAAATAATCTAAAAAAACTAACTCATTGTATCACTTTGAAAGGAATATTCGGACTTTTATGATTTCAGAACATAGGATTACATTAAGCGCAAATATATTAACACAATTCAGTTGAAATTTTGAAAATTGATTTCCCATTATTGTAGCAATCCAAACAAAGTAAAAGGAATGAGTTTGGAATTTTTGGCAAAAGACAAATTTTTGTGTTACTCTTTTGAAAATGGTTTGAAACCCTTACTTGGGTCTAGTCTTTAATTTAATTGGGATTATTTTCAAGTAAGTTAAAACGCCTTGAAGCAGTATGATAAAAAAAATAAATTCGAGTTATTGATTGGATTTTAAGGATATCTGACATGTTTTACATTGTATATAGTGCGAATAAAACAAACGTGTCTGGGTTAAAATCATGTCAATCCATCAAAATTAAGCAATTTATTCTTCTTAATGAATACTCTTTTTGCTCTTCTTCATCAAACATGGCTAAGATTACTCATGAAATGGAAATATTCTGCTCATAACCATGATTTCCTTAAACTTCCTGGTACCTTTCAAAGTGAAAAATCATTACATTTTAGTTTTAATGATTTTTAGGCTTGATAAAAACGTATTTCGAATGTTTCGAACTTTAAATAAGTGTCATTATTACTTATTATTAAACCATAATACTAAATATTTTGAGAATAAATTGGTTGAAAGTTAGCTCTTTACTCTGCTGAAATATCGCTTCCACTCAATATTCCGGAAAAAAATATGCAGATGAAGAGAACTCAATGCGATCTAATCCACCACGCATGAGGGATAGGAATACGCCATTTACGTGCCTTACATTCAGCATGAGATTTTAAAAAAATTTTTTTTGGCTAAAAAATGTTTTTTTGGCAGGAAATTCGGATAGCAACGCGATGGTATATTTCATTTTGTAAAAAATAGATACAATTTTAGACGTTTGTTACAAATGTTTTCTCCACCCTTTACGAAACGCCATAAGGAGAAAAGTGTACGTATGTGTAGAGAACCCATCCGTCGGAAGGAAACATACGTGAAATAACCGCAAGAATGCCCCGGGAATCGGAGTAGAGGGATTCATTTGCGCGATTTACCCTTTTCAGACTGAGGCAGTGAGAGGGAAGCTAAAGTGAGAGAGAGAGGATAGAGGAGAGGTTGGGGTTGGTGAAAATTTTCCTTCTTAGCCGTGTGGGAGAAGGTGGTGGTTGAGTGGAAAGGGGGTTTGCCGCGCAATTGACCCGAAAAAAACCACCCCGTTTTCTCTTCCATCCCACATCACTCATCTTCTTGTGCCCCTCCTTATTTCCTTCCCACTTTTTAACCTCCCTTATCCCACCCACCTAGGAGCGCCCGAGAGAGAGAGAGAGAGGGTGAAGCTAGATGGGAGGGTGTGGGTGGGTGGAGGGAGGGTGGGAGATGCAGGGGAGAGGAAGAAGCGAGCTCTCGCCTTCGCTGGCGCGTAAGTGGAGGAATGCGCTTAGAATATCTTTCCCCAGAGCCGCGGGAAGAAGGTAAGGCCGGGAGAGGAGGATTTGTGGGAGGGGAAGAGAGTGCGAAAGAAAGGGAGAGGAACAAGAGTAGGAGACAGATGGGAGGAAGTAAAGGGATAGGTGGAGGGAGAGGACGAGAGGCTTAGGGGGGAGGGGGAGAACTCGCGGAGACGTGGAAACAGCGGCGATGAAATCGGCCGAGGGGAATTGGATTTCGGAGCGAAAAATTCAACATTGTCAGCACCGAAAAGTATTCCAAGAGATCTCTTTCAAAATAAAGAAATGGGGAGATTTTATTCTTCTCTCCCTCGACAAGCGGAGACGATTGTGTGATTTCGAAAAGCGATCATCCGGCACAGGAGACTTGACGAACTCGGCATGGGATACCGAGGCTGTTATTAGCGGTTGGAAATTGGACGCGATAATTCCCATTTTTAATCCAAAATTTGAGGGTTTTAACATTGAGAATATTTGTTCGGGGCGTGTATGCATGCTTGAATGAAAATTTAGGAGGAATGATAACTTAAAAATACCGTGAAGATATTTAGAAAAAGTCAAACAATTAACCATTCCGGCGAATGGTTATCAAAATAAATTTTAAATAATAACAATAATATTCCAAGTGATTTTCACTAAAACGAAATTTCATACACTCACTCAGAGAAGTCGTCTTCACACTAGATTTATTTTAAGCTGGGAAGGAAAGAGGGTAGTTAAATATCTAGGATAGAAAAAAACGTACCCAAAACAATGCTTCAATTGATCCGACTTCTTTAACGACCCACTCCGCGGAACGTGAACTTAAATCGAATTTACTCCCGCACTGAAACTCGTTTTCACCATTCTATCTAATGATCTTTAAAACATTTCTACCCAATAAACTCTTAGTACCTTTATATTTTTGGAGAATTCTACTTATATTGGGTCGCGCTAGTCCATGGGATAGAGCGTTGGACGACTGACCGGAGGGCCCGGGTTCGATTCCCGGGCAAACCCCTTTGGGTTCTAACAGATCCATCAATGCTATGTGCTTTTGAAGGAACCAGATATTCCCTGGAAACCATAACCGTCACAGGGAAAGGAACTGGCCCCCCCTACCCTGATGTGTAAATTTCACACACTGCATAGGGCTTAGTACTGGGTGAACTCTAACATCACCTACCAAACCGATCTTCAGATTGATCACAATGTTTACAGCTTTTGAATAATACTATTTCAATACCAGAGTTTTTCCACCAAATTTCATCATATTATAACGTAAAGGATAATTTTAGTGCAGCACTGAACTAAGTTTTCCCGAAAAAATTTAGAAAGAGTGTTCGTTCGTGCACGATCAAATTTTTTTTTAAATAAACGGAAAGAGAGAAAAAATGAAACACTAAAGGAGAATTGAAAGTGTAACTTTCACTTTTCGAGACACATTGAAAGGAAAAAAATTATGAAGAACTCATAAGAGCTAATATGTTTTTCACAACACCCCATCAACCATTGACCTTTGAGGTATTTTATAAATAAATATAAATTACTTCTATGGAGACCAACCATAAAAACAAAGTATGTTGACTGAAGTAAAAAATAAAATTTTATCTCTCCACGAAATTTACATTCTTTTTCATCAAAGACAAATTGTTTTTTCAATTCAGTGATAATGGATTTCCACAAAGCTAAGCTTGAAAACACCGAATATAAGGTAGGATGAGCTTGAATAACTGTAGTTAGCCTTTACATATATATAATATATAGACATACATATATATATATATATATATATATATATATATATATATATATATATATATATATATATATATATACTTGTACCTATGTCCTAATGAGAAATAAAAAATTCTTAATTTTGACCAATATTTCGAAAATATTCAAACAATCCATACTGAAAATATAACGCTACGTTATTTCCAGAAAAAAACTTAAACAAAATCGCTTGCTTTGGGTAAAGCTATTTGACATTGAGATAAAAACCTGTTTTACTTGGCTAGAACCGTCATTTACGAAGACTTACGACACGTTTCAATAATCAATCTTATAAATCATTAGGTGTCCATAAAAAGGGATAACATTAAACATTGCCACTATCTTGGGTTGGATCCAAAAAACTCGGGGATTTAAAAATGTTAAGATGTACTTAAAAAGGAATGCAATCAAATCATGTTACTCTGTTATAGCTCCTACTCAACGTTAAATCTGGCCGAGGATTTTGAAAACCATTTATTTACAATGGGATTTGTGCGTTATTGAAGTCATGATAAAGAGTGGTTGTCCGACAATTAAACTTCCTAATTATAGCGGGTTACAGTTTATCAAGGGTTTAACGCTTGGACGCCAATCTCCCCTTTTATTTTCCTCATTCGTCCACTCTCGCCGTAATAATCATTCATCTAAGCAGGAAAGCATGGATATGAGGGCTTAAGTCATCCATCTGTTAAATAAGCCATGGTCTTTACTGTCGCGATCCCAAAATTGCTTTTTGGCTTCAGATAATTTCCCCGAATAATCCTTCACAATTATCATTTTAAAACCAAGAGAGAGAGAGAGAGCGTATCAAGAAGATAGTCGGACCATGATATAGAACCATAGAGGAAAACTCCAATACCGCAACTCACTCTCCAGGTCATCATAAAAATTGTAGCAGACAATAAGTAGAAAACAGATGGAAATATTAAGGGATACTTCAAGTTCAAGGAAGAATAAAATATTGAAAATTATTCCGAATAAAGCAATCGGGTTTATTCTAACGTTATGCTGAATGAAAGGGCTTTAATTTTATGCTAATGCAAGCGTTCTCTATTGTGACTAAAAAACTGTATTCGGAGGTATTTTTTATAGCCGATTGAATGTCGAAAACTGTGATAGCGAAACGTAAGGATATCCGGGAGAAGATTACATACGTAGAGACCAAAGGAGGTAGAAATTCTGCAAAATTGGTGAAGGATTTATTTTTGCAAATGTTTTCACCTTATGCCTTGTTATGTGAAGCTTAGAATAGGATCTTTATATTTAGAATTGTCAATTTAGAACTATGAATAGAAAACTAAATTTAACAGTTGATAATGATATTAGATTACAACACGCCGTGAGTATATTATTGTTGATATTCTAATGGTTAATGTAGGTTTTGCAGAGGCAGTTGCACGACAATACTTTTGCCTTCTTCCCCTAAAAAAACAGTCTGACTATACTTTTTTACTACTGAAACTATATTAATTATCTCTAATTTTGACATAAAAACAGTTTCCCTTTGCATTATTCGAATTTGTTTGGTCAAAAAACCACGTAGAGTCTGTTTGGCCGTTGAAGAGTTGTTTAAAAACTTGTAAATAATTAGTTCAGAAAAAATTAACGATTTAAAATTGAAGCTTCCCTTATGAGAATCACAGATTGCCCACGAATCATCTACTGGATTAAATAAATCGCGATTTCAAAGCGAACCTAAGTTTGGACGATGTTTCTTTTTGCGGATTAGAGCGAATTCAAGGAAAGAGTCGCCAATAGATTGGGGAGTTATAAATCTACGGGATTGCCTCCGTCATTACACGTGTGCCCTCACACTTTTCCATTTGCCTATTTCAGGGAACATCCCCGCCTGCAATTGATATAAAGCAGCCAGTGTCCCCGGGCCAGTCGGATACGCATGATATACGAGATTCGTATCGAATTTCGCGGATGAGAGAGTTTTGGCATCCTATTTTAGGAAAGGCGCGCAGTCAGTTAAGCGGCGAAGGAATAAAAGGAGCGGAACATGCCAGGCCAGCAAGCAGTATCAGAGCGTGGCGTGGAAACACGGATACTACTCCGAAGCACGAGAGAGAATTAACGGGCAGTGCATACCTCTCGCCCAGAGCGCGTGCGATAAGAAATTACACGCCACAGGAATTAAGCTAAATGTTTAACGCGGAGTATGACGCTTAAAAGGGGACGTGCTTATAATATATGTGTTCATGTTCTCACACAATGTCGTTAGTATGGAAAGGGGAGAGCGGAAAAATTTAAAGTTATTCGCATCTCGAATAAAACGAGCACACACACACGAACATCCCCCCATCCAACCCTTTACCCATCCTTTTTCTGTACGGTTTATCATTGAAAATGCTGATTCTCTGCTGATTTAGGTGGATGGATGGGCAGCTGAAACGAATTGAAACGAACGAGATGCTTAGTTCGGGGAAAAATCGGGGAAATTCCGAAACCATCGAACCGGAACGAATAATTACCGAGCCACCAATGAATTAAAAGGGTTTTTAATTAATAAGAACAAAATTAATTAGATACATTCAATTAACAGCGGTGGAGATTAAAGCAGCAAGAAATTCCGTGATGACGTCAAGTTAACGTGAATTTTTTTACGAGTAGGTTTTACGCGTAGGTGTTCATTCTAAAAACAAATTTCTCACACATTTAATGAGAAGATCACGAAGGGTAAAAAATGCCCACTTTGCGGAACACTTAAGACATTTCAATTGCGCCAACGTTGATGCGGATTATTGCTCATGGCGATAAAAGTAAAATTTGCTAACGGATCCCTTCCTTATTAACAGACCCGAGGGAAAATTTAGAAAAAAAACAGCAAGATCCTTGAATAAATGCGGAAAGGGATGATAAAAAAAAACTTAGGATCGCCCGCAGCGATTTTTGCGTTGTAAAACAACCGTCTAGACAACCAGAGAGAAGCAATTTCGTTGCTTCGATGCCTAATGGCCCCAGAGGGAAGGGGAGGGAATAAATGAATAAAAAGAAAACGGAATTCTGTTACACTTCGCCCGTCTGGTATGCCTCAGCGTCGATGCAGGAGGAGGTTGGGAGAGGAAGGTGGGTCCCGCGGGGGAATTTTGCAATGGATACCCCTTCCATCCCCCTCAATCATTACCGCCAACCCCATTCTGCAGGACGCCGGTACAGCCTAGGGACGACTGAGGGGGAGGGGAAAGGGGGGAGTTGGATTCTATTTCTGCTGCGGGACGTCGGGTCCGGCCGTGGGGGAGGTTGTGTGCAGTGGCGGAGAGATATCTCTTTCCCCGCACACGAAAAAGAGAGAGGGAATCCCTTGCACCGAGGAGAATGCCGATGCAATCCCAGAATTCGTTCCGCCGGGGCATCCGTTGAATGCTGTTTCGGAAAAAAAAGAAAAAAGGGCGGTCTGGTTGGGGGGGTGGAAGTTGAAGGAGGGAATTGGGGGATGAGGGGTAAACAGCCCCGAGGGAGCGCTCTCGTCGTTTGAAATTTGTCCGGAAATGGGCAAAAAGCAACTTGGGAATATTGAGGAGGTAAGTGGCGGCGTTGGTTGCGGACCTTCTCGTCTAAGGGCACGACTGTGGAATCGGCAAAGAGGCGAGTTGCGGACTGCGTTTAGAAAGCAGGGACTCATCTGATCAGGAGCAAGACGTTGGCATTGTTTACCAAGCAGCCTTTGTCAATAGAAGTCTCGTCTTCAAAGCCTGCATACTTTCATCCACAAGCATAATTACCAGAACCCAAAATGAAATACACCTCCTTCCTTACTCAAGCACCAAATTCATCATGAATAAAAGAAAAATCTGATACAAATTCAGTTTGATTCTTGAATAAGCGTTCTAGTCTATGGTGTAGGGTACTTGGCTACTAAACGGATATGCAGCTTCTAAATGACGACTACTAATACTGTACTTATTGACATTTATTGGTTTAATACATCAGAACAATAGTTTAATTACGGTGGGCTACTATCGAGCCCTCAGCTTTATTCAACCTGTGGAAATTTTTTGGCAACAAATCATCTTGGAATACCACAGGCAGCACATCGAAAAACTACCCTCTCCCAACCTTGCTCTGTGATTTTCAACGTTGTGGTACGAAATACGCTTTATCCCTATCTATGAAGTATTAAACTAATCTTTGTTTGGATTACCTTTTTAATCAATTTTTTTTCATAGAGGTAAACTATTCATGCGGATTAATTCACATTTTTGGATTATGAAAGCGAAACAGGAGACAAGGAATGTTCCGTACACAATACCATAATTTGGAATGAAAAATGTAAGTACTGCAATGATGATACTCTATGAAACTAAAATCTATTGTTTATACTTTTTGCCAATCAATTTCAAATCCAATTACATTAAATGGATTACAGTTTGGTAATTTGACAGATTTCAAGAAAAAGGCAACGACAGATATTTAAGGGATTATTTAAGGCAACAGAGCAAAGTGATATATAACCTAATTACTATTACAAAAAGTCAGCCAAGATCAAAGTTGTAAATTTCTTTATAATAGAAATTTTTGTATCGCCAGTCGTATGAAGGAAATCTATTTTAAAATCAATTAGTCCATGAATTTGTAATTGCCTACTTAATAACGGAAACATTGGTTTTCTGAATGAACTGCTTCTAGATATCATTCAAATCAATTAAAAAGTATCCTATATACATATATATATATATATATATATATATATATATATATATATATATATATATATTATAACTAAATACATAAATATATTTATATATTTATGTTTATTTATACAAGTATATATATATATATTTTTGTATATATACACACATATTTATAGGGTGTCGCAACAAAACTTCCTTTTTTCAAACGCAAAACGCTTTCAAAAAAGGAAGTTGTGTTACCACATTCGGTACGCGCAATACTCGTATATAGTATTGCACATTTCACCGCCCATTATTATTACGTTTTACATAAGAACTTCACTGACGTGTGGATACTATTTTCTCTATAGCAGTTTCATTTAGCTAGCGGAAAGTTTTACCTTATGACAATGACAATTCATTTTTCAATAACATTGCCTATTTCATAGTCAATGTCTTTAGTATAGCCTATTTTGGTTGAAACTAACTCTAAAATTCTATATTTTTATCTGTATTTCTGCTTAAATTCCAATATTTCAAAATAACATATACACTGCCTCAATTTCTTGTATAATTTTCAGAACTTAATTTTGGTGTTCCACTGTTAAATATACCATTTGGACTCATAATACAGCTCTTCATTGCTATCTTCATTTTTCATATAATCAAGTGTCTGATTGAATTACGGACAACTTTAAAAAATTACAGGTACTCTTGCAAATAATAGTCAAGATTTAAAAAGTTTCAATTCATTCCCATTCGTCCATGATTAGCAATCCAATCCTGTCCTTTCAACGAATTGCACAGAAAACCTCGGGGCAGGCAGAACGGAAGCGAAAATTCTCCCCATGAGGGGAAGAAATAAATGGAAATAAGGTACATTTGTTCCGCGCGTGTGTGGACCTAATAAACAGAAATCTTTTTCATTGAGCCGTTTGGTCAAAAAGCTTAATATTTACATCAGAGGAATGAGATGATGTGAGCTAGAGGGAGTTTTGTGTGCGTTTGTGTGTGTGTGTGTACGAGAGAGAGAAAGTGAGTGAAAGGAAAAAAAAAACAAATGTTGAACGAGGTGCGCAGGATGAGTACGGACACAATTGAGAACCCGAAAGGAATTTTTGACGAACACATAAACCTAGTGAGACAAAAAATCCGAATCCGGACAACCGGTTCATGACGCGTGGTTCGCCGGCATTAATGGGGATCGTTCCGAGGCTCGCTTTACGTAAAATCGTCAATATATATGGTATATCCTGCCGATAAATATTGCGTCATCGTTGAAAATCCAGGAACAAGCGCACATCAAAATTGACAGCGGAATTGAATTTCCCAGCCCCAACCAAAAAGCAATTACGGACAATTATAAATTAAATATGCCGCTTGCATTAGCACGAAACACGATGAGGAACGGCAAATGAATGATGAAAATATTAATTTGCAAATACCAGGTTAATATCATTTCTGTAAGCAAATAATGTGGGATGGATGATGGATGACCGTGATACGCTCAATGTTTACAAATAAATTACTTTCACTGAAATCAACTTCGAAAGTTTTACATAAATTTAATAGGTGTTCTGTTCATTTGATTAAAAAATATTGACCCGTAGAGAATTTTCGCACATATAACAAACATATGGTAACTATGTTTTCCATATAATTGATTATAAATGAGTATTTTTCACATAATAAATGGATTGAAAATTGTAAACAAATAGTTTATATGAAAGAAATTCATTGTTTTAAAAATACACTGGAAAGTGACATAAGGTAACACGTTCATACACGGAAGTTTAGAAATCATTGAAATTATCTCTAATAAACTTAGAAAAAATTAATGTCGGAGTAAACTAAGTTCCTATCTGAGAATATTTTTAGATATATACCTGACATATCGTATTCTTAGCGTGTAAATTAGCTGAATGGTATATGTGCGGTATATCTACGAGAATAGACTGAAAAAGAATGCACACATGCTTCTAGATTACAAACAAAATGACCTTCGGCAGCAACAATGGTGGCATGTAAAAGTAACATTCCCCCTCAATACGCATGCGCAGGTTTGAGGTCGTTGCATTAATCCTGTGTATTTTGAGAAGCGGAAGTATGGAGACGTGTCCTAGTGCTATGTCAACGCGAATTAAACAGAAGTTTGTTGTGAAATTTAAACCTCATCTTCCAAGGTGTAATGATTCCCCTTGACGTGTCTATGAGTTGAGGAAAAAAATAAAAATTTCATGGCGCAAGGTCTGGGGAATGGTTTTGTTTGTTTTCGTCTGTGAGACGGCGTGGTACCCATCGTGAACAGATTTAACGGAATCCCAATTGTTCAATAATGAAGCCGAGATGTTCCATGGATATTCCAATTGGCTTGCGATACGTTTTTGAATGATTCGCTGGTCATTTTGATTCAAACCTTCGACGAGTTTTCCATTTTTACCGTCTGTGGAAATGACCGGACGTTCGCTGCGTATTTCATCAACAATTATGACTGTTCCAGACTCGCAACCACGAAATTTTACCAGCCATCGATTTACAGTAGATCAATAAATGGCATCGTCACCATAAACATCCTTTAATTGACGATAAATCTCAGAATGAGTCTTCTTAGACTTTTTCAGCAGTTAAAAATTCGATAACAGCACGCTATTTAACTCGCATCAACATAGCACTAGAACACGTATCCATACCTCCGCTTCTCAAAATACACTGGATAAATGTCACGACCTAAAATCTGCGCATGCGTATTGAGGGGGAATGGTACTTCCACATTCCACCAGATGTGCATGGGTACATTAGTTTTCAACCTACTCTCGAATGTAAAAAATGTGCTTTATAATGTAGTTCCAAACATTTTATGCCTAAATACAGAACACTCTCATGTATGATTCGCCACAAAACTTTATAAAATCTCTTATGGTGTCTCAATTTCACCTTAAAAATGGAAAATAAATTAATCGGAAAATCCTCAGGTATGATAATATTTTCACTAAATTAAAAAATAAAACACTCAAAATTAATAGATGATAAGGAAAAATTTCAATTCTACTAATAATGTGCTTTAATCCGTGGATCATAAATATGAGAATTCGACGTTGATTGGATCAGTTTTGGGCACTTAAAAATAGTCTTATACAATAAAAATGAAGCTATGCATTAAGATGATTGAAATAAAAGAGATTGAATTACACAAAAAAGTAAGTAATATAAGTAATAATAAGGTTTCAAGCATTGTTGAGTGAATTGGAGGTTCAGTGCGATAAATATGGGATGAGAATCAATATTAATAAAACAAAGGTTATGCGATTTTCCAGAAAGAAAAAAGCTAAGCTAAACATTAAAATAGGCGGGGAAAGAATAGAGCAGGTAGAGCAGTTTACATATCTCGGAAGTGTTTTGGACCAATACGGTCAAAGTGGTAGGGACGTAAGGAGAAGAATTGCGCTAGGCAAGGAGGCTTTCTCAAGGAGGAGGGAGTTGATGACGGGGACGTTGAGTAGGGATGTTAAGACAAGACTCGTAAAAACTCTGATATGGAGCGTAGCTATGTACGGCGCGGAAACGTGGTCGCTGAAGCAGGAGGATAGACGTAGATTGGAGGCTGTTGAAATGTGGGTGTGGAGAAGAATGGAGAAGGTGAAATGGACCGAAAGGAAAACAAATGAGGAAGTACTAGAAATGGTGCGGGAGGAGAGGGGTTTGTTGAGAGAAATCCAATGGAGGCAGGAAAAATGGATGGAAGTAGTGGAATGTTGAAGAGGGTAATAGAGGGGAGAATGTTGGGCAAGCGAGGTAAGGGTAGGAACAGGATAGGGATGTTGGACGGGATGAAGGGAGGAAAGAAGTACACCGAGATGAAAAGGGACCTGATATAGATTAGTTTGCTAGGTGGGGAGTCACAAAATGTTTACTTGATAGTTGTGTCCATCCAAAAACCTACCTTAACCGGTAGATTACCTGATAATATATATATATATATATATATATATATATATATATATATATATATATATACAATCACCGCTACTCATGTAATTCTGCTTCACTCTCTTCTCTTCCTATTCCTTTACACGCAAGTTTACACAACCTATCATTTGACGAATGCTTTTCCCTAACAGTTCTAGAATCCCTACTTGATTCAGCCACCAACATAGAGGTGAGAACTCGCGAATCCGCATACATCCTATATTTCCGATCCTTTAAAATTCCCACCCTTAACCGCCATCTTTAATTTCTTTCCCAACAGTCGCTAAACCTTCCGCCCCCCCTCCCCTCCCCAGACACTCTTCCCTCAAAACCTCTCAGTCTGACCTGAAGAAGGCCTAGGAGTAGGCCGAAAGCTTAAATCATCTACAGTGTGAGTGTCCTTTTACGTGTTATCTGTTTCATTCTGTGTTCTATTGTGCCGTCCAAAAGTTATATATATATATACATATATATATATATATATATATATATATATATATATATATATATATATATATAATTAGGTAATCTACCGGTTAAGGTAGGTTTTTGGATGGACACAACTATCAAATAAATATTTTGTATCTCCAAACAAAACCCAATCCAGCAACCTAAACTACATCAGGTCCCTCTTCATCTCTGTGTACTTCTTTCCTCCCTTTATCCCATCCAACATACCTATCCTGTTCCTACCCTTTCCTTGCTTGCCCAACATTCTCCCCTCTATTACCTTTTTCAACATTCCACTACCGCTCAATCCCAATACCGCTCTTTCATCCATTTTTCCTGCCTCCATAGGATTATATATATACTACTATCTTCTCTCTCTCCATATATATATATATATATATATATATATATATATATATATATATATATATATATATATGGAGAGAGAGAAGATTAGTTCTTATAGATAGCATGAACGCAGGGAGAAGTTTCAATTAAATAAAGAAATAAATACGTAATTCCCAAAATGTTTGGAAATAAACAGTCATTATGGGCAGTCTAAAATTTGCCTTTAAATTGCGTAGAATACCTGAATACATGTTTAGTTAATTTTTTCATAAGTTCTATTAAAAGAAGGCCAACTTTTAATATCTTATTAACAATGTTTCATATGTTTGTATCTCGGCATCATGTCCGCATTAAGAAATATAAACTGGTCGTACCATTCTCATGAATCTCTTTTTCTTGAAATAATGTTTCTCATCCCAAAGTTAATCGCGCCATAGCATTAACCGATAACCATTTTAAATTACATCCTGACATATTTGTCCAAAGGAGAGATCAGATTTTTCCGATCCGAAAAAAAGTAAAATCAGACAGGTTCTTTGTAAGAGATCGCTCTCTTTTAAATGGTACTGTCATCCACACCACCAACGTCCGCCAAACGCTTCAAGTTTCCTCCTCCAATTTTTTCACCCCGAGACTTAAATTGAACCAAACTTTGAGCCGACCCTTGTTTGTTTAAACAGCCACTCGGTTTCCGCGTCTCCCAACTTATTTCAGTGGAGGATTGACAAAGGAACTGCCACACCTTCAAGTTAGGGAAAAGAACTGAAATTTCAACTCGATAAAGCCAAAAAA
Source organism: Hetaerina titia (assembly GCA_037158775.1). Lineage (NCBI taxonomy): Eukaryota > Metazoa > Arthropoda > Insecta > Odonata > Calopterygidae > Hetaerina > Hetaerina titia. The sequence continues at coordinate 82,122,898 of CM073777.1, read as the reverse complement.
TCACATTACACAAGTCCCTCCTGCAAACATCTGGCTTTCTTCTTTTTCTCTCTCTCTCTTAGCCTAAAAAGATAAAAAAAAGCTCTTTGATTTTTCGGAGCCTTCAACCCGAACGCTTTAGGCCGAGAGAGAGTCAGGAAAGAAGAGGATAAAAAGAGATACCTTCCTAAAAAGCAAAGGAGCTTCGACTGTGGCTGCGTCTGCCAGAACGGGTAAGTGAAAGCTAAACAGGGTAGGAGAAATGAAAAAAAACCGTAATTGAAACGATGGGTATAAGGGAGAGGAGTGAAGGAGGAAGAAGCTTGAACGACTGGAAAAGGTAAAGAGAGCAGTTTCTCTTGGTAAAGGAGTTGAGAAACTTCAACTCAATTTTTTTAAACGGCCCATTTAAGTTTTTCCTTATTTCCAAACATTTTTCTCCGCTCTCCATCACTTCATTCCTTGCTTTTTTCAGCAACAAGAAGTAACGATAAATAAAAAAAGTAACATTTCATCACCGAATGTTCACACAAAGTTGAGCCTGAAACCATGGAGGTGTCTCGCCCGCCCAGCGAGAATGGGGAATGCTTTGAAATATATGTCAGTATTTGCCTCATGACACCCAGATGATACGGAAAATGTCACACATGTAGACACAAACATTTTTTTTCTTCCGTAAAGACAGCTCCTCAATGACGACACATATATATACTTTCTATAAAATATTTATAATGGCATTGTCCTCCGAAGGACGGTGATTGTCTTGCCGTCAACACATCGAATGTAAATCGTACGAGAGTGTCCTTTCTGTGTGTCCTTGTTTAGATTTTTCAATAGATGGATGTGTTTAGGGTTATAATGTTTAGTGTGTGTGTGTGTGTGTTTACGTATGTATATGTATGTGTCATACACACACGTAAAATTGAATAATACGAATTGAAATTTTGAAATAGGATGGAAAATTGAACCAAGTGAATGGTCACTGGGGAAATTACTTGATAGAGCAACAGCTACGGCTTTGTCATCCCTGATTTAAATAACTTCCTCTACTCCCATTCCTTACCACTATTATTTCCCCCCCCCTAACACACACTAGCGCTAAGTATGCACACATTCGTAGCACTTCCTTGTTTAATTAATCCTTCGTTTGCTATCTTTCCCGTTCGATTCACCCTTTCTATCCTGCTCCAGAGCCATATTTTAAAAGCCTCCAATCTTCACCAATCATCTTCCTTTACCAATAAAATTCCAGCGCAATAAAAGGCTACGATCCGAAACAATAATTTTTCAACGACCGTAAACAGTTTCCCTGTCGTATTTATAAAATTACTATAACTGACGGAATTATTCTTCTTTTATCACTACTTATTTGACTTAGTCGAAAATATTTTGATGATACGTACAGTAAAATGTTCCACTTGTTCATGAACTCCTATTTTGACTTTCTAACTTTAAACTTCATAAACTTTGTTTTTATTCCATTTATTCTCATCCCACACGGACTGCGTTGGCTTTTCAATGCGCCGAATAACGTTTTTCAACCTGTTTGCCGACTGGTTACCTGAGAATTGGGGTTATCCGCAAAGTTAAATACCTTTTAGTAATATCTGTATTCTTTCGTTTATTATCCAGACCAGCGTTGAACCTAAATGCATTTAGATAAAAATTTGTTAATTTATGGTATATATATATATATATATATATACCTATATATATATGTATATATATGTCATAAATATATTATCCTTATCTATGTCATAAAATAAAAGTTAGAGTAGTGATTGACTTCATAGATGTTAAATCCATCTTGATTGATGTCTTACCAATTGGCTTCCCTCTCGTATTCTACTTATTTGGCTTCGATCATACATTGTAACGACGGTATTTAAGATTGGAAGTGTAGTCCTGCTTTTAGATTATGATTTCCATTTTCCTAATAATTTATTGCCCCAAAAGTAAAGCCGGCCAAAATGGACATTAACGGTCGATGGCGAGTGAATTGTCAGATCTGTTATACCCTAGCCGTGAAAACCACGAGAAACAGATAGATATGGACTATATTTTTGAAGTACTGCAGTAACGTAAGCCGTTCCCTGTCAAAATAACCTCGCGTTCCCTCCGGGTGAGCCCTCTATTCATGTGCAGCATTCAATAAATTGAAATGGGCCGGAGCCCGCTTAAAGGGAGTATTTCAGTCATAACAAGAATATCCAAATATCCCGTTTAACTGCATAGCCACCGCGATGTAGATTTGAAATTATGGCATTCAATGGCGATAAAAGAAAATTCATTGCGTCGAAATCAAATTTCATTGGACTAATGCTCTTTTCTTAAATCAAACCATGTTCCTCGTATTCTTAATAGTTTGAAAATACTTCTTTTTTTTGCAGTCACGTATTTTAACTAGGTATCTCACAGCTTCTCGGTGTAGAAAATTGTTTATAAAAATTTATTATTTTACATAGAAAATCACTTCAATTTATGTAATTACAGTATATTCACAAAGATTGAGTGTAATTTTCTTAATTTTAACCTTAACTACGAAATTATTAAAATCTCCAACAAATTAGTTCCCACGATAATGGTGAATCCGACTAATTAACGCTCCAGTCATCAGTCAATATCATGCTGTAGATGTATTTCCGTAAAAAAGTGAAATTTAATGCATCAAACGAATTAAACTTGAAGAAATATTCATACTCTTTTGAAGATACTACTCACTTAATTCATAAGTATGGATCAAGTAATAATTTGCTGCCAATAGGTTCGACCTAACTGCCTCTATTACCAATAATTTTCACGAATAGGATGGTAGCCATGATCACATATTTAAACAAAAGGTACTATAATGGGTGTTTTTTCCAGTTTGCATGTTTTTTTTCAGGAATAAGTAGTGTTGATTGGTTGACTGTTGATTGGTGACGTGCACATCTGTATGACACACACTACCAGACTTCAATATGAATTGATGACCAGTTTAATTGCCTTTCATGATAAATTCACAATTGACCCAATACAATATGAGAATTCAGGGTTTTCCAAGCCTACAAAAAAACGAATAAATTAAAAATATTCTCAAAAATCTAAAAAATGAGATTTTTAATTTGTAAAAATATATTTTTTTATGCAGAAATTGAATCATAAGGGGCCACTTAATTAAAGGCGAAAAGAAAGAAAATTGCATGTAATCGCTTTCCTTTACATATGATATTATTCTACGATAGTATCTAACCTCGAAGAATATTAAGGTTTACAAGCGTTTTGAACCCTTGTCCTATGCATATCTCGCCCTGGATATCTAAGGCAATCACAATTTTAGTTGGGTAGTGTAATGTCGCCGTCCCCATTCCCACCCAGCACCCAGGCACGCAAAAAAGGCTTAAGGGTCGGACGTTACACTTTCCATGAATTTTCCGATTAAATTTCCGATATTTCTTGCCTCTGCGATGGAGGGACGGAAAGAGAAGAGTGGAGGAAGAGGGAGTGAGGCGCCGGAGGAGGACGCGTACAGGCGTGCGTGTGAAACAGAAAATGGAAAGAGTAAAAAAAAATTAAAGGCGGAGAAAAAAATAATTAGAATTTTCGTATTATAAAAAGCACAATTTTCCGCGGAGTATCGGAGACGAAAGTAGAGTACAGAACGACAAAAGGAGTAACAATAATTCCCGTAAGTACAATTAGTAATTTTTTTGGTAGTAATTTAGAAATGGAATAATTGAAATGAACCCGATAATTTTTATATTATAAACGGAAAGGATTAAAAAAATAACTTACAATGATAAGAAAAACTAGATCATTCATATTTTCAAATTTTCATAAAAAATCATTACTAAAATGACTCTTTACAATTTATTCAATATTTTGTTACGTCAATACGCTTACTAAACTGTCAGTGATAAATTGATTAGCTAATCAAATATGGAATATGGGTGTGAATTATGGATGATCATTCCAAACAGTTCATGATCTTCCATCAAGAATATTCATGTACATCATGTTGGAAGACAGTTATGCAAGACAGGAAAAGTTACGGCTGTGGTTATTTATAGTGGTAAAACGGAATAAATGATCGCAAAATTCGGCAACATGAGAGAGGATGAGAGTAGCAGTTGGGAAGTAGCGTATACGTATATAGGTTAGGAGGAGGATTCAGCATAAAAGAGAATGACGTTATTTCTAAGACCAAGTTTGTGATCTGGGAATTTTCCACCAACTCATATGCCATCAATTTTCCTTACAGATTCCCAAGTCGCAACCCATGCCCGCTTTCCAACGTGTTTCATCTTTTTACGGAGTAAGGTACACCTCCCAGCATCCAATCCTTTTGCTTCCAAGTTGATATTTCTTTACGGCATGATACCCTCCTATTTTATTCAATCAAAAATAGATTGTCCAAAACTTATAACTTCAGTCCCATTCCATTCCTCTATATTTTGCTTCAATTGTGACCGTAATGACATGAAAGTCATTCGACTTAAGGGAATGGCTAACCGATCCAATTCGGTTTCAATCGTTCAGGCACCCATATCGATACGATAAGACATCGTCCATAAACATATGATTTAAAAGAAGCATAATGGTACTGAATTATTTGATACAATAAATGTTCATTATTCTATATCCACTAGTGAACGATTCTACGAAAACGATATGTTGGCTGAATCGATGTATAATTCGTGATTACTCTTAAAATTTTTCGTCTTTTTCAGGTCTTAAGGGTGTTATACTTTTTACGTTAGCTACTAACCTCCAATTCCATTTCTTCCCTAGTCCTAGATACTCATCGACACCGCATTAGCTGACCCTAAAAAGAACTTTTTTACGCCCTTTCAATCTTCCTCCTCCACTTCAACTAAAGATAACTAAGAAGGAGCTATTTCATTTGATGAGTTTATCGGCCGAAAGAGTTGGTCCATTTCTCGAGGTTATTCTGAAGCGGGAGAGCAATATATTCAGCGATGTTTTTTTAACACTAACCCGCCCACCGTGAGATTTTCTTTTCTGGGACCTTATTAAAAGTTTTCATTTTCGATTAAGCGGACGAATCTCATTAATGATAAGCAATTAACATTCAAGTGACTTCATCCCTTAGAAATCAAGGATTTTTCTACCCCGGTTGCATTTAATTTCCTATTATTGGATTCTCCGGTAGGGTATAAAATAAAGAAAACCAATTCTATTCTAATTAACAATAGTCTACGTGGCAAGGATGAAACTTTGATTCTCAACTCCATTTCTCCTTAAATTTTCACAAATTGATAGTCAGTGTCTGTGGGCTTACCTACTAAGCTACTTAAAAATACTTACTCCATAATGGGAGACTTTGAAATATCAGCTCGTTCTCGTATAATAAGTTTAAACTGTCACATTAAACAAAATTGAATCCATCTAACCTCTACAAACGGACATAAAGTTCGCGAAAGATAAATGGAGAAATAGGAAAAAAACAATTAGATGAATATTTAAGAAAATTAGTGATAATATTAATAATTGACAGCCAGAAATATCATAAATTTCAACTACACAAATATAAATTACTCCCAATATTAACGTAAAGAGTTGAAGTATCACAGTACGGTCACATTCAAACAACCCAAAAATATATAGGTAATAAATTGGCGCGTTTGTGGGGTAATAAACATGGGCTTCCTATGCATCGTTGTATGGTCTTTACGGCCTTTGTATCTCCTCATAGATCGCAGATTATGTACTTCTGTCTCCTGAGTGCAAAAGATGCATCGGAAATTGAGATAATATCACTCTGCTCAGTCAATCACGAACGATTGTATCCTGTTGAATACCAACCGGCAATACGATCAAGTAAACATGATCACATATTAAACAGGATAACAAAAATTCCTATTTTATTCTGGCTAAATACGGCTTATTGAATTAATGCAAAAACATTTAAAGTTAGGATTTGCTCTCCTGAATAATTGTTCTTGTAAGTATTTGTTGAAATTAATGTTTATTATCGTGCAGAGAAAATATTAACCACGCTTAATAAATCTGGTGATCGCAGGAAATAAAAATGAAAGTAAGTGCATAAGATTGGATTCAGTAATACGAAATGTTATCCAGAAAGTTCTTTATGTGTTAGGATAAAATATGAACCCAGAGTTAAGTCAAAGTTTGATGGTATAAGTTTAAAAGGTACATTCTTTTTCTATTTTTCTACATATTTGCTCTTCAAACTGATGAATTTATCATAGTGGCACCTAATCTTTTCATTACCGTCTCTGAAGAAATCTACTGTCTTACATTTTAACCACGTGTCTAGACCACCATGCAATTATGCATCTTTGTCAAAGGGCTGTGATGCCAACCACATCTTTTTCGCTGCAAAGAGGTCGTAATTGCAATCTGAATCATAAATCGACGATTTTCACGAATGTTTTCATTGATTTTCACCATCAGTTCATTTGTCACAAAGCTAGACCGACCACTGTAGTGATCTTTGAGAATATTGCGCAAAAATGTTTAAACTGAATGCACCACTGCCTCACTACGCCTTTACTCATTACTGTCTCCATATACTGCCCATCGTCACTTATGATTTTCAATTGGCTTGTGGTTTTTGCCAGTATCACAGATCGCACACCACAACTCGCGGGATTTTCAATTGCAGCGCACATTTTAATAGTTCACAGGGAGCTAAGTAGAAGATCCCAAGTCTGCACACTACCAGAGCAGGATCCATACTGAGTGTAGAGCCGATGAGATCGCCTTCACACTTTCTAGCTTAGCACCGCTTGTGCTTCTGTAAGCAAGCTTGAGCTTGTCCTATTTCTCCATGATTACACCTATGAAAGCCCAAATTATTAGCATTCATGCTAGAGATTTAATAAAAACTACTAATAACACTGCTGGAAATTTAATTACCAAATATTAGCACTAATTTTTAATTTATTTTTGTAGCTTAAACAGTGTTTTTTAAGAGAGAATGCAATTAATAATTATTATATAATATCAGTGAAAGAATATTTTTATCGCTTAATGTGCACACAGATTTATGAAATTCCTGTCTCAGAAATATATTCTATGCTAATAACAAATGATTACTTGTTCCTATAATAAATTTAAATACATAGCAGGAGGTTATACGAGTAAAACGACATTCCTGTGTATTCGGTTAAGGCTGTATTAATGACATCTATGTACTCTGTTTATAAAAAGTGTGTATTCATATTTTTAAAAATATTTATTGCAAGATATGTTTTCCGTTTTATATTTCAATTCAGTTCAAAATTTCATTTTTAGCTATTTTGTAATCGGTGCGAAATGACCATGGTGTTCAGACATTTGATCTTCAACTCCTATAAAAATCCAAGTTTAGTTTTGTTTACTCTAAGAATAGTTTATGAAACATTATTCATATTTAGGAAGTGATACAACTAAATGTAAAAAAGGTGACCAAAGTAATTCAATATTCGTAATCAAATCATAGTCTGGTAATCTCGTTTGAAAAATTACACAAACCCAATAGCAGAAACACTGGTTATGATTATTATTTGCGTTTAATTTAAAAATATTCTACTCTATATTTGAATTGTCTTTCTTTTCATTAAAGAGAATGAATAGAACCTCAGCAAGAGAAAAGACAGTATAAAACGATTACTTTGGGAGTACTGCTAACATTCTTCGAAGTGATCGAGGATACATGTAAATTTAAGAAGATTGGAGCATGTTGTTGACTCAAAGCAGCCGGAATAACAGATGAGCTTTGTTGATAACGTATCAATCAATAACTGATCGATAAATAATCTTTTCACTTCTTTCTTCAAAGAAGGTCTACAATAAATAATGAACAAGAGCATGATAACGAATAGGTTTTAAGGGCCAATTATACTTTTGAAGGCATGAATACCGAATATGCCACTAATTTTCTATTTATGCAACTTTATCAATAGTCAAATTTCAAGAAACTGTAACAGTAACATTAACGGAGTCTGTGCATTGTATGTAACCATTATGCTATGTGCATTATAATGTAACCATTTCAGAGAGTAAAAATCATTCGCCTTGACCGGGATTCGAACCCGGATCCCTCGATATCCGGCCGAGTGCTTTAACCACTTAAGCTACCGAGACGTCCTCTTACACTCTGAAATTTTGGGGGCTTTAAAGGAACAAGATGCACACATAGCGGGTGACGCCGTTAAAGTTACTGTTACAGTTTCCTGAAATTTGTCTAAGGTATGAACAGCCTAAGTGTTTGAAATTGGCTTTATTAACATCGTGGACTGTGGCGCGTCGCGCACGACTACGAATGCCTGTGACATTGTATGTACGGTATTTCGTCATAACATCTTGTTCCTTTAAAGCCCCCAAAATTTCAGAGTGTAAGAGGACGTCTCGGTAGCTTAAGTTTTTAAAGCACTCGGCCGGATATCGAGGGATCCGGGTTCGAATCCCGGTCAAGGCGAATGATTTTTACTCTCTGAAATGGTTGCATTTATCAATAGTATTCTGTGCAAAACATCTCTGTGAAATAATGGAATATAATATATGAAACATAATGTTAACAGACTAATCTAATTACGTTTTAAACTAAATTAGAAACACATTTCCACGTGAGGGTCTTAATTAAATAACCTCATACGAATTTAGTTCAGAGGTAATAGTTGTTTCTATCAACTCCAATCTTTTCAGGTTTCCCAATGGCAGTTAGAACGTCCGCGTATAGATTTACACCCACTCAACTTTCCCCTTTCCCTCTCAAATCTCCTCTGCTTTATCCTGATGGTCAGGCCTCCCTTGTTCTCTCTTTCAGCCGGATTCTAATTCCGTCAACCATTCCTTAGATATTTTTCCAACCCTTCCCACCCATTTACCGTCAAAACACTTAGTCTCTCTCCTTTTGGTCCCTTTTCTACATCCCTAAAAACCATCTACTTCCAAAACCATTCCACACATTCGCATTCCCATCCAACTTTTTTATTCCACTCGTCGAATCCCTGAGAAACCCTTTTATTTCACCCAACCCCTTCTATTCCCCTTTTTCCTCCGAGCGGTCCGGGCCGATTGGACGGCCCCGAAAGTGGAGAGGGGCCAGGGGAATTCCCTTGGGGAAGAGGGATAGGAGTAGGTAGAGCTCCGAGATGGGGTGAAGGGGGGGGTCACGAAAAAGGGAAGGGAGCGGGCTGCGGTGAGGGGAGAGGAAATTAGGAAGGCATGTCGGAGGGGATGGGGTCAGACCGAGGGGCAAGGGGCAAAACTTCCGGGCGAGCACCATGGGGGAGAGGCGAGGCCACTAGGGGTGGGGAAGAGACGAAGAGCTTTCCCAAGGCGTAAAGGGGTGGGGTTAAGTCGTGCCTAGATGATTCAGAAAATGACCCCTCCCACGCTCTCAGAAAATGAATTAATGGAAATCTGTTTCAAAACGCCTTGCCACGCATAACCGAGTGTAACACGACCAGGAGTATCTACAGGCACGTGAGTGGCTTCCCGGAACTCATTAAAATTAACGGTATCTGGTCATTATCCAAGGCTACTAGCCTACTATATGCCAACGAGATGGCCTGTTGAACTGCTATTCATCCAGGACACAAATACATTTTAGAATCCACATATCACATAGAACCATTTATATGAGATAATCATCAAATGATTATTAAAAGGGTGTCTGAATGGTCCGGTGGCTAATGCACTGCCTTCCCACCGCTAATATCTGGGATCTAGTTCCAAATAATGGCGAGCGAAATTCATTAATCAGGGTATGGGGGCCAGTGCCTTTCCCTGGACCGTTCATGGTTTCCCAGGAGGTTCTGTTACATGAAAAATCACAATTTTCTTGAATAAATTGGTGACCAGAGGTGTAACGGGAATCAAACTTGGGACTTCAAACCAGCAGTTCAGCACTCAACTCACTGAACTACCACATCCATATAACTTGACGACTTGAGACGCAAAATAATGTGCCTGACGGCTGATCTTAAATATTGGGCTTTAATTCACACGACATTTCCGGCTTCTCATGAAAAGTACTTTAGCTAAAGTATAAGTTCTCATGAGGATGGGTCAATTCCATTTTTCTTTAAGAGGTTAGACAACGTGATGCATTTTAATGAATGAGCGTGGCATCGAATACTGTGTGACGATGATATTATATAAAAGTGATATCGAAACGTGGAACTACGATCGACTAAATTATTCATTGATTCAATAGCAACGACTAAAAACAAAGGCAGACTGTGACATGTAGTCAGAAACAAATAACAGCCTGCGTCTCAGGCAGAATTCAACTACCTGAAAGTACGGTCAGCGCCTAACTTAATCTCGTGCACAGGACTAAGCCGAACCACTTCAAGGATTGCACCAATTGCATAGCACTAGAATTACTTGGATATAATTCTTAGAGCTTGTCACTTTGTGAGGTGATGTATTTTTACCCATTGTGAACGTACAAAGTGGAGTTGTGATTTCTTAAAGTAATTTTGTGATTCATAAGATGATGGCCGTGCTAGAAAGAAACAACACCTAGGAGGAATAAGGTTTGTGCGATAATAAGGTTCCATAAATTTGATAAAAAATCGGAACTTTCAGCTAACATGCAGAAGGGGGAGTTTTCTACAGATTCAAATGTACGAAATGAATTCATGACCTGTTATTGCTGGACGGAATAATACATTCAATTGACAGATTCTTTCTATTAAAAACAAATATTAATTTACCTATTTATTAGCAGAAAATATTGTCAAACACAATTAGAAAAGCATTACAGTTGATGTTAGGCTATAGTGAGAGTTTGTTAACGCATCTCACCTGGGATTAGATCAAAGTATCAATCATATATAAACATCCCTAGGACGTGGCAACGTACGTCCTCCGACCTTAATAGGACACACGCAAAGAACGTGCTGATGGATAATTCACTTAGGCTGTTGAAACTTCTAAAGAACCTTATGAGGAATTTGGCATACATAATAAGGCTCTGAATAATACAACAGAGCTTATAGATGAAGTGTTGGTATTTACATACGAGAACAGAGCAACTAGAGTTTCTCAAAATATGTGTACAATATTAACTTCCTGGTCTACATTCTCAAAGTCAACGTTCTGTTCGCTAGTGAGCAAAAGTATAGTGCAAAAGTTTCGAATAAATGAATAGAGAGCACACTTAAGAGAGAAGTTTCCATGCTACATGAACTTTTTACTTTCCTGGAATTTTCTGTAAAAAAGTGACGAGTTTCCAGGAATTAAGAGAAAATAAATGAACATGACTGAACTTCAACGAAAAAATTGAGATGAAAGTCGTCAGTAGTACAGAGAGATCCAATAAGGCCTATCCCAAAAAAAATCAGTGGCAAGAAATTACAAAAGAGGTGAAAGTGAAAATAAGCAAGTTAAAATAGGGTACAGGACGTCCTGACAGGCACTGGTATACATATAAATTATTTACTGGAGAGATTATTATGTCATGTTTATTGTAAATAATCGAAAGATGCCACTTAAATTAGAACATAACTCGACGATAATTATGACATTAGATTTTTATGCAATGACATGGCGACAGCTCTTTACATTTTTTGCCTCAATTGGTACTTTCTTTCAGTTTAACATGACGATAAAACTTTTGAGATGGTAACCCCCAACTTTCTCACATTAGAGAGGAATGCATGCTCGCCTTAAATGTGAATTTCCCGATAAAGCATGATTTTACTGCATGAATCCAATCAGTAAAGGTATACGTCATAAAGATACTCTCCATGAGTTGTAGCATCAAATTGTTGATACCATATCGTCTTCTTGTACATGCGTGCAGTGATAGAAGCACCATGAGAATTGCACCCATCCATATCTTTCAGGAGCGGTGTGGTGTGTAAAGGTAGAAAGAGTATACCCCATAGAAGTCGTAGAGAAAAATAAAAGAGTTGAATGCATGCCCACTCTTTTGGGAAGATCGGCAGTCCCGAAGTGTTCGCCAAAGTAAATACCTCGTCTCCATCTCTTCCTACAAAAGGTTTGTGAGAGCTTGAGAAAAACCCTCTTGGACTCCAAAACTGTGTACTTTGGAGGGCAGGAGTGGCGGGGGAAATAGAGGAGGGACGAGCAGGAATAGAAAGGGCAGTACGGCCGAGAGCTTCGATTCCTACTTTCATCCGATCTCTCAGTTCACCGGAGGGGGCAGTGTTTTAAGTCGTCGTTCGCGGGGAATGAAGGGGGTTGGGCAGCGGAAAGGTTTGGCGATGGCGAAGACGGACCCGACCCGGGATCACTTGGGCGCGGTGGAATAAGGGAAAAATAAAAGAGAGAGTTTTTTTCCTTCTCCTCGGGAGATGGCGAACGGAAGGGATGAATGCCACAGGGTATGGGGATGGGAGTTAGAGTAAGGGAAGAATGCGAAGGCTGTGGTCATTGAAAGGGTTAAGAATATCAAAAGGGCTTTTTTTCCTCTCTCTTGCCCCGCTCTACCGCCTATGCAACCCTCTTCTCCCCATTCGTACTTCTCTCTCGCGTTGAATCGTATGGCCACCACAACCTTTTACTCCTGAGGGCGAAATGGATGCTGGGATCGGGTCTGCGTGCTCTGTTGAGAACGGGAGCAGGTCAAGGAGGATAGAGGAGGGCAAGGAGAAATAAGGGAGAGAGGAATAAACACTGGAAGGGTAAAAAGCTGGAAGGGAAAGGGCACGGGAGTGGATGATAACAGGAGTTCACACACACGCATGAAGTCGGAGGGGGGAAAAATAATCCGATTGGCTGGAGATTTTGTTGGGGAGGGTAGATGGACGGGAAGAGTTAAGGAACGGGGGGGTGGGAGGGTTTATCAAGGGTAAATTAAATCCTAGGAATTCCGGAGCATTAAGGTGGCGGTCAAGTGGCATGAATAAAAAAAATGTTGGTTTGTTGGAGAGGAGTTTCCCGCGTGAAAATGGAAATTGGTTTCTGCACGACTGTTCTCTGTTCCCTCCTTTCCACGTTGCATCCTCCAACGCATTCATTGTCTTTTTGCATTGAAGACGCCCTGAAACCCTCTCCATTTTCGGTATAAAACATCGGCCGACGGGCAAAAAAAAACTAGTGAGGAATTTATTAGGCAACAAAAAAAATTATTGGGAAAATTGCAACCAACCCTGAGGAATGCTTCAGGGAAGTCTTTTCTTGGGAGGCTTAACTTATTACAGATTTTAAAAATAAATTTCAGTCGATGAGACGGGAGACGGACAATGCATTCAGCATAACTATACATGAAGCTACACATAATAAGAACGTGTTACTCTAGAGGACGTAAAACTAGAGAGCAGTTGAGGATATACTATAAATTGTTGATATTCATATAGAAAGAAATATAATTTTTTAACTTTCCATGGTATTGAAGATTATGTCTATAATTACTAGAACCTTTTTATCTAAGTACGAGGGTTTTTTCTCAAAGAGATAGTTATCGACTGCATAGTTAATTATTTAAGTAAATATTTAAAAAAAATCGGTTTTATTTACTGTAAAACTCATCAACGAGCTCTGGATCAATATATACTCCAAATAGAGAAATTGTTAATATTTCTGTTTTTGGTATTCAACCATTGAAGGCAAGCTTTGTGTGGGAACAGAATATACGAGTACGTCGGTAAAACGATATATTTACCTATACATACCTAACAAAACACAACCTGATATCACACTCTACGACAAGCCTCCATCATCTTCAAACACTTCCTCCCTTTATTCCGTCCAACATCTTATCGCATTCCAGTCACTTCCTTATTTGCCCAACATTCTTCCATTTGTCACAGTTATGTACATACCCCTGCCATTCAAAACGTTTTGCACTTTCTTTCCTGCCTCTTTTGAATCAATCGAAATAATATTCTCTCCCCCACCACTCTTAGCACTTCCTCATTTATTTTCCATTGTGTCGATTTTACCTTTCCCACCCTTCTCCAAACCCACATTTGAAAAGCCTCTAGTTTATTACCTTGCTTCAGTGATCATGATTCCACTGTGCAATACCACGCTCCATATCAAAGTTTTAACGAGTTATGATATGGTTTACATCAACTCTACCTGTTAAACTAGATTGATCTATTAAATTGGATTTTATCCTTGCATCGCCGCTAGAAAAAATTATTGATTGGTTCAAATCTAGGGTTAAAAATGTTATTTTAAGGAAACCAGCACAAGGTGATGATATTAAAAATTTAATTCGCTATCATTCATCCGGATTATGAGGCACTGTTTTTTTATCTACCGAATGTCGATGGGGTGCCCATTAAGTCCCAAATTCATCGTTCTTTTTCTTTCGGTCGAGTCCAATAAAAGAAAGCACATAACCTTAAACCGAAGCGTGCAATTAGCATGTCCGACTGATGTCATTATGCCATAATACTAGATTTGCATAAAAAGTATCGGTAACAATTTTTTCGTAACGTACGCGTGAAATGCTGAATTCAGACCATCGGTCAAGTGTGTGCATGATCGCAGATTCACCGTATTGGCATTGACATAAGATAGCAGTGGACACACCATTACCAGTGAAAATTGAGCTAGATCTGCGCTAAACTCATGCCAAGGGTCATGGCGGAGTCCTGACGACTAAGAACAGAGCCGAGTGTCTGCTTTATAACCCATTTGCAATGGTATCGCGGCGATTCCCCAAACTACTTATAGCTCTGACTTATCACTAACAGACTCTATTCCTTAAATTGAAATCCTCGCTTAAAGGTCAACACCGTGGGGCCCAAAATGCTATTGAAGAAGCTTGCACGCGTACCCTTAACACCTTTCGGCATCCGCCCACCAGGCATCCGCCTTCCAGTCAAGGTAAAGCCGGTGGCAAAAGCCTACCGACGCTCTACACAACACTTCGCCAGCCGTCGCAGGGGCGTAGGGGAGGGAGTTAGGTCACCACCCGCAAAAGAGAATAAAACCACATGCAAAATCAACAAATTCATGCAAATCTACACGACAGAGGTGAATGCGATATCAATGCGAAAACCTTTTGAACTTGAACGTATGCAAATATTGATTATAATACATACTGTCAATATACGAGTACACGTGCACCTACGAATATACCTTAGCAACGTTTAATCTTGTCCTGACTTTTAAATGGAATGTCTTAACTATTTCTATGGTGAATTTTGTCTCTTATAATTATGATTCCTGATTGCCCAGGGAAATAAAGAGTATTTGTATCTATCTGTACTAGAGGCTATCTCCCTAATTTTATCTTTGTGGCCTGATCTACCTCATTAGACTAATTTTATAATAGTTCATTAAGTGTCATTGCTGAAGTATCACGTTTTCTCTTCGCATCTCAATTGGCTCCCAGCCTAAAACCCCCTAAAAGGTCTGTCACACTGGTCTTCTTAATGTAACATTTTTTCACGAATCATATTGATATTCCCCGTACTTTCTACTTCTTTTTGGCAAAATTTCACCCAAGGATCCCAAATACTTGCGGCATATTTCAAACGAGGCTTTACCAGGCAAAATTAACACATTTAAAATTAACATATTTATTTACATTCTCATTACATAACCCCACTATCAGTTTAATCAAGACACTAAAAGGATGTCATTTGAAGAATTTTTAGGTATTAGAACAATATGTGAAATAAGTTTATTTTTCCGAAACTTTTCCTGATACTTTTTATGCAAACCATGTTTACCAAGGAATGAGTTTCTTTCACCATGGCACATATAATTATTAGAATAGTTCTATTTTAGATTTGCGACGGAAAAGAATCAAGATGAAAGGTAATTTGATGTATCAAATAAACATTTTAAGGAGATATAAGTCATAAATTTGAGATAAAAAAGCGGTATTAGCCTTCTACATTGGTCCCATATACTCTTAAATGGTTCTTTTTAAGACATTCCGAAAAGGTCACAGGCATTCCACGACTCATGCACGTAATGACACCACCATATCAGTAATTTATCAATTGTCAATGTGACGCGAGTTACTACTAATACGACCAGACAGGGGAAATATATCCTATCATTTGTCGGAAAAAAACAAGGCCTGTAGAAATAGCATTTCAAAATCAATTTGTATCGAGTGTTACTTTGAAATGGTAGCTTTTGCCTTAAGTAAAATATTCTGCTTTTTCGAATAATCACTGACAATTCCCATTTTACAACCAAGCGGTAAAATGTCCGTTCGTTTGTCCGACGCTGGGAAGCAAGATTATATTAAAACCCAGTACGAGGCATAACTTATGTCATTACCAAACCCCGTGTTATGGTTTCCCTTGGCTACGTGCCCCTGAATCATATTTTTTTCGGATAAGACTTTATTATATGATACTAAAGAAAAGACAGGCATATGTAAAATTGTATCCTCGCAAATGCATGAAATATAAGCTTGGTAAAAATTATTTAAAACATCTTCAGCTTTCTTCCCTCAAAATAATTGAAGAACACAATACTCATTAATACTGATTGATGTATATTCCTAAAAAAAATACGCTAGCTATTTTTAGGAGTACTTCGCGGTACGTTGATGAATTAATCGGGTTGGCCACGATAATGCAAACTCGAGGAATAGTATGGTTACAACGCTTTAGGGGTTTAATCAAAGGATAAGCTTTTGCACGCTCATCAGCAACATGATAGCAAATTGAAATGTGAATGTTGGGTTGATTAATTTTTCGTGAATAAATGTTAAAATAATTAGAAAAAACGTTTTTCACAAATATATAATTGATATTTATAAATTATGAACGCAATAGACTTCAGGAATAAAATTACTTCAATAAAACTATCGATTTTATCACATAGAGTACGATTCTTACATGCGCATGTTATTCATTGCCTGTAAAATATAGCCGCGGTCAATATCACGGAGAATTCTTCATTTCGTTTAATCAGCGTTTTAATTTCTCACAAGAAAACATTTATATTTGTCACTAAATTCACAAACCAGTGACTTGCTGTCTTCCAAAAGGCAACATATTATGCATCACGTAGTCCAGTACAAATGACATGCATTACGTCGTCTAGGCTAAACTTTTGAAGGCATCGAGGCGGAAACAAAGGAATGACGCGAGTTTTGACCTGAGAAACCTTCGCGAAAATGATACGTAATGGTACCAGAAGATAATTTTCCAGGTTGGACAAAAGTTTGTCGGAATGTAACTGTGTACTGACTAGTGCCGGGCATATATGAACAGCAGGCCAAAACTTTTGCATGAGGGTGGAAACTAAGTCTAATTTACTAGACTATACAAGCTGCATCATACTGCCGGTTTAAAGTACTTAAAGAGTTTTTAAAATCATTATGGGCATATAAAAAAAGACGCGTAAAGCATTATTTGAATTAATAGGTATTTAGGATTGCATCCTGATAATCTATTAATATAAAAAAAATTATGTACTACTGAGCAAATATCCACTAATCGAGGGAGTGTTCATTCATACGCAAATTAACATTTTTACAGTATAAAACTCCCAATGATTAAAAATCACGTATAAAACACAAATGTGAATTAATAAATAATGAGATAGTGCTTCATTAAAAAAATGGATCTATATTTGTGCCATTGAAGAATCTGTGGTATTATTGTGGACCCCCTCAAATTCCATGAATAAATTCGGTAAAATTGATGAATGTACTAGAAACAATACGAGAAGAATGGAGCTATGAGCGACCATGTACATAAGTAAGGTTGTCAATAAGTCTCCTGTTCTTCGTATGTACTTCTATTTTCTTCAATGCATTCATTAATTCCAATCTATTCAATCCATCAAACGGTGTCTCCAAAAATAGGAAACAGACATATCCCCATTGTATTTTATGTTTTTCTCTATCGTATTAGTTAACTCATTACTGCAGTGACATCACGCGTGCCTCTTCTCTTCCTGAACCTTAACAGATCATCCCCAAAGTAATCATATGCCCAATATTCAATCCTCTTATTCATGATTTTGAGAACTACTTTAGCTAACTGCCAAATCAAACTTATAAATCTTTATTCCTCAAGTATTGCAGCCTTACACATTTGTGGAATCGGAATGAAGGTCTTCATAGAATTGTTAGTTCATATGGAACAAGATAAGAAATGGTTAAACTGAGATAAGTCAAAAATGGTTGCTGGAGAAAAAATATATTAATTAGTCACAGTATAACGTCAAAAAGTTCGGATGGTATTTCTTAAAATACAAGGTTGATCAAAAAATGAGAACAAAATTTATACCATGAATAAAAATCACAACAAATAATTATGATGAATATAATAAGACTATGTAGAAATGAGTTGCTATTTAGAACAATGTAAACAAATTATTTGCAAAGTCCCATAATGGTAACCAACTTTTGACCCTTTTAAAGTTAAGAGAATGTGGAAGTTATAAATGGAAAGACAGAAATACCAAATTACGAGTTATTTCCGTTTGCAGTTCAAACTACTGTGCAAATATATTTTACTAAAAAACCAATAACCCTCGAAAATGTTTAACTCGATATATTTTAAGAGTGGAGTTCACTATTTTTACGACCGTGAGACGTTGCCATTAAAAGCTGCAGTAAAAGCAATAATACAAGGGATTTCAATATGATTTCATGGAATAATGGTGAATCCAAAGTGGACAGATGTAAAAGCATGATATGAAAATGTATTTCTAAGGAAGGTGTTAAAAGTCAATGGAGGACATACATATAGAGGAGTAAGGGAAAACTGATTGGACACATCATGAGGCAAGAGAGCTAACTGAAACCACAATTGAAGTACCAATATAGTGGACGAATTGTATGGCAAAACCAAGGGAACTACGACAAAATTGAGATACTGGCGGAAAATAGAGTAACATAGATCATTTTAAAAAATATAATCCTAGTTTTACCAACCAATAATGCTGATGAAACTGCAAGGATCCAATGTCTAGGAATAAGGAAAAATAACTAGGGTGATTATCTTCACCTTTATAGATCAAAAGACCACATCTATTTATAAAACCGCTGTTTACCAATGGTTAAAACATAGAAA
Organism: Hetaerina titia; assembly: GCA_037158775.1. Lineage (NCBI taxonomy): Eukaryota > Metazoa > Arthropoda > Insecta > Odonata > Calopterygidae > Hetaerina > Hetaerina titia. Next base: position 82,103,987 of record CM073777.1, on the reverse strand, counting down.
TACGATCCTCATTCGACAGAGTGATGCAACACTTAGTCATAAACTAACTGAAGGGGTACGTAAGCATAGAAAGAGTAAATACATTTATAAATGTCACACGCAATGAAAACAAAAGGGGATCGCGTAAGCCCATTGTAAAATGGGCTTACGCGAGACGGAAAGAAAACCATCATCCCTCCGCTCTTCTCGTTTTCCCAAAGAGCTCCGGTTCCCTATGCGACAATTGCTCACATAAGCCGTTCACCCAGTTAGGTCACGAAGTCGTATCCAGCCCTCCTACCCCCACTCCACCCTTGGCAGCTCCTTTCAACTCCACCCGTCCATGCCCTCACGAACCCTTAAATCCAAACAAATCCGGCTCTTCCTTCCCGACTCCGTAAAGCTGTCACGAAACACCCGATATCCCATCACGCGACAAACGAGTCAACACGAAATGTCACGTGGAGTGAGTGTCTTCCCTCTTTTTCTCTCTTTCCACCCCATGCATCCCTCCTTCCAACTCCCTTTCAGATCCTCCGTCTATTCCACCACACTCAAACCCCCTCGCCAACTTTTTTCTTAAGGTCACATCAGACCTCTTTTCTCCCGGCCTTCCACTTTCGCTTCTCACCCTTCTTCTTTTCTTTCCCCTTACCCCCGCTCTCATTTCGTGCAGTTTCCAGGAATGATTTAGTGGTGGCAGCTCTGGCGCGGGCCAATCTTTTATTCATTGCGCCTAAGAGAAATATAAGGGGAAAACTTGGTTTTGGGCTCAGTTCGATTGCTAGAGCGGACAGGGTGCGGAGTGAGCAAGGCCTATTGGGATCGGGGAGGGGGGCGGCGATGAGTGCCCAACGGGACGGAGAACGATCGGACGAGAGATGGAAAGAGGCTCCGAGTGGGCACCAGGGAACGCGACGCGTACTTGCCGAAGGATAGCAGATGGGCAACCCTTTTCGAGACCACTGATAATGTTTGGTGACCATGATTGATTGGGGCACATCAGAAATTTCAAATGAAAACGATCGCGAAAATCTCCAAGGAAACGAATTGGTGATGAGGATCGCGATTTTTTTGTGGAAATACGAAAAGACAATAAACGTAGAAAATGTGAAAAAAAAAGTTTCAAAAACTCATCTAAACAGCAAAAAAAGCATTTAAAATAAATAAAGCCAGTAAAAGTGAATTAAAAAAAGTGATAGGAATGTATGGAATATTTGAGCAGGGATTTTTCAGGATAAATCTTTCAAATATTTCGATACTAGTACTTGCAATCATAAAAAGGTTTTGAGTGAATAATTTCAATTAGCTCTCAATTTATATAAAACTAAATATTTAAAAACTTATTCAGCCGAAGACTGAAAAATGACCACTCGGTCGGAGGGCGACACCGTATACTCTTGAGGTTTTATCGTATGATATTATTTTAGATGCCATCTTGTGATAATGGCAACTGAATAACTCTATAAAAAATTCGGGAATACCATTTTAATCACAAAAGTAGTTAAACAGCAGACTATAAAAATACTCCAACGATGCCAAAATCTTAAAAAGCCTAGAGTAACTACTAATGCATAAATTTGTTCTGTCTAATAAAGTTTTCGTACTTCTAGACTTTCAATCAGTTAGGTGATGGTCTAAAGAGGGAAATAAAATATATGTTAAAATAAGCGGAGACTAGGAAATTCATGCGAAAACCGTTTTTATCTATGCTTCAACTTTTCCCTCATATACTTGCTGCAAAAACCAAATATGTAACATGCACATGTTTTATTAGAAGTTGCCAGAGATTGCGATGGTGCTTTTTCTTATCTTTTGAATGTTTTTGATGACACTTCCAGGAATCTCTTGGACAAGGATCAAGAGTTTAAGGTTAAATCGTATTCGTATAATTAGTTTTTTATTCAAAATTTTAGAATTGCACTTGAAAAACACCGGTTGATGTTGAAGAATTCGACGCGAGACTTCTTACCGAACCAGGCACTAATTATTAGGGCATCATCAACATATCAGGAATATGATATCTTCTTGCGAAATTAGTAGTGCATATCCTACTTGGCGTTTAATAATAAACATTGAAAAATACTTCATGAAGACAAAAATATTTAATTATTTTTCTCCTCAATAGGACCATCTATGGACAACGAGCCAATTTAAATTGCTTCTCCTTTGATTGTTTCTTTTACATCAATTTTCTTTCGTTTTTTAGCTTTTATTTACATATTTTTTTCAAAGGACAACTTGAGATACTTTCTTTTCTCTCTCTCACTCTTTTTCTCTAGAAGCCCTCCAATTTTTTACAGTTTATATCTCTAACATCTAATTTGTCGCCTCTTCTTATTTTACATCCCTGTTCCTTGTGAGTACTTTTTCATGTCTTTCTTCCCACCTTGGACACAACTTGTTGCTTCTTCCTTTTCCCAAATATATTTGAAGGTTCGTTTTACTAACCAATTGCTAAGTATTCTGTAATATAACCCCAGTTATAAACCCACATGCCGGTTTAATAAATGAGGGTAGAGAGTTCATCTAGCACTAAGTCCAACCGGGAGTAAAATTAACTAACTTGGGCAGGTGTGGTAGTTCATTTCCATGTTCCCACCATTAATTCCCGGTGATAACCTGTACCCCACAAAATAAAACAGCTTGGATAATCTGTGAGTGACGTCCAAGGGAATAAATCTCTGTCCTTCCTGTCAGTGGCCTAAAGATCCAATCATTAGTCAAAGGGCTACCGTGTCCCTATCTACGAGGGGTATTCTTAAAGTAAGTACCGTTTGCTTATATTTAAATATTGGCGCTTCAGAACACAGTTTTGCTCCTGCAGCGCCATGTACTGATTCATTGAGAAGCTATAGCAGCATTTTTTTTGTTTCAGAAGTCGTTCGCTTGTCCGTGCATGCAAACACCAATGTCCGCGACAATCGTTGATCCCGCCAGCTGTGAAGTGCGTTCTGTCTTACGATTCTTGTATGGAAAAGGATTGTCGGCTGCTGAAATTCATCGGGAATTATGCCTAGTTTATAAACCTACAATTATGAGTGAAGAAAAGGTTAAACAATGGTGCAGTGATTTTAAAAATGGACGAACAAATGTCCATGACGAAGAGCGAAGTGGTAGGCCCAGTATTTTGACCGATGAAATTCATTCGCAAGTGGAAAAAAAACTGCGATGTGATCGTCGATTGACGATTGACAATTTATGGCCTGGATGAATAATTTCCTCACCTTGGACGCACTACTGTCTACAATGTTGTTACGGAAAACCTCGGATACCACACATTGCGTGCAAGGTGGGTACCGAAAATGCTCACCGACCACCACAAAGAGCAAAGAATGTCCAGTGGACGAGAGTTTTTGGGTCGTTGGGAACTCTTTAAACCACCCACCGTACAGTCCTGACCTTACACATAGCGACTACTTCCTCTTCTTGCACTCAAAACAGTGGTTCGGTGGACAACGTTTCGAAACCGAAGAGGAACTCAAGAATGGCGTTGTCGATTGGTTCAACCCTCAGGCTGCGAGTTTCTATGCAGAGGGGTTAAAGAAGCTGGTGCAGCGGTACGAAAAATGCTTAGAAGTGAATGGCGATTATGTAGATAAGTGAAGTAGGTTTGTGGCTAACTAAAAGTGCCAATAAAATGTGTTTCAAATGAGTATATTTTTTCCTGTGACCAAACGGGCCTTACTTTATGAACACGCCTCGTACTATGTATTGCTGTCCAAAGAATGGGAGCCTTTCTTTTTATTTTTACCGATATATTTTCTAATTTTTTTAAAATTTTATCATTAGTCCTAGGTTCAATTCTTATGTAGGGTTTATTGAACTTTGTATGGTCATAATAATTCGTCTTTCTAGTGCAACTAACTTGTCTAAAGAGTTTAAAATAGTGCTGATTTGTAAGATTTTGAGTAAGTTTGGAAAAGTCTTTCTCAAATACTGGGTAGTTTATTACAATTTATTACATGTGTAATTTAAAAAAATATATTTTGAATTTTAAATATTAAATTCATTTCACACGTGGCCAAATTCAAATGTAAGATTTACGCCATATGAAGAAATGAAGTTAACTAATGATTCAGCTACATATTTGGAATATCAGAAATTGTATAATGAAACAAATATTACCAAAAGTAAATTTATTTAGAATATCTGATATCAATGAAGTCTATGGCAAATATAAATTAGGTAAATACTTAGCATTCGATTTGACTCGTAAAGCCTCATTTTTGTACAATTAAACCTATATTTGTGTTTTGATTACTAGTTCAAACTAATTAACCTTCATCATCATAGGTAAAGTGTTGCTCTAATTTTTTTCAACAAACAGTAGTTTTTTAATACGCATTTGAAGTGATTTAACAATAGAAAAACGAAAATATTTGAACCCATTCATATCATTACGTGCACTTAAAGTATAATTTTACATTTTCTACCCTCGAGAAATTGAAATATGAAAATGATTTTTATGGCGCAACTGCAAATATTTGCTTGATCCCAAACAAATTTACTTTAAACAATGGTAAACAGCAGAGTGTTTATAGATACCTTTGTTTGCAATACAGCTTTCGGGTCAAGGGTAGTTTGATTCGGTTCCAGCCATCCAATTTACTTTTTCGGTTGTTGTTAAGTGCCCATAGACTGGTAATTGATGACAATATATCCACGTTCTCGATAAAAATGCGACGGATGTAGGATTCAATTACGAAATGGCTATCACGGCCTCTAATCTGGGAAGGGATCACGACAGGGAGTTAATTTTACGGACAACTGTTCTTTGCCAAACGTTAACACATGAGCGCTAACATCCGGAGATGACGAGAGACGAAATTTTTGAATGATGATTGCCGTTGCAAATTCTCATTGAGCGGTGCCATCGTGTGAATAAAGAGGAGTTAAAGAGGTTAATAGGATTATGAACGAACAAATGGTAATAGCGAGGTTGAATTTCAGAAAGTGCCAATCAAAATCTGTTATCCGACAGGGACTACGTCCTTGTAAGACCTCCTATACCGCCATCTAATTCTAATAACTAGATATATCCACGTAAACCTATTATTTATGCGTTTTATTTCCAACACATTTTGGAGTAAATGAGTAGATAGATTTCAGAGGTACCACCTATTTTCTAACAAATCCATCGGTATAAATAATTAACCGAATAAAAATGAAATTTCCCCCGGAGATGTATTGAACAACTGCAAATTTTCCAACGAAAAATTATCAACTATATTGACTTGTTTTGAAACAATAACCGGAAGCAACGTGCAATCGAAATGTTTGTTTACGTTGACCCTGAGTTAAAAAAAATCTAATGAATTATTGCTCTTAGGGATAGGAATTATTACTAATCCCGTCAATTCATTATTATTATTGTTTCTTCCTTGAAAGAACCATCTAATCTATATGAAATTATATATATTTATTGATTTTGGTGCCATTAATAAAATACAATGATGTGCAATCACATTACAATTAAAGGCTTTATTAATGGAGAAACAGCCCTAATTGCATAAATTAAAAAGAACAATGAAATCAAATTCTATGGAAGTTTTTAAAAGTTTAATCCATAGATAATTAAATACTAAAAACCATAAACATAGTAGTCAACCCGATGATCGGTTTAGCAGGAGATGTAGAGTCCACCCAGTACTAAGCCCAACGGCGTGTAAAATTCACACATCAGGGTAGGCGGCCAGTTCCATTCCCAGTGCCGGGTATGGTTTCCCAGGAAGATCTGGTACCCGAAAAATCTGCAGCAGGATCGGAGCTGCAGGTGCCCAGAGAGGCTTGCCCGAGAATCGAATTCGGGCTCTCCGGCACGCATAACAAATGCTTTTCCAAAAAGACGCCGGGTAGGCACAAGAGAATTTTCAATTGCCGTGCACCTTAATGGCTCAATGCAGTAGAAAATCTCTTAGTAAAGTCATTTTAGCGTAAGTGGAAAAGTGCAGCAATGTTCTATTTTATTTTTTCCTTCAACCAAAGAGTGGCTGAAAAATTTTAATCAGTTTTTTAATAGTAATTCACGAAGGGATTCATTGCATTATCAACTTCACCTACAACCAATAAATTGGCCAAGGGATTAAAATAATCAACACTTACGCGAATACTTCCAAAACAGATTATGACTCAAATTTCTAATAGAATTATAGAAATATATTCAAAGTGATTTTTTAATAATGTTCATGGAATTTTTAGAACACTATTTTAAGAATCATAAAATATTTACCTGCGAAAACGATGTGATTGATGGCACAATTGCTGATAGTAAGAATATGTATATATATATATATATATATATATATATATATATATATATATATATATATATATATAAGAATATATATACATATATATATATATATATATATATAAGAATATATATATATATATATATATATATATATATATATATATATATATATATATTCTGTCTGTTCCTCAGTGAGGCGGCTGCAAAGGCGTCTGACCCCAGTGGGGCGTCCATTAATTGATGGTGTCACGTTAAAAACACTATTGAGGAAGGCAACGGGAAACCACCTCAATTATCATTCCCAAGACAATGATGATGGACGCAAAACAGAAATTGAGTCCTGGCAACTGCGGGACTCGGCCCAGGGGGCCGTGTGTCGTGCCCGACAGCGGGGGAGGCAAGGCTTCCGCGGTCGTCATCCCACGAAATCCTTGCGGGGGAGAAATAACTGCAGCAGGACAGAAGACGCAGAAGAAGAGGAAAGTAGTTAGAATAGGAACATGGAACGTCAGGACAATGTTAAGGAGAGGCAAATTAGAAAATATTAAGCGAGAGATGGAAAGAGGTAATATAGATGTTTTAGGTCTCTGCGAGGTGAGATGGAAGGATAGCGGGGATTGCTGGAGTGACAATTATAGAGTAATATACAGCGGCGGGGACGAGAGCCAAGGAGGGGTTGCCGTAATTTTAAATGAACGGGTAGGAAGAAGTGTAGTCAACATAGAGCAAGCAACAGATAGAATTTTACTCGTAGAGATTAAACCAGAGCCGACGAACTTGGTCATTGTTCAGGTATACATGCCACCGAGCAACCACAAGGAGGAAGAAGTCGATAGGATCTACGATGAGTAAGAGGATATCATCGCGTGTGTTCCTGCAGGGAAACATTTGATTGTGATGGGGGAATGGAATGCGACGGTAGGCGAAGGAAGAGAGGGTGGTGAGGTGGGGGACTATGGGTTAGGCACGAGGAATTCTGCAAGAGACAGAGGTTAGTCTTCACCAACACATGGTTTAGACAACACAAAAGTCGTAGATATACATGGAAAATGCCAGGGGACTCAGAAAGGTATCAGTTAGATTATATTATGGTTAGGCAAAAGTTTAGGAACAGTGTGATAAATTCGCACAGTTTCCCAGGAGGGGATGCGGACTCTGACCACAATTTAGTTGTTATGAAATGTAACGTCCGTTTCAAGAAGATAAGGCAAGGGCGGCGGGTTAGGAAATGGAACGTAGAAACATTAAATGGATTAAGGATGAAGGAGTATCAGCAGGCTGTAGTGAAAATAATGGATGACGGTAAAGAACTGAGTACAATCGAAGAAAAATGGGAATGTATCAAGCAAGGGATATTGGAAGCAACTAAAGACGCTATAGGAACCGTTAACGGGTAAAGAATAATGAAACCATGGGTCACGGATGAGATGATTGCAAAGATGGATGAGAGCAGAAGATGGAAGAATGTAAACACAGAGTTAGGAAAAATGAAGTACAAGTAAGTTATTATCGGGAAGTAAGAAGGCAACATCTGTGCTAACAGTTAAAGATAAGTGGGGTAAGATAATAGTTGAACCAGGAAATTTCCAAGAGAGATGGAAGGAATATATAGAAAAACTGTATGGTAAAGAACTTAGGCCGACAAGGTTAGACATAGAAAAGTAACATGACGTAGAAGAAGATAGCTTGGGTCCAGGCATACTCGACGATGAAATAGAAAGGGCATTGAAGGAGATAAAAGCAAATAAAACCGTGGTGGTTGACAACATACCTGTAGAACTGTTGAAATGTTTAGGAAAATGCGGAAAGAAGGCCCTATATGGGCTGATTCGTAGTATCTATGAAGAAGGAATCTGGCCGGAAGATTTTGTGAGATCGGTGTTAGTTCCTATTCCAAAAAAGACAAAGGCTATATCATGTGAGGATTACAGAACAATAAGTTTGATATCCCACGCGGCTAAAGTTATTCTCAGGATCATCAACAAAAGGATAGAGAGTAAGGCAAATGATTACTTAGGGGATGATCAGTTTGGGTTTAGGAAGGGAAGAGGTACGCGTGATGCCATTGCAGTAAAGAGATCACTAATTGAGAGGAATATAGAATAAAACTAGGACATTTTCCTGTTTTGTAGATTTCGAAAAAGCGTTTGATAGAGTAAATTGGGAAAAATTAATGCGTGTATTGCAGAGAATAGAAATGGATTGGAGGGACAGGAGACTGATCCGCAACCTGTACATGTCTCAGACTGCTCAGGTGCGAGTAGGGAATGGAGAGTCCAGATGGGCAGTGTTAGAAAGAGGGGTAATGCAGGGTTGCTTTTTGTCACCGGTGCTGTTCAACGTATATGTGGAGGAAATGATTAAAGAGGCATGGGACGTTCTGGAGGTAGGAATGAAAGTCGGTGGGGAATTCGTAAAATCGGTTAGGTTTGCTGATGACCAAGCATTAGTGGCTCAGTCGGCCAAGGGGTTGCAAGCATTGCTGAGTGAATTGGAGGTTCAGTGCGATAAATATGGGAAGGGAATCAACATTAATAAAACAAAGGTTATGCGATTTTCCAGAAAGAAAAAGGCTAAGCTAAACATTAAAATAGGAGGGGAAAAAATAGAGCAGGTAGAACAATTTACATATCTCGGAAGTGTTTTGGATCAATACGGTCAAAGTGGTAGGGACGTAAGGAGAAGAATTGCGCTAGGCAAGGAGGCTTTCTCAAGGTGGAAGGAGTTGATGACGGGGACGTTGAGTAGGGATGTTAAGACAAGACTCGTAAAAACTCTGATATGGGGCGTAGCTATGTACGGCGCGGAAACGTGGTCGCTGAAGCAGGAGGATAGACGTAGATTGGAGGCTTTTGAAATGTGGGTGTGGAGAAGAATGGAGAAGGTGAAATGGACCGAAAGGAAAACAAATGAGGAAGTACTAGAGATGGTGGGGGAGGAGAGGGGTTTGTTGAGAGAAATCCTATGGAGGCAGGAAAAATGGATGAATGACGTATTGAGCGGTAGTGGAATGTTGAAGAGGGCAATAGAGGGGAGAATGTTGGGCAAGCGAGGTAAGGGCAGGAACAGAATAGGGATGTTGGACGGAATGAAGGGAGGAAAGAAGTACACCGAGATGAAGAGGGACCTGATATAGATTAGTTTGCTAGGTGGGGAGCCACAAAATGTTTATTTGATTGTTGTGTCCAACCAAAAACCTACCTTAAACGGTAGACTACCTAATAATTATATATATATATATATATATATATATATATATATATATATATATATATATATTGTATTGCTATTTTTACAACAGAAATGAATTTAGTACTTTTACCGACTTAACAAAGGAATTAAAACAGTGCGTTTATTCCAAAAGACAGTAAAATGATAGCAGACTAATTTCATCCACGTAATCCATCAGGAAGAACAGGGCTGGAAAGTGCATAATTTAAAAATACAGTGAGGGAACAATTAATCAAATGCAACGAGAAGATAAGCGTGCGTATTTAAAGACTATGAAGAATTCATTTACATCGATCCATCCAGACATCGATATGGTTTTTGCGCGCCCAGTACGACTTTCTAAAGCATTTCGAAATGCAAACATTTCAAGAATCAACTCCGACAATTGAATAATCTCTCTAATTCAAACCTCAAGGCAACTGCGAACCAAAATAGTATTTGTCAATTAAGTTTCGTTGAAAAACATAATACAACTTCTTCAGATGGGACCGATTTCTTAGTCGCTTACAAGAAACTAAAGGTAGAGAAAACGTTAAAAAAGAATTAAAGAAAGACGAGCAATACTATATATCACGTTTCGCCACTGACAGCGGGAAATGTGAGGAAGACGCTCGATTCTGACGGTGAGCACGAAGGATTAAGGAAAAAAACGAGGAAAGTTGAAGATGCGCCTGGATAAGTTTGCAGTTGTCTAAGAGATGACGGCGACGAGTGAAGACTTGAATATGAGACGGTTTTGGGGGGAGGGACGGGAAACGGGGTGGGAGAGTCCGCGGAGACGCGACGCAGGTAGTAGAGAGAGAGAGAGAGTTGGGCAAAGGGATAGGATTTCGAGAGGATCCCTCAACGTGGGATTTAAAATCCGAATGACGTTTCCCAATACGCAATAAATCCTTCTAAAAACGTTCATGTTTGGGGGGAGGGGGGGTTTGAGCATTCCCTCAAGACGACGCCAGGCACTCATGTTTCCTTCAAAACTGGATGTGTAAGGATTTTGATACGTAGCCAAATCTAAACTCCCCATATCCCACCCCGCCTCTTTCCCCTACCGCTCTCGATCTTTCCCTCAGGACACACTTCCCCCAAACCTTCTGGTACACTCCTTGGGATCGAAAACAAATCTCCCTCCTTCAAATCCCATGAAAAATGTCGAAGTTGTTGGGACGGGTCTGGGAGTGGCAAAAGTTTTCCCGTTTCATTTTAGCTAGGGTGGGCGTGCCCAGTAATCAGAATTTATGGATGAGATAACCAATAAATATTTATGAATATCTCTAAATATATCTGTGATGAGGAAATGTTTAAGACGCTTCAGACGTTTATTCGATCCCCGTAGTGTTAGAAAGAACAATGTTTTCAGCAAATCTTCGTCTAGAAGGAAGCAAGGGGATCCTCATTTCAAGTTAAACGTTTGGAAAACATACTATAAGTAATGGGAAAATTACGGTATTTCTTGAAATATTTTAAAGCATGGAAGTCTGATTTGTGAGCCGACCCGAATTATGACTTTCGCACGCAGTGTATTATTGTGTTTTCAAATAATCATGAATTTTTCACTCATTAATTTTTAGAGCAAATAACTTTATCGTAGAAATTGCAACGATTTCAGAGCGTAAAAATCATTCGCTTTGGCCGGGATTTTTACCCTCTGAATCCGTTGCAATGAAACGCATGACTCCGTTAAAAGTTACTGTTGCGGTATCTTCCGCAGTTTCTTGAAATTTATCGTAAAAACTTAAGAGGCTGTAAATTGGAAGTACATCTTGGACTTAAGGAAGGAAACAACACTATTGATGTAGTTGTAATGGCATATTGACTCACATGAAAAACTCTACAGACTATTTTCTTCCTAAATATTTGACCATTCATTATGTGTGACTATATATTATATATACGATATATATTATACCATTAACCTTATGTGTGACTGCTACAAACAGGGTGGAAGGAAATAGGTGTCATGAAATATTGGTTCATCAAAACGTGTAAAAATCAAAAATAGAGATTATGTAGGAATATGAGGGTATGTTTACAAATTATATACAGTAAGTAGCAAATAACAAAGTTAGAATTAATTCACTTACGGGGGCCAAATGGAGTTCAACAAATTGTGTTGAACTTGAAAATATTCTAAATAGCCTGTAAAAATTATTCCGTAACCCAGCACAAGTGTGCTGGACAGGTGAATAACAAATATTTGATCTATCGAAGAGAAAACCGAGAGAAAATTTTTGCGGTCCATGAAAAAGCCCCGCTAACCTTGAATGTATGTTAAACAAGATGGATTCTTCATTAAAATCAATATCGTTATCATCATAAGCAATCCACCGGTTAAGGTCGGCTTTGGATGAACACAACTACCAATTATCTTGCCTTATAACAAAACACAACCCAACATCCCAATGTACAGGCCTCTCTTTATCTCCGCATACTTCCCTCCATCAATTTTGTCCAACATCCCTTTCCTCGTTTGCCTAACATTCTCCCCTCTAATACAGTCTTCAACATCTCACTGCCGATCAATAGTTCCACATCAATTTTTCCGGACTTTTTTGATTTCTCCCAACAGTTTTCTCTCCTACCCCACTATTCCTAGTACTTCCTCATTCGTTTTTTTCTCTGCCCACTTCACCTTCTCCATCCTCCACACCCACATTTCAAGAGTCTCCAATCTACATCTATCCTCCTGCTTCAGTAACCATATTTCTGCGCCGTACAAAACAACGCTCCATATCAAAGTTTTGATGAGCCTCATCACCTTATTACTTAACATACCTATCATTAATTCTCTCATCAATGTGAAAGCTTCTCTGCCTAACGGAATACTTCTCCTTATATCCCTACCACTTTGACCATATTGGTCCAGAACAATTCCGAAATCAGGAAAATGTTCCACCTTCCCTAGTTCATGATCTCCTTTTTTGATATTTTTTAATGTTATGATAAAAACATATTTTTTAGTTCATGATACATTTTTAACGTCTTCATTCTATAACTATTGCACTAACTTTCTAATAAACTCAGCCGAGTTTACAATACCTTGACTGACTGATATCCTTAAGTTTGAACCTCTGTAAACCTAACTGATTTGATGAACTCCCCACCGACTCTTATTCCTATCTCCAGTTCTTTCTGTGCCTCTTAATATAATTATGGTTGAATTGGGAGTTTATACAATATCACCCTTTATAAATCGCAACAAGTGTTCCCAGAATTCCTTCAGGAAATCACAATCACGGATACTTCGCAAGGTGGTGCATTCGTTGATGATTATCTGGAAGCTTAAACAGAGACAATGACTATCAACCAACGGAAAATACTTTGTAAGAACCAACTCTATTCTCCTGTGTCAAGCATCTGTAATTGGTTCCCATGGAAAAGTTTAAACAGTTTCATCCCTTCCCGTCCCGAGGACCGAAAGCGGAGGGCCGCACATCACGAAAACAAGTTGGAATCCCGAAAATTATCCAAGTCCTCGAGCAAAGTGTCTTGTGTGTGCCATTTACGGTTCAAGTGTTTGTAAGACTCCTCCCACCCTTCTTTACGACACGCAAGCGGACGCGGTCTCCTTAACGCGCTCCTTCGGGCTGCTGTCTCGGGGAAACCTTGGGCAGGCGCGCCTTGTCCCTCTACCCTTCCTCCCATGACCCCCCTACACCCCACGACACACAAAGTTCACGGGTCCGGGCACACGATCCACGCGAACGCCTCGTGCTGCATCCTTTGGGACCTATCACATGCATTCTCAGAAGGGACTAATTAAACTCTCGTCCCTAAGAAGTATTTCGGAGCTGGTTGGGAGGAATTTCTCTCCAGTTGGATATGTGCGTAAGGGGATGAACGTCAGGGCAGAGGGAAAGAGGGAGGGATAGAAGGCAGAGGGAGAAAGTAGGAAGAAGAGGAGAGAGAAGACTACAGGCTGTTTGCTATTTCCCAGAACACAAAACTTTGGCTTGTAAAATTGTCATTTGTTCCCATTTCATACACCCTCGTCCCATCCAAGTGGAATTTCCTCCCTCATCTGCCCGCATGAAGAGCCGCTAAGTGACTGTGATTACTTTAAACAATTTCGGTCTTTCGACCACTACGCACTACGCACACATAGCCGTAGAAGAAGCTCAAGAAGAGTCACACAAAAAATGCGGCAGTTGAAATGAAAAGAAATCAGTGCAGCAATAACACAATACTCTTCACCTCGATAATTAAAGTCAAGCAAAATTTCGACTTTATTTCCTTACTAAAAATTCTCCGGCCGTCTGAAATTCCATTTATATCTTGTTCAATTGATAATGAAAATCAATTTTCTAGTAATAAATACAACGTTGTAGTCAAAATTATCGGTTACTATACCATAAAAACACAAAGAAACTTGAAATAAGGTTTCTTGACCGTGAGATGTCATGTTTTTTTCTTGGGAGATGCAAATAAGTGTATCTTCGAACTTTTATTTAGTCTGTGTCCGTCCAAAACCTATCCTTAACGAAATTATACAACCAACAATAATCAGAAACCACCTTTCAGGAATAGAAATACATTAATTGAGAGAGAAATTAAGGATAAGACTTAGTTAAGACACATAAGTCAAAATCCATGCCCCCGTGAGTGCTATTAGGGCAGCAAAATGCATGAACACATCATATTACTCTGATAAAATATATTAAGTACACCTCCCTAGCAAAGACTAAAACCTAGACGTGGTGGAAGGGCTTGTGCGCTCCGATGAACCCTAGAGCTGGCGGAAGCAACTAATCACTCCTAGTCGGACCACCCATACTGCCAGAAAGGTCGAAGGTTAGGGGCCAAATGACTGATAGTCCACGCAGCGTCTGTTCTTCCGAGAAGGGCTACAAAGGCGTCTGACCCCAGTGGGGAGGACAACACATGGTGTCACATTAAAAACACTATTGAGGAAGGTAACGGGAAACCACCTCAATTGTCATTCCCAAGAGTATTATAATGCAAACTATAGAGAATATGAGTTCTGGCAACTACGGAACTCGGCTCATTCGGCCGTGTGAGGTGCCCAACAGCGGGAGAGGCAAGGCTTCCTCGGTCATCCTCTGACGAAAACCTTTGAATAGCTAAAACCGGGAGCAGCAGCACGGTAGACGCAGAAGAAGAAAACTGAATTAGTTGAAATAGGAACTTGAATTGTTAGCACTATGGTGAGGGCAGGAAAATTAAAGAGTATAAATCGAGAGATGAAAAGAGAAAATATAGGCATTTTTGGAAGGATAGCGGGGATTACTAGAGTAATAATTATGGAATAATATACAGCGGCGGGGAAGAGAGCTAACAAGGATTTCCATTATATTGAAAGTAAAGGTAGGGAAAAGCGTTGTCAGTACAGAGCAAGGAACGAATAGAATATTACTAGTAGAGATAAAAGCAGAACCGACAAACTTTGTAATTGTTCAGGTAAACTTACCACCAAGTTATCATAAGGAATAAGAAGGGAATAGAACGTACGATCAGTTAGAGGATACAATCACATACATTCCTGCCGTAATGACATCACTAATCGAGATAAATATAGAATGCAATCAGGACGTATAGGTATTTGTATCTGTACCTGCATTTACCTGTTACGCATATTTCAAGAAGACGTTTGATAGAGTGAATTGGGATAAAATAATGAGTATATTGCAGAAAATAGGAATAGACTGCGGGTACAGGAAGCTAATTCGAGACCTGTACATGTCTCAGACTGCTCAGATGCGAGTGGGGAACAGAGAGTCCGGATGGGCAGTGTTCGGAAGAGGTGTAAGGCAGGGTTGCCTATTATCACCGTTGTTGTTCAACGTATATGCTGCGGAAATGATTAAAGAAGCAAAGGAAACTCTAGAGATGAGAATGAAAGTCGGCGGGGAATCCGTAAAATCGATTAGGTTTGCTGATGGCCAAGCTATAGTTGCTCAGTCAGCCAAGGGGTTGCAAGCATTGCTGAGTGAATTGAAAATTCAGTGCGATAGATATGGGATAATTATCAATATTAATAAAATAAAGGTTATTCGATTTTCCAGAAAGAAATAGATCAAAGATAATAATGAAAAATGAGATTAATTCTTTTTCAATCCTTATGGGAAAAGCTAAAATTTGATCCCAATATGGTGAGCACATTCTCTTACCACCTATTTAATACCTCTGCTGTACTAACATCACCTGCCACACATCTTCAAGTGAAATTGAATGTTATTATTTAGATTCATGCTAATTGCATTGTAATTATTAGTGAATCTTCTAGAGAAAAGGATTCATGCGCTTCAAGTGATATTGAGCTGGCTCCGACCATTTGGCAGCACAGTATGTACTCGTATTAGCCCATATTTTGGAATACGAGCTAGAGGAAGTTTTGATAAACAAAGTCATGGCACATACAGTTTAAAAAAAAACAATATCAGGGAAAAGAGAGTTCACAAAATCGTAGATAATACATTTTTTTCGAAAGATACTTATTCTTTAAGATAAGGTCTAATAGATATTCAATAACCGCCATAAAACTTCAATTACTCGCTTTTCTCAAGGGTAATGTAGTGAGCAACGTAATCGATTCAGAAGACCCCACTAAAACTACATGTAAGACCACGTATTATTTTGTACACAAATACGACTCAATATTAGAACAGAGTAAGCTGGGAAAGTGGGAAATATAGAACGTATTTGTTTTTTTAACTTAACTAAACTTCTGAACTTAAATGTTTTGTATAACATTAAAATAAATGATCGGATTAAAAACAAAAAATTGTACTGATGCGGATTGCGAAGATTTGCGGTAAGAAGAAGGCCTGATGGAACAAATTTAAGTTTTTTTCAGATATCCATGCTGCCAAATTAGAATTGTTATTTAAGGAGGTTGCATCGTGACCTCTTGAGTCAATCCGTCGCCTTAGCTCATATATTTTAATGGGGATTGAGGAAAAGAAGTATAACACCCATCCATGTATATTTCGTAAACAGATATCATGCGAATATACAGTTCGCAAGCAATCTTTAAGAGGTTCTCATTGATAAGACATATATTCTAAAGTACACCAGAGACAAGTCTCATTTGATGGTAACACTAGTAACTATTATAGGGTTCTAGATGAACAAAATGTGTTTCTTGTAATGGAATTAGAGCTCATTCTACATCATTGAAATCTTTGTTTTGCTTATTTATAGTACCAACCAGTTAAGGTCATGCTAACATTGTCAACAAATATCGAATTCTAAATAAAAAAATGTCGAGTATCAGAAACGACAACATCTGCCACTTAACATTTACAATATTTTTTGTTGCTTACTGATCATTTAATTGAGTTTATTCACTCAATTCTATCAATGAAAATTATGGATTTTTACTCCATGAGTTTCACGGACATACCGATGAGATTGGGATAGTTATCAAAAAACGAATATGTTAAGCCCAAACTTGAACGCTTCAAATTAACATTTTTCATCTCTCTTCATAAGGTATGTACGATGAACGAAAAACTCGAGGTAGTTTAAACCGCAATAAAGGAAGGTTTCCAATTTAATCAAAAATTTTGGATCCGATTATTATTAAGATATCCGTGAAAAACGAACAGTTTTGATAACACAACGAATTCATAGATTTTAGTGGATATAATTAAAGAGGCAATTATCGCTGAAAGCAGAACTATATCGGTTTTTCAGATCTACCATTGGATGAATATGAATTGTTCTCCGGCGATTAATATAATACTTTATCCATTAAAACTTCCGTAACAATTTCTGTTAGAGTAATATTGACTGTAGCGGCAGCTTGCACTGTTGCATAAATTAGTAAAATTAACTTTTCTACTCATAGAATTCTCCACCGAGCCATTATTTATATGTGTGCTTTGCTCATGGCAATGGATAGCAACCAGATTATTTACCTAATTTGAAACAAATAAACAAGCAATCATAAAACAGTCATCTCTAAAATAGTACCTACTTTATATTAAACGGTAGTTAAAAATGTGAAATAAACACAAAAATTATATGACAAGAATTCAGTTTCCCATCCACATGTATATTCACATACATGGGAGAGGAGATGAAATGAACATAAAGAAAAGGTTGTGTTAGTTTTTTGTCTCCTAGCTTCCAATCCAGAGGGCCCAGGTTCGACGCCATGAATTGGCTGGATTTTTCAATCTAATCCAGAACTCTACTTCCATTACTATGTGGTGAGGTCTTTAAATGGAGTACGACAGTTCATCAGAAGATATTTGGATGTTTTGGCGACACCTTGTTTTCACTCTTTACGAGTACAATAATGTCTACGCCGGGTTTCTCTCCACCTTTATTCCATTCCATAAACATCACGCCCTTAGCAAATTACACGCCTATTCCTAATGGCGCAAATTACATCATCAGTCGGTCGCATACCCATATAGCTGCTACTACCACAGCAAATGGTATTCAAGGAACTGAGTTAAGGGCGAAGGAAATTAGCGTGTTTAATTTCGCAGACGGCATACCAATTACAGAAACTAACCGAGGAGAGACTATCAGGTATCATTGAGCTCAACTGACAATTCCAAGCTACGACGCAAGTTTGAATCAGTTTCAAGATAATATCTTTACGCTGAAGTGAAAACCGAACGTTCATATTGCGCTAATGGAAGTGCAGTCGGAGCTGATGTGTGGGGTCATGCATCTATCTCGAATGCAGCAATCTAGAGGCTCGACATACGTCAATTGAATGTGGAGAAATCAAACTGAGCAGGCATTCAGATTGAAACAGCGACTAAAATACTTAAAAGAACGTGAGTTCACGCACAGACGGAAATATTTTCGTTGAGCAAGGGAATTCTATAGATGAGAGACAAGTGAACAATCAGACTGGATAAGAGTTGTTTGAAACGGATGCTCAACATTAGACGAACCAAGAAAATGAGAAAAAGAGATTACGCGGACGTCTGACCTAGAGAGGCAAAAAGTCAATTCTGACTCAACGAATAAAATAAGAAAAATATGGCATGAAATGACCCTGAGGCATAGTGGATTTTCCAGGAAGTTAATTGCAAAAGAAATGTAGGGAGGGGCCCAGGATGAATGACAAGGGTGGAATACAAGAGCCCAAATTAAGATTAATGCGACGACATGGAAGAGATTTTGAGGACCTAAGAGAGTTGGCGGTGATGTGGAAGAACGGAGTGCTGCAATCGATCAATCTTTATACTATGCAAGAAATTAAATAAATGAATTCACGACTCAAAAGAGATACTTGGTTCATATAATAAAATATAATCAATTTTACTCTCATTTTACGAATTTTAAAAACTACTTTCCGTAAAATATTAAGAAATTAATTCCAGTACAGCATTCATTCAACAACGTTGTTATTCTTAATAATTTTATTTTAAATTTTTATTTTCTTTTTCTCCAAAATAAACAAAGATTTTGGCTATGGTACCTTCGGTGCCGGCTTGACCTCACATATCGAGGAGAATTTTGTCGAGAGAAGTACACGGAGATAAATTAATTACCATTCAAAACATCTGATGAAGCTAAAATTAAAATAATCACGCCAAAATTAATAGCACGCGAGCCCTGGACGCTCGGCAACCTTTTTTTTCCCCGTGAAGAGAAGGAATAAACAGATTGCGTGGGAGAGACCGAGGGCGGAAATTTAAATTCCTCGCTCGCGTTCCCTTAACGACGTTGTTAACACCCCCAAACCGACTCTCCTCGTCCAATCTTCCTCCATTGTTTATACTAGTGACGCCACCACAGACAGAGAGGATGCTAAAAACATCTCTCTCTCTCTCTCTCTCTCTCGGTCTATCTCCCTCACTCTGATAGTTAAATTAGGAATCCGTCCCCGCTATAGAAGGATGGAAACTAAACCGTGTGCGGCATTGGGGAACTGGGGTGGGAGGGTTGGGAGAGAAGAGGGCTGGGATGGAGGGAAGGAAGGGAGGCGGTGGTCCTATCCGGCCCGTTTCGTAATTGGCCATCAGTACACGCGAAGGCATGCAAATGACTCCCTGGGCCCAACACTTTTCCCCCGTCCTTTTCAAGCCCCGGGAACCGATGGGAGGAGGTAGCACTTCCCAAACCTCTTCACGCATATATATCCCCCTCCTCCCCTCTATCCACCGACCCAAAACACTCGCCGTCTCACCCCTGAAACAACCCTTCCGCCATCACCCTCCCATCTCCCTCCTCGCCTCCCTTTTGGGGATACCAATAACCACCACTATGAGGTCTATTCTGGGGCAAGCCGCGGAGCCAGGTGCGAAAGACATGCCTTCGAAGGGTGGGAGGGGAGGGTGGAGGAATGAGGAGGTTGGGGAGGGAGATGATGATGACCCGGGAGAGGAGGGGGGGTGTGCGGGCGCCGGAAAAGAGCTAAGTTTCCCTGGACGGGGTAGGTGAAGACTGGCGGAGGATTTTAACACGTGCGAGGTTTTGAGGAAAGGGCAGCAGAAGGCGGGCGTTTATGAGCAGGTCAAGGAGGCGTAAATGAGGCATGTGGGGTAACTCGCGGCGGCGCAGGCAGCCACACGCAAATTTAAACCAGAAACGAAGAGAGGATTTCGAATGAACCATTCCATTCTTTTCTCACCTTTTGCCCACGTTATGTAGACACCCTGGATTGGACGTTGAGAGAAGTTCACGGGGAACTACAACAGGACGGGCAGTGGTCTGAACCGCTAGCCAAAAGTCTAAAGAGGCCCTACTCCCCCAAGTCCCCGAAGTATTTCAACAAATGCACTGCATTATATTCACCATCGACCACCAATTAAGCGACACAGGTTTTCATTGAAACTAATTTAAATTTGTTACAGTAGATTGCAAGGTTAACTGGAGTGCAAATGGCATCTTCACAGCCCGAAATGTTCCTACAAATGCTATTAATAACGTCCACCATCAGCCAAACATAGAACGCCTTACGTATTTATATTTTTTTAAACGCTTTGGAAAAACTTGCAGATGAATGACGCAGTATGTGGAATTGCATGTCTTCAGCAAAGATTAAAAAGACGAAGCCAATGTAGAAGCAAAGTAGGAGAAAAATATGGTATGAGGACATAATGTTATTACAAAAAATACAAAATCGTTTGTAGGGTTTTTGAAGATAAATAAAGAGGAAAAGAATGTCCTTTAATTAAATAACTTATGAGGAAGAGATATACAATATTATAATGCAATGTCATGATGTAAAATAATTTCTACAGAGTAAATAAATAACCTGTAAAAATGATACAAACCTAAATATAAGAGAATGTTAATACAAAAAAAATAATATATTCTACAGCGATTTTAACAAATTCATGTAGCCTTGCAGCATCGATTTCCAACCTTGTGTTCATATTTGAGCAGTTCGTTCGTTGTTCGTTGATCTTTTCTGTCTTAAATATCAAAGAGAAAATAAATTTGTCATTTGAACTGGTTACTGCATCATAATCCTCCTACGCCAAGAAACAGCAGAAAGTCGTCGTGTCTTCACTGTTGTAGAAAAAAAGAGCACATTTACTAGAGTTTTAGTAATAATCGAATGCTGAGAAATGAAATTATGTCAATTATGCAAATAATTGTACGTAGCATGGCTCTATTTTTATGCAGAAAAGGTAAAAATGAACAAATAAGAGTTTGCAAACACCATTGTTTGCAAACATTTCCTGCCATGAACCATGGTTTTCCACAGGTTAGTGCCATAAAAATTTAGAGGGCATACTAAAAAAGAGCCAAGCATTAAAAAGAGATAATAGAGCGTCGTACTCAATACGAGGAGAAATATTGATAAGCTGTTCTACCTACGTTGATATTCTCACCACGTAAAAAAACCTATGATAAGAATAAAGACGGTTCATTTTAAAAGGCTTGAGCGTGGGATAAACAGGTTCATCTCTTCCTCCCTTTTAATGATTTCTGGGATGATCATTTAAATTTAAAAGTTTCTCTTTTTCCAATTTTGGTGAAACGACATAACGATCCCTTCACAATGTAAATGGTCTCGAAGAAGCCTGAAGATTTAAATATAAATGTGCTGACTGCATGGGTAGGGTCCGTGTGCATGACAGAATAAGAAAGGAAGTCAATTAAAGGGATTGGGAAATTTCCTGTTTGGCGTGCCATTGGAGATAAGACACAATTTCCCTTCACGGAGGAAGGGATAATTTCGGGCTCAAATGGGTTGGAAGGAGGAATTTGGACGGGGTCAATCTCTTAATCGGATGGAGAGTACATTTTCAATGAAATATGTTCACACTCACGCCTCTTTATAATATGCCGTAAAGAAACGAGTACTGTATTAAAAATACTATTTTGGATTACAGCACTCAGGAAAACATAAAAATAAATATGATTATTTCTAGCCAATGGTGACAACGGATAAGATTATACAATGACATTATAAATTATGAAATAATGTAATGATAGAAATATAAATACTATACTATGTTTTACGAATCGAAGTCATAGCAGAATTTTTTTGAGATATTTCTTTCATTTCATATCGAACACACATATCGGTATGATAAGATTAATGCTGTACAATGTTTATTACATCGTCAAATGTTATTTCCATGTACTTTTTAAATGAATAAAAAAGTGAAAATGTAAAAAAATGTCGAAATATTGTAGCTGTTCCACGCTATAATAGTTATTTCGTCACATTAAATGCGTAGCCGAGTTCTTCTCTATTATATTCCATTATCCTTAAAAATACCTTCGTTCTTGGCATGGGAAAATATTTTTTAATAATAGGTTTGTTTGTTCACTCAATTCTCGAGAGCTTCGGTTTTTCCCACTCGCCTCTCCCCCAACCCCTCCCAGCACGTAGGGACATGAGCATGAGGTGAGCAGTTTCCTCACCTCATATGTTGAATATAAATATATTTGACTCCGCGCATTGAAAGCTTCACTTGAAATGACGCAGTACATTGAAACTAGTCAAAAATAAATCCTTATTAAGGGAAATTACAAGAGTCTTCGCCTCTGTTATTATGCAACAGTTCCACCAATTCAAACGTGAATCTGTGATTTATATTCTAATGATTCAGGTTAAAGAATAATGGGAATCCTATCCGATTAACATTCTCCTATTTATGTGAAGAAAATATAAACTAGTGACCTCTCTTTTTAGTCCTAAAATTGATGTATATTTCCGAAATCGAGAGATAGGTACAGTGAGCACAATAGTAGACTTCTAGATCTAAGCCTCTTAATGGAACATCAAAAAATTTATATCTAAAAACATGTAGATTACGACGGAATAAATGTATTTTTATTTATTATAAACCGGATTATTACTGCATTAGGTTGTAATTCGTTCAAGGTTGGATTTGTTTGGATACAGACTAAACACATAACTAAGCCTAGTCTAACAAGACTTAACCTGAAACAGACCCCTCATCACAGTGAGCTTTTTTTAATTTCGAATTAATTCATTTCTCTACACTCCGGCAATATGCACTCAATGGAACCGTTCCTAAATTTTGAAAACTCTTTTAAACTCCAAACGGCACATACGTTTCCTCCACCTACTTCACTTGCCAAACGCTCTCTACTCTACCACATTCTTCAACATTTCATTTCATATTGAAAAAATCTCAATCCACGTTTTATACCCTCTTTGGTTTCTCCTTTCCTAGCCACCAGACCTAGGGCTTAGATGCATGTTTTTCGATCAATTTAGTATTTCCATCCTTACCCTCTTCCACATCTAAAAAGCTTCAAATATACGATCATTTTTTTGCTTCATCAACCATCTTTCCCCGCCGTACTAAACCACATTCTACACGTATGTCGAAGTTTGAGGAGCTAGTCCTTAATTTTGTTGGCTCAACGTATTTGTCATCAATTCCGTCCTCCTTGTGAAAGTTTCCTTGCCTAATACAATTCCTCTTCTTATTCCCCTACTACTTTGACCAATTTTTTAAAACATATATATCCAAGATAGGTATTCCACCAATTTTCAACCCTTTTTGGCAATACGTTCATTAATTCTATCAAGTTACATCTATTTAACTCCGTTGAGAAATCTACGAAACAGAAGAATACATCCTGATTCAATTTTATGTTCTTCTCCTCTATTCGGGACTCCATTGCTGATGTGGCATCACTGGCGATTCTCTCATTCCTGAACCCAAGCTGATCATATTCATTTCCCCTGCTCTCCATCCTTTTGTTGATTAACCCGAGTAGAACTTCACGTGCTTGCGAATTATAATTTATTGATATATTTCCTTAATTTAGGATGGGAACAATTACTAATCTGACGAACTCCGAAAAATGACTCAAACCCCGTCAAATTGTTCACCATGCTTTTGGTCCGATTAATAGGCCTTCATGAATATAAAGGCAGTAGAACAATTTCCATCTATATTTGACTATTTAGCCGACCCTGGGTCTCCAATGTGCACCTTTTGTAAATACTAAAAAAAAACCATTCCAGGAGGAGGCTTTCCCTGAAAAGTGGACGCATTTTCGCTGACGTGATGCGACCCTTTGGTTAAAAGACAAAAAAATACGACGGGAGGGGGGTGGATAGCAAAATCCTTATCCCGTCGTCCAGCCTAACCCCCTCCCCACGAAAAGGAATACTTGGGGTGAGAAGGGAAGGAAAGGAATGAGGAGAGGGAAGGAGGAGGATTGAGGTGCCGGACGAGGGTTAGGTAGGGAAACGGTCTGGGGACGAGGGTGGGTGAGGTCGAAGGGCCTAAGGGAGAGGGCCCGAGAGGGTGCCTGTGCGAGAAGATGGAAGATACATGCCCGGACGGGGAGAATGGGGGACAGATATTGGGAGGCTGATGTCTTATGCGAGAGAGAGGCGGAGGCTTAGGAATTCGACCAAGACAATCTGTGGCCAAAAAGAGTGGGCGTATTTTTTCGGAAGGGGGAAGGGTGAGTAAAGACGAGTAAGGGAACGTGGTAGAGGAGAAGGCTTTTCGAATAGCCCGGAATGGAGCTTTGTCCGTAAGGATGGGAGGCGCTGGGTTGAGGGGGGACATGGTCCGAATTGAGAGGGTTTGGGGGGTTTGGCGGAGTCAGCATCTTTCTGGAGCATCCAGCAGTGGGAAGGGATAGAAGGAGGGGGATGGAGTGTGGGGGTTATAAAATGGTTCTCAAGCCAATCCCTTCCGATCACAATCCAGGAAGGAAACGGATAGTTATATACATATCCGAGGGTAGGGTCTGAAAAACGTTGTGCAATGGCTAAACGGAATGCCTTCGGACGTCTCCTATGGTTTATTCTCGGTTTTTTTTTAAGTGATGAAACCCTTTAATTCAGACGTTTTTACGCCTGCCTTCACCATAAATATTCTCTTAACGACCATCGTCCCTAGCAAGAAGCGTCGGAGTCAATGAAGAGGGGAACAAATGAACAGCGGAAGGCGAAGCTTCGTAGGTCGATCACTGAAGTTTGTGAGGTATTCTCCACAGGAATTCAATAACCTGAGTCCGGGAGTGGGCCAAAACACCGTCAGGAATTTTGTAACAGATATCCTGTATTTATAATGTTCCAAAATAATAAATGATCCGACCATGGCAAGTTTAATTTATTTACCCTGTTATATTACTTTTGATATGATATGTTGTTGAATTAACCAAATTTCGAAATTAGCTGGTTTATCAGCTTTGCACAATAAAAATTACATATCAAAGACTGAGTTTAAAGGGCACCGATGCAAGATCCCGAGGAAAAGCGGAATTGCACATCAAGGACAATGAAGTTCCATCAATTTTTACACTCAAGTATAGTTTAATGCGTACATACTGGCATCATTTCGTTGTAATTAAAAAACCTTTTGGGCATGATATAGAGATAAAATCATGACTGTGTACATGTAACTGTAACATGTAAAAAGCGTAATTTTCCTTCCGAATTCTCATTTCTTAATATATAATACTAATAATCGTTTTTTGGGTTTAAACTGATCAAGGGTTAACTGATATTTAAAGGGATTTTAAATGAAGTGATGATTGAATTTTATGTTATTTAGTTTGAAATTAAACGCACTATATGTACAGAAAAAAAGAGTTGCTGACAAGAAAACAAATAATAAAGCCCACTTTTTGGTAAAGACATTGAAATTAATAACAGACATAATTTATTTTTGTTGGATTTAGAAAGTTTATTAGTAGTTAGAAATAGACGTGCCAAATTACAAACAAGTAAATAAACAAAGGTTATACAAATAGGTTATAGGTTCTTTAACAAAATAATTGACTTTTTTAAATTTTCAACTCAAAAACATTTTACCAATCATCACCAAGTAAATTCCAATTGATACCAATTTCTCTTGATTTATTGAAATCGATGGAAACTTAATGATACGCAAACCATGATTAGGTCCGCGAATCATAATAAAGAAATGGGCGGAGAGAAAATTCCATAGGGATCGCAAGAGTCCCAGAAAAATCGCACGGGGGAAATGATTGGATTAACTTACGATAATGTGCAATAATTCACCGAAAATCATTGATGAAGAAATGATACAACCTGCAATCCTTTCTGCAGTTTCTATATTAAGTTATTATACTTTTATTAAGGTGAGTACCTTCAAACTATTCTATTATTAGAGTAATTTAAGTAAACCCGATTTTTAGCAAAAGTTTTCTGTGCTCTCTCTGTAAAACATATTTTTTTACTTTTTTCATTCACATGTTGCTTCATACATACTATATTGTTTTTATGACTTCAAATATTACTTATCTTTAGAATCTCTTTGACAGCTTCACCCAGGAGTTTTTTGGAACCCTTCTCCCTGAAACCATTTTCTCTTCTCTAATATTCATCTTTTTGATGATTAGACTCTCATCCATTCCTTTACCATAAAATAACGAGGGTATCTCACCTCTATTAGGCATGATTTCAGCCTTTAAATTCTTTCTTTACCCATCCTTTCCTCAATTTCTTCTTTCTCAAAATTTCAAGCACCCTATAATATTGCATTTAGTCGTAACTTATGCTTAAAATTTCATGTTTAAACTTCACTTAAAAACAATAGCATGGGGAGTAAGCTTTTCCAACATGATCATTGAAGCAGGATGTTAGGGGTAGATTGGGGGCTTTTGAAATGGAGGGTGGAGAAGGATGGAGAAGATGAAATGGGCAGAAAAGAAAACAAATGAGGAAGTGCATAGCATGATGGGGGAGGAGAGAGGATTGCAGGGAGAAATCCATAAAAGGCTGGAAAGATGGCAGGAGAGCCTTTTGATTGGCAATGGGTTGATGAAAACTGTGATAGATGGGATAATGTTAGGCAAACGAGGAATGGGTAGGAATAGGATAGGGATGTTGGATGGACTGAAGGGAGGAAGCATGCGGAATTGAAGGTTTCATTTTATCGTCGGATATCATGGTGTATTTTGATTGAAGTGGCAGAAGTGATGTATTTTTATTCGGATTGTGGTATCTAAAAAATATTTGGAACGGTAGAATACGTACCAATAATACTTACTATTAGGCAGCGTACGACTCTTAGCGAATAATTAAAATTAATTCAAGCAGTCGAAACCGAGCTGTCATTTTATGACATGAGGTCTCTCCCGGATTCCAATCAAATAATCTTTGTCTTGAGAACAAACTGGATTGGAAAATATCCAGCACCAACCTAATTGTAAGTGCTACCTACTTTAGTTTACTATTTATGGTAAATAATAATGCTCAGAACTAAGCATTATGTTGTTCTTTGACAAGATTCAGAATAAGCTATACAAGAATATATTATTTTGGTGGGAGAAACTAATTATGATTTAGTGGATTTAGATGAAAGATTATAAAATGGATGAAAAGCATTTTGATTGGCGATAGGATGTCAAAGACTGCGATAGTGTCGAGGATATTAAGCAAAGAGGTACGCGTAGGAAAATGGAAGAAAGTAGAAAGAATGTGGAAGGCAGGAAGAACTTTGTGTAGCTAAGCGAGACCAAGAAATATAGGAGTGTACAGTAAGCGTCCATCGGAAACCTATCTTAAATAATAATAATAAAATCAATCATTTATTTAATTGATTCATTTCTGAGATTGGACACGAAGAAAAAACATCGACACCGATCGTGACAAATCAGTTATTGTTCCAAGGCAGTCGCAAATGACCCATTTGCATATCTCTGGCGCACACCGTATTACTGGAAAAAAGCAATTCATCGACCCTGAAGGGCGAGAGAGGGTAACGTGCACGGAAGTTCTGTTTTCCCATTTCCCAGCTATCCTTCCAGGTGATCTTTCATCGATTCTCGAGCACCGTCCACTGCACCCGAAACATTGTTTACACCGCTCACTCGGGAATTGGGGGAGTTACTGGCGGGAAACACCGACTGTTATCCCCTCTAAGGATAGAGAGTTTGATTAACAGTATTAGGTGCGGTATTTTGTCGAGCCTTTTGCGTGCTCTCAGGGTTGCGGTGAGTTTTGAGTATCGATCGGACCAGACGGTGACTTAAATAGCATCGACTGATTCCATTTGTCATCCCTTGTGATCTTATACTTTGAACTTTCCGACGCAAAATTTTTTTTCCAAACTTTTCCGCCCCTTGAAAAAAGCCTTAAAATTGCAGGGATGTATAAATAGTACGTGGGATCGTAACTAGATATAACACCAATACAAATTTATGAAGCTAAATCCTATGACAATTTTTAATGAAGGGGATTTCCTAAGTTTTTCATAGACAGACGCTTTGTTGAAATGGGAGGGGTATTACATGAATCATCGCGGTTGAACGCATAGAAGAAAACATTTTCTTTCCATAACCAAAGAAGAAAATCTTACACAGTATGAATAACAAATATGTTCCTGTTGGTATACGTCATTTGGAGAAGAGAAATTGTACGCCGGTATGATCTTTTATTCAATTTTGTTTCAATTATCTATCGACACGGATAATCAGTTGAATTTTACCGAAGTGGTAAAATTAATATCCGAAATTATGAGAATGTATCCGACTGAAAGCAATATAACACAATGCGAAAACATTTCCATAACAAGGTTAATATATTGAACGTAATTAATGTAAAATATATCAAAAACCAAAAGTTTACATCATTAATTAATAAATTAAGAGTTTTTAGCACAGTTTTCAATAAATCAGTACTTAATTGAAAAGTTAGAAGCAATTCAGGATTCGAGTGACGAAAAACGGAGACTCTAAACGCACAATATCTAATAATTCAGATAGCAAGCTAACAAGATATATTCACAGTATGCGTCAACAATTTCAAATAAGTTGGCAATAGGTACATACATACCCCTCCCTAAAGGACCTTAAGAAGTACTCAGATCATAAGACGTAATCAGGTAGTCCGATTATGGGCTAAGGATTACTTCCAGAAGAGGGTGAAACATGATCGGAGAGATCAAGGTTGTAGGGGTGAAAGGTCCTACGGTTATCATTTTTAACCATTTGGCTCATGTCTTCTTACGTTTCTAATATTAAGAGAATTTAATTAATACTGCTTTACATTTATTGCAACCCGAACTAATACCCCATTAAAACGATAGCTCTTGATATGCGATCGATATGATTCCCTGACTTATTGAACATCGTTCAGAATTAGATGCATGGTATTGAATGCTGATACCCAATCAGAGTTCGTGTTCATTTAACGCAGCTATTGATAAACAAACCTTGCGTAGTGTAGGTAACCGTTTCCATTATATAGGCTTCCAGCGTGCTTAATTGTACATCATCTCAGTTTTATTACAATTTTTCTCTTATTCATGCCAGTATAAATACTTGAAATTTAAATAAAATTACTTTTCTTCTGCAGATAGCCTCGTACAACAGACCAGAGATCCGTTTTTACGTTAGATTCTTCAAATATTTTTGTATGTCTCGTCACATTCGTCATTCGAGTCTCCTAGATGCCAATCCAACATAAACTGAGTCCAGTTGTAGTCCAAGGAATATTTCCTGTCATAGTCGACGATGCCCTCGTTTTGATAGAATTCCCTTTGGGCCATCCGTCCACGCGTTAATCCATCGACACCGTATTCCTTACCAAAAACATTCAAAAGTTCAGAGTTAACAAATATTTGATCCTCACTTCCGTTTCGGGCCTTTGAAATGAAGTCCGATGGACACTTAAAGCTCTTAGTGCGATGAGTTTGGAGAACGTGGGCGATGAGTGGGAGTGGAATGGGCGTGGTGGTCTCTGGGATTGGGCGCTATGCGTCGGGAGATAAATAAGGCCCTTCGGAACGGCGTTTGGCGTCGGTCTCTCTTCATCACTCTGTGAGTTCATTCTCTCGCAGCCTCGGTGCGCTGCATGGAAAAAGCCGTAATTAAATGTGGGAGGGAGGAGATACTCAAGTTCCTCTCTCTCTCTCTCTTTCCAGTCTGGAGGAGCTATTACGGAGCAATGCATGCGCGTGGATTTACAGACCAAACCTGTTACCTCTATCGCCGCAGACACAGGAGTTCCCAGAACTTGCGAGAGTCTATTCAGTTTTGCCTCCGTCACTCCTTTCTGCTTTAACTACTCCGGTGCAGAGGAAAGTTGTCTTCAGATAGGAATCGTATTCAATTGGTTATTTATCGTTACACATGAGATAACCAGGTCCCATTGTGCATGGAAAAATGATCACGTTGCACCACGTTTGATAAATTTAAATTAATTATAAGATATCATATCGTCAAATTACTGAGGAAATAATTTTTACATCGAAATAAATAGGCGAGGAGTAAATTTTTATCATTCATATTCTCAAAGGTTCTGTCTCTTTTAAATTCCCCCAATGGGAAAGGTGTGCGAGGCGTCGTTTTTTTCAGAATAATAACTCGTCAATTAAATTAAATTAATGCTTAAAATACTAACTGAAGGCAGCCTTAAAAAATAAACTGTTCTGTGTTGAGATGTAAACAAATTTAAGGAAAATGAATTCCTTAAATATTTTGGGAAAATTTCCATTGATTTTTTGGGATTAAGGTCAGATATACGTATGATGCACCGAAGTAACTGTATGTCTGCATGTCGTACAACGGACTATGCTGGCGAAGAAGGCAGAAAAACCTTTCAAAGTGTCAAAGAGACCAGTATGTAAAAGCTGAAAGAGAAAAAATATCAACGTGAAATGAAACGTCAACTCGGATCCTAGCTCACCTGACTAGTTCGGCGAGGCTCCAGTTAACTATTATTCTAGTACACTATTAGTATGTTTCGGCAATACCCCAGGACAATATTAAAATCATTTTCCACACTCATTTTCCTTCTTCAGCTCCTTAGTGTTTCAACCGTTTCTTAATCTCGTTCAAAATGCTTTTTCTCTTCCTCATTCTTTTGGTTCGTCGTCCTAACTCCGACATAACTTCAATCCTTGTCTCCAAAATGCAAAATAAACAGCATATTAAAATGTTGTCCGGTTCTTAATTTTCAATTGCTAATCATGCCAATCAATCAGAAGTTAGGTGTTGATAGATGACAATGGTGTACACCCAAAAAAGATTACTATGAACATAATCCATGCATTGCATAATCGTATATTGTTAGGGTTTTAGGTAAACGGCTAAGAAATTATCATCATAACTAAGAAATAACACCATATCTACAACAATCTCAGCAAGATAACCAAAAGGATTGATACATTCTATTGTTTCAGGTTTCACTTCGTGGAAGTATTTAATATCCATACTAAAAAGAAAGACTTGCACTTTTCCACGTTTTTAAATCAGTGGAAAAGTACTAGGTCTTTCTTTTTAGAAAAGACAAAGGATTGACTTCGAAAATTACGTCATCGCTGCATGAAAATCGGTAGGAGTGAATTCAATGTGTCACTTGAGATAGAGTAATTAGAGAATAGATTGAGTAAGGATGTTAAGAAAACCCTTGTAAAACGTTTAAAATAGAGGTTAGATTTTACGGCGCAGAAACATGGTCTTTAAAACAGGATGAAGGACGTAGATTGGAGACTTTTGAAATGTGGGCGTGGATAAGGTGAAATGTACGGAAAGGAAAACAAATGAGGAATTACTATCTATATATGTTGGACGAGGAGAGTGGGGCGTTGGGAATAATCATGAGGAGGCAGGAAAAATGGGTGAAGGGCGAATTGATCGGAAGTGGGTTGTTGAAGACTGTGATAAAGGGGTGTTGTTAGGGAAACGAGGAAGGGGCAGGAATAGGATAGAAATGTTGGACGGGAAGAAAGGATGAAATAAGTACACAGATATGAAGAGAGACCTGAAGCAGAGTAGGATGTTAGGTTCTGATTTTTTAGGAGAAAAAAATATTTATTTGGTATTTTCCATCCAAAACCTACCTTAATAGATAGATCACATATAAATAACTCGTTCTATAGGCTAAGATTTATTGACGCAGTCATGCCGTGTTCATATTTCCATAATTGTTTACACGACACATTTTTATTTAATGGAAAAATCCATAAAATTTTTCCTGCTCATAGGTTTGTTAAAAAGGGATCTGTATAATTTTTTTCCTGAAAGAGCAAAATTCAGACAATTGTCTAAGGGTGCATATGATTGCATATCGTATTGGCATTGATAAGATGATAGTTTACGCCATTATCAATGAAATTTGGTGACACAAAACCCGCCCCGAAGGTCTTGAGCGCTTAAGGCTCCAAGGTAACCGACCACCTGAAGAAAAACAGCATCGCGACGAGTCCCCAGCCCTCTTACTGTCGCGACTTGGCACCAGCAGACTACTACCTATTCCTAAAACTGAAATACTTCCTCAAAGAGCACCACCAGTGGACCCTAAGTGCCGCCGTAGAAGCTCGCACACATATACTTACGATTCTTTCGGAATTCGACCATCTCCCATTTTTGCCTTTGAGTCTTAAAAAAGCCACTGGAAAAAGTGCGCCGACGCTCAAGGGATGTATTTTGAAGATTTTGGAGTTATCGTATCAATGTCTAAAATAAATTTATATTTTCTAGTCTTTCCCGATACTTTATATAAAAACCATGTACCTCATAATGAGAGAAAACAGAGAGACCGTTGAAAAATAGTGTTGACGACATTACGTATACTTTCTCGCGGTGAAGTGAAAGAATGGAAAAGGGCAACTAACCGTTAAACAATCAACGCCATCACATTAAAGGAGCTCGAGGAAAATCACGTGTGACACAAATACGAGGACATTTCGGACGATAAAACACCCGCGGACGATTTCAGGAATGGCGACCGGTGGAGGGCCAACTCACGCCATCTTGATCAACCTCCCATTCGCCCTCCTCTTACTCCACTCTCCTCCAAGAATTCGACCAAGATCCCCCCCCCCGCTTAAACTCCCCCCGCCCTGCCCTCCCACCTTCCGGTACACCCACCCGCTCGCCCCCTTTTCTGCCTTCGGACCGTCTCGCTCCAACAGACAAATGACTTCGTCTGCCCAGCCAAGCGTTCTGCCCCATTACGTCCGCAGGGGACAGCGCGCGGTAAAGGAAGTGGAAAGGGGGGCTCGTTTGGTGCCGTGGGGTGGAAAGGATTTTGGCATATAGGGGAGGGGTGCGAGGCCGCTTGCACAAGAGAGGACGGACGCTGGCTGAAGAGGAGGAGACGTGGGGGTGGGGTGGATAGGAAGGGGGACAATGACCAAGCCCCCGTCTTCCTTCGCGAGCAGCTCAGCGGGATACCTCGTCCTGGACTGCTAGGAAAGATTATTTTCCACCCCTCCTCTTTTCCTTCCGCGCGGAAGTATTTCTAGCTGACTGTTTCATTTTCCCTCCACTCCCCACCCCCTCGACTCCCCCATCCCTCCCACCCCTCTCCTCTCTCTCCTCTCCCTACTTACTGAGTAAGTAGATGTCTCCCAGCCTTCCAGCACGCCATTTTTCTCCTCTTTCTTCCTCCGTGATTTGAATCCACGCCTCAACTCCCACATACGAGTGCGCATTTTGGTGGTTCTCGGTAATGTCACAGTGACTTGTCCTTTCAACAATTTCCCTATCTTTCTCCTCCCTTCAGTCCATTCCACTTGGAAAGTATCTTTTGTCTTTGGGCTTTCACCCGTAATACCGGTACGCTGGAGCGTACACCTGAAACGAATACCTAAGTCTGAAATCTGTCACCTCCACTAGGCCCCATTCAAAAGACATCTCCCAATGCATTATCGCAATAGGGGCGAATTATCGTGAACGATATGCACTACACGTGAGAAAAACAATGGATATCAAAAGAGGACAAACATATTAAAATTGTTAACGGCTGCCTCCCGATGAACAAGAATGAATGGAAATCACAGTTTTAGAGATGATTTTGTGCAATAAATCCATGAGGAGAGGAAAAAAAATTACTGAAAAAAAACTTTGTGAGCAGATTGCAAATTTTAATGAATTTATGAAGCTCAAAACGTGGCTTAACTATTAGCAGGTATTGTTAAAGTATCATTAGCAACACCTATGATACTGCTGGTAGCCTCATGTAATTGAAAACTTCAGTCTATATTGCATTGACCAATTGATACAACGAGGATCTAAAATATACGACATCAAATCGACGAGTAAAAAATTATGCAATACATAGGTATGTATGAAGTGTTATTCTTGTTTCACTTAGAGATAGGCCGCGGCATCGAAATTATTTCATATTAGATATAACACCTTCTTTATTATGTGTTCTGTGTTTTAATTTTTCGATTCTTTGCATCCCAGTTTTATGTACGTTATTACCCAATAAGCGGGTCGCGGTGGTCTAGTGGGTAGAGCGTTGGACTACTGACCGGAGGGTCCCGGGTTCGATTCCCTGGCAAGGCACTTTGGGCACCTGTAGCTCCACCCAAGCCAGTTGATTTTTTGGGTACCAGATCTTCCTGGGAAACCATAACCGGCACAGGGAAAGGAACTGGCCCCCCTACCCTGATGTGTGAATATTCACACGCCGTCGGGCTTGGTACATGGGTGAGATCTACCATCACCTACTAAACCGACCTTCGGGTTGATTACTGTGTTTATGGTTTATTACCCAATAAGCCTTTACGCCAAAATTGAGCGTTTTTGACTCACGTGAAATATTTTCTAAGAGAAGAAAGTAATTAAGACCATTTAGATTGCAATAACTATGCTTGGAGCCTTATGAGATGTGTAAAAAGAGACGTTTCAGGCGTGATATGGTGGAATATCATGATTAATTAAAATTGACAATTTTCCACAAAATAAAATTTGAATATGACCGGTTTCGATGTAACTACATCATCTTCTGTTAGAAGATGTAACTACATCATCTTCTGTTAGAAGATGATGTAGTTACATCAAAACCGGTCGCATTAAAAATTTATTTATTTATGGAAAATTGCCAATTTTAATTAATTATGAGATGTGATTGGGAAAACAAACGAAGAAATAGACTTGACATGGCGAGAGAGGAAATTGGTCTGTTCGGAAAAATCCAAATGAGGAAAGTAAGGTGGATACACAGGATTTAGATCGGCGAGAGAATACTGGAGGCTATGGTAAAGAGGAAAGACTTTATTTAGATATTATGAAGTAGAGGGAGAAAAAGGATAGGCATGTTGGAAAGAAAACTAAGGGAGGAAGGAAGTATTGAGCCCATCCTAAATCTAACTCAATTATAGACCAACAAATAATGATATTAATGAAATCTATAGTTTCACGCTTCACTTTGCTATGAATATTACAACACTAAAACATTGCATACTGTCGCAGTATATAATTTAGGAGAGACCGGTTTCCTTGATAAGGTCATCCATCATCAGGTGTCACATGAAGATCACCTGATGGTATCGCCTCAGCGATGATACAGGTCGTCCGTTGATAAAATACTGCGAGCAATGTAAACTCTTATTATTTTAATAAATAATGATAATATTAATCCTGAAGTGGCCTACACTAAAATTTGTTCTGAAATAAGTCCCTCCATTGAGAAAACTAATCATTACGCGAAAAATAAATTTGAAAATATATGTTTTATCAAACTCTTTAACGATCTTCTCCCTACCAAAAAAGCGAAAATCTACCGCGTATGCTTTTGGTCTATGCTATGCGCTTCAAGTTTACGAATATTTAAAGACCAAACTTTCAAGCGACAGAGAAAAATTTAAAATAATAATGGTACCTGTAAACAATGACTGATCTTCGCCCGAAGCAAACACACAAAATAATTACAAGAAGACTTTTATTACGGAATCTAACGGATCGATTTCAACACGATCAAGAGTCAAAATGGCGATACGTGAAGGTTATCGAAATAATTACCTTATGACAGCCTTTTCATAGTCTATTGGTGTACAATATTAATGTATTTATTTATATTATCAGCATGTTACCATATGTTTTAGGGTACATCTTAGAATAATATATACATAATTAAAAATCACTCTTCGTACTATCAATTCCTTGCAGTGGGAGTAGCCTAGCTTCTCAGATTTAAGTTAAAATAATGTTAATTATTCAAAAAAAGATTAATGATCGACTTTAAATACCCTCTGTTTCGATGTATTAATTAACACTTACGCCTGGTACTCTTATCAAAAAAATTTCCAGGCATGTTTTCATCTTTATTTTGTTTAGCGATCTTTTCGGTATGCCAAATGTGTTGTTGCTACGAGGTGAATTTATTTTATCACAGGTTGAGAGCGATCGTGAAGGTTATATAAGACACAAAACCTCATACATAATCACGCGAGCACTTGCCCTTCTTCCTAACTTCATATGTGATAAACCTTAGTGTGTTTGAACAAAATTTGAAAATTTGAATATAAAAAGTAAAGAAGATAAGAATTAAGTGGTTATGTCTGATTTTAGAATATGCTGCTAATTTATTATGGGATCTTCAGAAAGTTGGATTTGCCGAATTTGGAAGTTGGATTGATTGCCGAACGAGATTACGTGGAGTTTAAATTTACGTCAAAATTTGTTATGAAAAACTGAAAAACGTAAAAAAGTTATTCGAGGATCTAGGTTAGGATTTCCTCACGGAGAGAATTTTTTTATAGATTCAATCGTTAGCATAAATTGGAACGATATATCTTTAGCAATGGTGCTGAAATGTATTATTACCAGAATCGCACTACGGCTGAATAGGCCATGTCATTAAAATTAGAGAGATGTGTAGTACAGATAGATTTAAAA
Source organism: Hetaerina titia (assembly GCA_037158775.1). NCBI lineage: Eukaryota > Metazoa > Arthropoda > Insecta > Odonata > Calopterygidae > Hetaerina > Hetaerina titia. The sequence continues at coordinate 82,067,533 of CM073777.1, read as the reverse complement.
TATCATTTTTACAACATTTTTTTCTCCTACTTTTACCCTCTATCACAGTCTCTAACACCCCATTTCCGATCAATATGCCCTTCATCAATTTTTCCTGCCACCATAGGATTTCTTCCAATACACCCCTCTATCCCCCTACTATACCTAGCACCTCCTCATTTGTTTTACTTTCTGTCCGATTCACCTTCTTCATCCTTCTCCAAACCCACAATTCAAATGCCTCCAATCTACGTCTATCCTCTTGCTTTAGTGACCATTTTCCGCGCCGCTCAAAACCACGCTCTATATCAAAGTTTTGACGGGCCTTTTCTTAACATGCTTACTCAACGTCCCTTTCATATTTCTTTCTTCTTATCAAGGTCTCCTTGCCTAGTGTAATGCTTCTCCTTACGTCTCAACTGCTTTGACAATATTGGTTGAAAACACTTCCGAGATACATAAACTGCTCCACCTGCTCTATTTTTACTCACCTATTTTAATGTTAAGTTTAACATTTTTTCTTTCTGAAAAATTGCTTAACCTTTCTTTTATTAACATTGATTCTCATACCATATATATCGCATTGAATTTCCAATTAATTCAGCAATTCATTCAACCCCTCGGCTAATTGACAAGCTACCGCTTGATCTTCAGCAAACCTAACTAATTTTAGAAATTCCCCTCCGACTTCCATTCCTACCTCCAGTTCTACCCGTGCCTCTTAATCATTTCCTCCACAGATATTCCCTTCTTACTTCTCGATATTGATTAAATTTGCTTTATAGTGCACCAATTTCACCCTTCCTCGGTAAACGTTCCATATCCTCGCATTGCGTTTTCCACCATTATTCTTTCACTTTAATTGTGGCCCGTCTAAATATATTTTATAACTTGTCCTACTTTATGTTACCTAACTCTTAAGTTTACATTCTTCCATTTCCTTCTCTCATCTATCTTTTTAATCATCTCATCCATGATCCTAGGTTTTATTGTCCTTCTCCTATTAAAGGTTCCTATAGTTAGTAAATATATAAATTACAATATATGTATGCATGTACACACAGATAAACATCTGAACAATGGTTTTGCAATTAAAATATTCACACTGATGAATAAAATTTGCTGACAGTGGTCTCATAAAAAGCGTTCGCAAGGCAAAGTTATCCATGTTTCAACGTGCATCAATGGTGGTAAGATAAACTCTGAGGGAAATAGTTCTTGGTTAATTCAAAGTCAGATATCTGCATTTCAATTGCCGTGTTTGCATCCACACCTCACTCCGTGACACTGCTCTCTCCATACCCAAACCCCACGGCACCGCCCCTAACCCTACCACATGAACACATACGTACACGTGCCTCCGCCCCTTCGCTCCATATACTATTCCCCGCCCCCGCCACTCTCAGAGACACCCTTGAGAATTGATTAATGTGCTTCCCTTCCACCCGATGGGTCCTAGATCGAATCTGCTCTGAGGCGGATTCCTGCCTTCCCTTGATTGCTTCGTAGCCTACTTACGCCCGCGCGATGCGGTGTTGAGGAGTCGTTGTGTGGTGGCCGAGCCCGTATGACACAGAGCTTTGAGTAATTAGTTCAAACAGCGATTCTCAAACGCCCATCCACCTGCCATCCTTTCAGGCGGACGGTCTATTAGGTGCAAAACGGAAACTTTTTTGCGGCCTATCCCCCCACCCCTAAATGCTTGTGATAACGGGGGATTGGTGAGAGATTTGGCACACAAAGTATTTCGCAAACAGCATAGCTTCCGTGGTCACTAATTCCCTTTAAAAAAACATGTGACCGAGTAAACCAAAGGGTTAGAAAATTTTTGAACACTGATCTACTGTTCCGCTGTTGTATAACGAACATGTTACTGATAGCTTCATTTTATTTTAGAACTCTGTTTCTAGGGCAAACAAACGAAAAGGGAGAACGGACCTTATTTTAATTAGACGTTTTTATACCCTTTGTGCAGTATTTGATCATTCTAAGTTAAGTCATGAATATACAAGTGTAATCAAAAAACGCCTCTTTAAAATACTTCCATATTTAAAAAGGAATTCCATAGAAATGAGTCAATTTTTCGTAGATTTTCATTGAAACTGTTGAATACCACTGTGTCAGGAATATAATCAAGTAGCTATTGTTCATAAATTTCAATAAAGGTAGAAGAAAATATTTATTATGAAATTTGAAGACTTACAGCGATAATCCACTATGCTTGTTCAAAATTGCTGATGGAGACGAGTAAGCAGTGGAGTAATTGGGGCGGAAGAGTCATGAAGACAGAAAAATACCAAGACTATTAAAGCAGTATGGAACACACGTGTTTACTAGCGACACAGAGGGAATCATTATAGTACAACTATAAAAAGGCATAATGGACCGCTAGGATAAATAAAAGAGATCAAAATTACAACTTAGAGAATCACGTAAAATGTCCTTCACTCGCAAAATACATAATCATAACAATCCCATAAGCAACTAATCCGTATACATAAACTCAAAAAGCTAACTTTAAAACTTTACCGCATTCAGCATTGCAAGTATGTGCGTAAGTAAATGCTATGTGTGTGCTTATGCACAGAAACCCTTCCATTACGTCCAGCTTGCAGTAAACCGGGCGGGATTGAATAGTAAAGTGAAAGTGATATTTTTGGTATATGATTCTTATTTTTGTCCCTCAAATTTTATTACCTCTCAATCGGAAAAGATTTTAATTGGATGTGATAATAAAGTAAGATCCTGGATCCTCCCCACTGTAGCCCAGACCTGCATAACCTCATGCAGATATACGGAGTCCCTCCATAATTTTATCTGTGTATTTATTTTCCATCCGTCCGCTCTTTTAATTTGTTTTGGTGCTCTTTACTCTCTCCTTCCTGCTGCAGAATTCACCAGAAGTAGCTAATTCTCTCAGTCGGATTACTCTGCCTTGTCCTCTTTGACTAAATCTCCTAAGACAACGGTTCTTCTTCACGCTTTTCACGATTTCTCATTCTCCAAGCTCTAGTTGTCGAACCACTTCTTCTCTAATGCCATACCTCAATATATATATATATATATATATATATATATATATATATATATATAATTATATATATATATATATAATTTTATATATATATATCGATGATGCGGAAGTACTCACGAGAGCAATATAACTTTTGGACGGCACAATAGAACAGAGAATAAAACAGATAACACGTAAAAGGACACTCACACTGTAGATGATTTAAGCTTTTGGCCTACTCCGAGGCCTTCTTCAGGTCAGGCTCAGAGTCAGAGTCTGACCTGAAGAAGGCCTCGGAGTAGGCCGAAAGCTTAAATCATCTACGGTGTGAGTGTCCTTTTACGTGTTATCTGTTTTATTCTGTGTTCTATTGTGCCGTCCAAAAGTTATATATATATATATATATATATATATATATATATATAACTTTATATACATACATATATATAGTATATACATGTATGTATATAATACACATAATATATTATTTGCAACATGCTAACTTTCAAAAATGAAAAATCGGGAGGACATGCCAACTTTCAAAAATGAAAAATCGGGAGATTTTTAGAAGTGTATCACGAAGTAATCACTTTTAATTACCACAATATTTGCATGGCACCTTAATCCCTTTATGGCACTTTGCCAATTTTTAATGAATGTCACACTTTATTAACATGTTAAGCTAAGTACACAATTTGAACAGTTCATCAAGAACGTAAGAAGGAAAAATCGGGAGTCTCCCGCTTAAATCGGGAGAGTTGGCATGTATATTATATACTATATGTAAATAATATTTAAACTACTCTTAAACTCGGCATCGCGTTGAAGTTGACCGAGAGAAAGTCAGACTGAGAAAGAGAAAGATACGTTCTGGAACTTAATTTCGTACCTTCCAAAGAAATGTCGCTATATTTTCCCCTCTTTTAAAAAGAGCCTACATATTTATACGTATCGTAAATTGTACCCTCTGGCATTAATAAAATTCCACGTAATTGATGTCAAATGAAGCGAATAGAAAGTGCCGACTTAATATCATTTGTAACCATTTCCAAGTGGGAGAGATATAAAAGAAAATAATATTTCTCCCATTACGACCGATGGATTAAGTACTGATTCCAATTTAATAATTTTCTCTAAAAGATCTTAGGAATGCTGACTTATTCATTAACCTTATCTTTATTCCAAGGGCATCGATACATCGATTACAAGGCATGTCGTTAAAAGCTTCGGATGTTACGACTGAGAAATGTAACTATCACCTTAAAAACTTTCGGTTAGTGACATACTATACATCGAAGGTATGTATCACAGAATACTCGGATAAATCATATATTAATGTGACTCGATAAATGTCAATCATGATTGATTTTGAAATGATAATTGGTGTCACTCACCATCGCTGAATTCTTCAAGTGCATTTGAACTGCCTCCTGTTGACATGTCCCTTGTTCTTCTCCCTGTAAACAATTCAATTACTTATGAATATGTTGTATGAATACAATTGTTAGTATTTAATGTAACTTCCTTCAAAAAAGAAATTAAAGCAATGTATCTTGTCAAGCATAACCCAGCCTAATATGAATTTGAGTTTTCAGACCACATCATTGGATAGGTATGGCTTACCCATTTGACTAATGGCTTATCCTTCTGACAATGAAGAATCGAGAACTATCGATACTATGGGAGAACACAACCTCATCTAAATAAATTATATTTTACATGGAATAATAGCAGAGCGTGCCGATTATAAATGCCCAAATTCAGGTTATTTCAGGAAAATTCATCATTTTTACTGATTTCCTCGTTACTATCGCATACCTGCTGCTTTATTTCACTTCTGTCATCTTGATATGTTGTCACAAATTTATTTATAGTTTCCTAGGCTTCTTATATTACTTCTCTTGGGATTTTGTTCAATTCTTTATTATTTTACCCATTGCTCCCTTTAAGTTACAAAATACTCAAAACCAAAAAAAAATGTAATTCGCAGTATTTAAAACGTAATGATTGACAAGACCTGACACTTTTTGAGAGACGCCAAATAGGTGGATCAATGAAATTTCTTTCATTACACAACAGCAGCACTTACGAAGTCTTCTATGCCGTAAATTGCATTCCCATTGTCTTATCACAACCGCAAACGTAAAGAGGAGTGAAAGGTTTACAAGGAAGAATGGTGAAAGTGAAGTACACTTGGTTTCATATTTAATTAGAAGAACAATGGCGACAGTGATAACCTTTTAATGATAATGTGCTCAGATATAGCTTCATCCGAAAAAGTTTCCCTAGTACTGGTTTCAGTTAAAGCAGGACCGTGTGACTATGTGATTAAATTATGCTTAAATACATAAAAAAAGAAATTTCCGGAGTAATACTGATTAACTAAATATATTTTATTATTTTAAGTTGGAAGAGAATCGTGAGTGATGTCCTTTATTAACTCGCTAAATGCTAAAAAACGATAAATTTCCCTTCATATTTTTACCAGGAGATTGGAAAGTAAATCTCACCTAAAATTATAATTAGTACGAAAAACAAGAGAGAGAAACAAGACCGTAAATGCATTGGAAATAATTTATTACCACCTAATACGCGGAGCTTTACTTGCGTCCAAATTGCAAATGTAGGATAATTTGACAAAAGAATGAATGAAGTATTTCTTTACAGAAGCTATAATACAAAGAAAAAAAATAAATATCGTGAATAATAAATATTTTTACAACGAATTTGTGCTCAACGATTAAATAAATTAAAATATTATTGCTCCTTAATCAGATAGATGTTCGACAACAGTTGTACGAATTTTGTCTTTATGAGAGAAACAAACTTGCACTTTTCTACAGATTCCACAGATTGATTCTGTTGAAAAGTGCAGATTTTTTTTCTAAATATAACGAACTTCCACTATATTTCACCTGAATCTCTTGAATATATTTTGCCTTTAGTTTAAGTCAAACATTTTCATTAATTAAATTATTAAAGTTACCTTAGGTAACTTTAACTGATACATATTTTTCCAATGGTATAACGCGAGATTGAAGTAAGAAGAGTACTCAAGTAGGCCTCGATTTCCCCAAGCGTCAACGCTTAAACCAAATCTCAAAATCGATCGCTATTTCCTACTGAATCTTCAATAGCAAAGGATCCCATTTCCAAAGCTGTTTCCCGAAAGGGTTGGGTGAGCTGGGCAAGAAGGATAAGGAGTGAGAGAGGGGAATTTCGATCCTTGAACGCCGATTCGTGAAATCCACACAACCCTCTCACACCCGCACTTGAAAAATAACACCGCCGCGCACACGAAATTTCGTATTGACAACTGGAATGAGAAACTGCGTTCCCCATACCTTCTTCCCCTCTCTTCCTACCCCACGTTCACCCACAAAACGCTATCTCCTTGTCCTTCTAAAACCCTTTCCTTCCCTCCCTCCTTTAAAACGTAAGCCCTAGGCTCCTCCTACGTGTTCCTATTCCCACTTTTTACCCCCCTCCCCAACCACCATCCCTACCCTCTCGATATCCACACACCAACCCCCTACACCTAACCCTTCTACGCTTCTGTTCAGCGGAAACGTCTCAGCGAGATTTGATCTTCTCGAGATAGCCTCGAAACCACGAAACCACCGAAGCAATGCCTCCACAAAGACTTCCCTCCCAACTCCTCAAGACGTATCCATTATCTTTCCTTCTCCTCTATCCCACCATAACCTCCACGACCCATTACGCTTTCTTTAGTCTCCACCTTCCTCCTCTTCCTGCCCCAAACTCTCTCTCTCTCTCTTTCCCCCTATTGACACAGACATTTCGTCCGGAACGATAGTTCTAAGGAGACGGGGTAGGGTAGACAAGAGGAGATTTGGTAACGACTAGTGTGAATGTGTGTCTACGTGCACTGTTTCACGTATATGAAACTCCATTATGCATGCATTCAACCCAGTACACACATATGTGCACATTTCACGTGCTCCATGGAGATGGAGATAGGAGTAGGGATCATTGAATATTGACAGGAAAGTATCGCGGGGCTAAGTTTGTTACGAGTGCTCGATTCCAAGAGTGTGTGGGTGGCTGTGAGCTCGAATATATCTGTGTATGTCCACGTTTTCGTTTCGTGGGCCCCTCAGGAATGCTATCTCATTACTGAGCGGCGAACTCCGGGTGAGTCGAGGAGCACTATTAGGTTTTTTTTAAGACCGCGGCGAAGGCGGTGGAGTGCGCTTTGTTGGCGGAGGACTTTGGGTCGGAGGAAGAAGGGGTGTTATAGAAAGAGGGCACGGGAGGGGAAGAGTGCCTCCGAGGGAGGAGAAACCTTAAAAAGAATCCAGTCATTCGCCTCGACCCCTTAACACACAGTCATCTATTATTATTATACTTGATATTTTACCGTTTAAGGTGAGTTTTGGTAAGACAGGCTATAGATATGTGTAAACTGTATTTACTTGCCTCTCCTAACCATAAAAACATAACCTGACATCCTATATTACAAGTCCCTCTTTATCTCTGTATACTTCCTTCCTCCCTTCATTCCGTCCAACACACCTATCCTATAACTACCCGTTTCCTCGTTTGCCTAACATTTTCCCCTCTATCACATTCTTCAACAATTCTCCCCTCTATCACATTCTTCAACATCCCACTGTCGATAAAAATGCTTTTCATCCAGTTTTTCTGCCTCCTTAGGATTTCTCCCAACAATCCCCTCTCCTCATCCACAATACCTTGCACTTCCTCATTTGTTTTCCTTTTGATCCGTTTAACCTTCTCCATCCTTCTCCACTCCCACATTTGAAAAGCCTGCAATCTACGTCTATCCTCTTGCTTAGTAACCACGTTTCTGCGCCGCTAAAAGCCGCGTTCCATATCAATGTTTTCACCAGCCTTTCCTTAATATACTTAATCAACGTCTCTATCATACTCCCTCCTCCTTGCCAATGCCTCTTTGCCTAGTGTAATTGTTCTCCTTACGTCCTAACTACTTTGACCATTTTGGTCCAAAATGTTTCCGAGATAAGATTATCAGCAATGTTGTATGATTTATTTTGAAGAAGTTTATTATTTTCATGCTAACACAAAAGCAGTCTCTGTTGCGGTGCTAAAGTAGGTCAACACAAAGTCATGTCAGAAATGAAAGGAAGAAAATTGATACTTCGCATTGGAAAAAGAGTTCACCTCGTTTGAGTTTCTGGTACGCACGCAAATATATACATGCCATTTCTTGGTGCTAGAAGTATTCATTGTTCTTACGCTCAGTTTATGAGATCGTAATTAAGAATTAAAGAAGTTTAAGGGGATAGAGGACGACAGATAAATGTACAACAATATTCAGTCGAAGATACTTTCAAGACAAGGAATTTATAATTCTCAGGTAGATATTTCCGATACAAAGAGTAATGCTGAGAGAGTTAAACTTGTATATAAAAATAAAATGTGAGTGTTGAAAGAAACGTAAAACAGAAAGGCCTTTTAAATATTTTTACAAATTAGGTATTCTTTCTAGAACTTCCTACAAATTATAATGTCTTTAATGGTGTTAGAACTTAGCTCTAGAGACACTACTCATATCAGTAGTGCGTTTAGATTATTAATATTTTCAAATAATTTTATAAAAATAAAAAAAAAACATGTTCTATGACTTATGATACATACGTGAGTGGTCTGAAAAGTTTCCGACCCAAAAATTTCAGAAACAATTTTAGTATCTTTGTTCGGTCGGAAACTTTTCAGGCCACCCTTGTAAGCCAGATCTGAAGAAGTTTCAACACTAAAATATAAGAAAATGAAAGATACTGGAGGACTTATGATGAAATGTGACTCCTAGATAAGCATATGCTACAATCATCCCACTCATGTAAATGTAATCCTATGATTCTACACTACGATAATAAGGCCAAAAAACTTGATTTTTTAGAGCAACTTGAAATTGTAAAATTAAATGTGAATGTTTTTTTAAATGACCATATTTATCTAAACCACTCCTGTCTCCACAAAATCACGTGAAACGGTGAAACTCTCTCTCTCTCCAACTGACACCAACCTTCGAGTAATTTCCCACCCATTCACCCCTTACCTTCCAATCATAGTATGTGTCGAACAACCCTTCCCCGATAATGTCCTTCATAGAATCACTTATACCTCATCCTTCAACCTGCCTCTATCCCTTCGAATTCCTCTACCCGCCTAACCCTTCCAAATGCTTCCCTTCCTACCGTCAAAATACTAGTTACCTGCCACAGTCCTCTCAATAATGACCACAACCGCTTCTCTTCCACCCTCTTTTTACCTCTCCATTTCTTTAGTTTCTCTGTGTTTTTTGGTTTTCCATGCTTCCCCTTGTCTCCGCCCACTTTACTCTTCACTATTTTCTCCCCCCCCCCTTCCTCAAACAAGTATAAATTCGATGTATTCTCAATTTGAATCTTGTCTTGCACCACCGGAAGATGGTTCGATGAACTGAAACGCGTGGTACGTGTTGAACAAATCTGTGGAAAAGTGCTACTTTCTTTTCCTAATAATAATTAAATAAGAGATTGAATTTCTGAAATTTATTTAGAAACAGGTCTCTTTTTTGATGGTGTTATTGTGCTAAAATCATATCATTATCCCTATCAGACTGTGGTAGGATGGACCGTGAAATTAAAATCAGAGATACACTAAAAATTATAAATTATCAATATACCTGGAAATGATGACGCTATATTAGGAAGAAAATATGTCTAAAAAGCTTATAAATTGTCATTTTTCTGAATACCATTTTACATTTATTTTTATTGCTCGTATTACATGCGCAGAAGGTAATTTACGTTCACACACAATATCACATGTGGCTGATAAAATCACTTCTAGTTGTTTTCTTATTTTACATTTTTAATGGAAACTAATATTTAAGAAACACAAATTTGTTGCATGCCTGGTTTAGAATTGCATCCCTGCGGCTTTCAGGGTACGGTACCACGTACAGTTAAATATTAAAGTTGATGTACCTAAATAAAACATGTGGATAAAATACGATTAAATATGCAAGATCTCAAATATGGGAGAAAATTCAAAGAAAAAACAAGCAGAGCTGATGAAAGGTTAAGATTTTTGAAAATGTGATTTGCATGTGAAGTGACGGGACACTTAGATTGTTAGCAGATAGAAGAGCTTTTAGACGGTTTTAAATACCCCCATAGTCGCGACACATATTAGGCTGTAGGCTCTCCGGTGCTACTAAGGTATTTGAGGGGATGTCGATGGGAGGCACCAGACGTGACCATTTGAACCAAGGGAACTGAATGTTCCTTGAATCTGAGATTCACTTCGTCTGCTTGACGCATTCCCTTTTACTCCATTTAAATTCCTACGCTTCGAGAACCCCTACGACTATTTTAACACTCCCATCCACAGCGCGGCTATGGCGACGTTTCGACTATTTGAAATCGAGCGACTGATGGCAAACCCGATAAAATCCAGCAAGGTTCCGAAGAAGAAGCCTTTGCATTTTGCTAGCAATGTCGCGACCCTATTTGCTGCTACTAAATGAACCTTTGATGCTATGTTTACCTCAGTGACACCGTTACCGGCAGTGCAAACATTCACGGACCTGTTCAAATATCAGTCCCCTCCGTTCCCTGAGGGTAAATACTTTTTATTTCTCGTAGCGCAAAATCTGTTTTTTTCCAGTACAACCATCTGACTTTAAATTGATTGGACACAAAAAACAATACCATTATCTAATGCAATGATACTTTTGAAAGAATATCCCTTGCACATAGATGGAATGGTGAAGGCATACGAAAGGAAAACTGTAAGATAATGTCAACTAAAACTAGATTTTTTGTAATGCGCACGAAGAATCGTGAAAACATTTCAGCCGACCTAAAACAGACGAATGAAAATTAAATACCAAAATGGCCTTATGCATAGGAAATATTTCGTTTCGTGATAACTGGTCAAAATGAATATATTTGGCTTCTTTTAAAATACTAAATTCATTATTCTCTATTCATATACTGCTGTAAGTATACTGCCCTTTTTTTGACGGATCAAATTTTGTAAGCATACGTAAATAATGATAGAACACCCCTTAAGGTTTGAGGGTTGTCCAGAAAAAATGTAAAATGTATGCACTAGTACATTTTTATTTTAATCATACTACCGGTTTCATCACATAGGCGACATCTTTGAGTACAATTCTCATTTCTCTGTTAGAATAAGGACATGTCCTTTTAGAGATTTGTACGTGAGGATGTCACCTATATGATGAAACCGGTAATACCGTGCTATTAAATACTTTTGGTAAATTTTTCAAAGTTTGCCATTTTGCACCTAGTTTTAGATTCATTTTGACTATTTTTATTTAACTGAATCAATTTTAAGCGTTCTGCGAGTATTTTATACCATTTGAGCGATGAAACGACATAGCATTTATATCATTAATACAATTCAAAATTTTGAGTCGAATGCGAATATCGATTCAATCATATCATAATCAACTGAAAAATAACCTTAATGAAAAACATTGGTAATTCAACTCTACATAATGTAATCGATCATGTGGTTAAAAACGCTCTGTGTGCTACATTGTTTTGGTGCGAATTCACATGTGCGTTGAGGTCATGAAAAAGGAAATTATGCTCAGAAATCCGCCAATTGGCGAAGGTTTTCCCAAATAAATGGGGTAGTATCGAGTCATTCGTCAAAAGTATTAAATTCAGTCATTTTAGGCAGTTTATCTGATAGTCAAGCTTTTTTCATGTCACGTCAATATCACTTCATCTTTGAGAGATACAGTTGGCAGCGCTAAACTCGCATCATGCGACGAAGCAAAACTTTTTAATTTCCCAAATGTGTCCCCGAATAAGCTCAACATGACCTTAACAATGAAATTGGTATTCAGAACCCTTGAATACCTAAGGTGAGCTAAGTTACCTCCGTGCTTATTAGGGACATGAAACAATCTTTACGGCCTGAGGGAATCTACCAACCTTATTAAGAAGCGGAATGTATCTCCACCAAAGCGTCTTAATTCCTTCGAGTTGATCTACTATACTTTTTAGACCTTTATCTTTAGCACTTTTACCCAAAGAGGAGGCATCGAAATTTTTCTTTCACCCCCTACCCCTTCAAGTCCCGCCCACCCCAACTCAATTCCCATCCCTTATCCTCAACGCGAAACTTTTACGGTACGCCATTACGGCTTCATTCTCTGTTCGCCGCAAAGCTAAAATCTCTCCCACATTACACCGGGACCGTAGTTTTCCTTTTTTTCCCCACGGCGAAACGTACCCTTTATGGATCAGGATCCTTTGCCCTCCCCACCTCCGAACCAACTTTCGAAGGGATGGGTATATACATCCAAAAACCCCGGCCACTGCATCGCTCACCTCTGCTCCAGAAAATTTTTCAGTGGAAGGGCAGTGCACCATATAAACCTTATAACACCCACTCCGCCCCCGACTCCCTTCGCTTCAGCTCCCTCCAACCCTTCTTCCTCGATCCACTTGCTCTGCCCAACATATATATGAATGTATATGTGTATTTTTATATATATCCATACACACATAGATATTTATTTTTATAGACACACACACACACACTTCTTTCTATATGTATGTATGTGTATATACACACACACACACACACACACACACATATATATATATATATATATATATATATATATATATATATATATATATATATATATATGAAGTCACTTTCGTGCACAATAATGTAAATTCACTAACTAGTCGACAAAAACACAGAAACTAAAACATATAAAAGAGGGACTCACTGGTTCTCGAATTTTCGGTGGTGCAACCACCTTTCTCAAGAGGAATTAGGAACAGAACCACCACCGAAAATTCGAGAACCAGTGAGTCCTTCTTTTATATGTTTTAGTTTCTGTGTTTTTGTCGACTAGTTAGTGAAGTTATATTATATATATATATATATATATATATATATATATATATATATATATATATATATGCCTGCGTGGTGGGAGATTAACTCCCCTGGTCTGCATCCCCCTCTCTTCGCAGATGAGGCGTACCAAAATCTCCCCCACTACACTTATATCTCTAACCCCTTCTCCAGTTCTAAGCCGTCCCGCCGAACGTTTAATTGGGTGTAGTCGATCCTAATTGGAAACTCCTTCGCCAAGGCGAGTTGGGAAGGAAGGGGGGTGATATTTGCTCATACGGCGGCCAACTTCCAACCAGCCTCCCCCCCATCCCTACGCCGCTTTGGCCGGTATAAACTCACACCCCAACCCCTCGCCTTCCGACTATATCACCAAACCCGCACCCCACACCTCCCCCACCCCCCAAGCAACCCACATCCCTGGTGTTCTTCGCCTATGTGCCCGTGAATCACCCCGACCCCTTCCGATGGGCGTTTTATTTTCGTTCCCTCTCTTTCATTGGCGGTATCTGTTCCCTTTAACCTCCTCTATTCCTTTCACCCTCTGATAATCAACGACCATTACACTACCCCCCAATACACCCAATCTCACCCACCGTTGTGATTCAGCCCATACCTGAAATCAGTCATCAAACGTCGATCAAGTAGAGGGCAGAATGATTGTCTGTAGGGGGAAACTTGAGCCTATCAGAGGAAGCTGTTTTGCTGAAATGCTGGAAGCATTTCCGTTAACTTTCTTAGAAATAGGATCGAAATTTTTCACAAAGAATGCTGACGTCAAATATTAATCAAATCTCTGCCGGATACATTGCGTAGGTGGATGACGTTGATGGGGAATTCTCCGAAAAAGATCAATTTGGCTTTAAACTGAATCCTTCTACATTCAATCCACGTCATTTACCAAAGTGCAACGCCAAGCCTTTCCTTCGGCCTTAACAAAAAATTTTTTTACGCTTTTCTATCAGAATGAACTGAATTTGTAACTTTCCGCAGCACAGGTTAAAACACAGGGGATGAATTATTTAGACAGTAATTCTTTACATGTATTCATATAAGTAGGTTGCTTTCTGCAGAGGAGATTTCTTCTTTAGTATTGTTTTCTATTCTGTGTTGCTGCTTATAGTTAGTATTGTATTTATCTTTATACCTGCCATGATTCAAAGCAGGAGCCCTTTCACCCTCTCTTTCCTGAATGTGTTATTACTTACAAGAACATAAAGTAGTACTCATACGTGACCACATAGTCAGCCCCTGTTCAGCATTTGGGAAAAGAGGCTGAAGCCTTCAATGGAAATGGCTTAGACGGACGTTTTTGGAAATGTTCTGAGTTGTGATTTTTATTAATGACCGCTCATTCAATTATACAAACATTTTCCTGTAGTATTTCCTTCCAGAAGTATCCAATGTGAAATTGAATGACAAAGCAAAATATACAATAATATTTTATACGCAATACCACTTTCAGAGACAATTTTTCAAGTCTCCCTAAAATCATTCGCTTTTAAATCAACCAATGCCTAGGTCCCTTCTTTCCTTCAACAACGCTGGAGAACATATGTGTGGTCAACCAGGGATGTCTTCTTGAAATATAAGACACGTTTAGCTTCTAAGATATCACTTATTCAAGAAAAACTAATTACAAGAGAAAATTGAAACAACCTTGCCTTCCAGGCACCACTATCTTCTTGTAGACATACACATTTTTCGCAGCGTCGCCGCCATAATTCCATGACAACCAATAAACCTTCTGCAGTAGTCTCTTTTGGCCACTGGGAAAACTCACTGATCAGGGGTCAAGTTTTTTTAAGGTTAGTTGTCACATGACGTTTGAAGCGTTGGACTACTGACCGGAAGGTCCCGGGTTCGATTCCCGGGCAAGACACTCTGGGTACCTGCAGCTCCACGTATGTAATTTTTCGGGTGCCAGATCTCCATAGGGAAAATGGTATGTGAATTTCACACGCCGTCGGGCTTAGTACTGGGTGAACTTTAGCATCACCTACCAAACCGACCTTCGGGTTGAATACTGCGTTTATGGTTAGGTGGATCGCGGTAGTCCAGGGGTAATGCGCAGTTTTGAAATTTTGGCACAAAGGAAGTGGCGAACAGGACAAAACTACGAAATAGATGCTTCAGCACTAACTACGGCCAAACAAGTAAAATATTTGGGGGTAGTTCTAGCACCACGCCTTTCATGGGGAGCACATATCAGGACAATATGCGGATCCGCTTCAAAGAAACTGGGCTTCATTAAACGGGTGGTGGGTAAAAGCAATGAGAAAGCGAAAGAGAGGTGTTATTTTTCTCAAGTTAGACCACATTTGGAAGATTCCGCAAGTATTTTGGATCCTTGGGAGAAAATCTGGCAAAAAAGAGTTAGATAAATCCAGAGAAAATCAGCCAGATTGGTGAAAAATATGTATGACAAGAACACAAGTGTAACAGGTTTCTTAGGGGATATAGGCTGGGAGCCCCTTGAAATACGAAGAGAACAAGCGATACTTAAACTTTTAGAAAGATTCAGAACCAACGAGTTTAGCAATGACACAGAAGGAATAATAATGGCCCCACACTACTTAGGTAGATCAGACCACATAGATAAAAGAAGGGAGATAGATACCAATACAGATAGAGTCAAATACTCATTCTTCCCCAGAACAATCAGAAATCATAATAGTAAGAATCCGAAGTCCATTTAGAAATATTAATGACATTTAAGTTACACGTCGGAACAGGGTGGAAGGGTTTTTGCATGAATATTTACCATGTTTGGTTTGTGGACTATAAATTTGTGGCTTCTGAATGCGGTTTTTTTTCTTTCCAAATTACAGGTGGTGCCCTAACACCCCTCTCCACTAGCCCTTGCGGCGGCTTGCGGGGTATTGAGTAGACATAGAAGTAGAATCGTTTGGCCTTCATCGAACTTCCGCACCCACGAACACTCATTTTAGAGCCCAAAACATCATCACCGCATATAACATTCAATGCTTAAACGGCGTTCTTGTAGAACATCTTACTATTTGAAGTTTTGAAAACAAAGATCCCTCGAAGAGCAGAGGTATGATTCCAATATATTGGGTATAGCCATCTTTATCTTGTGTTTATGAAGAATACGCGCGTTTTTTAGATCAACTTCAATTTTGTCTCTACTTCCATCTGTAGAAAAACTGAACCGACATTAGCAGTTGAACAGAACTTGTATTTTATGTTTTTACTTGTATCTCGTTGTGGCTCAAATCAGGCGAGCCAATCCAACGCTGGATCATCCCTTCCAGTAGGACACTATTTATGCACTAGATATATTTTTTAGATTTCATTGAAAATATACTATAAATCTGTGGTTTTTCGTCTTACACGAGCTGAGGAACGATGACTGGAAAGACATACAATGTGGTGCTACAGAAAAAAGACGAAATTAAAGTGGATATACCGAATTAAAAATGATAAATATTATTTAATAAAGAGTTATGAGAGAGCGAGAAAAACTCATGGAAGACACTGGAAGAAAACAGACAATTTTGAGAGCATTCTGAGACACGACATTTTTCCGATGACCAATGCATGTGGACAATTTATGGAAGGGAATAAATAAATAGGAGGGAGGAGGATGAATTACGGAAATCTGCTGATACAAAACGCCAGATCTATGAAGGACCGAAGAGATTGATTTTGAAGGTTTTGTCTCAAAAACCCAACCCTAGATCGATAGCAGCCAGTGATTGTCGTGATAAACAATACGAATGACAGAATTAAGAATCAAACTAAGAGCGACTTTGGGTTTACGACGCTTCATGAAAGATTTTGCGAGAAAACTGCAATTAACGACCGTAATGGGGGTGTCTATTGCGATCAGAGCTTTAATTTAAATCTTTGATGGGATAGTGGCTTGCTTCCTTTTTTGTCTTCACTGTAATTGGCAAGTATCGATTAGGAAGTCGTTTCGACATTCAGATTAATCGACTTTCGTGAGCCTTGTAAGCCAGCGGTCGAAGAAAATGAGGTGGGAGGGGGATAGAGCAAGAAAGATGAACGGAAGACATTGACAAGACGGTGTAAGAGACTATAAGTCCCGAACAGAGATATCTAAGGAAAGAAATTCTCCCAGATTATTCTTAGAACTTCTTTAGAGGTATTTAAAATAATCGAGCGACACCAAATATTTTTATTACCATTGGAATTTCATTTAATATCCAACGTTCTCCTTTCATTCACAGTCTTCATTGTCCAATTACTAATCAAAGTTTTTTAAAAATCTTTCCGTCTCCTTTTAAATTCTCCCTAAATCCTCTCATCTTTCCCACCATGCCTAGCATTTCCTCGTTTTGTTTTCCTTTCTGTCCACTTCACCTTCTCCATCCTGCTCCACAACCACATTTCTAAAATCAACAATCTACTCCTATTCATTTTGGTTCAAACGACATGATTCAAGGCCATGCAAAACCATGTCTTATTTTTAAGTGTCAAAGGATCTTTTCTTAACATCTTTACACCTTAAATTCCCTCTTTTTTGTTAAAGATTCTTTGCCTAAGGCAACTGTTCTTGTTTTTTTACCAGCTACTTTTAATATTTTGGGGCAATTCATAAATACTTACAAGATTTGCAAACAGTTTCTTCTGCTCTACTCTATGGATTACTCTTAAATACTTGATTTAGCTGTCCTCTTTTATAAAATCGCATCATCTTTGTTTTGTTCACGTTGTTTCTTATTTCATATCTATCAAACTGACTTATCAACATGCTCAGATATTCTTTCAATCCTTTGGCTGATTGACAAGCTTAATCTTTACAAACGTCAATTATGATAAAACGAAAATATTGATTTCCAACAATCCATTGAATTAGAGTGCATGCCATTCCTTATATTCGTATGTTTTAAATTCTAAATTTTATTAAGGTGCCTTAAATGGTGAAAAATGATATTACCAGTGAGAAAACATCTTTTTCCTACTCGGGAATCGGCATGCATGTTGCGCATTTCTACCTCATCCTAGGAACAGCATCCCGAATTTTTTCTCTCAAGGAAATTTCTAAAGTATCGGTAGTAGAAAAGTCCATTCTTGGCATAACGATATTTTCTCTCGTCTGACAGTTATATTCAATCTCTGTGCTACATGTACCCTTACGTCTCAAACGGAGTCACAATAAAATTATCGTTCTAAAATTTACACAATCAATTGAAATTATGGACCAGAAAACGATGAAAATCGCAGTGGACACCTTGAGAAATATTATTTTCCTAAATACTGTACTTATTAATGTTAAGAAAACAGTTGCCATGTCCTATGCGTAAAACCCTAAAAAATAAAGTTCATAAATCAGAAATCTCAAATATGATAAAGTATAAAAAACCTGGCTAATGATAACATAGAATTGCAAGGCATTTACGAGAACCTGAATACAGATTTCTCAAGTCCCAAACATTTTGAAACTTGGATTTTTCCGCAATTATTTGTTTATTATACAAGCTATTTTGTTGCCAAAATGAAATGAGAAAATATTGTTGAAATGAAGGATTTGAAAACTATGCTCTAGTGTGGTGCTGATATATATTCATGGGTTGCATCAATACCCAAGCTCAAATTGACCCAACCAAACATTGACAAGAATTTACTAAAATACACGAAATAAAATTTCCAATTGAAGGATTATACATATTTAACAAATTAAACACTCATTAACGCATTTGAAATTACACATTCAAATGTAAAGAGCATTAAAACGGCAAATCGCTTTCAGCAATGCAACTATTCGGATGATAATTTCAGGTTAATACAGGATGCCAACTGTAGGGTTATACTTGTAGATAGCAAAAATACCACTTGTCATCCTCAGCGTCTAGAGAATAATTGGTTCTACTCAATCGCATGAACTTTTACTAACCTATTGGGTGTTGTTGTCAAAACCCTTCCCGCATGACCGCATTAGAATGCCATTAATTAATTTGTGCTCTTTAAAATATTGTTTGCTCTGCATTTGTTTATTTTTCAATTTACCCTTCCATCCCTCGTCCCACTCAGTGAGGGAACCCTCCTGCTACCTGCAGCCTTTGGTCAAATACTCTACCTGTGTCCTTTGGGAGGAAAGCGTTTAGTTGTGCATGTTCTTGTGGTAGTGGTATTTCGCCTTCCTAATTATCAAATTCTTGCTTGCGCAATACTGGATAAATTTCCTATTGCATCCTAAAATGCAATTACTTGTTAGATGATAGGATATGTAATTGCATGCGTGTAGAATGAAAGGGGGTAGAGATGTGTTTGCATAGAATGTAAAATAATAGGATTTTTGCATGAATGTACGTATACACCACTGTGGGTATGGATTTGCATGTATGTGTTGGTTAGGAATGCGGTTTTTTTTCCTTTTACGGGTGGTGACCTACCACCCCCCACTGCACGCTTTTACGGCGGCTTGCGGGGTATTATAAAGATGTTGATATTGATCAAACCGAATATTTGAAGGACCTTAATTATTTCCAGCTTCTGAAGAACAAGCCAGGGTTGAGTCCAGTCCATATTTTCCCTTCACATAATTCCCGTCTACAACCGGGAACAGAGGAGAAAAAATTTGAGCCCATTCAAAATGCTTATGAAGCCGTAACAGTCACAAGCATGATACCTACATCTTTAGTCCGGATTTTCATCGTTTCCATTATTTTACGCACATTTCATCAAAGCACCAGAATTCACCAAATGCTAAATTAATGGCTAATGGCTAATTAAGGGCTATTTCCTCTGACCTACATAGTTCCTCGGAAGTTCGCTTGATAAAAATAGATGCACTGGGGTAGCCAACAACCACTTTAGTAAAAGTAGGAATTTGGAGCAGGAGAGGAAATATGCAGAGTAGGATAAATGGTGAGAAACCCGTCTTCGGCATTAGCCTACTTACGGCAAAAGATGCTCACGAACTGTAGTTCAATGCCCCATCTTGAGGATGACGCATTGCTCTTAAAGTAGATCCCACGTGACGCTCATACCGGAATACCACTGTGAACATTCACGATTCCAAAAACCCAACGCCAGGTCCATGGTTAAGAGGTTTTACAACCATATGATTGCCATTGTGATAGTTTTATTCCTTAAACTCAGCACGTATACAAGCTGATATTTATAAACTATGCCAGTAGTTTGCAGTTCAAACTATGCCGTAACTGAAGCAAAATGTAAGTTTTATTCCACATAAAAATTTACATCTTTATGTTGATAATCTTATTTTGATCCATTCACTCCATAAAACTTTCTCATTTATCCCAAATAAAAAAATTACACAAACTGGGTATCAAATGCAAACGAATACGAATGATGAACCAATCAAAGTTACATGAGCCAACAAAAATAGACCTAATGGTTCTGGAGTAAAAGATGAACAGGTTCATTAACATGGAAAAATTCTTTTATTTATTATTGTACAAATTCTGACTTTATTTTTATGGAAGTATGGTTTTATAGCTAAAATTAATCAAGATAAACTAATTTTCAGAACTCGTATGTTCCATCTCATTAAGTTCTTTATGAAATTATAATTTCTATAGAATTTTATGACAAAATTCAACATTAAAAAAGAACGAGGCTTCGAATAAAATCAAGCTTTAACCAGAACAAGAATTAAGGAGCCCAAAAATCCACAGCAATCATAGATAGACTAAATAATTGGAGGATATAGGGAATCCTTAACTATTATTAACATTTTTTAATACTTCCAAGTATTACTTTCAAACTTTTAACTATTATTTCACCTTATTTATTTTTAAATCTTTCTTCTTTCATTTCACCCACCATGCTATCCGAAAAGTTTACTCTTCCTTTTACTTCTTTCAAGTTAGTCTTATATTAACCTTAATGCCTCAGCATTCAGCATCTGGAAACCTTTCAAAGTCCTGCTCGTCTAATTTTTCATTCTTTTTTGGATTTCACCTAGCAAATTCCTGCTATCTGCTATCACCATTTCTAACATTTTGTTTCCCGTTCTCTTTGTCCAGTTGGTTTTCTTTATTATTTACCATACCAACATTTCTAAAGCCTCCAACCAGCTTTCTTAATCTTTTTAAAAAGACTAACTTTTAAAGAAATAGAGTGATACCCTCCATTTAAATTCGTTATCATTTTCGTTATGCCTTTAGTAAGCGTTACTGTCATCAATTCCCTTTTTAAAGTTCTTCTTCCTGTAAAGTCGTTCCTATATACTAATACCCATACTAAAATGCCCATTTCCACCCTGATATTACTCAGAATAATTGTCCGTTTCACTTGATCTGACCAATTCTTCTTTACTTTCAAATATTAATTAGCTTATTGATTTAAAAAAGAGCTTTTTATTTTCTATTTTTGAACTTCATCCCACATTGCAAAATGGACCCTATAATGCCCTGAACAATATTTTAATATCATTTCGCTGCCTGGCTAATTAAAAACTTAATCATCTCAATTGAACTTAATGTCATTTTAATAAATTTGATCACCGAGATTTTTTATATTCAATTTGATCATACACAATAATCCTCAGTGACAACGGGCCTTTAAAAAAATATCCAACAAATTTTAATACTTGCAATTTGTAGAATTCGCAAAATACACGGTTCTAAAAAAATTGAAAAAGCAATTTCGTTGGCGTTTTGCCAATTATAAAAATGCCAGTTGTAAAATCTATATTTAGTATTCCATTCAACCCGCGATTGTTTTTTTTTGTAATTAGCTCAATATAAAAAAACACCTCAGGCCATTGATTATAGTTCCTAATCTCTTCTCCTGGAAATGGCGCACTTCGTGGTTTATAGGAATAGGTCTCTATTCCATTAAGGAGAAATGAAACTTACTGGATGGAGGACCACACCGGGAAAAAGTGTGTGCTGATCCTTATGATCATGATCCATGTGCTAATATGCTATTAGTATATCAGCATTGGGAATCGCTTCGTTCCAATCTTTATGGTAAATCCGATGACACTCAGCACATTACCATGGAGAGAATGATTTGGTTGATGACTGAGTGTGAGAAAACTTCATAAAATTATTAAAGCCCCGAGTGATAATTACCAGAAATTCTATCATAATCTAAAATTAAAATATTCAGAAATATATTTCAAAAGATTTGATCCAATTAGTAGTGCGAAAATATTCGCGATATTGAATCAAAAACCACTGAGAAAAAATACATATTTTAAAAACATTGAAACCTAGAAATACCTTTTTTTTTACAAATGATTAAAGATGAATTGTAAAAAATGGCACCCACATCAAAAAAAAAGGTTCGCCTGAAAATGGCATGCAGACGGTTTCATTGCATTCATGTTTGTTTTACTATTCCGCAAACTGAAAATGATCAGAGCTCAGAAAAGATAAATCATAGGAGAATATACACATGTATAGAATAGATATTATATATATAAATGTATATATATATGTGTATACACACATGTATATATATATATATATATATATGTATATATATATACATACACACTGGTGTGTGTGTGTAAATACATATGCATGCATATTTGAAGCTTTTTCATAGGTATCTGATGCTGTGCCGGATAATAATTTATTTAGTACGATCCCGCAGAATTATTAAATGCTTTTGAAAAGTTGGCTTCCATTTAAAATTTCAGGACAGGCTTCATCGAGTTAAACCTACTTTGAAATTAAATATGCAAAATTATATGTATCAAATACGATTTTCAATGCAAAATAATCTTTTTGCTCTCCTTTAATTACTGCCCTAGTCTGTAATTAACCATTAGTAGATTTTGGACGGATATCCATCAATTTACTTCGCAAAAATATTTCTTTCGCGGCCATTAATGACTTGATGAACTCTTTTGATTAGTTATGGCAACTTTATCAATTTTTTTTCTACATTTTAATGAAAATTGTGATTCCGAATCTCAGGATATTTTTTTTTCTCTTCCGTTGGCATTGTCTGCTGGGTCAGGGTTTCAAAACGAACGGGACGTGAAATTAATACAGTGTTCATGCTCCAGTCCTACATTAGTTGGTATAATTTTGGTTGGAATGAACAAAGAAATGGTGAATGTGATACGTCGGTAAGCTAATGAACTACATATATTTATCTCTAATAAGCTAAGCGCCTAAAAGGATCAATTTTAGCAAGCGTGAGGATTAATCGTTTCCAATACAGGGATACCTTTCAACGACGGGATAAAGGGACTCAGAAGATCGCACCTCTTAAGGTACGATCTTCTAAGCCCATTATGCCCTTTATGCATCAACTGAAATGTAAGCTGTGCTATAGTTTTTAAAACTCATTTGTGGATAATAACCTCAATTTGGGGAGTTTATTACACAAGAATGGACTTTATTACTCTATAAAGACCAGTAACTCATATCCCCTATAACGACTATCGTTAATAGAGGAGGAGCTTGGCAGGAACATACCCGGTATATTTTTTCCTCCGAACTTTTATGCTTAGAGAGGCTGTAGATATTCACGGTTAATCAAATGAATTCACCAAACTATCACATTTAAATTATTCTGTATAACGTGAATTTTTCACCTCGTCTTTTTATCCATACTGATAATAACGCAGCGTTACTTCTTAGTCTCCTTGCAGTTTTTCTAGCAAGTTAAATTTACTTTTGCTCGTCAAAAATGGGAATTGGTTTGAATGGTACTCCTTAACAATGTTATGCATTGTATGTTAAGAAGCTTAGTGAGGGCAAACTTGCTCTACACAGTCACCAAACTTTCAGATCTAATTATTCTATGGTATGTGTATAATTTGATTGTTTGATATAAATTCAATAATGAGCACAATAATAGAACAACGTTTAATCGTCCCTTCCCAGTTTCGCCCACACTTTACATTTTTTCTCTTGTTCGTCAAACACAACGACGGTTATGTGTTGCCATCTCAATTCTGCCATGCGATATCTATCATGACGTTCAGTGAGATTATATTAGGCTACCCAAGAGAATGTGCTGTTATGTTGTTAGGAAGCCTAGGAGGAAAATAGGGGTTCTGTTGATCAATATCGAAATATATAAATGCAATAACTATTTTTTGTATTGTATTTTCTACATATTCTATGCAATAAATATGTTCTTGGTGGTATAGTTTTATATGCTATTTTTGTTTCAACTCGGGTGCCTGACTGTAGCAATAATGAGAAACTTTTTTCCAAAATGGCATTCATCGGGCACCTTTCCCTTTCAAAATTCCTTCTTCACATCCAGTTATTTTCATGTATTTGCTTCCAAAGCAGAGCTCACAAATTTACGTTCGCCAGGTTCTGAATCCTTCTCTTTTCCCTCCGGGAATCGTTCTGTTCCCATTCCCAGATTCCCGCTGGTTCGCGCGCCGCTCACCCTCCTCACATTTTGGTGAAAGGGGAAACCCCCTGACAGCCATATCCAAAACCCTTAAAGTAAGTTTTGCGAGCGATGCAATCTTCGAGAATATTTGGACCCACTAGGGGCAGTGGAGGGAAGGAATGGGGTGGAAAGCGGGGAGGAAAGAGTGGAGAGTGAACGGAAGGAGGGGTATACTCTGTCTTTTCCAATTTACATGATATCGCCATCGAAGCGTTTTTCAAAGTTCAACTTGGCCGTGAACAAGCTAAACCATTTGAGCCGCCGAGAAAGTGCCAATTAATATTATTATTACTATGTGTAATCTACTGGTTAAGGTTAGTTTTTGATGGATACAAGTTATCAAACTGTACAGCGGCTATTCCCTTTGCTCTCCCAACAAATCACAACTTGAAATTCAGCATTTTAATCAGTTTTCAAATGCACATGCTTCTGTCCTCCCTTCAACTCGTCCAACATACCTATCCTATTCGTACTTTTATTTCAAAATCACAGTATTCAAAATCCCATTGCCATTTAAAATACTCTGCAACCGTCTTTCCTGCCTCTTTTTGATTTCTCCTCCTCTCTCCGCCCCAACCATGCCTGGCATTTCCTAATTCAACAGCCATATTTCCGTACCGTACAAAATATTACCAATCATTAGATGATTTAAAACAAAACCTTTATAATCCAAGTACCATATTACCTAATGTAGTAATTGCCACGATCAATATTTCATGTTATTTTTCTTCTTTCACCCGAAAAGAAAAATGCCCTAATCCGAGTTTAGTAGATGACCAGTTTATTATGTCAACCCCGACTTATACTTTATTTAAAAATTGTACAAATAATTGCAGTACACAAAATTTTATGCACTAATAGTAGAAGTTTCCACCTGGATATATTTTCAAAATCATTTACACAAGTATACATTAGCCGAGTCGATGGTTGATCAAAGTGACCGACAAGAACTATACAGAAACATACGGTTTTCATCAGAACTCTAATTTTTAGTACTTACACGACGAATTAAAAAAATTACATTAAATTTTCATATTTCGTTCAAGTAGAGGATAAAATTATGTCAATCAACTTCTGAACATACAAAGATTTTATAGATTTCAGAAAAAATATAATAGAATATATATATATATATATACATATTAGGAGCCAGACGAAAGGTAGTCCACGCAGCGTCTGTTCCTCAGTGAGGCGGCTGCAATGGCGTCTGACCCCAGTGGGGCGGCCATTAAGTGATGGTGTCACGTTAAAAACACTATTGAGGAAGGCAACGGGAAACCACCTCAATTATCATTCCCAAGAAAATATGATGGACGCAAAACAGAAATTGAGTCCTGGCAACTGCGGGACTCGGCCCAAGGGGCCGTGTGTCGTGCCCGGCAGCGGGGGAGGCAAGGCTTCCGCGGTCGTCATCCCACGAAATCCTTGCGGGGGAGAAATAACAGCAGCAGGACAGAAGATTCAGAAGAAGACGAAAGTAGTTAGAATAGGAACCTGGAACGTCAGGACAATGTTGAGGAGAGGCAAATTAGAAAATATTAAGCGAGAGATGGAAAGAGGTAACATAGATGTTTTAGGCCTCTGCGAGGTGAGATGGAAGGATAGCGGGGATTACTGGAGTGACAATTATAGAGTAATATACAGCGGCGGGGACGAGAGTCAACGAGGGGTTGCCGTAATTTTAAATAAAGGGGTAGGAAGAAGCGTAGTCAACATAGAGCAAGCGACAGATAGAATTTTACTCGTAGAGATTAAAGCAGAGCCGACGAACTTGGTCATTATTCAGGTATACATGCCACCGAGCAACCACAAGGAGGAAGAAGTCGATAGGATGTACGATGTGTTAGAGGATATCATCGCGAGTGTTCCTGCAGGGAAACATTTGATAGTGATGGGGGATTGGAATGCGACGGTAGGCGAAGGAAGAGATGGTGGTGAGGTGGGGGACTATGGGTTAGGCACGAGGAATGAACGCGGGGAGAAAGCAATTGAATTCTGCAGGAGACAGGGGTTAGTCATCACTAACACATGGTTTAGACACCACAAAAGGCGTAGGTATACATGGAAAATGCCAGGTGACTCAGGAAGGTATCAGTTAGATTATATTATGGTTAGGCACAGGTTTAGGAACAGTGTGATAAATTCGCACAGTTTCCCAGGAGCGGATGCGGACTCTGACCACAATTTAGTTGTTATGAAATGTAATGTTCGTTTCAAGAAGATAAGGCAAGGGCGGCGGGCTAAAAAATGGAATTTAGAAGCAGTAAATGAATTAACGAGGAAGGAGTATCAGGAGACTGTAGAGAAAATGATGGATGACGGTAAAGAACTGAGTACTATCGAAGAAAAATGGGAATGTATCAAGAAAGGGATATTGGAAGCCGCTAAAGACACTATAGGAACCGTTAACGGGAAAAGGATAAGGAAACCATGGGTAACGGATGAGATGATTGCAAAGATGGATGAGAGAAGAAGATGGAAAAATGTAAACACAGAGTTAGGCAAAATGAAGTACAAAGAGTTAAACAATAAATTGAGAAGGGCCACAAATAAAGCAAAAGAAGAATGGTGGAAAACGCAATGCGAGGATAGGGAAAGTTTACAGAAGAAGGGTGAAATTGGTGCTCTATACAGCAAGGTTAAGTTATTATCGGGAAGTAAGAAGGCAAGATGTGTGCTAACAGTTAAAGATAAATGGGGTAAGATAATAGTTGAACCAGGAAAAATCCAAGAGAGATGGAAGGAATATATAGAAACACTGTATGGTAAAGAACTGAGGCCGACAAGGTTAGACATAGAAAAGGAACATGACGTAGAAGAAAGATAGCTTGGGTCCAGGCATACTCGACGATGAAATAGAAAGGGCATTAAAGGAGATGAAAGCAAATAAGGCTGTGGGGGTGGACAATATTCCTGTAGAAAATGTTGAAATGGTTAGGGAAAGGTGGGAAGAAGGCCATATATGGACTGATTCGTAGTATCTATGAGGAAGGAATCTGGCCGGAAGATTTTGTGAGATCGGTGTTAGTTCCTATTCCAAAAAAGGCAAAGGCTTCGTCATGTGAGGATTACAGAACAATAAGTTTGATATCCCACGCAGCTAAAGTTATTCTCAGGATCATCAACAAAAGGATAGAGAGTAAGGCAAATAGATTACTTAGGGGATGATCAGTTTGGGTTCAGGAAAGGAAGAGGTACGCGTGATGCCATTGCAGTAATGAGATCACTAGTCGAGAGGAATATAGAATACAACCAGGACGTTTTTTGCCTGTTTTGTAGATTTCGAAAAAGCGTTTGATAGAGTGAATTGGGAAAAATTAATGCGTGTATTGCAGAAAATGGGAATGGATTGGAGGGACAGGAGACTGATCCGCAACCTGTACATGTCTCAGACTGCTCAGGTGCGAGTGGGGAACGGAGAGTCCGGATGGGCAGTGTTAGGAAGAGGTGTAAGGCAGGGTTGCCCATTGTCACCGGTACTGTTCAACGTATATGTAGAGGAAATGATTAAAGAGGCATGGGAAGAACTGGAGGTAGGAATGAAAGTCGGAGGGGAATTCGTAAAATCGGTTAGGTTTGCTGATGACCAAGCATTAGTTGCTCAGTCAGCCAAGGGGTTGCAAGCATTGTTGAGTGAATTGGAGGTTCAGTGCGATAAATATGGGATGAGAATAAATATTAATAAAACAAAGGTTATGCGATTTTCCAGAAAGAAAAAGGCTAAGCTAAATATTAAAATAGGCGGGGAAAAAATAGAGCAGGTAGAACAGTTTACATATCTCGGAAGTGTTTTGGACCAACACGGTCAAAGTGGTAGGGACGTAAGGAGAAGAATTGCGCTAGGCAAGGAGGCTTTCTCAAGGAGGAGGGAGTTGATGACGGGGACGTTGAGTAGGGATGTTAAAACAAGACTCGTAAAAACTCTGATATGGAGCGTAGCTATGTACGGCGCGGAAACCTGGTCGCTGAAGCAGGAGGATAGACGTAGATTGGAGGCTTTTGAAATGTGGGTGTGGAGAAGAATGGAGAAGGTGAAATGGACCGAAAGGAAAAACAAATGAGGAAGTACTAGAAATGGTGGGGGAGGAGAGGGGTTTGTTGAGAGAAATCCTATGGAGGCAGGAAAAATGGATGAAGGGCGTATTGAGCGGTAGTGGAATGTTGAAGAGGGTAATAGAGGGAAGAATGTTGGGCAAGCGAGGTAAGGGTAGGAACAGGATAGGGATGTTGGACGAGATGAAGGGAGGAAAGAAGTACACCGAGATGAAGAGGGACCTGATATAGATTAGTTTGCTAGGTGGGGAGTCACAAAATGTTTATTTGATAGTTGGGTCCATCCAAAAACCTACCTTAACCGGTAGATTACCTAAAAAAAATATATATACATATCTATTTTATCTGAAAAAAGATAAATGCGAAGAACACAGAACATTGGCCCTAGTGACTCAAGCATCAAAAATCTTTACTCGGATAATTATCCGAGGAAAAGAAGGAAGAATAGAACCAAAAAAAAAAAACAATTTTGTTTCAGGAAAAACAGAGGTGCAAGAGTGGCAATTCTCAGCTTGAGAGTTCTGGTGGAAAAAATGAGACAAGTAAATAGGCCATTATACGTGGCATTCGTGGACTTGGAGAAGGCCTTCGACAAAGTCGAATGGAACAAGATGTTCAAGATACCAGAAGCGCTTGGATTACAACGACAGAAGAATTATCTATAACTTATGCAAGAATCAGGTTACAAGAATGCAAACGAAAAGTGGGAGAAAATAGAAGCCAAATTAACAAAGGAATAAGACAAGGATACAACCTCTCGCCAGCAATATTCAACGTGTACCTAGAAGAGGCAATAAAAGAAACACAAGAATTGGGTATCAAATGAGTCAAGATAAATGGAGAAGAAATCAACATGCTCCGGGTTGTAGCGGACATTTCAGTAGTGGCGGAAACGCAAGAGGACCTGCAAGCAACTCTAAGTGCTATAGATCAAGTGCTGGGGGAATATAATCTATGTACATCAACAAGAAGAAAACTAAAATCCTAGTGTGCGGAAGGAAGAAGCTGAATGCATGTATCACAATTCGAGGGGTGAAACTAGAGCAAGTGGAATCCTTCATCTACCTGGGCAGCAGCATAACATGGGATGGAAGAAGTTCGACCGGCATCAAGCGAACAATAGCCCAAGCTAAGAATGCATTCATGAAGAAGAGACTATTATTATGCCCAAAAAACCTAAGTTTGCAAACAAGGAAGCAATTTTTCAAAATTTTCGTGTGGAGCATGACGCTCTATGATTCCGAGACTTGGAATATTGGAAAAGTGGACCAGCGAAGAATAGAAGCCTTTGAAACATGGTGCTGGAGGGGAATGCTGAAGATTAAATGGACAGACAAAGTAACGGACGAGGACGTATATAGAAGAGCAGAAGAGGATAGAACCATTTGGAGAACTCTACGGCAAAGAAGAAATAGATGGATTGGGCTCAAATTGAGGCAAAATGGATTTATTAGGAATATAATAGAAGGAAAAATAGAAGGGAAGATTCCACGAGGAAGACCAAGAGACATGTACATAGGACAGATTAAGAAATACGTGAAGCAGAAAAGGTATCAGGGATTGAGGGCATTAAATAGAGGCGAATGGAGGGTTGCAATAAACCAATCCTAGGATTGAAATACTGAGGATGATAATATTCATATATTATATATATATATACATATACATATTATATATATATATATATACATATTATATATATATATATATATATATACACAAATACATATATTCTATATATATGCATATATCTTTTATAGCAAGAAATTAATCGATTTATCTTCAAATAGATTTTGTTAGATGCTTCTTATCAATAATGTGAATAGTGCATTTGCTATCACAAGGCGTAGTATGTAGCGATACAAAAAATGAAAACTGATTAATTTTTTATAGGTAATTTACCGGTTATGGTAGGTTTTGTGTTGACAAACCTGTCAAATAATTGTCTATACTAGCAAACAACCTTGTCTTAAAAAAACAACCTAAAATTCTACTCCACCATAAGCCCTCCTGGATCTCCGTCTACTTCCATCCTTCTTTCATTCCGTCCAACATGTATAATCTATTCTTGTCCCTTTCTCGTTTGCCCAACATTCTCTCCTCTGTCATAGTCAAACTGATTCATTAATCCATAAATCATCAATAGCTACACTTGATTATAAATTTCCAAATGCCATGGGAATTAACGCCTTTTATAGCATTCGTGGTGAGAAAAAATTTTCTCTTATTTATTACTAGTAATTTTTACTCCGCTAACGTTTTCCCAGACTAATGTTAGAATTAGAGTTTTCGCATATCACATAATGAACAAAATGGAGTAACCGTGAATTATATATTTTAGGTATCATGAATTATCCTTATCGATTAATTAAGTGCAGTTACTTAATAAATAAGAAATGTGAGAGGAAAATGTAGCCATAATAGTGGGATGGTTCGACCCGAACCGAGGAAATCAAATTTATAAGGATGGGCTTACTTGACCTGATTCCAACTAATGTGTACATTCGCATCAAGTATTTGATGGAAGAAATCAAATGCATTACCATCACGAAATATTATTAGAAGATAAATTAGTACAACGACTACATATACCATAACTCAGGCAATGCATACACAAGATGGGTAAATCTCTTTCCAAGGCGAAGAATTTCCTTTCGGAAACAACTATACCAAGAGCTGACTAGAGATAAAAGCAAACAAAATGGAAGCCAAATGAATTTTATTCATGCTAATTAAAATTTAAAAATTAGATTAATTAATATCAAACGTAGGGATTAATTAGAACCCATACACGTAATGCAGTTTGTCAGCTTAGCTTAGGTGGATATGATATAAAATAAACGATGACTTTAGGTGGGTTTATGGGTGGGACGATGGGTTTAGGAGTTATGCGAAAGGAAAGTTTTCGCGAAATTGTTAATTTTTAGTGTTTTTTGTGTTCTGCATAAATACTTAAGACAATGTTAACATTAATTGTAATTTATAGCTTTTTAGGAAAATATTATCTAATATATATATATAAACATGCATGTATGCATACATATATACACATTTATAAATATAAAATACACGTAAAATAATATAAAACCATTTAATCATTACAAATGTATCCTACTTGAACATATCTTGGTAGAAGAACATGGCTGTAGAATTATATAATGTTATATGCCTTAACTAATCATGTGCCATTTTTCCTGTAAGATAATGTTGAACAGAGTGATATAAAAATGTGTTCATTCCTGGTGTGGAATTTTGCGGCAGAACATAATTAATGTATTCGTTCGTATATTCATGATCTATCTATTTCCGCAAATATAGGCATTAATAAGTCACAGTAATTCACGTATATTCTGTTTTCACTTACCGCGGCATTATGAAGTTATAAGTGACGATGAAAATGAACTGGAATTCAGGTCACGTTTCAATTTATCCAAACGCCGTAGACACTTAAATGGCATGAATTAATAGGAAGGCCATGTGTGCCACACATTCTCAACAGCCGGTCACCAGGGAAAACACCAATTCCTTCCACTGCATTACACTTTGTTATTCACATAAATATATCACTCCAAACCTTCAGTCTAGTAATATCAAAATATTTAGTCGGCTTAAATATATTATGTCACACTGGTTCATTTATTCCGCACGAACATGGAGGAATTCGGATAATATATTGAGCGAGTTGCAAAGGCTAAATGCTTTTCATATAACAAAAGAACTCTGAAGTATTAATTCGTTCTCTAACTACAGCTAAAATTGCACAATTCCAAACGAGTTGATTGGTTGATTAGGTAAATTGTGTAGTACTGCTCTTAATTCATGCCATTCTACAAGTGCAATAACATAGATAATTTAACTATTGTCAACCGCAAAATTAATGAGAAACGGAACAACTTGCCCGCTTACATCCATTTTCGTATCCATTTCAACTTGCTAAAGAAAGGGCCAATAATCTTTTGGTTTTGCTTCAGCTAAATGAGTTGCTAAGCTAAGCATTTCCATTGTTTAACAAGTCCTGGTATGAAAACGGAGGATTGCCTTCATCTTGCACGAGAGATAATTAAAGAAATTCCGTTCTCGAAACGCGAGAGAAGAAAAAGAGAGAGAGGCTTGTTTTCGACCTCAAACCTCTTTTAAGACCACGATTTCATGCATGGGAACTCCCTCTGACGAATACATTTTTACGAGGTTCCTCGCGATCCGCAATCTCATCCCGACGCATCTCTTTTCCTTTGCTCCAACAACTCTCTCCCTCCCTCATTCTTCTGCACTGCAACGTTTTACCCTCTTCGACGTGCTCACGCCGTGCGAGGAATCCCTTCAAGAAACCTTACCTCTTTCTCACTTTCCCTCCCATTACTCCACTCCTCCTTACCACTCACAACTCTAACCGTTGGGAGGCGCTAAGCAAAAAAAAAGTGAAAAATTAAAAGGGTGCAAGCCAGCGAATCAAAACCCTTCCCTCCCTTTCTCTCGCACGTCGCTCGCTTCAGCCGCTCCGTACTCAAGAGCATCTTTCTTGATAACAGAACTCCAATTACCGCGCGGTCGTCTCCTCATTCCTTTTAGGCGAGCGGGAGAGATGAGAGGAGAAGTAGGCGGCGGGTAGGAATGGATCCGAGCGGCAGAGGTCAAAAGACGGGCGCCGTGGGAAGACGTCTCCGACGGCAGCACCAACAAAAAGGAGGGCTGAGATTTCCAAGAGCAAGAAGACGTGGAGAAAGGTTTGGAGGGGTTCCGAGTATTCAAAAAAAAGGAGACGGGAGGCGAACAGAATGAGCGAGAACGAAGGGCGGGTGAAGAAAAACGGTAAACCATTCCCAAAAATGATGAAAATGAAAGTTTTTAAGCAGTAAAATGGAAAGAAAGCAGTTGTTCAATGCAGGGAATTTTAACCGCAAACATTGACTTCCAGAATAAACTCATATCCTCCTATTTCATCAGTGAGATCTTAATGTACGTAGGACTTCGTACAAAAGGCGGAGAAACTTACGCTAACTTCTAGAATAGGTGTTTCATAGTTCCGAACAAATCCAAAGATTTCGACGGAAAATAAATTTTAGGGAAACCAACACGTTAACTTCATGAAAAAACGACTACAAATGAACATTGACTTAAAATTTATGAGCTTAGAGTTACTTGAGAAGTAGGATCACTCACTTCAACTGCATTTACTCCATAAACAGACCCATGCTGTGTGTTTAGGGCTTATATTAATTCAAAACATATTATTAAAGAACACATGAAGGAAGGAGTTTGAATTTAGAATACTATTGTCGCAAAATTATCGACACTCAATAACGCCCACTTTTCGTATTGGACTCTTCTCGATTTGGTTGGTTCTCAGTTATTTGTATTGTATTAAAAACTACGTTGGTAACAATTAGAGCAATATACAAAAAGCAAGAAAATGAAATAATGTAATAGGATGAAAAAGTTTACTTTCCCCTATTACGTACTGAATAACATTCGTCGACGAATTAGTTACAGAAAAGTTGCCGGATTCAATAGATTTTGGCTTTCATTTTTTCAATAATGACCAAGTCGCAGCAACAAATTATTGGCCCTTATCCATGATTAAATCAGTTAAAGTTCCTCGCACCTTTTTTCGTTGATGCATGGATCACACACTATAACCCGTCCTGTAGATTTCAAGGTGAAATTACACAGGGGATCACACCCCAAGCGTGGAATATTGCAATATCTACCCACGGATATGTGGGACAACTACGACGGATGCCTTTGTGGTTCGATATTGATTGATAGAAAGCCACGAAGAGAAA